>CM050514.1:51687193-52287193 GCA_027563665.1 Antrozous pallidus | reverse complement strand
AAACAACCCCTCTCAATTCCTTTGCAGTCACACCCTCCTGCCATACCAAGCTCTGCACCCACTCGTCTGGTCTCTGTCACTGGACTTTTATCCTTTTGAGAATGTGATATAATTGTAATCATGTAGTATATAAACTTTCAAAATGCCTTTTTTTCACTCAGTAGAATGCCTTTGAGCTTCATCCATGCTGTTGCTTCCATGTCTGTCCCATTTTATCATTCAGTAGTTTTCCATTGCATGGATGGAGCTTTTCCATTCATCTATTGAAAGAAATGGGGGTTGTTTTCAGTTTTTGGTAAGTATAAATAGAACCGCTATAAACATTTATGGATAGATTTCTGTGTGAACATGTTTTCATCTCACTACGGTAAATACATGGACCTGGGCTTATTGAGGCACATGGTCAGTGTCTTTTTTAATCTTATATTTTTAAAAACCTGTCAAACTATTTTCCAGAATGGCTATGTCATTCACTCTCCAGCAATGCAAGAGAGTTTCAGTTTCTCCACATCCTCCTCAGCAGTTGGTATTGTTAGTTGTTACTGTTCTTTTTCTCTTTTTTTTCAGTTTCGTATGATTTATAATGAAAAAGTAAAATCACATTAAACATTCATCAAATAGTATGTCTCTATACATTGTACATTTAAAAAATATTTTTGAAGATGTATTTTAAGTTTTGACATATTATTAGATGAAATAAAGGTATAACATTTTATAAGCATATTCTCACAGTGTGATTACAGCCAGTTTGAAAAGTTATGCAAAAACTACAGTATATGAAATTACTATTAAGATTTTACAAAATTATCTGGTAAAGTTATGGATTTTTTTTAAAGAAGTCTTCTTCCTAATTCTTTTTTAAAATTATATATATATATATATATACACATATATATATATTATTCTTTAAAATATTACAAATAGTGGTACATATGTTTCCTTTTTTCCCCCTCATTAACCTGCTCCCAGCCTCCCCTACCCACCAGCACATGCCCTCACCTGCCCCCCCGCATGTGTCTTGTGTCCATTGGTTATGCTTATATGCATGCATACAAGTCCTTAAGTTGATCTCCCACAGCCCCCGCCCCCCACCCTCTCCTGCCTTCCCATTGTAGTTTGACAGTCTGTTCAATGTTTCTTTACCTCTGTATCTATCTTTTCCCCCCATTTCTTTTTTTTTAAATCTTGCATCTGCATACTAGAAATAAACATATAAGAACAAAAAATGTTTGAGTCTCAGTTTCAGTGTCCAACAGTTCTGAGTCCTAGTTTCAATGTCAAATAGTTCCTTATGTGTACTTGTCAGCAATGCTATCTGAATGGTGGACAAATGGTGGCAATGCAGGTTCCAACCTCTCTGGTTAAGTCCTGGGCTGCCTGCAGTGATGCACAGCTGCTGACTGCTAGCATGGCAAGGTGTCATCAGCATCTTCCATCTCTGGACTGTCTTTGTGCTTGGAACAGACCTGTCAGTTCCTCTTTGTTGCAGGAATCCATATGGTCATGGAGTTGTTTTCTGAAAATATACAAACATATTCTCAACCAAAAGTTAATTCAGGAATCTTTTCTGTAAAATAGACTTGGGATTCTTTTTATTTTTGTTCAAATGATTTCCCTTTGGCTTATTTTGACATCTTGTGTGTTTTTCATGAGTGTCCTGCTGTTAGCATTACAAATGGAAATTAATTTTCTGAAATAAGAATTTTCTAGATGTAATTTACTTACAGGATATTTTTCCTTATATGATATTACCCCAGTATACCCCCCCTTTTTGATTAATGGGGGCTTTTGGAAATTTTATATTGCAGTCTTGTTAACTTTAAATTTTAATTTTTGCACAAAAATATGACTGTTTTAGGTTCTTTGCATGTTATGCAATTTTACAAAGAGATGAACTACTAATAGAAATTTTAGTTAATATTTTAGGAACAGCTTTTTGTCCAGTACACTTAAATTTTCTTGAGTATTCACTTATTTCAATTAGCCATTTTAAATTAATCTGAAAACTTGATTACTATTTTACTGTCAAATTTAATACTCAAACAATAATCATAGTTTATCCTCTAAATATTAGTGGAAAGGATTATTTGCATTCTTGAGTAGACCCTGAGTATTCCTGGTGCTAGATTGAAGTTAGATATAGGGCTGCTGTTGCTGGCGAAGTCTCTGTCTGTGACTTGGGTCCTGATCTGAGCTGTGCATGGGAGGCCAAGAAGCCATAGGGACAGAAGACCTCCCTCAGAAGGGGTGAGAATTCAGGCCCCTGCAAAGTTAGGGGAGTGAGAGCCTGTGCCCCACCTCTGTTGATCTTTAAGTTCTCTCCTGATGGCCCCTCTGTGACTGTGCCTGTCTTAGGTTGTTCCTTCTCTGAGGAATCTTACCTGTCTCTGGCTAGCCAGCCATCATCCGGGTCAAACAGAGTAATGTGAGATTCAGTTCTCTCTCCTTGATAGTGTATGCCCCCATGGCCTTGGGAGCCCCTTGCCTGCTGGCGGAGTCCAGTTATTGATCACATATCTTGGGGGACTCAGGTTTTTTCTCCAGGAGGTGCACAGCTCACCCCATTGGACGAGAGACAGATCTATGGTGCCAGCCACCCAGAGGCTTCAACTTCAGCTTGAACTGAAAGCTCAGGCAATAGCTGTGTGCACTTAGATTGTGAGAAGAGGGTCCGTTTTGGCAAAAAGGGCAAGAGGGGCCAATATAGAATGCTCAAGTGCCTTCCCAGTGCCTTCATTCCTTCTGAAGGGGTTAATTCCTTTCCTGTCCTTTTGTAAATTGCTGCCAAACATTCAAAGAATTAGTTTGTAAGTTTCTTTGGGATAATTGTACAATATGCTATTGTCAAATATCAAAAATTATAATGACATTGTAGAATAATATTGTGTAAGGATATTATGGTGTCACATGGGGTTAAGGGGGGCCTAGCCTAAGGACTGGTGTCCATAGGAGATGACATGCTCTAGGCCATGTCATTTCAATTTCAAACTAGCCGTCAATTTTTTTATAACTTTATATAAACTTTGTCAGGGAGGTAAAAACACAAATTACTTACCTTAGTTCAAGAGGTCAAATATATTGACTTTCCCCCTTACTCCTGCCACCCCACACTTACCCTGAGGTTTGACATTCTGATGGACGTTTCTCAGTCTCTGGATCCGTTCTTGTTCATCAGTTTATGCCATTCATTATATTCCACAAATGAGTGAGATTATGTGATACTTATCTTTCTCTGCCTTGCTAATTTCACTTAGCATAATGCTCTCCAGCTCCATCCATGTTGTTGCAAATGGTAGGAGCTCTTTCTTTTTTAACACAGCATAGTTTTCTGTTGTATAGATATACCACTGTTTTTTTTAATACACTCATCTGATGATGGGCACTTAGGCTGTTTCCAAATCTTAGCTATGCCAAACTGCT
This sequence comes from Antrozous pallidus, assembly GCA_027563665.1. Taxonomy (NCBI): domain Eukaryota; kingdom Metazoa; phylum Chordata; class Mammalia; order Chiroptera; family Vespertilionidae; genus Antrozous; species Antrozous pallidus. Next base: position 52,283,773 of record CM050514.1, on the reverse strand, counting down.
GCTATGAAATCGGATGCATATATCCTTTCTAATTCGTGTTTTTAGTTTCTTGGGATATATTCCTAGAAGTGGGATCACTGGATCAAATGGGAGCTCCGATTTTAGTTTTTTGAGGAAACTCCATACTATTCTCCACAGTGGCTGCACCAGTCTGCAATCCCACCAGCAGTGCACTGGGGGTTCTTTTTTCTCCACATCCTCACCAACACTTGTAGTTTGTTGATTTGTTCATGAAAACCATTCTGACAGGTGTGAAATGGTATCACATTGTCATTTTGATTTGTATCTCTCGGATAATTAGTGACTTTGAGCAGGTTTTCATATGTCTCTGCACCTTCCTTTTGTCTTCTTTTGAAAAGATTCTGTTTAGATCCATTGCCCATTTTTTATTGGATCATTTGTCTTCCTTTTATTAAGTTGTATAAGTTGCCTGGAGATGCTTGAGATTAAACCTTTATCACTGATAACAGTTGCAAATATGTTCTCCCATACAGTGGGTTTTCTTGTTGTTTTGATGATGATTTCTTTAGCTGTGCAAAAGCTTTTTATTTTGATGTAGTTTCATTTGTTTATTTTCTCTTAGCTTCCTTCTGTTGCCCTAGGAGCAGTATCATCAAAGAAGTTCTTTCAGCATATGTCTGAGATTTCTCTTCCTATGAATTCCTCTAATGTTTTTATGGTTTCCCGTCTTACGTTTAAGTCCTGTATCCATTTTGAGTTTATTTTTGTGTATGGTGTAAGATGGTGGTTTAGTTTCATCTTTTAGATGTATCTGTCCAATTTTCCCAACACCATTTATTGAAGAGACTATCTTGACCTCATTTTATGTTCATGCCTCCTTTGTCAAATATTAATTGAGAATGGTGGTTTGGATTGATATACGGATTCTTTATTCTATTCCATTGGTCTATATGTCTGTTCTTGTGCCAGTACCAGGCTGTTCTGAGAACAGTGGCTTCGTAATACAGCTTGAAATCTGGTATTGGGCTTCTTTCTCAGGATTGTTGTGGCTATTCGGGGTCTTTTTTTTTTATTCCAGATGAATTTTTGGAGAGTTGTTTCTAGGTCTATGAAATACGTTGTTGGTATTTTAATGGGTAGTGCGTTAAATTTATAGATTGCTTTGGGTAGTATAGATATTTTACTGATTTTGATTCTTCCAATCCATGAACATGGTATGTTCTTCCACCTGTTTATGTCTTCCTTATCTCTTTTCTCAGTTTTCCACAAATAGGTCTTTTACCTCCTTAGTTAAGTTTATTCCTAGATATCTTAATTTTTTTTTTTTTTTGGTGTGATGGTAAATGGGATTGCTTTTTTAGTCTCTCTTTCTGTAAGTTCACTATTGGTGTATAGAAATGCCATAGCTTTCTTGGCATTAATTTTGAATCCTGCCACATTGCTGAACTCATTTGTTAAGTCTATTAGCTTTTTTATGGAGTCTTTCGGGTTTTTTATGGAAAATATCATGTCATTTGCAAATAAGGACAGCTTTACTTCTTCTTTTGCAATTTGATGCCTTTTATTTCTTCTTCTTGTCTAATTGCAATGGCTAATACTTCCAGTACTATGTCAAACAGGAGTGGTGAGAGTGGGCATCCCTGTCTTATTCCTGTTCTTAGGGGAAATATTTGTATGTTTTGCCTATTGAGTATGATGTTTGCTGTGGGTTTATCATATATAGCTTTTATTATGTTGAAGTATAATCTTTCTATTCCCACCTTGTTGAGAGTTTTTATGAAGAAGGGGTGTTGGATTTTGTTGAATGCTTTTTCTGCATTAATTGATATGACTATGTGATTTTTATCTCTCAATTTGTTTATGTGATGTATCACATGTATTGATTTGCAGATATTGTACTATCCTTGCATTCCAGGGATAAATCCTACTTGGTCATGGTGTATCATCTTTCTGATGTACTGCTGGATATGATTTGCTAGAATTTTGTTAAGGATTTTGGCATCCATAGTCATGAGTGATATTGGCCTGTAAATTCTCTTTCATTGTGTTGTCTTTATCTGGTTTTGGTATTAGGTTGAACTGGCTTCATAGAAGGAGTTTGGGAGTATTGCATCCTCTTAAATTTTCTGTAATAGTCTGAAATAGTTCTTCCTTGAATGTTTAATAAACTCCCCTGTGAATCCGTCTGGCCCTAGGCTTTTGTTTGCTGAAAGCTTTTTGATGACTGATTCAAATTCTTCCACAGTTATTAGACTATTGAGCTGTTTAGATTCTTCCTGATTGAGTTTTGGGAGGTTATATTTTTCTAGGAATATATCCATTTATTCCAGGTTGTCCAGTTTGTTGGAGTAGAGTTGTTCATAGTATTTTTAACAATCCTTTGACTTTCAATGGGGTCTGTTGTTATTTCACCTCTTTCATTTCTGATTAGGGACATCTCTCTTTGCTTCTTGGTGAGGATGGCTAGAGGTTCATCAATCTTGCTTATCTTTTCAAAGAATCAGCTTTTGGTTTTGTTGATCTTCTGTATTGTTTCTTTGGTCTCTATGTCATTTATCTCTGCTCTGATCTTTACTATTTCCTTCATTCTGCTTACACTGGGCTTTTCTTGTTGCTCTCTTTCTTTTTGAGTTAGATAATTTATTATCATTGTTTCTTGGGGGTTTTTTGCAGTAGGCTTGTAGAAGTATGAACTTCCCTCTCAAAACTACTTTTGCTGTGTCCCATAGATTTTGGATTGTTGTGCTATCATTGTCATTTTTTGCCATGATGTTTTCTATTTCTTCCTTGATCTCTCTGGTAACAAAGTCATTGTTCAATAGCACACTGTTTAGTCTCCATGTGTTTGATTTCTTTGGACTGTTTTTATTGTAGTTGATTTCCAGCTTTATGCCATTGTGATCTGAGAGTATGCTTGATATGATTTCTATCTTCTTGAATTTGGAGAGACTTTGCCTATGACCCAACACATGGTCTATCTTTGAGAATGACCCATGTGCACTTGAAAAGAATGTATATTCTGTGGCTTTGGGGTGAAATGATCTGAAGATGTCAATTAATTCCATCTGGTCTAGTGAGTCATTAAGGATTCATGTTTCTTTACTGATATTTGTTTAGAGGATTTGTCCAATGGTGACAGTGGGGTATTAAAGTCTCCTACTATGATTGTATTGCTGTCAATCTCTCCCTTGATATCCTCCAGGAGTTTTTTTTTATGTATTTGGATGATCCTGTATTGGGGTGTATATGATTACCAGAGATGTTTCTTCTTGCTGAATTGCTCCCTTTAGTATTATGAAGTGACCTTCTTTATCTCTTGTTATGTCCTTCACTTTGAGATATAATCTGTTGGATATAAGTGTTGCTACCCCAGCTTTTTTTCCATTTCCATTTGCGTGAAATGTTTTTTTCCATCCTTTTACCTTCAATCTATGTGCGTCTTTTGTTCTAAGGTGTGTCTCTTGTAGACAACATATGTATGGGTCCTGTTTTCTTATCCATGCAGCTACCCTATGTCTTTTGATTGGATCATTTAATCCATTTACATTTAAGGTTATTATTGATAGATACTTATTAGTCACCATTTTTGTTCTTTACCCCTGTGTTCCTTCTTTGCTTCCTATTTCTTTTTACAGCAGACCCTTTAACATTTCTTGCATTGCTCGTTGGTGGTAGTGAATTCCTTTAGTCCTTTTTTGTCTTTGAAGCTCCTGATTTGCCCTTCAATTTTGATTGATAACCTTGGTGGGTACAGTATTCTAGGATTCAGACCTTTCCTTTGCATGACTTTGTATATTTCATTCCATTCCTGTCTGGCCTAATGAATCTCTGTTGAGAGATCACTTGCTAGTCTGATGGGAGTTCCTTTGTAGGTGACTTTCTGTCTCTCTCTGGCAGCTTTTAAGATTCTTACTTTGTTGTTGGTGTTTGCCAATTTAATTATAATATGCCTTGGTGTTGATCTTTTGGGGTTCATTTTTCTTGGAACTCTGTGAGCTTCTTGGATTTGTATGGGTTTTTTCTTTCCTGTATCAGGGAAGTTTTCTGTCATTATTTCTTCAAACAGATTTTCTATTCCTTGCTCAGTCTCCTGTCCTTCTGGAAGCCTTATAATGTAGATGTTGTTTTGTTTTATGTTGTCCCAAAGTTCCCTTAGGCTCTCCTCTTGCTTTTTAATTTTTTTTTCTAGAAGCTGCTCTATTTGGGTATTTTATCCTACCTTTCTTATAGCTCACAATTGTGGTCTTCTGCTTTTTTAGGTCTACTCTTGATACTTTCTATTGAGTTCTTTACCTCAGCGTCACTTTTCATTTCTTGTTGGCTCTTTTTCATTTCTTCTTGGGTCTTCTTCATTTCCTCTTGGTTCTTCTTCATTTCCTCTTGGCTCTTATTCATATTGTCAAATTTGTCTTCCACTCTTTTCAGCCATCTCATGACCATTTCTCTGAATTTTTTCTCTGATAGGTTGTTTGCCTTAATTTCATTTACCTCCTTTTCTGGTGGGCTTGTTTTTCTTTCATATGTGGGCTGTTTCTTTATATTCTCATAGTCTCTCTTCTCCATATGTCTGGTTTTGTAGTTCTCTCTCTCCTGCATTGCTTTAAAGGCACAAAATACAACACAACCAGGTGCAATGCACCAGGCACACCAAATAAATGTAATCCCCAGAGGAAGGCTATTTAGGTGATAGGTGAGAAAGAAGAGAGAAAGAGAAGACACACACAGAGAGATACTCACACAACCACACACAAGAAAAAAAAAGAAAGGAAGGAATGCCAAAATGAAATTGGGAAAAGGAGAAGTAAAAATAAATAAATAAAAGATAGAAAAGAACATAAGAGAGAAAAGAAAGATAATAATAAAGAAAATGGGAATATGGAGTGAAAACGTCTATAGGACAGCCACTAATCCCAACAAAATCCAGCAACAAGTACCTGGAGATTGATACAAACTAATACAGCAACTAATATCAAGCAAGGTGAGGGAACACAGAAGCAAAAGACTATCAAAAAATAATGCAATGACAAAAAAAAAAAAAACTCCCACAAAACAAATCAAAAGAAAAGAATAAGCAAACCAATCTCGCAAACAAACATAAAAAAATCGATATAATCAATAGTCAAGTAAACAATAACAATAGGACAGAGATAAAAAACAATTTAGGATAGCGGAGTCAGAGGAGCGAGAGGTGTGTATGGACTTGGAGCAGGTGGTTAGAGATTAGATATGTGAGTAGGGTGAAATTTTAACCGGGAGTAAAAAGAAAGAATAAGGAAAATCTAAAGCAGAAAAAGGGTAAGAGAAACAAGACACTAAATAGAAAAACTTTAGCAAGAGAGTGGTGGCATAAAGGAGGAGTTGAGGTAGAGTAAAAAGATACTAAAGGGCAGATGAAAATAGACTGTAGAACACTAATCCCAAAGTAGAATAAAGAGAAAATAAAATGACACTTAAAATACACAAAAGGTGTAATAGCAGTAGTAATAAAATTGATTTCTTAATTTGTGTTACACAAAAGTCAATTTGTGATTCAGCCCCTGGGTGACAGTGTTTCTGGATTGACCTTTGGGTCTACTGGTCCTCTCTAACCTGAACTAAGATCCCATTATTCCTGTGGTATTCAATATTGATTTGTGGAATGGGCTGCCCCAGAGCTGCTCGCTAATGGTGACTTCCTGCTCTGATCCCAAGGCTCAGGCCCTTCCCCTTCAAGATGGCACAGTCCGCCTCCAAGCCACTGGCTCCACAAGAGAACCCAGCTGCACTGGGGGTCGCTCGGTCAGGGGAGGCCCGTGGAGGCCAGTCCAGCAGTCCCTCACCTTCTCCCGGATCACAGCTGTCCCCCAAATCACCAGCAAACACTCCCCGTGCGACCCTCAGCAGCTCCCTCTATCTGCCCTGGGACAAGATTCAGGACGCATCTGTCTCTTCCACCACCATTTTCCTCTCCCCCGTTGTTCTTCAATATTTTTTAATTTTAGCTATTCTGCTAAGTGTGTAATGGTACTTCATGGTGATTTAATTTTCCTTTTCTTATTGCATCCCTTTATGTGCTTATTTGACATCTATATTCTCTCTCTGGCCAAATGTCTGTTCAAGTTTTTGGCCATTTTTAAAATTGAGTTGTTTGCTTTCTAACAACTGAGTTTTAAGAGTTTTTTTATGTATTCTAAATACAAGTCCTTTGTCAGAAATATGATTCACAAATATTTTTATCCAGTCACTAGCTTGTCTTTCCTTATCTTAATAATATCTTTTACAAACTCCAAGTTTTTAATTGTTATGAAGTCCAATTTATCAACTTTTTAAATGAACCATGTTTTTGATGTCATGTTTAAGAATGCTCTGACAGGAGGGTCAGGGTTGGAGAAAGAGAGGTTGGAAGAAGTTGTGGTGCTGGCTGTAATGGTGAGTCAGGAGTCAACAACCAAAGAAAGCAGACATACTCCAAAAGCTGGAAAAGACAGGAAAATAGTTCTACCCTAGAGCTTCCAGAAGGATTGCAGCCCTGCTGATACCTTCATTTCAGCCCAGTGAAACCCTCCCAAATGTAAGATAATAAATTTGCATTGTTCTAAACACTGCCATACTCCAGGTCAAATATTTTTTATCCTATGATTCCCCCCCCCCATTTTATAGTTTTATGTTTTACATTTGGCTCCATGATCCATTTTGAGTTTTCTTTTGTATAAGGTATGAGGCTTTTGTCAAAGTTCAAATTTTTGCATATGGATGTCCAGTTGTTCCAAAATCATATGCTGAAAAGACAATCTTTTCTTTATTGAATTGTCATTAGAACTTTGTCAAAATCAATTGGCCGTGTTTGGATAGCTGTTTCTGGGCTCTGTATTTTTTATCAGTGTGTCTATAATATCACCAATATCATACTGTCTATTAACTGTAGCTTTATAGAAAGTCCTTAAATCTGGATTTGTATATTATTCTTCAACCAATTCCTATTCTGAACTAACAAACTCAATAGCACAGGTGGCTCAGCTTCTTTTCCTTTGCCACCTGGAAAGAGTTAATAAAATATTTTTGGTGTACAATGGAGTATAAAAGCAATGTGTCTGGCTTACTTTCCAGATCAAGAGAGAGAGAAAAGGGCTGTCATTTAAAGTTTTCCCTGCCTAAACCAGCTGGAAGCACCCCCTAAACACACAGATAAGCAAGTAAAACATAAACACAAGAACAAAACCAAATGGTTATTCTCCAGGGAACCAACATTGGGCAAAGTGTAGAGAATGACCCAGGTATCTTAGATCACATGCCCAAAGAATGAGTCCCTGAAGAGGTGACATTTATTTTATACTGAGCTTTGAATGCCAATAAGAACCAGATGGGTGAACATTGAGGGAAAACTTTTCTGGGCTGTTAGTCTGAAGAGCCTTAGATGAAAGCACATTTGATATATTTTCAAAACAAACACGTAAACAAACAGATGCCTGATGTGGCTACAAGGAAGTGAGGCAGAGGCAAGTTGGAGAAGGGTTTTGCAACCAGAGAACTTGGGTTTAATGGGAGGTCATAAGAGAGCTTAAGCCTAGATAGGTCATGTGACCAAAGACAGAACTATGCTCCCAAACAAATGAGGAAAGGGAGTAGAATAAGTTTTTTCCAATCTTCATTTCCACACACACACACAAAGTACCCTGCCCACATTAAGCTATCCTCTGCACAGGAGCAATGAGCACACAGTTCCAAATAAGCCATGCTCAGGGCTTCAATCATCACAACATGCTTGTCACTTCTTCCTCACATAGATTCTAAGGCAGTGGTTCTCAACCTTTCTAATGCCGTGATCTTTAATATAGTTCCTCAGGTTGTGGTGACCCCAATCATAAAATTATTTTCGTTGCTACTTCATAACTATCATTTTGCTGCTGTCATGAATCATAATGTAAATATCTGTGTTTTCCAATGGTCTTAGGTGACCCTGCTAACCCACAGGTTGAGAACCGCTGCTGTAGAGCGGCGGCATTAGAAAGGTTGAGAACCACTGCTCTAAGGGCACTGAGAGGAAAGAGAAGTCCCTCTCAGACTCTCCCTAAACTGGTGATGTGCAGAGGAGGTGAGGCCCTGAGTGAGTTGGAAGTTTGACATCTCAGCCCCCTGAAGGGAAAAAGTGGAGACCTGTTTTTGCAGATAGAATGAGTTCTTTCATTAAAGCTACTACCCAGTGATTCCCAATCATCATAAATCAGTGGTCTGCAAACTAATTAGTCAACAGAGCCAAATATCAACAGTACAACGATTGAAATTTCTTTTGAGAGTCAAATTTTTAAACTTCAACTTCTTCTAACGCCACTTCTTCAAAATAGACTCACCCAAGCCGTGGTATTTATTAGAAGAGCCACACTCAAGAGGCCAAAGAGCTCCATGTGGCTCTTGAGTACAGTTTGCCGACCACTGTCATAAATAATAAAGAAAATTGGCTTAAAACTGCACCATAAAAATAGTCTTGCATGGAAGGATTTTCCAATTATGAGGAGTCATAGCAATTGATTGTATTTCTGAGCAGGGGTGTGTACAGTGTCCCAGAGACTATATTCATTCTGTTTATCTAAACTCCACTTTGAATCAATAAACATCTGTGGGGAAACATAAACATGGCACCTCTTCCCTAGAATCACATTTTCTAGTTTGATGTCATCCCTTCCATCACTAGTGTATGTATATATACTTTTTATGGAGATTTCACCCATGTGATGCTTGCTTCCTAGTGTTCTGGTTTTTGCTTAACATTGCTCCATGTAGCCGCATAGTCTAAATATTTACCATTTGACAGAACAAGGCAGTGATATAGTGTAATAAGAATAGTTCACACTTACAAAGTAATTACTATATATCACGCACTCTTCTAAGCACTTTACCTGTTTTTACTCATTTACTGTTTCCTCACTACCAACCTATTGTCTGTCTTAGTCTATCTTCAGAAGAAAACATATCCTGAAGCCAAGGGTTCCTTCCTCCACACTACTTTATTCTGGGGGCAATCCCAATGAGTGAGTGAAAGGTGAAATGAGGCGAGGAAAGGGGAAGAGTCAATTGAGGGTGTGTTATCATGCTGGTTACTACCGGTATGATGGATTGCTTCATCTCACAAAACCCTTCTCCCTTGAGACCATCCTGCAAAAAAGTGAATAAACAGCATTTTAGAGAGCCATACAGGGAGGGAGAAATTGTTTATCCGCCAGTTTTTATCTGCCCCATGAAACTTCTTATCAACACCACCACCACCCAGGGACACACACACACACACACACACACACGCACACAATTTTTTTTGTCTGGCACATGCCACAACTCAGAATCAGCAGTGAAACCATGGGGTAAGTGACAAGAGGCAGGCATGAGTCTAGGTGCTCTGTAGTTTGCCTGCACAAAGTTGTGAAGTCGGTCACAGCCCACATAAACTTAGAATGGTGGGCATACTGAAATATGCAACGCAAGGAGATTAAGTATCTGCCCTCAGCTAGTGCTAGTGGAGTCAGGATTCAAACCCACAATGATGCTGAACTACCTCTTTGATTTGGCAAGATCTCAGTTGTTTTCAGCTCTTGAGTGAAATGCTTCAGAGCATAATAGAAAGATTATTAGACAGGAATAGATTCCACCTCTGGCTCAAAACCTTGGGAAATTATTTTTCTTTAAGACTCAATTTGTCCATCTATTTTTGAAAGAGCTCAGACTGCATGAACTTAGCAATCTCAAATTCTGAATAGCACTTTTAAAAATCTTTGAACAAATAATATTTTTCTTTTCTTAATTTATAAATTCTCAGCATGTGAATCCAGAAAATGGACTATTGGATCATAGGGTAGGACCATTTTATGACTTGTGGTTTAAATGAGCAGATTGCCTTTGAAAAAAATTGTGTCAATTTCAAGTATTTATGATATCTCCAGTACATGAATATGTCTTTTTCCTTGCCTCATCTTCATTGGGAAAAAAGTTAAATTATATTTAACATACTTAAGTTTTGGTGATTTGATATAAAGTAGTGTCACAAAATTATTATTATTATTATTATTATTATTATTATTAGTGACTAAATAAGTCAAACATCTCTCCAACTGTTTTATATCTTGTGCTAATATATTTTTTAAAAGTTATTTTCCCTCTTTGGAGGATCAACTTTATTATCTCTAAAATGTAGGGTAGACTGAGATCTCTAAGGCTGTTTAAGGGTTGAGATAATATAGAAGAAGTGCCTTCTTATGTACTACCTCAATTCTCTAAATAAATATGACCATTTTGATGAGTCTAAAAACCAGAAAGCATGTTCCTTGACCAGACACCAAGAATGTTTCAGCCAGATTCTCTTTCATTCTCAGTGGTTTATATTTTAGTCCTTCCTAAAAGAAGGAACCATGAACTTAAGTGACCTGAATGTTTCCCTCCAAGTCCAAACAGTTTGTAATGTTATTGCATACTGAGAAAGACATACCAAATGCCTCGCCCAAGGTAGTGAGTTTTTTGTTTGTTTGTTTGTTTGTTTGTTTGTTTTTGTTATCTCAACTAGTTAACACTTCTAGTTTTGCTCTCATGAAACATCTGGCACATTTGTTCAAAAGAGTGGTGCCCTACTTATTCTAAATTTCAATCCTTCAGCTGCTGAGATTAAAATGATCAAAGCAATTAAGTCATCATAGTCAGCCTTTGGAGAGTCAAAAGAAATAGGGCAGCACTCTCAGACACTAGGGGAGTTAGAGGGCTAAGAAATTGGGAATCTGCGAACAGATAATCATGTTCCCATCTTACAAAATAACTACAAAAGAGGTTCGGGCTATAATAAAGAACTAAAAGCCTCTTTTTGGGTAAAAAAGAATTGCAATTGAGAAAACACAGATTTAGGTAGCAACCCAAACTGTACTCAGGAGAAAACTAAGAAAGGCAAGATTTATAATAAAGGCAAAACCCACAAAGTGTAATTCTTTCATGCAAATGAAGGATTGCTGGCTAAATGAACAGAGATTAGTTAATTCCCATATGCAAATGAGGGAAGTGAAACAACTAGGAGGAGAAGGTAAAGGCTGTCTGGTCCATGCATCTGTTCCAGGATGTTTATGGCTCAGCCTGGAGCTGAGTTTAGCAACAGGTTAGCAACTTAATAGCATCTCTGAGGATTGAGGCACAAGCTGTGCATTGGCCCCACTACCTTAATAGCTTCACAACTCTATTTTAAGTGACTCTCTTTGCAATGCTTGTTCCATTTTATTTTATCCTTAGCAGGACAGAGTTAAAAAACAGCAACATGCAGGGTCTGATCCTTAAAGCTGCCTCTTTCTCCACTCCACAGTCCTCCTTCTCTTGGCTTTTATTCTCCCCTGAAAATCTGTTTTCAAAACTGGACAAGGAAGCAGAATAGATGAAGTCAAACTCACGTTATACTTCCGTGAATTTTAATAAGTCCCTGCTCTTCTTTAAACCTATTTCCTCATCTGTTTACGTTGATTATTCAATTTCCACTAACTAGTATGTAAGATTCTTGAGTTAGAAGAATAAATTGCTAATCTTCGTATCCCCCACAAAAGCCCACTGTGAATTCGTCATAGAAAAGTGCTTTATCCTCAACATTGTACTTAATTTTTAGAAATCTCTCCTTGGCCCTGAGGGGTAACCACTAATATCCAATTTTCCTAAGGTTGCCCCAGTACATTAATTTTCTAGAGCTGTTGTAACAAGCTGCCACATACTTGGTGGCTTAAAACAATAGAAATGTGTTCTCTTCTGGTTCCAAGGGCTAGAAGTCCAAAATCAAGGTGCCCACGGAGCTGTGTTCTCTGAAAGCTTTAGGGAAGGACCATTCCTTGCTTTCCCTGAATCTTGATGGTTACCAACAATCCTTGGTGCTCCTCAGCATGTAACTGCATCACTCTGACCTCTACCTTTATTGTCACATTGCCTTCTTCCTTCTGTGTGAGTCTTTCCATGTCACCAAACCCCTCTTACCTTTATAAGAGCACGAGTCATTAGATTAAGGCCCAACCTAATCCAGAATGACTTCATCTTAACTTGATTATGTCTGCAACAATCTTACTTCCAAATAAAGATACATTCACAAGTTCTAGGTGAATTTTGGAGGAATACTATTCAATCCACCACACCAGGACATCTCTATATCCTTACTCCTCCCATTGCACAGCTTTGGACCTTGAATCCTGCCCTCATCATCAAGAATCCTTCCCCCAGAATGACTCCCCATCACTGGTGTCATGATGGTCATCTTCACAGTTCTCATTGACATGCGGCTCTCCCTGCTTCAATCTATGTTCCAATCCATGCTTTACAGCTAATCTCATAAAAAGGACAGATTGGTTATCTTAACTTCACTGCTCTAACTTTTAAAAATATATATTTTTATTTATTTCGGAGAGGAAGAGAGAGGGAGAGAGAGATAGAAACATCACTGAGAGAGAATCATTGATTGCCTGTCTCCTGCCCACCCTACACTGGGGATCGAGCCTGCAACCTTGGCAGTGCCTTGACTGGGAATCGAACCATGACCTCCTGCTTCATAGGTCAATGCTCAACCTGAGCCATGCTGGCTGGGCCCTAATCAAACTTGTTGATGTTCCCTTTTATCTATGGCATAAGGGCCACACTTCCTAAGAAAGACATTCACAGACTTGACTGCCTGACATCAACTAACCTTTTCAGTCCTCCTCTCACTACCACCCTCCAAACACAGCTCAAATGGATTGTCCTTTAGCTCTGTCATCTGCCCTATCTCTCCTCCATCATCTTGTCTTTCCCTAGCCATTCTCTGTATCACAGCATGCATAATTCCCACCACTCTTGAAAAGCTACCTCTTTTTCAAAGTCTACCAAGATCTGCACCCCATGCCTACCCAGAATAATCACTCCCATAATATTTTGTACTTCACTTGACACTTTTTATCCTTAGGTTAATTATATCATGTTATGTCTCTTTTGATTAAAACATGAGCTCTTAAGAGCAGGGTTCCTTTCTCATTCTCCCAGTTTTTGGTTCTTAGAAGAAAATGGTTAAGTGCAATTTAAAGAGAGGGAAGAAGAAAGGAAGGAAGAAAAGAAGAAATGAATAAAGGGAGGAAGGAAGGATTCTCAAGTAATACTTTTCAGGGGATATGCAAATATTTTGTATTTCCTTAATAGTCACACTGATAAAAAATTAAAACGCCATCTTTATTCCTAATTTCAAATTTTTATATTTATAAAAAAATATCTAGCTTGTTTGTACTCAGCAAATGCTATACATTTGAATTGACCAGATAAATAAATGTACATTAATCAAATGTGTTTCTGTTTTATATGTAGGTTCTGGGTGAAATTGTATTATATTATAAATGTTGAAAACCACTATATGGGAGCATGCATTGCCCTTGGCAGATGAAGTATCTATGTTCCTCTTAGACCCTCTTAATCCCAAGAGCTGTGATAATGGTTGATTTTCCATTCTAAATGTGATGTTAAAGGAGAGGGATGCTATAAGGCCAAGAAGCAGAGCAGAACAGTAGTGGGTTTTGAAGTCGCAGACAGTGATAACTCTGCCATTTATTAACTGTATGACTTGGGGAATTACTTAACTTCTCAAAATCTGTGTATTTCTTATTTAAATAGAGAGTAATTCTAACTCATAGGATTGCTGAGAGGATTAAATAATATACATAAAATGAATAACATACAAGGTACTTAATAAATGACATCTACTTCAATTGCAAGGGTTAGTTCTGGTGGAGAGTTGTCATATATTTTTCACACTTTGGGTGAATTGCAGCAGTAATCCTAACAGCAGCTGAGAAAGTGGATGAGTCTGGCCATAACCTCTAAATTGCCCTAATGGAGAATTAGCTAATAAAAAGCCACAAGAGTAAATTATTTGCTGACTATACTTTTTTGCTAAGATACAAAATTACTTTTATATAAATATGCAGTTTGCTAGTTATCTTAAAAATCAAATGAGGATTGTGTCTAAAGTACTGGTGGTGACCAAGAAAACACATTAAAGGAAAAGCATTGGATTTTACTCAAGAATCAGGAAAAACTCATTTGGAAATAGATAAATACTTATATGCATAGTATTTGGTATGAATCTAGATTAGGTAAAATATTTTTTACTGTGCTCTCTTTCCTTAAAGATTTGGGTCAAAACCCTACGTATGACTGTGAAAAATAGAAAAAAAAAGATTTTCTGAATCAATTTGGATCATTTTAAAATATATATACATATTTTTATTGATTTCAGAGAGGAAGGGAGATGGAGACAGAGAGATAGAAACATCAATGATGAAGAGAATCATTGATCGGTTGCCTCCTGCACACCCCACACTGGGAATCAAGCCTGCAACCCGGCATGTGCCCTGACTGGGAATCAAACTGTTACCTCCTGCTTCATAGGCCAACCGATGCCCAATCCCTGAGCCACACAGTCCGAGCTGAATTTGGACCTTGTAAAGGAAACCAGTAACCTATGTTTTTTTCTTATAAGTCAGGTTTCAAATCTTACAGATGTGGTTTCAAATGCTCTGTACTTTCCAGTAAAGGGTTCCTAGCCTGTGGATGCAATTTCACTGTTATGATGAGTATCTGAGAGAAGTATCCATGCCCTTGTAGGGTTTTTCAGGAACCTGGCTCCCCCTCTATGTACCTTCCTACAGTAAGTTCTCGTGCCATTTGTCAGATCTGGGATCTTTTGCTAGTATCTTCATTGCCTTAGACTTCAAAAACTTACCCTACTGCCTCTTCCCTTCTACTTGTTACCACGACATCCTATTCTATTCCTTGGCAAAGCCACCAGACATCTAATTTAAAAGCTTTACTAGCAATCAGAAGAGGTAACAGATATTACTAATAGAAACTGTATGGGAAAGATGGAAAATTTCTAGATTTCTACAATGTTGAGCTAGGATTGAGATCCCTACCCTTTGCTTCCCATCTTTTGCTTTCATTATTCCAATAAAGCATAACCCAAGTTTTACATGGGAAAGTTCTCCTACTGCTCTTACACACACACACACACACACACACACACACACACACACTGGAAGAAGCAAGAAAGACAAAATAGATGCTGCTAGCTCTTAGGAGTATAACTTTTTTCTAAAAACTTCAGACTGAGCATCTCTAAACTTTTCGTAGGAATGGTTGACATAGTACATAGTTAGTAATGCGAAGGTAACAAAACTAAAATCATTAGGGGAATCATATTATTTGGTGGAGAAACTTTATTCCGCTTCTTCTTATGCTCTGATCTCTTGCCATCCTGAAAACCTCACCGTCAAGTTTGATTTTGAATCAAGCTAGTCCTTTTCTGATGGCTCTTAAGCTGCCTCACTTTGTGTCTCTGAGATGTTTTTTGCTTTTCTCCAGACTTCAACTTGCCAGAGGGTACTCAAAGCCACAGGTTGAACCTGGTCTATAATTCTAGTCACAGATAAGGAATTTGAAATACAATTTTTATATTGTGAATGAAAAGATTTTATGTTAGGTTGGAGCATTGGACATTGCCAATATTCAACTACCAATTTTTAACTTATAAAAATAACAATTTCATAAGCTTTATCTTAATACATTTTAAAGGTAACAGATATGTTTGTTGTTGTTTTTTTGCAGGGGACGGGGAGAGACTTCATCCGTAGGCCCATGGATAAAACTTCTCTTTTCATTGACATTAGGGATATTTAAAACAAAATTTGAGAAGCAGTACTTTAGTTTAATTTATTCAATGCTATTTGGAATATTCATTGATATTGGAAATAATTGACTATAATTCAGAAATGGCCATCTTCCCAATTAATTAGCACTGCATTTTAAGAGTAAAGGTGAAAGTGTAGGTTTCACTTTTTTAGTTATCTCACAAGAGTCAGCTCCTTCAGAGTCCTTCACTTTTTTATCCCACGCCAAAAATTTCCCTTGTCTCTTTCACATATCTTGATCATAGAGTTCTATTGCGTTTTTCCGATATTTGCTCCATTGCCAAGAGCCTAAGAATAGATCAAACAATATATGAATCCACATCATGTTGTATGTGTCTCCAGGGGGATCTCTCTCTCTCTCTCTCTCTCTCTCTCTCTCTCTCTCTCTCTCTCTCTCTCACCTTTCTCTTGTTAATTAGCCAAAGATACTATTTTCTAAAACAACTGAAGGGAGAAGCTATGCTGGTGAGAAAAAAAAAATGTCTTTATTAAAGTTGATGGGGCTGCTGGAAGAAATCTAGAAAACCCTCATATATCAAATTCTGCTTCATCCACATTCGAAGTAAATTTTATTCATATAATCAGGAATCTGTTACTCTCCTTTATCATCCTCTCTCTCTCTCTCTCTCTTTTCCTGTATAAAATGCAAAATTTAACTGGATGAATAATCCTTCTAGGTCTGCTTCTCTAAGATTTTACAATTTAAGAATATCCACACCATGTTAATAAAGAACAAGGTAAAAATGCATCAGTTTGGGTCATCAATCAACAGAAGATATTAGCTATTGTAATTGGTCATAAAGACAACATATTTTTTATATTCTCCTGCATATTTGCTTTGTGTATCTAGGTTTTGAGCTGTTTTGCAAAGATTATTATCCCATAATAGCCAATAAATGTGAAGGCAATGAAAGTATTCAAAATGTTGATAAAAAGAGGCACATAATAATTATATAAACAAGATAGGGTATATTTAAAATTTTTAAGTAGCATGATTCATTAGACTGCAGGAAAATGTTTAAAGACAAAGAGTTATTCATGAATCAGGTGTAAGGATCTGTCTATACCTTTGCAATCAGCTATAATCATTAGGAGCAAAAGAAAAGTGACTGGTGAACCAGAATACCATTTGTATTAATAGCAATAATTCAAAACAGAGAAGACCATGAGTTTGCTGAAGAATTTAAGGGTGAAGCTTGCTAATGATACCTGTTACAAGCTATGAATAGTTTGTGGGTTAAGAATCTTAGTGAAAATCGAGTAAGTGTAGTAACTGAAGTACTAAAAGGTTTCTCATAATTCTGAGAGGAATTATCAAGGATGAAGGTGACCTGACTCAACAGATTTCCAGCATATGAAGTAAATTGGTTATTGTTGGAAAATATGCTGGAAGAAAGCAATATCTGTAAGGAAAAAAAAGTATGAACACTTGGATTAAAGTGTCGAAGGCCACACTCAAATGTGGGTGTAGATGATAAAACTAAACCCCTTCTGAATTTTTTTAGGTAAGACTCTAATTCTCATTTGCTTCAGACAATAAAGAAATACTTTTTACTTGTGAAAGAATTCAATGTTAGTGATGCGTTGGGCTGACATTTCATGTTCAGGAAGCCAGAAACTCTCTATCTCATGGACCAGTTTTTCTACCAGGTCCTAGGAACCTCTCCATTCCTAACAGATAGAGAAAGAGCTGTAGGTTTACAGGGGTGAGTACAACTTCACTGGGCCAATCAGAGCACACTAGGGTGCCTTATCTTAACATCAGCCCAGAAGGGACAAACATCACTCCTCATACCTCTCATCAGCAAGAACTAGCAGGAGCAGAAGCAGGATCAGGCACAGGAGAGGGAATTATCATCCTAGGCTGGGCATCACTTTCTAGCAACAACCCTATACTATGAAAGAGTCTTCAGGAGTCAGCTATCCAGCTCTGCTGCACCTTCTGATTCCAGTTACCAATAAAATGATTCACAAACAACTTTTCAAAATCTAACTTATTTACGTATAGAGAAATAGAGAAACTTCTGCGTTAGCTGCTCAGAAATGGGAGCTATAACTCACAGTATTGAGTGCCTACAAAATGAAAGTATAAAAGCAATTTTTAAAGGGACAAACTACATTTTAAAGAAAAGAAAGGTGTTTTATTTTAATTTGTAAATGTGTTAAAGTTAAGCTTGGGTAATGTGTGTGTGCATGTGTGTGAGTGTGTGTGTGTGTGTGTGTGTGTGTGTGTGTGTGTAAATACAATATCCCTTCCTTTGAGAAACTACTCTACCCTCATTCTGTAAATATCTTGCTCATAGTTTGCAGTTAAAGAAGGTGGGAGAAGAACTGACCAAAGTCACCTCCCTACCTTGGGGATTGCATATGACTAGGTGGTGACTAATCAAATACCTTCATCCCTGGGCCACAGTGAGTTTGCAGGAAGGATTACAATCTCCCTGGGCCAATCAGAGCACACTATCATGCCTTGTCTCCAGAGGCTCTTTCTTGGGGGACCTAATCTCTGAAACCCACCTAAGGTTGGAGCTGTTGAGAGCCAATTTACTACTGTATGAAGACAGCTTAAGAGTGTAGACAATCAGGAAGCTGATGGCATTACTTGAATACCTGGACCACCGTGACCGAGGTCCACTACTTGCATTTTCTAGTTATATGAGCTAATACATTTCTCCACTTACGTTTATTTTTTCTTTGCTTAATTTGATTTATTTCTGATAATAAAACCTTGAAAACTAAAATGGTTTTCTGTAAGATGCTTGATTTGGATTTTTTATATCTTTTCATCATGTTCAAAGGTTCTGTTCTAAAACTTTAATGGGCTCATTAATTCCTCACAAAGCCAAATTAAAGCTCCTCGGCTTCACTTTCAGAACATTCTAGGATTCACCTTCCTAATCCACGAACATAACCTTTAGGATACCCAAGCACTTATTTCTTATACTGACATCTGGTTTGAGTCCATTTATGCCTTAACCTGTCTCAACCTCTAAAATTTCACATATGTTAGCACAGTTTGGTGAAAATTATTACCACTTTGAGGGTAGGGACCAGTCTTATAGACAATGGTGGTCAACATTATCATCTGCACCTCTCCCCTTACAATAATTTTTAGCAGGGGAAAGAATCCTTAAAACACTTAGAAAATACTTGAGTTACAGTTTCACAGTGATATTTATTTGGGCAGTAAACTCTTAATTTTGAAGTCTACAATTTTTTTTTCTTAATGAAAGGGGAAAAACTATCTAAGTAGACTAGTCGGTGAGTAATTTATAGCTTGAAAAAGGTGCTAAATTGTCCAAAGTCTTCTTGGAGGCCAGCATTAGGTCACTTTTAAAATTTTTCATTTTCAACACAACTATAATTCAGGCAGCAATTCCAAGATGATTTCCCAGTAACTGATCTAAGTGGTAGTCCCTTTTTAATGTGAAAAAAAGAAATTAAGTTCTTCACAAATCTGTTATTTTGAAGCTGTGAAATACCTGTTCTTCACTTTTTTTTTCTGGCACACTATGGTGCATAGTGTTTATTAAATGACTGAATAATATCCTCCTTCCCTTGGATTCTTTCCCCCAACCCCAGACCTCATTAATTCCTGAGAAATATTAGAAAAATGTAAAATTAAGCTGCAACAATCTTTCATATATTTTAAGTATTTTAATAGTTTTATTCACATTCCTTCTATAAAAACTTTGTAGCTAAGAAGGAAGAATAATATCCATTTTTCAGAGAAGGAAACTGAGACTCAGAGAAGCCAGGAAACCTAAAAGTCATACAATTGGCAACAAGAGACCCAAGGTACCAGGCCTCATAACATAGCTGTACCACTTCCCACCAACACTCTACCCTGTATATTGTCAGAGATTCTGGAAGGCGACCAGCAAGGCAGACCAGGGTGGTGGTCAAGATCATAGACTTGGACTGACCTCGGCATAGGTGAGAGTTCAGGTGTGCTGCTTACTACCACATGGTCTTGAACAAGTTACATGGTCACTTCAAACCTTTTTGCTCCTCTGAAAATGGGAATAATCCTACAACCTCTTAAGGAGATCATGAGGATTGAGTGACATAATGTCTGAAATTTGGTAAGTGCTCAGAAAATACTAGCGACTAAGGATAAAGTCATCGGGACATTGGGGAGCTATCCAGGTCAGAGAGTGATTACCACAGGTCTGAAAGTTACTTTGAGCCCCATTTGGATTAAATACACTAGTTATCGTGTTTATCTGATGCACTGTGAAGGACCTCTCCCTCTTTGAAGAACATCAAGAATAGATTGCTGGCATTTGTTCTCCAGTTTCATGGGTTTATCAATGAAATATTATCCCTAGATGAACATACAAGGAAATTACCTGATTAAACCCAGACTAAAATCTCTCAAGAAGGGCAACAGCAAGATTAGAATCCTAGAGTGGAGGGAGGAGCTGGATGTCTGCTAATTCTGTGCCTCCTGCGATTTCTTATTACCAAAAATATTGTTTGCTAATGCACTATTGTGCTCTCCCAACACAGCAGCTTTGCTCCTTTAATGCTCAGTACACCTGTAGTGTTTCCAATCTCACCTTGTGGTGTGGTCAAGCCCTGGATGAAACAGATGGCTCACCCTGTTGCCATACCTCCACCCACCCCATAGCTGGCCAAATGGAACCTGTTCCACCTGAGAGTGACCTTTGACTTTTCATGCTCTTCAAGTTCCAATCTCAAGTGAGTGAGGCTTCTTCTTAGGTACTTTTTCTGAGTTCCTGTCACTGCCATGGTGATTGTCTCTGAAGATGTCTACTCTTTTGATGAGACATTCAGCTTTTCTATCCAAAGTGCTAGAAAAGCACTGTGTCCATCCTAAAACTACAGTGAATCACAATAAACTAAGCCTTGTTATAATAGATTATTACCCACTCTTGCAGAGGGGTTGGGGGGTGGGGAGGCGGGATTTTATGTAGCAAAGCTCATCAGATAGGGTGATTACCATTTATCTTCACAAGATGCTCCATGACTGTCTCTCCGCACCTATCCTTCTGAGATACACACAGGCACCCTCCTAGACACACACCTACTTAGGTGTTGTTCACATGCTGTGGAGGGATGACCTCTGCCCTCCAAAATGTGATCCAGTAGTTTATGAATCCCTGGTTTTACTGTCAGGATTATTGTGGGGATTATCATTAAAATGACATAATATATGATAAATCTAAAACATGATGTGAATTAGAAGTAATGTGGCTCTTAGCTTTTATATACTTTCTAGATGTCCTCACCCTTGGAAATGAGAAAAGCACATCACCACAAGACAAATATTCAGCTCTTCTCTGAGAAAGTAGAACTTTGATCCCCCTTGAGCATTCCACACATCTGTGAACATCACTGCTTGGTGATGTCCATTTATTTAATACCTCTGATCAATAACCTCATTTCTCCCTAGTGTCCCTTTTACTAGTCTATTTGGTAGATTTAATTCAGGTAATGTACTTTATGGAGATATGAAACCAGGCACTTGAATATGTCATTTCCTGATTTGGGTCCTCAGCTTCCCTTTCATAAAGTGGAAGTAGAAGGGGGGGAGGGTAGGTGAGTACCGTTTTCTTCTGTTCAATTCACAGTGGTATGAAGCTGAATAAAGACTTGTGTGGAAACTGTCTGGAATTCCTCTAATTCCTATAATTATCATAATTGTTGAAAATGTTACAGTATTCTTAAAGCCAAGGACATTGTTTTGAGTGCCATAAAACCATTAGTATAGAGAACAAACTCATGGTTGGTTAGTTCAGTAGTAGAAAAGCATGAATTCCTATGTAGGCAAAAGGATGATTGAGCTTAATGCAAGGATGAGGGAAGCTGGTTGTGAAATAAGGTGTGAGCCACATCCATTTAATAATAATTTGCTAACCCAAAAGCTATTCCTTGAAATGAGTGAGGCATTTAGGGCATGGAAACAAGATAGCTGAAAGGAATTGCAATAAACATAATGTACAAAGCATACAACTGCAAAATAACAGGAGCCCTGCATGAGAATTTGACTTTCTTGTGAACCCTGAGGCTCCTACATATCTTTTCTCTCTGCATAACATCCCCCTGACAATAGCAATTTAATTATAGTACAAAAACAGATACCCTTCACTGAGTGATGAAAGTGATAAAGTTTTAACTTTATGACATATCATCCCTGAGCATCTTGTTTGGGGCATCAATACCTATATGTTCATTGAAAGTTAGGGTCTAATAAATTTCTTTCATTTATGAAAGAATAATGTGATTGTTTTCAAACACAGTTAAACCAAAACAACAAAGATAAAGTATAGTCTCCCTTCACAGGAATGGGAAAACTCATTTTTGAAGAGACAACAGTATTTGGTATCTGAAAGAAAATGGCACTGACTTGTGTGTGAAGGTTTTCTGTGTGACTTTGGAGGAGTGTCTTGATCTCTCTGTTTCATCTGCAAATGTTTTAATATCTTCAGAATGAGTACTTGAACGAGCACTGCATAATCACTGGCTCTATAAAAGAGGTTTTGATGAATGCTCTGTATTTCCAGCCCAACTGAACCACTTAATGTTTCTATATGCATCACACTTCTTCCTGACTCTGCACTTTGCCTTATGCCATTGCTTCCACTAGGAATCACCCTCTTGTTTCCCTTGTTCTACTTTTACTTATTCTCCAAGGACAAGTTTGACTGTCTTTTGTGCAATCAGCTCTTCCTGACTTCTTTACCTGTAAGTATTTTTCTTTTTCAAAACCTCAAATACAACTGCTGTTATCTACCTCTCTTATGAATTTGTAGATTCATATATGTAGATTCTTCCTGTTTTTGTATATTTATTTAAGTAATGACTTATGCCCCTCTTTAGAGGGCAGGGACTGTGCATGATTTATCCCAAAACTTGGCATGTGATAAGCGCTAAATAAATGTTTATTGAGTAAATTGTGTGATAGTGATTTTTATGTGTCAACTTGGCTAGGCTATCCTATCCAGCTATTTAATCAAACACTAACCTAGGTGTTGCTGAGAAACTACTTTTTAGAATGTGCTTAATAGCTCCGGTCAGTGGACTTCAAGTAAGAAATTACCCTCAGTAATGTAGATGGGCCTTATCCATCGGTTGAAAGTTTTAAAAAAAAACAAAAAACCCAGAGTTTTGTAGAGGAAATTCTGCCTCAAGACTGCAACATTAACTCCTGCTTGAGTTCCCAGCCTGCCCTATCCATATTGGACTTGCCTGCTCTACTTGTCAGCCCTTACAATTGCATCAGCCAACTCCTTGAAATAAATCTCTTTATTAATGTATATGCTATTGGTTTTGTTTCTCTTGAGAACCCTGACTGATACCAATAGAGAGGTTAATTGTAGTTCAATGTATCCAGCTTATCATTTAAATTAGTGACTTGAACTATAGGCTCCAGGAAGATGTGAGTTTTTGCTTTGTTCACGGCTGTTACTCAGTGCCTAGAATAGTGCCTGACACATAATAGAAGTTTAATAGATATTTGTTGAATGAATAAAGAAATAAAAAAGACATTTCATGGAAAAGAAAACTTTTGGCTATTTACTAGGCTTAACCTTACCCTCACATACTTTGGCTCTTTTGTTAATGTTATGACAGAAAAATCCCAGTCCTGTGTCTGTGTGCTCCCAAAGGCAAGTCACTTCCATTCTCTGCATCCCATCTTAGTCACCTGTATTCATAAGATTTTAATCAAATAGAAATCTGAGTTCCTGCCTACACTTCTTTCATGTCAATGACTTTTATGTGTTAGTATGATATCCTTAATCTTGCATCTATTTTTGTCATCATCATGCTTAAATATTATTTATTGCACGATGATTGTAATTACTTTTATTACTAATCATGCTATTGCCCATTTAGATTTATAAAGTTACTCTTATACCTGAGATTTATAAAGTTACTCTTTTCCAAAGCACTTAAAGAAAACTTTAGCCTAGATTGTTAGGGCCAGACTTCATTGTAAAGAAATAAAAGAATTCTTTAAAGCTTTTTGCCTAAACCACAATGCCTTGTCCCTAAGGGCTTTATACGCTGACTATAAAGGCCCATAAATACATTCATCCTGCACCTGGGCTTCAGAACATCAAACCTTGCTTCTAATTTTAGGGCCAGGAAATTATTTTATAACTGTTTTTCAGCTTCTTATAAATAAATACTTCCTGGGGTGCTTCCTTTGGGTAGCCTTTGTTTCCTCTTATTCTGTGGGAAGAAGCGTCTCTGGAGTCTGAACATACCTGCTGAGCCTTGGCTGGGCCCTAAGAACCCAGAGGCCATATACCCAAGGGCCAAGCTGCTGAGCAAAATTCAGCATCAGGCTTTGCTTCAATCCCCACTGGTAGAGAATAGAGGCTATTAGCCAAGATATGCCAAGGAGGGGGTCTTAGTGCACTTTCAGATTCTCTCTCGCTTGAAGCTAATTCATTCGGAGCTGAGATCCTACAAAAATAATTCTTAGAATATCTTATTATGGAATGTCAAGATGTGCAAGGATAGACTGGGGGGAAATGGACAAATAAATAAAATGTGTTAAGAAATTGTACTGAGCATAAGATTTCTTTATTTTTCTTTTTATTTCAGTCACAATCTCAGAATGTCGCACCTGAGTGACATCTTATTCTATTCATTTACACTTGAGGAAAAGGAGTTTCAGCAAAAGGAGAGGATTGTCTTCTGATCATGAAACTAACTAATGGCAAAAGCCAGGCTAGAATCAGTCTCCTGACTCCCAGTCTACTGCTTTTATCTGAATTTATTTATTCATAATATATATCTATATACCTTGGTCTCCCCCTCCCCACTTTCCCCAAAAGAAAACAAAACAATTCTGAGGCAAGTCACAATAAAATGCATGGACTCAAATTCCCAAGATAGTTGATATAGACATGAATCATTAGAAATTAAATAGAGTAAGGAGCCTGTGGTTTTTTTCTTTCTTTCCTCCTTTTTTACTAAATTTCTTTTCTTGTCTGTTTTTCCATGAGACAATGTAGAACTGGGGAAATTAAGGGGACCGAGGTTTTGTGGTGTTTTGTTTGTCTTCACTTTTTTTTCTTCTTAGAAACTAACAGAGAAAGAATTAGAAGGCATGGTCCAGAAAGT
This sequence comes from Antrozous pallidus, assembly GCA_027563665.1. NCBI lineage: Eukaryota > Metazoa > Chordata > Mammalia > Chiroptera > Vespertilionidae > Antrozous > Antrozous pallidus. Next base: position 52,259,030 of record CM050514.1, on the reverse strand, counting down.
ATATTTATGGTTGTGTATGATAATGTCAGAGCTGAAGGAATGTCAGCATTTTCCTCAAATGCCCTCTCTCCAGGTTTTGCAACTTAGAATTTCAAATGAGCTTTGGACCACAGCTCAACACACCAGGTCTCAGATCAAGGGAAACAACTCCTTCTATTCAGCTGTGGGGAGGGTGGGAGAAGAGGGTTGGGAAGGAGGGAAGCCAAGTTTTTCCAAACAAACTTGTTATAGTGCAGGATATAGAAAATCAGTTTTTACAAGCTTTAGAAAACAAGCAGGCATTACTACCATTCCCTAGTCAATTGTATATTCCTGCTCAGAGAGCCAACTTTATTGTTATAATAGGAGTGTTTAAATCAATGTGTTAAAGGGAATACCTTTTGTTTCTTTTCCTGAGAGCTCCTTTGAATGCCAATTTGCATATAGAATATGTGTGTGATGTCTGTGGCATGTGTCGTACCACAGCACTTTGTATGGGGTGGAATGAAATAATCCACTAGAATTGGACAATAAAAAAGCCAGAAATAATGAAATATGTTTCTATTTTAACCCTAGAAAAAGAATGACACAATCTTTGATCGTGGGACCTTATGTGAAAATGGATAGAAAACACTTTTTATTTAGAGTTCTGTTGTGAGGCAGATGTTGGTAGGGAACTGGTTCTCAATTCTTATGCTCACTGAGAAAAAAAATCATAGAATCGTAGCTTCTCAGAACTGAAAGACACGTCTGGATTCAGAGTCTAAGCTCCTTTCCGACTCAGGAACTCCCTCCAGTGTAAGCCTGACATATGAATAACAGGGTTCTGAACCCCTCCCGTGATGGGGAGTTTATTAATTCATAAGGCAGCGTATTCTGTGCACAGTAGCTTTCATGTTAGAAAATGCTTCCTTATCCTGAGCTGAAGCCTGCATTTCTCTAACTGCCACCCATCTCTCCTGGTTCCATCCTCTATAGCAGGGGTGGGGAATGTGCAACCTGGTCCTGCCAAGGCTTTATGGGTGAGTTAATTAAATGTTTGACCAAATATAGTAGGCTAATTTTTAAGTTGATAATTTTGTCTGATCCTTGAATGATGTTATAAATATCCAAATAGCTGTTGGCAGAAAAAAGATTCCCCACCCCTGCACTATAGTCATCCCTCAAAAAATATAAAACACTTTCCCCTGTGATAGCCCTTTGTTTAACTGCTCACAGCAATGCAAACCAAATATCTCCAGTCTTCACTGACAAGGTATTGCACTCCAACCTTTGCACCTGATCTAGCATCCAAGATACATACAAGGCAAGATATGAATTGGTGTAGAGGACTACACCCAGACTTTTGGCAAGTTCAAGGGCTAAAAAGGGAGGAAGCAATGTCAAGATTTTGATAAGAGGCTCTCTCCATAGTTTTCCCCATTAGTGAGGCTAAAGGATTCTAGAAAGAGGAATTCCAGAGTGATCAATCAATTTGCTTTTTCTTGTCTGATGTGTAGAGATCAAGTCCCCACCCCCACCCCCCCACCCCCCAAAAAAAGGAGAATTGAAAATTTGGACTTAAATTTTTGTTATTTTCCCATACAGTTTATTGAGCAAATAATCTGAGCTCAGATTTTAAGATAGCAAAAAGAGGAACAAAAGGCTTTGTTTGCCATTATGGAATTTGAATTAAGCTCTGGGATCAGCTTGTGCATATGAAATGCTGGGCAAAGTGTAAAACTCTCACTTGTTGGTGTTTTTCTGGATACTCAGTGGTTCCTAATAACAGTCAGTGAAGTTTGATAAAAAAAAATCCTTTGGGGGGCGGGTGCTGGGGGAGATCAACCGAAGGACTTGTATGCATGCATATGAGCATAACCAATGAATGAAAGACACTGGGGGGTGGGGTGCAGGTGGGGACATGTGCTGGGGGTAGGAGAGGCTGGGGGGAGGATAATGGGAGGAAAAAGGAAAACATATGTACTACTATTAAATCTAAGTTATACTGCAAAAAATAAAATAAAATAAAATAAAAAAATCCTGGGTCATAAATCAAGACCCATGTTGGAAACCTGAGCCAGCCATTTTGTTCCATTCATTTACTCTGTCATCTATCAAACATTTATTGAACAGTTACTATGTTCCAGACTCATGAGTATACATCTATGATCAAGATAGATAAAGTCTCTATACACATTAAGGAAACATTTATTAAGGAGATAATAGAAACCTTGTGCACAAAATTTGTGCGGGGGGTGGGGGGGGAAGCGTGTCCCTCAGCCCAGCCCGCACTCTTTCCAATCCGGGATCCCTAGGAGGATGTCCCATTGCCTCTCGAAATTCAGTACTGCTGGCTCCTAACTGCTTGTCTGCCTACTTGCCTGATCACCCCAACCCCTCTGCCTGCCTGCCTGATTTCCCCTAACTGCTCTCCTACTGGCCTGATAGCCCCTAACCACCTCTGCCTTGTCCCATACTCAGGACCCAGGATTCTCTCCTCTGGCTGGTCACAGGCACCCGGGACCCGGGCCAGCTTTGTCCAAGCCAGCCACAGCCCCAGGGGATCGTAGGGGGTTGGCTTCATCTGGGCTGCAGCCACAGGTGTCCAGGACCACAGGGTGTGCCACTTTTCCTTCTCTTGGGCTGCAGGCAGAGGCACAGCCACTGACACCCAGGGGTGGGTGGCTTGTCTCTCTCCTGGGCCGCAGCCTGGGTGGTCCCCATTCCTCTCTCCCGTGTTGAGTGTCTGAGCCTTAATGGCATGACGACTCGAGGGTGTGATGACTATTTGCATATTAGCTCTTTATTATATATGATAAGTCATTAGGCAGCTACAATGAAGTGAGAAACAGCCCTGAGAGAGTCCAATGGTGATGAGAGGCTACATGACCTAGACCTTGGTATGTGGACCTAGACATTGGTCTGTGGGGTAGAGTTGGTTCAAGAAAAGCTATTTGCCAGAAATTATATCTAAATAGAGAACAGAAAGACGACAATTACTAGCTGTTAACCTCAGAAAAAGTATCATCCCTCTGAACTTTACTTTCTTATCTCTAAAGTGGGAATAATAGTAACAATCCAGACTAACCTGCTTTTCAGATAAACAACAGATTTTTATGGTAAGTTGCACTTTTATTCATTGAATCCTAAAGTGCTCTATCTTTATCAGGAATGACAAATTGTAAATAACTGTTATTGCCAATCTTAGAGTCTAATTTTTTTCTTCTACTTCTATAGATTTGGCTCCCCTGAGAATAGTAAGAGTAGAAAGCCATATGGCAGGTTTGGGTAGAGATTTATATTGTTATAGTTTCTTCACAGCTGGACTATCCAGGCCCTCAAGGTTGGGGAGAGTGTGGCAAAAGATGATCCATGTGAATGTGCCAGATGGGATGGGCTTTGCTGGGAGCTCACTTTGTTAGATCGGAATAGCTATGTCAAGAGGCTTATCCCCACTGTTCTGGGAACCTCACTAATGTTACAATGGTCTAATCTCACCAGAGCTAAAATGGCCCTATTTGCCCAGAACAGGGCTTTTGGAAACTTGTATGACTTTGTGAGATACCAAGGAGATTTCAGCTCTAGTCCTGCTTATCCACCTAATGGTGCAGAAGGTGGGGGAGGGGATGGGACAGGAGCCAAGTAATTCTAAATATCAGAATTTCCAAGTTTATTGACATTTGACTGAATCCAATGAGTGCATTTTGCCCAAGGTCCACTCTTCTCTTTTGACTTTGTTAGAAATCTGGTTAAATTTCATGGCATTTTTCATGTCCCCTCTGGTGGTCTGGAAACACCATAAATATTTACTAAATTTGAAGTCAGCATAAAAAATAGAAACAACACTGTCTCTACTATTTAGGCAAGTCTCCTTTGCCTTTCTGTGTCTCCATTCTATCTGCAAAATGAAGGTGGAGGATAAAATGTATCCCTCAGCTACCTTCTACTATCAGCATTCTACATGTCTATAATGTTTGCATCTCTTTTTTCCACCTACATTTTCAAATCCTAAGAAGTTCTGGCCACTTTCTTTTTTTAGACTTTTATTGAAAATGTAACTGCCTCCAAAGACCAGATCTTGTAGCCTGGACTGCTATTTAAATCGTTCTGACCGGAGAATTCTTGTTTAAAATTACATTTTGTTAATCCATCATACGGATGTGGAACTTGCTATTTTTAATACATGCTCTGCACAGTCCAGTTATTCATGGCTGAGAGTTTGCCACAGAACTTTAGAGCTGTGTTTAAAAGCAAATAGTTCCAGGGAAGCCAGAAGAAGGCTTCTTTCACAGGCTAATAAAACTCGGGAGTGGAAAGTAGAGGGGCAGTTCTACCTCTAACTGGGACAGCAGTTTGGAAAAGTAGCACATTTCTTGGTCTTCTTGATGTTGCAGGAGTAAGTTTAATGCTGATTTAGATACTAGACTCCATTGACCTTTCCTGAGTAATTTTGCAAAACTCTAAAAATGTGCACTTTTAGTGCAAGACCCAGATACTCCTTAATACTATCTGATAAAAGAGTAATATGCAAATTGACCATCACTCCAACACACAAGATGGTTGCCCTCATGTGGACACAAAATGGCCACCATAAGATGACCAGCAGGGGAGGGCAGTTGGGAGGGACCAGGTCTACAAGGGAGGGCAGTTGGGGGTGATCAAGCCTGCAGGGGAGGGCAGTTAGGGGTGATCAGGCCGGCAGAGGAGAGAAGTTGGGGCAAACAAGCTGGCAGGGGACCAGTTAGGCATCAATCAAGCTGGCAGGGGAGTGTTTAGGGGGTGATCAGGCTGACAGGAACAAGTGGCTAGGGGCTATCAGGAAGACAGGTAGGTGAGAAGTTGGGAGCCAGCAGTCCTGGATTGTGAGAGGGATGTCCAACTGCCCATTTAGGCCCAATTTTTGTAAGATCGGGCCTAAATGGGCAGTCAGACATTCCTTGAAGTATCCCAGATTGGAGAGGGTACAGGTTGGGCTGAGGGACACTTCCTATCCCCTCCCTCCAATGCACAAATTTTGTGCACTGGGCCTTTAGTCTTCTAATAATTATGCTCTCTCTCTCTCTTCACTTTTCCATTACCTTTCCTTCTCTTTGGCCATATAACATGCAGGTCCTCTGGGTGTAGGTCCTCTATACCAATTCATATTTTTCCTTGTATGTATTTTGGGTGCTGAGTTAGATGCTGAGGGTGGAGTGCAATACCTTGTCAGTGAAAATGTTTGGTTTGGTTTGCTGTGATCAAAGGACTGTCACAGGGGAAAAAGGCATGAAAACAGAAGCACTTAATTAAATTCAAGCAGAGAAGCCCATATTTATAATAATTCATAAGTTATTGTGGGGAGGCTATAGATAGCTTATATTGATATATTTAATTGTAGCAAAAGTCACCTAATGCTGGCTTTCTAGACTTTGAGAGAAGGTATTAGTTTGTTCATTCATTTTTCAAGTATATTAATTAACATCATAAGATGGGCCAGAAACTCTAAGTGCAGTCTTTACAAAGGACAAGTGACTCAACACTTGCCCTTGAAGAGCTCATAGTCTAAGGGTCCAGATGTTAAAAAGTCTCACAAGAGCTGAACCAGTTTGGCTCAGTGGATAGAGCATTAACCTGCGTATTGAAAGGTCCCAGGTTCTATTCCAGTCAAGGGGATGTTCCTTGTTTGCAGGCACATCTCCAGTGGGGTGTGTGCAGGAGGCAGCTGATCAATGTTCTGACTTTCTATCCCTCTCCCTTCCTCTCTCTAAAAAGTCAATAAAATATGTTTTTAAAAGAAGTCTTCCAAGAGACCAATTTAGGAAATTATGGTACCTGTCTTACTTATTTTGCTTATTTAAAAAGGGATAGTTATACCATCTTACCAGAGTTCTATAACAGCATGTAACATGTATTTAGTTAACTATTTAGTATACTCTAAATATACAGGTTCCTGGAAGGTCAGTGATTCATAGAATTCTGATCTGGCTGATGGAGAATAGCACAGACAATGAAGAAGAACAGAGACTCACTCATGCAAAACATTCAAGACCTAGGACTAAGTCACAATCAGAACAATTCCTGCTAACTACCTATTTTCTCTCTATGAATATAAGTAGAAACAGGGAGTAGCAATGCCTCATTTGTCCTTTTGGAAATTTAACAAAAGTGTTTTGACCTTTTTACCTGAATTATTTCAATTGTATTATGTAGGTTGGAGGTTGTTTGCTTACACAGATGAATTAGGACCCTTTTAATTCATGGAAAGATTGTGCCTCAGCCAGTTATCTCACAAATGTATTGATCATGACAGAAGCATTGACAGATGGTAATGGGTCAATTTTTGTTGAGGTTCCAACCACTTGTACAGCTTATATCCCTGCCCAAGTAATATAGATATAAGCTCAGATGAAAAGCAATGGCAAGTGCAGGAGACCTGCAAAAGCCAGAGGATTTTAGAAATCTTTCTCATTAGTTCACTAGCATTTGTCTGGGCACCTATCCCCCCTCTTTAATATTGAGTGGGTAAGAAAGCTTGTTTCAAAGAGAAGGATACCAAAAAAGTAAAATAAATTAATTAGTTATGCCTAAGTTCTTCACTCATTTGATTCAACAAACATCAATTTAGCCCTGGTGCAGGGCTCAATGCTGTGCGGAAAAAGTTGATAACAAGTAGAGGCTCAGTGCACAAATTCCTGCACCTTGAAAGGAACTGTGGGCAGCGAGGCTGCGATGGGCACATGGGCAGGTCTTGGCCCATCCTCCACAGCCCTGCCCAGCCCCTCCTGCTGCATTCCTCGGTCCCCTGTCTGCCAGCAGTGCTGGTCCTACTGCCTTCTCTGGCACCTGCTGATGGCGTGGAGGATTGGGGCAGGTGCCATCAGCGGGTGTGAGCAGCAGCTGCTGCCCAGATTGCCCCTCAGGAGCAGGGGGAGATGGAGAAGACCTCAGGGGCAATCGGGGCTGTCACCTGGCAGGGGGTACAAGTGGGGCCAGTGCCAGCAGCAGGTGTGAGCACCTGGCAGGACCATGGTGCATGGGAGCAAAGAATTTTCAGTAACCACCAGAGTCTCGGCCCAATGACAGAGACTAGTGCCCTGCATTGGTATGGTTCCCACCCTCATCTGCTCCACCATCTCGCCATGGCTGATCCCTGCCATGTCCCATGCTCTGCCACCTGCTGCCAAAGCCTGGGATGTTCCATGTGCGCTTCCTGGTGGTCAGCACATGTCACAGCGACCAGTTATTATGCAGTTTGGTCTATTTGCATATTAGGGTTTTATATATGTAAACTAGAGGCCCAGTGCACAAAATTCGTGCACGAGGAAGGGGGGCAGCAGCTGCACCTTAGACAGCCTGCACCCTCTCCAATCTGGGACCCCTCAAGGGATGTCCGACTGCCCATTTAGGCCCAATCCCAGTAGGATTGGGCCTAATCGGGCAGTCGGACTTCCTTCTCACAATCCAGGACTGCTGGCTCCAAACTCTTCACCTGCCTGCCTCCCTGATTGCCCCTAACCACTTCTGCCTGCCAGCCTGATCACCCACTAACCACTACCTTGCCAGCCTAATTGATGTCTAATTGCTCCCCTGCCAGCCTGTTTGCCCTCAACTTCCCTCCTCTACTGGCCTGATCACCGCTAACTGCCCTCCCCTGCAGGTTTGATCACCCCTAACTGCCCTCCCTTGCAAGCCTGGACCCTCCCAACTGCCCCCCCCCCCCCCCGCTTGCTGGCATGATTGCCCACAACTGCCCTTCCTTGCAGGGTCTGGAACCTCCCAATGGCCTTCCCCTGCTGCTCATCTTGCGTCCACATCGAGGCAGGATCTTTGACCACATGGGACAGCCCTCTTATGTGCTGGAGTGATGATCAATCTGCAAATCACTCTTTTATTAGATAGGATAGAGGCCTGGTACATGGGTGGGGGCCAGCTGGTTTGTCCTAAAGGGTGGTGGTTCCCTTGGGTTGTGGGGCAGCCTGGGCAAGGGGCCTGTGGAGGTTTGCAGGCTGGCCACACACTCCCCCCAGAGGCCCTGGTATCTGGGATTAATCTATGTCTACAATTGAAACTTTGTAGCCTAGAGCAGAGCCAAGCCTTCTGTTCGCTCTGGGGCAGCAGCCATTTCTGTTTGAAACTTTGTAGCCTAGAGTGGAGGTCTAGGCCGGCAATGGCAGGCAGAAAGCTTGGCTTCCTCCATTGCCAGGGAAACCCAAGCCTCTGTTCTCTCCAGCTCAGTGGCTGCCGCCATTTCTGTACCTATTATAATTGAAACTTTGTAACATTGAATGGAGGCTTAGGCAGGCCACCGTAGGCAGAAAGCATGGCTTCCTCTGTTGCCAGGGAAACCCAAGCCTTCCTCCTGCACTCAGTGGCTGCAGCCAACTTGGTTGGGGTTTATTTGCATAATCTGCTCCTTATTGGCTGGTGGGCGTGGGCATGGGCGTGGCTTTGTGGGTGTAGCAAAGGTACAGGTCAAATTTAATTTGCATATTACTCTTTTATTAGACAAGAAGATAGTAGCAAGTTAACATTTAAGTATTTATTGTGTCAGGCATTGCACTAAGTATTTTACCCACTTTATCTCATGCAATCCTTAAATCCAGGAGACAAGAATTATTATTATTATCTCCATTTTATAGGAGAAGGCATAGCTGAAAACTGAACTAATTTCTTGGTCTAACAAAACAGGCTGTGTTTTTGGCCATGGGAACCCAGGTTAGAAAATAAACAAAGTACTATCTAAGTCAGGGATGTGGTAGAGAACAGATGGATATTGGAGAATTACCTTTGTTTCTTAGAACCAATAAGCCTCCTAAGTGTTTGAGTAAAAAACCTCATAAACACTAAAAACACCTCGGAGATCCTATTTCATCCAAAGGACTGACTTAGATGGAATCTGCCTTGTCAAATAAGTATAACTTATTTGCAAAAACTATGTCCTTTGGCTTATCACTGTGCACCAGATTCTGGCACTCTGCCTGGCAAATAGTGGGTGCTCAAATTCTATTTGTTGAACGAGAGAGAATTTCACCTAGTCATTCAACATACATTGGTACCTGGAGCGATTCATCCTGCTTCCCTTCCTCCACACCCACACATTCATTTCCCTAGCTTTATATTGGAGCAGGTTGAATCTTACTAATTTATTATATGTTAAGTTGAATAAGCTGTTATCCAGGAAAGTTAATTACCTAGGGCAAAGGTAAAGGATACTTTATTGACTAATTAAGGTGTCTATACAGGGGTGGCGTGGGCATTCTCATTTTTGAATTTAACAACCTATCCAGAAAAGGGCAGACTAGTTTCATAATCCGTAAGTCAGGTTCCTTCACCATCTAAAGACACGGGGGTTCTGGAGACGGAAACTCTCCCATAGAGATGTACTCTTCCAGGACACAGCCCTTAAAATCAGATTGAGGAAGACTCCCTTCTCCTAGATTGCTCTTGGCAAGCATAGCCAGCTCCCCAAGGGCGTGGAGGTAGAGAATGAATACATCCACACCTGAAAGGTCTGCCTGATCACAGGTTGGCAAGTGGCATAGGAGCGCAGACCTCTGTCATTTATTTTTCTTTCCACTGGGTGCGCTGTCCCTTTAAATGGGGACGCTGGTGCTGGCTCCCTAACACGCGAGCCGGCAGCTTGTTGATTTCAGAGCTGGTGAATTTCACATTGTTTCCACTTCACTTTCCTCGCCCGGAGGGAGGCTCGGTTGGCGCTCGGGCCGCGGTCGCCGCTGCCAGCGAGGACCAGGGGAGGGCAAGGACCTGCAGGACCGGGGCCGGCGTTGGGGCGCAGGAGAAGGTGTCGGGGCCACACGCACACTCGCGCTGCAGTCCGGCTCCTTCCGAAGCCGGGACGCCCGGAGCGCACGGAGCCAGGACCGCCCGCCTAGGCGCCCGCCCTCCAGCCCGCCCACGGTCCCGGCCTCAGCCAGGGGGGAGCCGGCAAGGGGAGGAGGCCCAGGGGGCGGGGTGGGGGGCGGGGGTGGGTGCCGCCGCTGCCGCGGAGCTGCTGCTCGGCGCGTTTTGCATGAAGATGGCGGCTCCCACCGCCAGCAAGGCAGCCTCCCTGGGCTGCAACAACAAGCCGACGTTCCCGGAGCTGGATTTCAGGTCCGGCGCTCGGGTGGAGGAATTGAACAAACTCATCCAAGAATTCACGAAGCACGACCAGCGGGAATACGACGACCAGAGAGCGCTGGAGATCCACACAGCCAAGGATTTCATCTTTTCCATGCTGGGTAAGGAGGCAAAAGGGGGAGGTGTGGATGCGTGTGATGGCAAGAGGGGCAGAGCACCCTTTCCCCCTTCTCGCGCTCTCTTTCCTTCTAGGTTTCCTGCCCGGAGCCGGGCGCCTGGGCTATCCCCCATCTCCGTTCCGCCTCTTCTCCTCTTTCTCCGCTGCAAGCAGAGCTGCCTCATCTCCTCACCTTACTCTACTTTGCACCGGGTGCCCTTTCTCCCCTCCAGTTCACTGGCTCTTTTGTTAATTTCTCACCGGCGAGGACTGATGGGCAGGTGAAGTGTGCATGGAGAAAGGTATCATTGGAGGGGGAAGCCCCTGGAAACTGCGCTGTTCAGGTTGAGACGCGGCGGCGCCTTTCAGTTAAAGGGATTTGACTCCGGCGGTTCCGACCCGCGCCGAGCCTTGCGTCAGCTCCCGAGCTTGGGACACGGGGATAGCTTGGGACGTGAGGTTAGCTTGGGGCATGGGGGTGGGTAGTAGCTTGGGGCTCTGGCCCGGCGCGCGAGCGACAAGTTGCTTCTCCGGTCCTGCGGCGGGGCGCTGTCATGCCAAGCCCCGGGCAGCCAAACTTGTTGGGTGTTCCCCAGTAACCCGCTCAAGTAAGCTGGGCGCCCCCCCGCCCCCCCCCCCCCCCCCCCCCCCCCGGAGTTGTTGCAACTTGGATTTGCAAAGCGACTGCCCTTTGAATCGGTCGGAAGCATTTCCGGTGCTTCCCTAGGGTTCTGGCGGAGCTAGGAATTGCTAATTCCCTCCCCCAGGGAGCGCCAGCCCCTCCTCTTTGTGTGCTGTCAGTGAGCTGGCCCCGAGCGGTGCCCTGAGATTGGAACCCCCCCGGAGTCGTGGTGGTGGCCACGGCAGGGGGCGGGACGGGGGAGTTAGAGATCTGCAGCCCGGTGCTACCCCTTAACCTGCCACCTATGGGTCCTCAAACTGATTGTGGAATAGTGAGTGGAAGCAAATAATAGAGCCTCGCCTGGGAGACCGAGCCCGTCCTCGGGCGCCCGGTCGTTGGGATTACTGCTACCGATCTTTAGTAGGAGCGTCCGCTGCTGGGAGCCTCCCGGGTAACCTGCGGCTCCGCCCGCGCCGACCTGGCCCGCACGCAGTCTGTGGCCTGGCGGGGAAAGTCCCGCCGAACTGGGATGCCCAGAGTGGCGCCGCTCTACCGCGTGTCTCTCTCTGTGCTCTCCACAAATACACCCTCAGCCAGTTTTCCAGGCAGTGGGAAATTTGATTGAAGAGGGGGACAGAGTTCTTGCCTTTCTCCTGCTCCCTCCTTGCATTTCTGCTGGCTGGCTGTTGCCGGTTCTGCCCTGGCGGACCTTTTTTCCTTCTCGGTTTTCTTCCTCTCCACAACTCAAGTGGGGGGTAATACACATTGAACGTGTGGACTGTAATAACAGTGGCGCGTTCAGAAGTTGGATAAAGCATGTTAAAACTTGGGGCTGCGCTTTACCTTTTGGGCCCCACTCCCCACGTGTATCATGGCTTGTGTATGGGGTTGAAAAGCTCTCTGTTGACATTCAGCCATTCGACTCTTTAGAGGAATTGGATGTTTTGATTTTTAAAAAAACCACACTCCTACATGTAGGGGTGAGCTTCCAGAGGAGACCTTACAAACCTGCCAGATCTGAAAACCAGCACAGTGATTGTCAGGAGGGTGGGGACACACCCAGTGGGTTCAGAGCAGTTATTTAAGTTGCTTAATGATGGTCTTTCTCTTTGACATAAATAATGCAAGTCTGCCGCTGTGTTGGTACAGCCCCTGCATCAGTTATAGCCCCTGATGTCTCCTGCCCTAGGTTGTTCACTAGAAAGAGATGTTGGGTCACTGGCAGTCAGGATAGTCTTGAAACAGAAAATGGGAGAATGTGGGGAGGGGTAAGTTTAAATGCCTAGCACATTAGGAACCTCTGTCTTAACCCCATAGCTGATCCACTGTTCTAGCAAAGCCTTTACCCAGGTATGTGGAATTGCTTAATGGCATGAGTGGCATTGTGTTAACAGGTGAGCTAAATTACCTTCTATTCCTTTTTACTCACTTGACCTTGCAAAAGGCATCTTTCTTGTTCCCTAGGGGTTTGATAGTTCCACCTGCAGGAGACAAAAATCAGGAGAGTGTATCACATAAGCCTTTTGCCCCTCTGGACACTAGAAGGCAGATGGCCAAATGAGCTTGCCTGTGTGTGGTGCTGCATTCATTTGTGAGTTCCTTGCTTTCCCTTAATGAGGTGAAGGTTTGGAGACAGCTAGGGTCCCTGTGTGGATTTACTTTTTCTAAAGCAGATTTTCGCTTGGCTGAAAAACCAAAATCTCTTTTTGTGCACTTTGTTTCACTTGCCACTGTCTTGAGTCTTTCATGAATATGCAAATGAGGTGTCTTAATGACCCTCAGCTTGTTAAGGTGCCACTGGGTGGCACCAGGCCTTTTTTTCTTGGAGATTTTTTTTTTTTTTTTTGAGTGGGGGACGGGTGAGTCCTCTTTGCTTTGTTCTGCCCTTGAGCTGTACCTGAGCATTGTCAGCAGCTTAAAGACTTTATTCCCTCAAACGGAATGAAATGACAGAGCAAGCCTCTTTAATGGAGCTGTGGATGAGCTTTCTCTGCTTTTCGGCAATTGCAGTCACTCTTGAGCCACTCTTGTGTATGATCGTTAGCCCCAAATACAGCCCCCCAGCTTCCCAAACCTTCCAAACCTTTTTTTTTCTTTCTAGTTTGGAGACAACTATATGCAGAAGAGCCAAGTGGTGGTAGACATTTGTCATAATCAATGACCTTTCAACAGCAGCAAACTCCACTGCCCTGTCCAAGCTGGGCTCCACATCAACTGTGGGGTCAATCTGAACCTGCTGGTGGTCACTGTTCTCCGTGGCCTGTCCTGACAGTCCCTGTTTTTACAGAGATTCTGATTCTTTTGGGGACAGGTGATATCTCAAATTAGCTAGACTTCTTATTTCTCTACACCTTGGTATTTGAGGACAGTGATTGCTATTATTATCTGGTTAATATTTGAATGAGCTCAGATTGTGTGAGATGCAGGCTGTGCATAATACACACCATTTATCAAAATTCAGGGAAATTGCCAGAGTTCATTAATGTTTTAATAATATTTAGTATTTGCATAATGTCTCTGCCAGCTCCTTTGTTATCTTCATCCTCTGGCAAGGCTGTTTGGAGACTGGTTGTGTCCCCATTGAACAGATGCAGAACAGGGAGTAGGCAGAAGTTAGAGAAGCCAGCAGGGAGACTGAGCAGTCACTTGGATTGCCTACACTCTGGATGAATGGTCAGTAGCATGGCATGATTGTTACAGTAGCTATAAATGACTGCTTGCCTTCTTGATGCCAGAAACTTCACACAACCTTAGGAGTAATGTTGAAATTTACTGGGGTTAAGAATCACCCAGGGTCCTATGGCTAATAAATAGTAGAGATGGTGCTGAAACATATATCAGCCTGTGACATGTTCCGCTCTTACTTGAGACTATTCATAATAGATGCATTCAGACCAGAGGAAGGTCTTTGTTTAAAAATTATTACTGCCTCCTTTTTTGGATTTTGTTTCCAATTTCAGCTGTAAATTTTAGGATAACCCATACAGCATCGAAGGTGATTTCTAAAGCCATCTGAGTTGAAGTATTTTATTCAACAATAAAATTACTTGTTTGAATTTCTGGTTAATAAAATGGCCATTACAGTAAAATGTTAAAATCGGTGCCAATTCCACTTTGCCTTTTGCTGGCTGAGCAGACTTAGTTCTTTCATCTACTAAGCATAGATAACAATACATCATTTCAGAATTATGTGTGAATGTGAAGTGATTTTGTAAACTGAAAAGGAATGTATACATGATTTAAATGTTTATTTCAAGAAATGGGCATAATTAGGAAATCTAGTGAGCTTAATCTAGAATTATAACTGCAGTTTGCGATCAGGAAAACTATAGAGTCAGCCTAGGAGAATATAAGCCCTGGCTATAGAAGGCATGGCTAATTCTAACATGCACTGCCACTTGTTAAGCTCATACTGTGTTCCCACCATTGCGCTAGTAACTACTTTGCATAAATCCATTAGTTCTTATAATTATTTCCAACAGCTTTATAAGGATAAAAATTTTCATGCCTGTTTTGGAGGTGAGATAGGTGAATGAAGTATTATCTTCTTTTTTAAGATGAGTCGCTGCAGTTCAAAGAGGCCAAGATCATACAGAGTTTGAATCTGAAACCGAATTCTCTTGTTCCTTCCACTGTACTAGTCAGTCTCCATGGATTTTGGTTTAGACAACTAAAAAAGCCCCATTCCTTGGGGGAATGAGGTACTCAATAGCTTACTTAGCCTATGGGAGCAGGGAAGGTGTCTCTTTGACTACCTAGTTCTTTCCCCCTCTTACTTTCATGCATTTAACAAATATTTACCGAATGTTATACTGCCTGCAAAACAGTATGTAGGGTGCTAAAGACAAAATTCTGAGCTAAAATGTTGAGAAATTGATATGGGACTTTGGAGACCCTTCTCTCTTTTCTGGCCACCAACTCAAGGAAAATAGTTTTTCTGGCTCTTGTCTTTTCTCAGGCCATAAATACCACAAGCCCACTTCTAAGTTCTAAACCTATGGAGCGCTGGCAGACCTACCACATATTTCAGAGAAGGCCATTTTGAAAGCCCTGTCTTTCCATGGTTTAAATGCAACTTTTCTCTTAATTCATTCAGCAATATTTATTTATTGAGGGAATTTATTGCGAAACGCTGTTTTTGGGCCTTCAAGTCTTGACAAGTTCCTTAGAGTTCAAATTGCTAATGTGCTGTGTTTGTATAATGGACAAGATCATCTGTGAAGTCTGCTTCATCTCTGACAACAGTATGTATCTAGGGCAGGGAGGTGCCTCGGAACATTTATTTTTGCTGCTAGTTTGGGTTGATTTCAATTCCCCTCCATAGCTCTGGGCAGTTGCTGTTCTTTGTCTTTGACAGAAGAGCCTAGAATTGTGATGCCCTTGGTCTTCCCTTGCAGTCCTTGTTGTGTCACCCATTGGATAATGCATCGCTCTAGATTAGACTGGGACCCTTTTGTATTCACAGAAATGTGAAATTCTCTCTTGTCAAACTGAGAACTCATTAGTCCTGTTAGCTCTTTAGACCAGCAGTTGCCAACCTATCAGCGACTGCTGCTCCCAGAGGTTTCCTTAAACCGGTGGTTGTCAACCTTTTGGACCTCATGGATCACCAGTCCAGAGACCACTGGTTGGCGACTGCTGCTTTAGAGGAAGCATGTCAAACTCTCCGCCCACGGGTCCCATGCCTCCTTTATTTGGCCCATTAGCCTTTGAGTTTGACATACTTGCTTTAGACCCTCCTAGAGCTTTTTAACAATTCGGGATCTCTGGTCCCATATCAGATCCATTGAATCTAATCCCTAGCAATTCCCAAACTGGCTGGTCAGCACTCTGACACCCTGTCTGTGGTAAGCCTGATGTTGTGCACTGTCCATTCAATAGAGCTGCTCTGAGCACGGTTGACTTTTGAGAATCAGGCTGCTGAGCCTAATGAGCAGATATGTGTGTTGGCTCCTGAACTGGAGTTCTTGTACCTGGGTCAGAGGTGGGTGGGGAGGCATAGAGACTGAGATAATTGGAGTATACTCTGTATCAGAGGCTGTAATAGGTGTTTACATCACTGTAGTATTTAATCATCACCATAATGCTTAGAAATAAAGAACTACATGGAACCATAGGAATGAAAAAATCAGGAGTTTCCTAAATTTACCAGCAAGTAATGGCACAGCTGAGACAGGCTAATGGAAACACTTGCTTTTAACAATGACACTAGTATTCTTGATCTCAGGAGTGGCAGGAGACCTGGATTCTAGCCCCAACTCTTCCAATTACTTGCTGTGTGACTTCGGGCAAGTCTGGGCCTCAATTTCTGAATATGTAAGTTGGGGCTAATAATTACAGTCATGTGTCACTTAATAATGACATCGTCTGAGAAATGCATTATCGTTGGGTGATTCGTCTTCATGCGAACATCATAGACTATACTTACAAGAAATCTAGATGGTATAGTCTACTACACACTTAGGCTATAAGGGATAGCCTGTGACTTCTAGGCTATACATTTGTATAGTATGTTATTGTCTTAAATACTGTAGGCAATTGTAGTGCTATAGTACTTGCGTATCTAGATATACCTAAACATAGAAGAGGTACAGTAAAATACGATATAAAAGATGGTCTTTCTGTATAGGGCCCTTACCATGAATGGAGCTTACAGGACAGGATGTTGCTCGGAGAGAGTGAGTGAGTGGTAAGTGAATGTGAAGACCAAGGACATTGCTGTACACTACTGTAGGCTTTATAAACAACCTACACCAAACACGTGAGTAGTGAAAATGCATTGCACTAACATGTAAGGACAGCTATGATGTCACTGGGTGATAAAGGAATTTTTCAGCTCCATTATAACTTATGGGACCACCATTGACTTAAACGTTTTTATGTAGCACATGCCGACCTATCTCATGTATGCAGGTACATTAAATTCTGAATCTGAAAACTTGTGCAGTACAACAAAGGACATTTCTGAGGTCTAGTCCCAGGCTCTGTTTTGTACTGTGTGGTGTGTTACCCTGAATAAAGTCTCCTAACCTCTTTTGCGCCTCTTTTTGCCTGTTTTTCAATTATAGAAAATATAAAAATGAAAGTAAAATCACTTCCAGCTTTTAATTACGTTAATATTTGATGTACATTTTTCTAGACATCTGTGTTTATAAACACCCCTACACCCACTCATTTTTATGTGCATAAGGTTTTACATAACATATTCATATTGGATGTGTGCTTTTTTGGTCAATTTATGACTATGCTGTCATCCACAACACTTTTAAAAAGAAGCTATAACTTGAAACCTACGGAAAGATAGTTTTCCTAGCTTGTTCCTCTTTTATTCCAAAAGAAGACATTGTTCTGGAACTTACAGCACATTCTGTGGTTTAATAATTGAGAATTGTGAACCTTTGTATTGGTGACATTTGAAGGTTTTACTGGCTTTTCAATGTCATTTCCTATCTGTGTCTTTACATGTGCTGCATGGTCACAAAACCCATATTTTTCACTTTATTCCTTTGCTTAGACTGTTTCCTCTATCTGGATTTCTTAACCTGGATCCATGGAAACAAG
The DNA here is from genome assembly GCA_027563665.1 of Antrozous pallidus. Lineage (NCBI taxonomy): Eukaryota > Metazoa > Chordata > Mammalia > Chiroptera > Vespertilionidae > Antrozous > Antrozous pallidus. Next base: position 52,241,670 of record CM050514.1, on the reverse strand, counting down.
AGCATAAACTCTATGAACTTAAATGAGAAAACACTGGATCTTTATTTTTTATGAACCTCTAACAAATATAACATTTCCTTCCATTATAAAAGTAGGTAACAAACCATAGAAGTACCTATGTATTTTTGCTTTTGCTGCTTACAGAAACACAATACTTTCACATTAATGTTGTTACTATGACTTGATATCTCAAATGATTTATTGCTGCTTTGAAATTATAGTGGCTATTACACTTGCTATTGGATTTTATTTATGGCATTCATAAAGAATCACATGGTACTCTCACAAATTTATTTTTTAAATACATTTTGTGTTTCACTTCTTGTGAAGTCCTGTGTAATTTTATTACATTCATTTAACTACATTAACTTTTGTCAGGGGTTCATTCATTGGCTTTTCCAGTCTGTCAGAGGCAGTTAAGTCTCAGCTTCGAAAGATGGCCTTCTGACACCTTATCACTGCTTTGTTTTTTTTCTCCCAGTTCAAATGCCACTTGACTTATAAGATTTCCTCTATCTCTCTGAGTGGAAAATAATTTACCTTGCCTCTGTTTTCCTAATGCCTGGACCCTTTTTATATCTCATAGCACATTCTTTCCCATGCCCTAGGTAAAGAATCCCTGGCTCATTGATCTTTGCGGCACCCATTGGGGTCATGTACATGCTTACAGTGTTAAGTGACTTGATTAACTTTATTTATTTATTTATTTATTTATTTATTTATTTTATTGATTTTTTTACAGAGCAGAAGGGAGAGGGATAGAAAGTCAGAAACATCGCCGAGACCGGTTTGGCTCAGTGGATAGAGCGTTGGACTGGGGTCTGATGGGTCCCGGGTTCGATTCCGGCAAGGGCATATAACTTGGCTGCGGGCACATCCCCAGTAGGGGGCGTGCAAGAGGCAGCTGATCGATGTCTCTCTCTCATCGATGTTTCTGACTTTCTATCCCTCTCCCTTCTGCTCTGTAAAAAAATCAATAATATTTAAAAGAAAAAAAAGAAGAAAGTCAGAAACATCGATGAGAAACATCCATCAGCCGCCTCTTGCACGCCCCCTACTGGGGATGTGCCCGCAGCCACGGTACATGCCCTTGACTGGAATAGAACCCGGGACCCATCACTGAGCCAAGCTGGTCTCGGCGACTTGATTAACTTTAAAAGAGCCCTTCTGTGTGAGGCTTATTTCAGGCTCTGTTTAAGGAATAAGCACTTTCTGACATTGTCTCTTTATGATTTTCCCTTTCTGTTAAGCCATGCTATCTCATCTTTGCTGGGGGTCAAGAGAATCTTAATCTGATTTTATGTAGTAGTGTAGTTTTTTCTGCATTCCAAGAATAATGCCCTTCAACTTACTGTAGAGCAATTTAAGAAATGTCCCAAGTGGTTACTATAGTTTGTTGACTGAGAGCAGTAAATAGTAACTTGGGGCAATGTCCCTTTCTTGTAGACCCTGGCTTGTCTACCATGCGCATATGGGGTACTCGTGCATCTCCTACATGCCTACATGTGAGGCCTTTCAGAAACCGTATAAGTCATCTTTCCCATGGAGGTGTTCATGTGCTTACCAGTCCACCTGCAAGGGTTCAGTTGCCTACTCTGGAATCCACATTGTAATGATACTTCATTATTATAAACTACTATCACTTGACTTCAATACCTCACCTTTGTTCAGTGCTTTACAGATTACAATCCATATTCACATCTGGTATGGCATAGTATCATTCTTTGGACAGGCCTTTGAGGAAGGTTGTGTATGAACTATGAACTCACATTTCGGATGGGATTAGTTCTGAGACTGAGAGGTGATGTGACTTAGTTGGAGATGTAGAGTAAATTATAGAATTGTACTCCACCAGATCTGAGTGTCTTCTGCTGCAGCACACTGCCTGCCAAAAGCTTGTAGTCTTTTTTACCTTCGGCATGGGATGCTGGGGTGTGTCTGTATTCTCAGACAAGGCTATGGGAGCAGCTTTCATTCCTCTCTGGGTTTTTCTACCGCCCCCTGAGCCTCAGGTATATAGCCCTTGAGACTGATGGATGGTGGAATGGGTAAGTACATGCCCTATAGGTATGCGTTCTCCACATCTGATTATTAGGCCCTGCCCAACTGGTTCTTAGAGTCCCTGTCAGTTTCACAGTGGACTTGGGTAAGCATTTGCCAGCTGAGTCATTTCTTTAAAGACAGTCTATAATTATGCTATTATGTGAGGCCCTCTCTTTAGGAAACAGCTATCTGTTTTTTGCCCACTGAAGAGCCTTTTCGTGAATTCCCTCTATACAAGATAAAAAGATAGATAACTAGGGGTAGGGCTGCTATGAATAAAGGTGGCATGGGCAGTTGTTGCTCAATTTGTTTATTTTTCATATTTTTTTCTTGATACAAGAAGCCATGATTACTATTTGTGAAATGAGTTAAATCAGTAGTGAGAGTTGGTGTAAGTCTTGTTTAGATTTTTGTTTCTTCTAACAGTTATTTGAATGTCTACCATATGCATATGGTGTTAAGCATTCACTCTTGAATTCATATATTGATTCAACATGTTGCCATGCCTGTCATGTACTAGTGCGATCACTGTGCTACAATCACAAGATAATTGCGCAGAGTGGTAAGAAAAGCAAAGTCACTTTGTCTATAGGACTTCTATTCTCTGGGGCAGTGGTCGGCAAACTCATTAGTCAGCAGAGCCACGGCATGCCCACCACTGCTCTGGGGGAATTCAACAAGGTTTAAGCACACAAATAAATAGGGATGTGTGGTATGAAAAAACAAAGCACAGAGTGTTATGATGGAGGATAGTGAGGTAGGAGGGAATGAAGACTGGTAGAGAAGACCTCTTTAAAGAGACATTGAAATGGACGGCTAAGAAAGACCTGACCATCTGAAGACGAGATATGGAAGAGTATTCCAGGTGGACAGGGCACCATGTGCAAAGGTGCTGAGGTGGGCTTCGAGCTCTCAAGGCTGCTCGCATAATAGCAAGTCTGATTGGGCCTTACAAGGAGGAATGGTCTATGTTCAGATTAGGCCCAAGGTGGAAGGAATGGGCTGCTTGCCTTGGAATGTAGTAACCTTGCAGGTGAAGATTTTTCAGATGGGGCCGCCCTTTGGCTTGGCTTTTGTTCAGGGCTTTCAGGGGTTGGTGGGGAGAGAGGCAGAGTAGGAAGGTTGGGTTACAGCTCCTCAGAAGGCCCTTTGTAGTCATGTGATTCTCTGATTCTCTGATTTCACCTGATTGTCCCAGGCTAGAAACAGTGAGTTCTATCTTAGATGATTTATGGGTCAAACAGCAGTTTTCATGGGACAATAATAAGCCTTTTATCTACTTTTTTCCACGGTTTACAAAATACTTTTATATGAATAATCTAATTTTGACTTCTCTCAACAACCATATGCAGTAGATATTATTTTATCTGTTTTAACATAAGAGAAAAAACTGATGGTGTCCAGAGAAGTTAAGCTCACAAAAGGGTTGAGGTAGGATCAAACTCAAGTCCTTCACTGGTTACCTCAAATTCTCTGTGTTACACTAATTCTAAGAACCTTCTCCCCTTCCCACCTACTCTGTCCCTGGGTGTGGAAGAAGGAGGATTTCTGGTCCAGAGAGAGGCAGGGAAGATCTGTAGGAAGAATCAAGCCAATAGATTACAAGTCTGCATGTGTCTCTTATTGGTATTCAACTTGTAAGCACTTTTCTGGGCTGCTTCAAGATCACCCTTTTAGCAGCCACAGCTGTTCTTATAGCAGCTGCTTGTGTGGATTGTGATTAATAAAGGAGATTCAACAGTTTGTTCTTTTAACTGTGCCCTTGGTGTGTGCAGCCTGTTGTCATACAGGCTATGGTTCTGATTTGGAATAAACAATCCTACTGGCATCAATGCCGAGGGGCTCATAGTCTGTTGTGAGAAGGTGTGGTTCATCCAGATAGGAGCTGGTGAGCCAAAGGCCCACCAGAGACTGGACAGTTACGGAAAACGAGAGTGGTGGACAGCCCCTACTGGTTATTGGGTTCAGAGTCAAGAACACCTAGGAGTAGGGGAGGGCGGGGGAGGTGGCGGTGCACTGGGAGCCGTGTGCTGGGGAATGAGATTACCTTTTGCATCTTTTTTTCTAAAAGGGGTCACTGCACTTAGTCCCTGCCAGCTGTTCCTTCACTGTGGTGGTGTTCAAACAGGTTGCCAGCCCCACTCCTGTAGTTTCTGATTGAACACGTCTGGGATCCAAGAGTTTGTATTTCTACAGAGTCTCCGGGTGATGAGCTGCTTTTGGTCTGGAGCCCACACTTTCACAACCATTGCTTAAAGGGGCCAGATTGATGTTTTAAGAGCCCCAATTAATCTGGATATTTATGAAAAAAAGCTCCAAATTTTTAAATACTTAGAATAAAATCAAATCTTAAAGGAACACAATGTGGTATAAAACTACAGGTTAAACAGAACACTGTGGCTGTCAGTATTACACCTCTGATCTGAATACTTTTAGGGCAATCTTGTACTGTCTGCTTTGGAAACTGAGGCCCAGAGAGGAGCTGTGGTTCGGTCCATACTAGTAAACATACAGCTAGGTTAGGGCATAACTGGAACCTAGGTTTCCTATCTCTCTTCCAAGTGTGTATGAACGTGTGCACTGATGTGAGTCCTAGCATACTGCCTCCCAAATAATTCCCTTTGAACAAAAAACTATGTAACTTTGAAAATATTAGCCACACTAGGCACAGTTCTTACTCGTAGTACATTATACTTTATGTATATCAACTGAATTAATCCTAACACCAACCCTATGAGGAAGGGTTATTCTTCCTATTCTTACTTACTGATGAGACTTCCAAAGCACAGAGAGGTTAAATAATTGGCCCAAGGTCACAGAGCTATTGGGAGAGTGAGGATTTGAACCCAGGAAGTCTAGGTTCAAGCAAAAAACAGCAAATAACTACCACCCTTACTTTTTATCATTTAAAACAAATGCTTTCCCCCAGCAAAATGGGAGTCATTGATAAGACTGTGACAATTTTTATCCTGCTAGGAAATTTGGAAATTAGATGGACAGAGCTCCTCTCCCCTCCATTTTACAGAAGTGGACACTGAGCCCAAAAAGGAAAGGGGATTTGATCATCCTGAACACTGATCTTGGTTTTGGGCCGGTGGAGATGAGGTAAACGTCTAGCATGTAACTGCTTCCTGAGAAGCTGCTTGCTTATACATGAGACCATCTCCTCTGAAGATTTTGCTCCCCAGGGAGGGTCCGCCTGGGTTTGAAAGGGGGGCAGTGCCTCTGAGCGGACTGTACTTCAAGGTAAGGAACATGCTCCCTGCTCCAGAGCCGCCTGTGTAGTTTGAAGTTCTCTGAAGTGCTGTAAGACAAAGCATGCTAAATAAACAACCCCATGGGCACAGTGTATTTCTGGTCTGTGGTGTTTGCTTTAGTCTTGATTGTTCCTCGACTCTCCCTTTGGTTCCTTTCTGTGAAGTGTCTGCTTTCCTCACTCCTGTGCTGTTTCCACAATTACGAAAATCATGGTGAGTATTTTCACCTCTGAAAATATGGAAGTGTGGACTGCAGGACCCCGGGGCCAACCTGTGGTTGAGAGGAGCTGGAGCTCAGAGGGCTGGAGAGGTTTTGGGACCCGATGGAGAGCCAGCACTACCTTCCCTCCCTGCTGCCTGTGGAGAGCTCTCAGCCTGAGCTGGAGTTAGAGCTGTAATAGGATTCAGAGCATTATAGAGGAGCTAAGCCACTGGGGATCTTCCTGAGATCAGTCCAGTCTCCCATGATTTCACTGGTGGGGAAATTTAACCCCACAGTGGACAGTGACTTGCTGGAGGTCAGATTGATGGTGGTAAGGTTGACTATGATCTTGGGAAACTCTTCCCCACTGTTTGCCAGATATTGTTCCAATTGTATTAGAATCATTAACTCTTTTAATCTTCAAACAATCCTGTGATGAGGGGGTTGTTACCATGCCTCCTTTAGAGATAAGGAAACTAGAGAGTAAGTCACTTGCTCAGGTTGGTGATTGATAGAGGCTGCATTGAAACCTAGGCAGTCCAACACCATTCCTTCTCGCACCTTTCCAAAACGTGATGGGGCGGGTGATTTTTCCTGAGCAGGATGCAAGGGTGATTTCTTTCCTGGGTTCTTGTCCAGGTGGATTCAAAGAACGAAGACACGGACAAAAGGTGGTATATGAAAAGGTGAATATTTATCGGAAACAAGTGCAGACCCTGATGTAGGGAGGGGGTCTCAAGGAGGGTGACCCGCTCACTAAGCTCCTTTTTCCTAAGGTTTATTAAGGCTGCAGTTCTTTGTTTCTTGATGCTGCCTGCCTTCCAGTTGGTAGAATATTAGCTTCAAAGCTCAGACCCCACGTGGTGCCTCCTTCTTTTTCTCCCCCTTCCAGTGGTAGAATTCTCTATCTCCTGTGAAAATGTTTTCCTCTTTCTCCTATTTGTCAGCATTTCTCTATTCCCTGTGAAAGTTTGTTTCCTCTTTCTCCCCATACCCTGTGGCTTTTCCCTATCTTCTGTGAATGGCTGTCTTCCTTTCCCCTTATCCCGTGGCACCTTTTGTTCTCTGGGAATGTATGCCTTTTGACAGCTCCAAGTCCCCAACCAACTATGCCCCCCTCCTCCATGGACCCCCTAATTCCTAAAACTACCCAAACCCTGCCTATTTTACCCCTAAAAACTTCTTTCAGGGAGTATCATTACAATGCCAGGCTCTGTGTTGGTTGCAGATATATAAATATGAGGTGGTGCTACACCTTGAGGGGGAGGATGGAAGTGTGGGAATAGTGGGCAGAGTGGAAAAGATGGTGGTTTTCCTGTCCTGCAAACCCGGTGCTGACATGAAACTTGTGGCTCTTGGTCCTGAGTGTTTCCATTCCATCATTTGGCCTCAGCCGCTCTCAGCGAAAATATTCTCTGGGTGATTGTGCTTTCTGTTTATTGAAAGTCCTTTGTATGGAATCATATCTTAGACACATCTCTTCATTTTGAAAGTAAGGAGGTGTGTCCTAGCTGCCTGATGGATTTAAGGCTATACAAAGGTCAGTTTGGGCCCTTGATGCTCAGTGAATTAGGGCAGTCTTATGATGCACAGGCTCTCTCTTCCACTTCTCCCCACCCCCAAGTGGGTTTCATTCCAGATTTAGAATGTTTAATTAGATCATAGCTAATGTAGTCTACCATTGTGGGGAGAATGGGGAGCAGATCTTCTTTTAGCGAAAGGCAGAGGCGAAAATGTACTCTTGAGAAAGTTACTTTGAAATCAAAACTTATAAATTGAATTGGGGTTTATGTGAACCAAGGGATCTGCTTCTTTAGTGCTGTAAGTGCCTACTTTTGAAAAATGAATATTTGTTAAATAATCCTGTCCAGTTGCCCTGCTTTTTAAAAAATATATATTTTTATTGATTTCAGAGAGGAAGGAAGAGGGAGAGAGGGATAGAAACATCAATGATGAGAGAGAACAATGGATGGGCTGCTTCCTGCAAGCTCAACCACTGAGCCACACCGCCTGGGCCAGTTGCCCTGCTTTTTAATCGCAGATGCTGGTACTTTGACTTGTGTTAAAGCATTGAAGCACATCGGCATCATGCTATGAAATCTGTTGCTGGGATGAAATAACTTCTTGAGATCTTAGTGCTGCTCATGATTCAGAGGCTTAGAATTGGAATGCTCGGAGAAGCCTCATTTCCAACCTCCTGACTTACGGTTTTCCTGCAATAAAATATGAGTGGGAATGGAAACTTCCGGAATTGGCAAACCCATCTGAACAATGTAGAAAATCAAGGGAGGGAATTTTAAAATAAATATATATATATATACAGTATTTTTTTAATTGATTTTAAAGAGAGAGAGGGAGAGAGAGATAGAAACCTCAGTGATGAGAGAATCATTGATCAGCTGTCTCCTGCACGCCCATACTGGGGATTGAGCCTCCGGGCATGTGCCCTTGACCTGAATTGAAACTGGGACCTTTCAGTCTGCAGGCCGAAGAAGCTCTATCCACTGAGCCAAACCAGCTAAGGCAAGGGAGAGAATTTTATCTCTGGTTCTTGAGGAACAGGATTGGTGGGAAATGATTTTACTAAGTATTTTTGTGTAATTGAAGACCAACCAACCCCTCCCTGTTCCTGTTTTCTGAATCCTATTCTCTCTCTGCTCAGACACCCCCACTAAGGATTACTCCTGCCCCCTTCACCTGCCATTTTCCCTTCATTACTGATTTCTTCCTAAACATTCACATGCACATTCTCCATACATTCCTTCAACAAAAACCTTGAAGAACCTCCATGCAACAAGTCCTCTGCCAGGCAGTAGCGCACAATGGGGTGGCAAACCTTCATCTTGTTTATGCAGATCATAGAAGGAGATGGACAATGGGGGGAAAAAACAAACTACAAATTGTTCCCTGGTGTAGCTCAGTAGTTGAGCGGCAACCCATGCATGAACCAGGTCACAGTTCCATTCCTACTCAGGGCACATGGCCATGTGGGCTCTATCCCAAGTGGGGGGCAGTAGATCAATGACTTTCTCATCATTGATGTTTCTGTCGCTTTTTCTCTCTTCCTTTCTCTGAAATTAATAAAAACGTAATCATTTTTTTTTAATTATAGATTATGATCAATGCCTTGAAGGAAAAACCCAAACAAAACAGAACTGAGTTTCTCATTCCTTCTCCAAACTGACACTGTTGACCATTCTCTCCTGAACTCTCCTCCCCTGGCTTCCATGGCAACTTACTCGTCCTACTTTTCTTCTCTTCCTCAGTCTCCATGAAAAGGACAGACCTGTATTCTTTTGTCTAGCCCTCAATGACTGCTTCTGTCTCTTCTCTCCTTATGCTTTCTCCAGTCTACCCTTTTACAGCTGTGTTTCTGCTGCTGCCCCCCAAACCTGTGTGCATCTGGACCTCTTGACTACCTCTGTGACAGTTCCACTTGAATGTCCCAAAGGTGCCCCAAATCTAGTGTCCAAAGGGAATCTGTCTGTGCTCCAAAGTGCTCTTCCTTAGCAGCCGCAGCACCATTCACAGAGTGCTCAAGGCAGGAGAGGAGCTTTGCAGTCATGCAGCTCTCCCCACCTTCCTATCCCAGGGCTGAAGAGGAACTCACATTTGTCAATTCTGCCTCTTCCTTTAGACTCTGTTTTCTTCTCTCCATTCCCACTGTCATCACCCAGGCTAGGCCACTGCCATCTAGTTCCTGGATTACTGCAATAATCTTCTCATTGGGTTTTTTGCTTCCAATCTTGCATCTGTTCAACCCATTCTCCATGCTTAGTTACCTTTGAAATATGCCTAAACCCTCTGGGGCAGCCTTCTTCACGTGAAGTTTAAACTCCTTAGCCTATTTTACTGGACCTTCAAAGACCCAGCAATTCCTGCTCACTGTTCAATTTTACCATATTTCTTGCATATTTTCTGTAAAATAGGTGCCATGTGAGGTATTGACATTGCCTAAACATTCTGAACATGATTACAAGGCCTCAGTGCTCTGACTCCTGTGGCCTCTTCAACCTCAACTCCAACCTCACAGGCCCTCATCCTCTTGGTTTCAGCCGCACTGGCCTTTCAGTTCGTTGGAAATACCACATCCCCTCCCACTGAGGCCTTTTGCTGGAATGTACCATACTTTTTACCACAGTCCACACACTTTACTAACTTCTACTCATAGGATCTCAGCTCAGTCAGATCAATATTTTTTAAAGAGAGGCCTTTTAGGCTAGAACAGAACAGGGTCAGTTTTTCCCAAATGGGCAAGTTGGCTTCACAGTTTTCTTAGTTGTACTCATCAGTTCTGAATTTGTTATTATTTGTGACTGATGTCTAATATGTCCCATTCCCATAAAAAATCAATTGTAGTCTATCATATGTGTTGTTGTTTTTTACTTGCCTGAAATGTGATTATTTAATAAATATTTGGGAGGGGCTCAATGAATATGGCTAATATTGTTGGTTATTTTGCTTTTGTTCTTGAACTTAACAGTTAGGTGGTGTATAGTTTATGATAATGGCCATGTGTGTACTGAGTTTTAAGTTTATACATTAGTGTGTTCAGGGGGCTTCTTTTCCTTTCCTAGTTTCCCACCTCTGCATCACTTAATCAAGGAATTATAAAAATGTGGATTTTAGAAGTTGTCTAGTGCAATCCTTTCCAACCTTTTCTAAATATAAGGGACTCAAATGATAGTGGTTATATTTTTGCTGTCAGTTCAGTGGGGAAAAAATGAGTAGTTATAGAAAGCTACTATGAATTTAGTTAGTCATAAGTGACTTTGAATTTTTTCATAATAGCATCTCCATATATTTGAAAAATAGTAGTCTGCACTCACGAGAGACAATGCATGGTGGGCATATGGACTTATAGTACCATAACTCCATGCCCCTGGTATCTCTGTCTGGGACCAGCCTTCGATTTGGGTCTTTGCTACATCTACATCAGATTTACTAGTAGAATTGGTTACCATGAGCTCCATTTCTTCTGTACATGCATGTGATTTGACCAGCATGGTGTTTTTAAACATTTAGAGCAAATATTTCAAGAAGTTGGGAGATTTTTCACAACACCAGATTTCCAGTTTAAAAGTTTAGCAGAACTAGGCCTTACTTCTTGTGTGGCCTAAATCACCTGGTCTTGAACAGCACCTGCCTCCTTTACAAATGCCACACTTTCTTAAGTTCGTCACAGACCTCACTTAGCAAGTTGCAGGTATGAAAGGTAACAGGCAACTTAACGACTTCACCCCTGAGTGGGTGAGACCTCCTGTCCATCTCTCAGGGGCTTGTGAGCAGAAACCTGGGTCCTTGTATTCTTGCTGTTACCAGCGTGGGGACTTTGGATAAGCTATGTAACCTCTCTGAGCCTCAGTTTTGTCATTTGTCAACAAGTTGTAATAAATACCTTCTGGCCCCCAGAAAGGTGTTTGATCTGTTGAGGGAAAATTATATAGAATGGAACATGTTTACTAATAACTATCCCTTCTTCTCCTTCCTTATCTTGTCTGTTTCTCATGGAGGTGATTTATTATTTTTTTGTTGCATCCTGATGTTCCCTTTAAGAAATACGAGAGGAGAGCTGTTGGTTCTCGCTTTCTCTTCCCACCATTCTTACTCATTATCTGAAGGCAGTTCTGCGCCCTTCATCCCATGTCCTCTGATCCTGGCGTACGGGGGGGAGTCCCACAGGCGTATGTAAGCTCCTGCAGTGATAACCAAGAGCCCCGGAAGTTAAATTCTGAATATCAAAGACTTGTAGCTGCATTATTGCCTGTTGAGATCCTCAGTAGTTAGCCAACTGTGTTGTTGCAAAAGTCCATGAAATGCTAACAGAACACCAGGTCAGCGTTCTGTAGGCAAAATGTTTGGTTTTGCGTAAATTTATTGTTTGAGAGGAACAATACCAGTGTTTTTGTCTTTCTGAAGAGGGAAGGGAGGGCAGGCATCATTGCCATAAATAGGAAATACACATGCGTGTCTGTCTCAGAGGTGACGGAAGCAGGGTGGAGCAGTGGGAAGAAGGAATGTGGACTTTGGAATCAGGCAGATCTTAGCCTGTGAGGGGATTGGACTTGGGCCAGCTGTCCTTTCTGAGCCTGTTTTTTTCTTTAATAAAACGAGAATAAAATATGCCAGGGAGCTTCATGGTGAAGGTGGCAGTTCTGGAAAAGCTACTGGGGATGCAACCGGTGCTAAATAAAAATCCCATTTGTGATTTAAAAAAAAGAAAAGATCTGTTTCATTTTTTAATTTTATACTCTGTTATAGTTTTTAAAGATTTTAATGAAAATGCCAACTTCCTGGGGTTGTTTTAAGGATGAAATTAGTGGGTGTGTAGTACATTAAATGAGCAACATAGTATATGAAACTGCCGTTCTCTCCCATGTGTTTCTGAAAGTCCTTTTTTTTTTTTTTAAACCTCCTTGAAATAGGCTTTAATGTGTCAGCTGGTGAACAGAGAAATGGGTAAAAAAGTTATCTGACTAATGGTCATAATGATCTACTGTCTAGTGTGATTCTTTGTTCAAACATATTAGATTAACATTTTGTGTGTGTAGAGAATGGAGCTGCTACTGATTTTCCCCCCATTTTGTTTTGTAAGTAAATGAAAGCTAGGTTTTCCAGGAAACGAAACAGATATTTCTTCTACCTTAATAATTTCCTAAGTGTAGGATTGACCAAGCAGGATGGTTACCTAGTCATTCTGTAAACCCAGGGGCCTGGCCTGTAGGAGGGGACAAAGCCTCCCCACGACTCCCTCCAGAGTGATGGGCCACATGATTAAAAACCTCTTCTCTGGCTGGATTAGAATAATTGATGCTTATACTAATAATTGTCACTTAGAAGAGAGGGAGATAATTTAGGGAGACCTGACTTGGAAATGATTGTAGTATGTATTCAGGTGTGGGAGAATGTGGAATTCCACTCTGAAATCTGATGTGGAGTTAAAGATTATACCAATTCTTGCCCTAGCCAGTTTTGCTCAGTGGATAGAGCATTGGCCTGTGGACTGAAGAGTCCTGGGTTTGATTCTGATCAAGGGCACTTACTCTATTACAGACTCCATACCTGACCCTGGTTGGGGTGTGTGTTGGAGGCAACCAGTCCATGTCTCTCTCTCACACTGATGTTTCTTTCTGTCTCTCCTTCTCCCTTTCACTCTCTCTAAAAATCAATGGAAAATTAACCTTGGGTGAGGATTAACCACAAATAAGATTATACCAATACTCTGAAGAATTGAGGGTGGGCTGGAGATTGGGCACCAGCTGAAGAAGGTGGGCCCCAGACCAGAATAAAAGTATTAAGAAGCCCTCTGCTCTTCCAGGGCTCTTGAGAAGTGGAGACCATGAAAGTTAGTTCCGTAACAGCCCCCATCATCACCCAGTTCCCTTCATTTCTTGTTACTGTAGGACTCAGTGACTGGAGTGTTGTCTAGAGGGCGTTGGTGAACTTGATGATGAGTTGGATACCAAAAAGAAACTTGGAAAGATTGAGAAGAGCTTGGGAATGTGTTCTAAGATATTTCTTATCAATGCCTATCTTTCTTCTTAATCTACCTTTTATTGTGATTGGGTGAGAATAAGCCCAAGGAATCTTTTCCTGGAGGACTGGATGAGTACATTGCTATTATCTATTAAGAATGCTGTTCCCATTGCTCAGGTGGGAGATGGAAGGATGAGTTGCTGGCTGGAGAGAAGAGGGCGTCTTAAAGAATTTTATCAGGAATAGAAGTGGAAACTCTAACAACACACAAAAAAATTACACTATCTTTGTGGACCAAGGGCAAAAATTTGTAAGATTCTGGCAGCTTTTAGATGTTCTTGGGTTTGTTGCTCCAATTACCTGTTGCCTCTCTTTTGTGATGAGATGTAGAGATCTCCAGGAAGAAAAAGGCCCTGTACTTGTCTTCAGAGGGCTCGGGTAGAAGGCTGGGCAGGCAAGAAAGTTGGGGGAGACCATGCACTACTCAAAACACAGTTGGGGAGGAAAAAGCCTGGGCATGGGGAATGCCTGGACTGGGCCCTGAGAGATTGTCAGGGGAGCCTGCCTCAACAAGAGTAAGATTTGTTAGGGATGTTTCCCAGGTCTTTCAGGAAATGGACTATTGTCCTATAATGGGCACTTGAGACCCTATTACATCATCTTCAGCAAGTTACTTCCCCTCTCCAGCCTTCACTTTCCCCTTCTGTCAAATGAGGAAATTGGGCTAGCTTACTTTATAATTTTAGGATTTCATAAGTAGAGTCAGTCATCTTGCTCTTATTGATATCAAAACTTGCATCAAATTGCTATACCTTTGAAATTCCTGGGGTAGATATGGAGATTTGCTGCAGTGATTGGTTTGGGGGCTGTTATTTTTTGAGGGGATGTCTGGAGAGCAGTTTCTGGTCTCATTTGAGGAAGTCATGGTGTCTGGTCATGAGCTACAACAAGTGAGGAAGCTCAGATCCTCTCCTGTGGCTTTCAGCAGGATGACTCATTAAGCTTCAGGGGAGTTTTGCTGAGGCTAGGAGGCTGGTAACCTGGCCCCTGCTGCTACTGGTGGTGCAGAAGCTCAGGGCTGCCCACTCAGCTGCTGTGACTGCTCCATGGAAGGCACTGAGAGGGCCCCGAGCCATGTACACCGACAGTGACAGCCAAATATTTTTGTGCAAATTAAATAGCACACCAAAAAGGAAATGCATCTTAATCTTCTTTAAATACTTACTGCTCATTTGCCAAGGTTCTACGTAATGCAATTTCAAAGGTTCAGAGGCGTCTAATACAATTTCCTTCCTTCTGTACATAATTCTATGCCCATTGTATAACTATTAAAACCATTAGGGAATTATAGAGTTACTTTCTGCTTTTCGATTGCTGTAACATAGCCCCAAGTCAGCCTGTACTGGCCGTATTAATAAGCAATGACTGAAAATTAAAAAGAATTCAGTAGACTCCTAATTTAAGATTTTTCTGAGCCTTTCTACCTAGAGTTTAAGGGGTACTGCAGGCAGGTAGGCTGATACATGGAGTGTGCTTTGGGTTAGATGTTCAGAGACTTAGTTACTAAATTCACATCTATAAAATGAGAACAGAACTATCTGAACTCCCAGTCAGTGGCATTGTTGCAGGTGGCAGGAAAGGAACCAGGTGTTAGACCAGTGGGGTTAGACTGGACCCGGGTTCAACAACTTCAGTACTTGAGTTCTGGCTAAGAAATAATTCAAGGCCCAAATTATAAGAGAAAATCTATCTATATATAAAACCTCAAGTGACCAAACAACCAGTTGACCAGTCACTAGGACTTGCACTGACCACCAAGGGACAGATGCTCAATGCATAGAATTGAGCTCTCTCCTATCTGGATTGGGCTGAAACCAGCTATCCAACATCCTCTGAGGGGTCCCAGATTTCAAGAAAGTGCAGGTCAAGTGGAGGGACCCCACTGGTGCATGAATTTGTAACAGGCCTCTAGTTTATTTATAAAATCACAGAGGTAGAAAGAGTAATTTGTAGAAGAAACGGGCTTAAGAAACAAGGTATAGAGGTAAAGGAAGGGCCCTTGGAGCTTGGGAGTGAGGAAGCTAATGGTAACTACTGTTACTAATAAAATAATTAACATTTCTTGTTTACATATTAGGTGCCAGGTACTGTGTTAAATAAAGCCCATTTAGAAACTCATTTGGTGGCACACTACCTCTGGGAAGGAAGCTCTGAGAAATATCCTGCACATGGGAACTCTTGTCATCTCTTTCTCACAGACCATTTGCAAATACTTGCCTTTTGCTTTTTTCTTGCCCATTTGGAAACAGCCAAAGTGGGTGCCTCTAGAGATGCTTATTTTCCCTCTTTCAGTAATTATGCTAATACAGCTGTTACATATTGACTGTTGGAAGCCTGAATTTGTCTTGTAGACCTGTCATATTTGGCATTGGTTGTATTAAAAACACATGCAATTGAATTTAATCAGCCCTGAGCTTCTGCACCATCAGTAGCAGCAGGGGCCAGGTTACCAAGCTCCTAGTCTGGGCTAATTCTTAGCAGCATCTAAGAATTCAGGTGACTATTAGAAAAACGGGATGTATGCTTTCTTATGGAAACTGGCAATATGGATCTGCTTACTCACATACCAGTATCAAACTGCTACTTCCTGTAGACAGAAATGCTCTTTAATTTTTCTCCCAATCTCTTTTTCTCCATTCCCTTTGTAACTACCATACTGAGATCCCTAGAAATGAATACTCTCTGTAATATAGATAAATAAATAATTTTTGGAATAGAGAATACATTCTGTATAAGAATTCAAGTTGGTAGTTTAAGAAATAGGCTTAGTTTGGTAACAGAATATTTGGTATTTGTGAAGTAACTTGTTCTCATGGTACTTTTTGCATAGGTGGGCATATTATCTTTTTAAAAAATATATATTTTTATTGATTTCAGAGAGGAAGGAAGAAGAAGAGAAAGATAGAAACATTAATGATGAGAGGGAATCATTAGTCAGCTGCCTCCTGCATGCCCCCTACTGGGGATTTAGCCGACAACCTGGCATGTGCCCTTGACTGGAATCAAACCTGGGACCCTTCAGTCCACAGGCTGATGCTCTATCCATTGGGCCAAACCAGCTAGGGCAGGTGGGCATTTTATCTTAATTTGTTATGCTTGGAAGAAGGGCTCTACCCTGCTACTTGAAAGTTTGTGACTTGTCAGAGGTTAAAAGGTGACATTCTTAGATCTATTCTTTTTTTTTTTTTTTTTTTAAATATATTTTATTGGTTTTTTACAGAGTGGAAGGGAGAGGGATAGAAAGTCAGAAACATCGATGAGAGAGAGACATCGATCAGCTGCCTCTTGCACGCCCCCTACTGGGGATGTGCCCGCAGCCAAGGTACATGCCCTTGCCGGAATCGAACCTGGGACCCTTCAGTCCGCAGTCCGATGCTCTATCCCCTGAGCCAAACCGGTCTCGGCCTTAGATCTACTCTTGATAAAATTATTTGTATTGTGCTATTCAGTATGAGGGAATCTGAGGAAACAAAATTTTCTTTAAAACAAATGATAGCCCTGCTGGTGTGGCTCACTGGTTGAGTGTCAACCTATGAACCAGGACAATGGTCAGCAAACCCTGGCTCGTGAGCCACATGCGGCTCTTAGGCCTCTTGATTGTGGCTCTTTCACAAAATACCATGGCCTGTGCAAGTCTATTTTGAAGAGGTGGCATTAGAAGAAGTTGAAGTTTAAAAAAATTTGGCTTTCAAAAGAAATTTCAATCGTTGTATTGTTGATATTTGGCTCTGTTGACTAATGAGTTTGGCGACCACTGAACCAGGAGGTCACTATTCCATTCCCAGTTAGACACATGCCTAGGTTGTGGAATCACTCCCTAGCAGACAACTTATCAATGATTTTCTCCCATCGTTGTTTATTTCTTTCTCCCTCCCCCTTCTTCTCTGAAATAAATAAAAATACTTTAAAAAGAACAAATTATAGATTAGATGAGTTAAGTGAGATAATGTATATGAAAGCACTTTATGTGTTGTTGGGTATTGAATCAGTAAGTTTGGAGATGTTTTGAGAGCATTGCCACCTTATCTTCATTTCAAGTTGAGACTTTTTGTATCTTTTCTTTCTGTCTCTCTGTACCTGGCTAGACAAGCACTTACCCTCTCTGAGCATTTTTTCATATCCTATATAATAAAGAGCTAATACGCAAATGGTCTTCATGCCCTCATGCCATAACAGCTCAGACACTACATTGGGAAGAGTAGAATGGGGTCCAGCCAGGTACACATGAGCTTGTGAGAGAGAAATGGGGATTAGCCAGGAATTGTTGGCTTCCAATTGCTCACCTGCTTGCCTGCCTGAATGCACCTAACCGCTCTTGCTTGCCAACCCGATCACATCCTAACCATTCCCCTGTCAGCTTGATCCATGCCTAAATGCTCCCCTGCCAGCCCAATCACTCCAACTGCCCTCCCCTGCTGGCCTGATCGCCCACAGCTGCCTTCCCCTGATGGCCATCTTGTGGCAGGTATCTTGTGACCACATGGGGGTGGCCATCTTGTGTGAGGGCGTGATGGGCAATTTGTATATTAGCTCTTTATTATATAGGATGCGGTGGATGTTATTTCAAGCACCCAGCACAGTGCCTGGCATAGAGAACGTTTTCAATATTTTTATGCTGAATGAGTGAGTAAATAAACAAGGGTTTTTTTGTGTGGCTTTACTGGGCTAACACACATACAAAATTAAGCACAGTATACCAGCATGTATTAAAAAGCGTGCAGCTTTTAGTTTAGCCTGTTTTCTAAAACTTTCCCCTGGGTACAGGGTGGAAGGTGACCTGTGCTGTTGGATGGAGGGAAGCCAGGGCCAGCAGGTATGCTGGCTGGCAGGTGACAGGAGGCCACAGAGCTCCAGTTATGTGTGAGACACTGGATGAATAGAAGCAAACTCACATGAGTACCAGAGCTGCCCAGATGCTCTGATCCATGTCCTTCCACCCAGAGCATGCTGGAGGCAAATGATCAGGCAGGGACAAGACGAGTTCCTATGTACGGGATTCTGGGCCTGGTGCTTACGACCATTGGAAATAACATGTCAGGTCCAGAAGGGTTCTAGCAGTCATCAGGGCAGCCCTTTCTTTTTCCGAATGGGTTAAAGAGAGGTGGAAAGAACAAAGAGTAAGAACTTTGGAGTTGGACAGTCCCGGATCTGAATCCCTGCTTTGCCTTTTCTTATTTAACTGTTAGCATGAATCTTAGCTTCCTTGACTTTCATGGCAATTTATTGGCTGTTTGTGGGGCTTAAATGAAGTATGAAACATTTTTAGTATGATACTTAATATATATCGTGTTAATGACTGTCATCATTGTCACAGAAAGGAAAGGGAAGCTCAGAGAGATAAGAATAGATGGTCAGAGGTCCCAGCTATGGGGAGTGGAGTTGGTGCTGACACCTCCTGATGTGGGAGTGTGGTGGGAAAGAGAAGGGGGCGGGGGGGGGGGGAGAGGGGGGAAGGTGTGTACTTATGGCCAAGATTGAGCTGCCTCTTTCCGGGAGTGAGAGCTAAGACAGCAAGCGTAGGAATATCAAAGCAGAACCTTACCTCCCTCTTTGAGATAAAATAGCTCAGCCAATTAATTTGAGCAAGAAGCTTCCAGAGAACTTTATACAAGTCAGAAAATTATGTGTTTTGTATTCTAAATAAGTCTTTGATTTCATCTTTCCCGAAGTGGCGGTGTTTCTCTTTGAGTAAGCTGTTACGAGATGATGAAAATGACCTCTAAAAATACTACTTTGAGCATGTCACCATCATTCCCCCCACTCAAGACAGATTTTGAATTTTTATTAGGTAGTATTTTAGAATTGCCATTCTTTCTCCCTCTTTCCATTCTTTGCCTAGACCAGTGGTCGGCAAACTCATTAGTCAACAGAGCCAAATATCAATAGTACAACCATTGAAATTTCTTTTGAGAGCCAAATTTTTTAAACTTAAATTTCTTTTAACGCCACTTCTTCAATATAGACTCGCCCAGGCCCTGGTATTTTGTGGAAGAGCCACACTTAAGGGGCCAAAGCGCCGCATGTGGCTCACAAGCTGTGGTTTGCCGACCACTGGCCTAGACCTGGTACTTAGGGACTTCCAAATGCACACACAGCCTATATCAGTAACTGTCCGCCACTGGGGATGCGAGGGGGGCATTATGACCTGATGCCATAGGCTCACCCTGTATATCATTTTTGCTGAAATTCACTTGTTTCAAGGGTTTTCATAAGATAACACAACCACTTGGCTCCATAGCTTTCAGAATTTATGAGTTTGTACCTCTGCAGTTTGGAAGTGGCATGGAATGCCAACAGCTAATGTTATAGGTGAGGTTTTTCCGTTTACTCATTGCTTACCTTGCAGATTGCATGAGACTTTTTCAAGACCTAGAAAATGACGACGCAAGAAGCTCCGATTTACCTTTTGTCACGATGCCTCACCAGGCGTTGAAAGCTCAGCCTGCCATCCTCCCAAACCCAGGCTTTCTTTAAGGGGCAACTACAAGCTCTTTATTTTGAATTTTTAAGGTTCACTCAAATCATGATCTCCTTAAATCTGAAATGTTGAAAAAACTAGGAAAAACCTTCTTAGTCCTTTTATTTCTGCTGGGAACTCCCTGGCTACTGTGATCTGGGAAAATAAACTATCTCCCCACTGTTGAGGCTTTTGGTTTGTTTCGGAGCTTCACTGTTAAGAATTGCTTTTGCATTATTTGATCCTCACACCTCTCCTGCGCCAGAGGCAGGGGCATTCTTCAGTTACCAACCCCAAGGATCTGTTTATCCAGAAACACTGAAGGAAGGCAGGAAAAGGTTGCTCTTGTTTCTGTGTATTCTGGGAATTAAGAGAAATCAAAAGAACCGTTTTTCTACTAGCTGTGGTTTCAGAAATAACAACAGCCATTTCTTGTTCCTGGAAATCCACCCTTCACAGAGACGATGCTTCCGACATCGAAACTTTGGGTCTTTGGGGTTTCTTACTGACAGCAGCATTGTTGTTATTTTACTTTTTAAAATTCATCGTCGTCTCTCTGGAGGCAGGTGCTCCAATCCCGAAGTCTTTCTGTCAGAGGGTTTGGGATTGGACTTAATGTTAGGAATGGGAGAGTTTTCTCATTGTGGATGAAAATATTTATCCTAATGTTTTTCTCTTAGCTTGTACACTTGGCAAATTATCTATAAAACACTTTTGAAGTCTTGGTCTTCTGCATGTGTGTTTTGTTTTTTTCTTCTTTCAAGTAACGTGGATGACAGCATTGACTTTGTGGTGAGCGACCAGGAACTTGTCTGTGGAAACTGCGTGGATGTGTTTCACTGTCACCCTGTGATATATATACTCTAGGCAGGTGGGTAGGCCAGGTAGAGCCTGGCTGGGCAGGTGTCATGTAGTTTTCCCACAGGCTACAGCCTCAAGGAAATGCTTCTGGGGCTAAGCACAGCAAAATTTAAAAATAGTAAGACTTATTAAGTATAAATTAAGTACTAAGTGCAAAATTAGACATTAGAGCCAAGAAACCTCTCAGAATTACCAGTTCATTGAATGCTTTTCTCCAGGGAGGTCTGCAGTCTGAGTCTCTGCCTTCCAATCATTCCAAATGACTCACTGGTCTAGGTCTTGCATGCTTCCATGCCTTAGTTCATATTTTTCCTCCTTACTAGAGGCCCAGTGCACAAAATTGGTGCACTTGAGTGGGTCCCTCAGCCCAGCCTGTGCCCTCTCACAGTCCAGGAGCCCAACTCAGGACTTCTGGCTGAGTGGCGTGGTGGTCAGTTCCTGCGTTGAGTGCCTGCCCCCTGGTGGTCAGTGCATGTCATAGTGACCAGTCATTCTGCCATTCAGTTGACTTGGATATTAGCCTTTTATTATATAGAACTAGAGGCCCGGTGCACGAAATTCGTGCACGGGGGGCAGGGGATGTCCCTTAGCCCAGCCTGCACCCTCTCCAATCTGGGACATCCTTCTCACAATTCAGGACTGCTGACTCCAAACTGCTCACCTGCCTGCCTCCCTGATTGCCCCTAACCGCTTCTGCCTGCCAACCTGTTCACCCACTAACCACTACCCGGCCAGCCTAATTGATGTTTAACTGCTCCCTTGCCAGCCTGTTTGTCCCCGACTTCCCTCCTCTGCCAGCCTGATCACCCTTAACTGCCCTTTCCTGCATGCTTGATCGCCCCCAACTGCCCTCCCTTGCAGGGCCTGGAATGTCCCAACAGCCCTCCCCTGCTGGCCATCTTGTGGTGGCCATCTTGTGTCTATATGGGGGCAGGATCTTTGACCACATGGGGGAAGCCCTCTTGTGTGTTGGAGTGATGGTCAATCTGCATATTACTCTTTTATTAGATAGGATAGAGGCCTGGTGCCTGGTTGGGGGCCAGCTGGTTTGCCCTGAATAGTGTCCCCGATCAGGGTGGGGGTTCTCTTGGGCTGAGGGGTGGCCTGGGCGAGGGGCTTGTGGAGATTTGCAGGCCCGACACACACCCCAGTGATCCAAGTGGAGGCCCTGGGTTCTGGGATTATTCTATGTCTACAATTGAAACATTGTAGCCTGGAGTAGAGCCAAGCCTTCTGCTTGCTCCATGGCAGCAGCCATTTCTGTTTGCAACTTTGTAGCCTAGAGTGGAGGGCTAGGCCTAGGGCTGCAGAAGTTTAGCTTCTTCCATTGCTCCTGCAACCCTGGCCTCTTCTCTCTCCAGCTCCGTGGCTGCCTTCAGATTATTTATCTTTCATAATTGAAACTTTGTACCATTGAGGCCTAGGCCAGCAAAGGGAGGCAGAAAACTTGGCTTCCTCCGTTGTCGAGGAAACCCAAGCCTCCCTCCTGCTCTCAGTGGCAGCAGCCATCTTGTTTAGGGTTTATTAGCATAATTTGCTCCTGATTGGCTGGTGGGCGTGGCTGGTGGGTGTGGCGAAGGTATGGTCAAATTTGCATTTTACTCTTTTATTAGATAGGATAAGTACCTGCATTTTAATGCTCAAACTAAAAAATTATCGTAATCCTTATGTCAGAGGTTTTCCTCTGCCTGTTCCAATGGAATTTGTGTGTGTGTGTATGTGTGTGTGTGTGTGTGTGTGTATGTGTGAAGTAAATTTTCTTGATGGTGACTTTTCCACTGGATTAGATGTTTCCACTGGATAAGAAGACAGGAACAGTAAGTGTTTCTTCTGTACTGCCTCCCTGTGGCTAGTCCCTGTCATGCCTGTGTGAATGGTGAGGGAAAGATGTGGTGCTATTTCTCTAGGCCAGTGATTTTCAACCTTTTCATCTCATGGCATCTAAATTTCAGTGGTACATCAAAAATATATTTTTGCCAATTTGACAAAAAAAACTGGTATAATTTTGATTCATTCACACAGGCTTCGAGTATTACGTTGGCTGTTGTCATCGTTTTAAAATTTGGTAATCTAAGAAAAAAGAAGGTCAGTGCCCCTGGCTAAAGAGTCAGGTAATGCATGTCCTTAAAAATTCTTGTGGCACACCAGTTGAACATCACTGCTCTAGACTTTGTACAGCTTGGGTTTTGGATAGCTTGGACTTGGAGTTTGTGGGGCAGAGGGTATAGTGGCTTTCCATTGCATCATGCCCTGTTAAGAGAAGCAAGAATGAACAATTTAGGAAAAAATGTTTCAAAGAGTGGAGGGATGGCTTAATCACAAATTGGTCTGGCTGACTGAGGGAATCCTGAATTATAATCCCTGCCCTCTGAACATGGATAGTCTAGCAGACAGTAGAGCAGTCTCTAAGGACAGAAGGTTTTGGACCAGTCACCTGATGGCCATAACACCTCAGAGGAACTACTCGTGTTTTGTGGACAAGACTTTTCATGGGTAAAAATTCCTTTTCTGGTTCTTCAGAGATTTGATGATTGTCCACGAACATGCATAGGTAAATGGATTTTATTTCTTTATCAGGTGGAATTTGCCAGAGTTTCCACAATATTTTGCTCTGTTAGTTTTCTTATAGTATGTTATTGATTCCCATGTGTTCCCTGGGCCTCTGAACTTTGACTTCTGGACATGTATCTTTCATTTAGTCATTACTTAATAGATTTTGGAGCAGAAACTTTTCCTTGTTGGTTAATGAGTTTAGATGTACAAGGCAGACCCCGAATAAACAAACCCAATTGCTAGGATTCTTTTGTATATGTGCCATCCTCCATTTGGTAGTTGCCCCTCGTGAACAGTGATGCCTGGTGCCGATGTGCAAAGAGGTGGGGAGACCTTTCTCCGGAAGAGCAGCAGTGCCAGGGTGGTGCCCTTCTAGTCCCCAGAGAAGCAATCTGAAGAAAGCTTCTCTGGCTTCTCCCTGTGCAAATAAATGCATGCTCCCTGCCTGCAAGTCCCCTATTGCTTTGCTACTTAATGGGTAACCCATGGCCACAGCATCATCCAGGAACTTGTTAGAAATGCCACCCTCAGGCCCTGCCCCAGCCCTACTGAACAACAGCCACATGTTAACAAGGCCCCAGGATGAATCACGGCATATCAGGTTTGAGAGCACTGTCCATTCTGGCACTATAACAAGTAAAGCAGGTCTCAGAACATTAGCGTTTGAAAAATATGCTGCTTTTTATCTCTAACTAAAAGCCTAACAACTTGTTAATGAGATGAAATTATTTTTGTTTGGGCTAAACCCTTAAGACATTTTATTTTTGAGAAGTTAAAAGTAGGGAGACTATTATAATAAACCCACATTACCCAGAACATAGCTTCAGCAGTTATCATCTCAATTAATTTTGTTTTATCCATAATACCCACCCCACCAGGGATTATTTTAAAGCAAATCCAAGACATGTAATTTACCCCTACATGTGAGAACCCCTTTTCACGACCCGCGCGATTCAGGGTTCCCGGTTCAGGGTTCAGGTTTCTGGAGTAGGCCGAATAGAAATGAATTAAGAGGCTCAGAAGAATACTGATTTGGAAAATGGGGGCCAGGTGGTAGTTCACTCTAGTGGCAGTACTCCCACTCGCTCTGGCTTCCCCACTCCTTTTATTAAGATTAAAATAAGATACAGCTGTATCCCCCAGGCCAGAAACACCAGTAAAAGTCAATAGTACATCTTCGTAGGACTAACAAGTGGGGGCTGCTTCAACCATCAACACCCCAGTAACCAGCTCCAACCCCTTAGAGCAATCAAGGTTGACCAGCCCTCCTAACTCCTTGTCCACAGCTTTCTTTTATTAAAGCACTGATTGGCTTCTGGCACCTACATATATCTTTAACTTTTTAAATTATATTTGAATTGATTTCTGAGAGGAAGGGAAGAGGGAGAGAGAGACTGAAACATTAATGATGAGAGACAATTTCTGATCTACTGTGCCTCTTGCAGGTCCCCAACTGGGGATCAAGCCTGTAACCCAGGTATGTGCCCTGACTGGGAATCAAACCTTGACCTCCTGGTTCATAGGTTGAGGCTCAACCACCAAGCCACACCAGCTGGACCCATCTTACCCATTTTTAAGTGCATGATTAGTTCCATGATGTTAAGTACACTCACATTTTTTGTGCAGCCAGACTAAGACTAAGACCTTCTCAATTTGCAAAACTGAAAATCTACAGATATTAAACATCTCTTTCCTTTCGACATAACCCACATTATTGTCATACTTTGAAAAAGTTAATGTTATTTCTTTTAAAAAATATATTTTATTGGTTTTTTACAGAGAGGAAGGGAGAGGGATAGAGAGCTAGAAACATTGATGAGAGAGAAACATGGATCAGCTGCCTCCTGCACACCCCCTAGTGGGGATGTGCCTGCAATCAAGGGACATACATGCCTTTGATCAGAATCCAACCTGGGACCTGTCAGTCCGCAGGCCGACGCTTTATCTACTGAGCAAACCGATTAGGGCTAATGTTATGTCTTTAATAGCATCCTATGCCTGGTCATTGTTCAAGTTTCCCAGATTGTACTTTAGCTTAAAGAATGGAGTTCAGCACCTTTTCTACAGGAAATTGGTGGCTCTGTTTGTTCGGCGAAGGACCTAGAAACAGTGGTGAGAGTGGAATCTCTTTTTCCCCTACCCTGTGGCCTGGCAGGATTTTGTATAAAGACTTTGTAATTTTCAGTCTTCTACTTTTAGAAATGAAGAGTTTGGCTGGGAAAAGAGCATGAACTTTGTGTAAGAAGAACTAAGTCTGAGTCAGTCATTGCTTCTTAGAATTGGGTAACATATGTACTCTTTCATCATTTCCGGCACAAGGTTACTGTGGACATAGAATGAAATTGGAGTATCATATAGCAATTAGAATGAATGAACTTGTCATATTTCTAACATGGGTGGAAATCTCAAAAACATAAAGTTTAGAAAAGCAGGTTGGTTTGTACCACCCAACACAATTTATTTAGTGTTAAGCCAGAAACAATACTATAAATTATTTATGACTACTCATGTGTAGTAAAAGTATTTTTAAAAATGCTCAAATCAAAGGACTTGTATGCATGCATATTAGCATAATCAATGGACACAGACACTGGGGCGGTGGGGGCTTGCCGGGGGTGGGAATGGTTGTGGGGGAGAGGGGAGTCAATTGGGGGGAAAGGAGATATGTAAAACTTTAGACAATAAATTAAAAAAATGCTCGAGAATGATATCTGCACATTTCAGGATAGTAATCATCTCTCTAAATAACAGGAGAATAGAATGGAATCATTGAATCTGTAGTTTTTTTTATTAATAAGTTATTAAGTTACTTTATTCCAAAGAAAGTGTGGCAGAGTATCAAGATTCGCTGATGCTGCCTGATGGATATATGGGTTTTCATGCTATCACTCCTGTTATGTAGTTTGGAAATACTCCAAAAGAAATACTTTTAAAAACTGATCAACTTCTGTGCAAATATTTGTGAATGCAAGTGCTCAAAAATGTTGGTGTGATTTATTTCTACCCTCAGCTCATCACAAAAAAAAAATTGATACTTGTGTACAAAAATTATGAAACTGATTTAACTGGTGTTCCTATTAGGATTAAAAAAAAAAAAAGACATTAAAAAGACTAAAAGAAGCCACTGTGAAGTGTTTGAGATTGTCCAAAATTTGAACTAGTCTGTGTGCCCTGCCCACCTTATCTATGTAGAGTCTGGCAACGTCCCAGGGCCAGGGCTATTTTTTGTGGCATTGGAATTTGTAGTTCTGCTTCGAAGGAGGAGTGGAGATGCCAGAGTGCCAGCTGTGCTATGGCCTGTGGCCTTGAAAGCACCTTACATTCCAGGAGCCTGCGCATGGCTCTCAATTTGTTGCCGTTCCATCTGTGGATAGCACTACTTCAGAGTCATCTGAGATGGATGGTGGTTTTAAAGATGCCCGAGAATGGCATTCTTGGGGATTCCTGGAGGACTGTTGCATATTTAATCACCCTTCCCTCTACTCTGGCCTTGCTCATTCTGATTTTCCTACTGTGCAGGCGGAGACAACTGATCACCCGTCTCCTGATAATCTTGCCTAGCGGGTGTGTGAAAGGTCACACATTGGATATTTATTCATGAGGATGTAACTGAAACCCCAATCACTGTGGATGTTCTTTTAGGCAATCAGGAAGATTTAAGCTTTTAAACCAATGTACATGTGCTGGGGATGGGGAGCAGAAATGTTAATTAAGCCACCTTGATGAAAATGATAGAATGCTCCTTGCCAAGAGGTTAAATGATGTGCTCTTTCTGCATCAGGATACCCTTGATTGTGGATGTTTTATTGTTAGTAATTAAGTTGAGCTTACAACCATAGTCACACCCGGTATCTGAAGACAGCCCGAAAGTCTGCCTCTGGTCTAATGTAGCCCTTGCAATTATGATTTTATTTCCCTCACAGAACCGATTTTAGTCCCCTTAATCATATTTATTGCTCTAATCTCAACTTTCAAATATCTCTAATCTTCCAGAAACATATATAATTATCTTTTAAGGGTCTGAATTGTGCCAGATGCAGCAGAGGAATTGCTTCCTGGCTCTTGCATGGCACTAAATCTTCCTGCATCAGGTTTTACCTCTTTAGGAGTGATGCTCTATCGTTTTCTAAGTGATTCATGGATTTGTCCTCTCATCCAGGTATTCATCAGATATTTATTGAGCTCCTCCTCTGTGTGGGGTGCTGTGGTAGATGCTCTTGGGGAGAAAAAGTCCTTCCTGTAAGAGAGATTCCCAGTGCAACCTCAGAGTTTTTGTTTGACTTTGATGAAAATGGAACAATCGCTGGTTTTGACTCAAACCCATGAATCGCTATTTAACTCAATCTTCTACCACTGCTGTAGTTCGCTTTAATTTTCAGTTGTAGATAGTTAAAAGGGAGAGAGGCCAGTGCAAAATCACAGAATGATTTACTATATTTGAATGGGGAAGTTAAGGGTTGATTGGTTTAGGTCAGTGGTTGGCATACTGCGGCTTTCGAGCCACACGTGGCTCACAAGGCCCGGTTTGCCACCCTGTTGACTAATGAGTTTGCCAACCACTGACCTAGACTCTCGATTCCAATAATTACAGGCTGTTGTTGTTCCTTGTGATTAGGTCCTAGGTTACAACAACCAAGGAAATGCAGTACAGTTCCATGATAACATCATTGCATAGGCACTGGTCCTTGACTTTGCAAGTAAGGGAATGTCTCATCTGATATGTCTGATATATTCCCAGGCCAGGACGTTGAGCTTGGTTTTTCATGTGTATGAATCTGTGTCCTTGGGAATCCAAGTGGTTTTGACTCATGTCCAGCTTTTTTTGCTGTGACGAGGAGACACAACCATACAAACTGACCAAGCCTGAGAGGAGTGAGATTTCAGCCAGAATTAATTGATGCCTTTAGGCAGCAGCACCATCATTAATAGAACTGATTTTTTTTTTAAAGCAAATGAAAGACTCTCCTGTCTCTGGTGAGCACAATGAGATGCCTCTGCACAGAATGAAAGTAGCCGTTGCAGAGGTGAATTAGCTCTTTTCAGTCAGGGAACTATTTAATAATTACATAACTCTATAGTTGGGAACTGGGATTCAGAGAGATGTGACTCTTCTCACTTTAAAATAGCATTTCTGAGCCTGGTCAGTGTGGATTAGGGGTTGAGCGTCTACCTATGAACCAGGAGGTCAAGGTTTGATTCCTGGTCTGGGTACATGCCCAGGTTGTGGGCTTGATCCCCAGTAGAAGTTGTGCAGGAGGCAGCCAATCAGTGATTCTTATAATTGATGTTTCAATCTTCCTCTCCCTCTCCATTCTTCTCAGAAATCAATAAAAATAAAATACATAAATAAGAAAATAGCCAATATCAAAATAAACAAACATCTCCGGAACTGAAACTTCAATCTACTGAACCCTCCTACAAAACTGAAGCAGAGATTACAACTGTTCTAATGGATTCCTTCCTTTCCCCCTTCCTTTTAGGGAATGTCAAGGATTAACATTCTTTTTAATAAATGCAAAAAATATTGTGAAATAAGCTAGAAGCAATTCTTTTAATTCCTTGTATTTTAATTCCTTGTATCTTTCTATATCTATCTCTAATACTACTATTTCTAACCTAAAATATACATGTTTATTAACACTTCCATGCTAGGTCAGAAATTAGATATTTTTTCCTTGCATTTCTTCTGTCAATGTATAGGTTTCTTTTTAAGTTATAAATGTGACAATCATAAATATAAAATGAGCACATGTCAAAGAAGTATTTAGCTTATAAATGAGGGAACCAGGAGGAAGATAAAGCTGGTTCAAAGAGCATTTGAGGAACTGTGTGTACTTACAGGCACTGAAGCATATTGGAATAAGATTGCTAGGTCAGGTGCAAGACTGGTTAATGACATACAGGGCAATAAAACAGTTACAATGGGGGCTCTCATTTCTAACATTCAGAAATCTTATGCATCTATAATGATAAAAATCGGCACATTAACATGTAACTTTACAAAGTCTGAACCCAAATTAATGGTACATGGAAACATCTCTTATAAATCAAACAGTTCTTGAGTGTCTCTTAGTAATATTCCAGCCTGGCACTGAAACTACATACTGCCTTCCTTTTGCTTTATTTCCAAGTATTGCATAATGTTGTCTAACATCCTTAGGGTCATTGCACTTAGCCAAGGAGTCTATGCATTCATTTATTTGTTGATTCTGTTTAGTAATTATTGAATGTCAGTTTTGTGCCAAGTAATAGAACAGGCATTAGAGATGAGCCCCTGAATGAGACAGATGCTCATACTCTTGGGCCTCAGAGTCCTCTCCATAAACACCCAAAACGGGGGCAGAGGTTGTTTTCAGGAATCAGAAGCAATGGGAATGATATTTTGGGTCCTAGTGTTTAAAAAGCTAGGATGAAACCCAGATACTACAGAGAATGACAACCAGTGCCCAGTACTCTTGGGGACAAGAGCAGACAAACACTGCTGCCATGTCTTTCTATTCACATCTCATCTAAACCTTTTGAGTGACAACATTTCACAGGATCCAGATTTTGCTGTCCCACAGGGGGGCTTCTATGGCCTGTCTTGCCAGATTTCTCCAGACAACTCCCTCTGTTTGCCGCTGCAAGTACAGATGTGCTTACTCTTGGTTTGACCAATTTGGGACATAAACTTCAGCAACATCTGTAGCAAAGACCTTCCAGAGCAGCTGCTTTTCCTCAGAAGGGTTTTGGTAACCAAGAGATCAAACTGACTAGGCTGTTAGTATAAGTTTCTTACAGTAAATATAGACATTTATTAAGGGTATTTTGGGTGTTTGTCAGTTAAAGTTATCATTTCAAAAAATTATGGAATGGGGAAGCAGCTGACATTGTCAATAAAACATTGAGCTGCAAGGAGTTGTGTAGCTCTTTGAGCTTCCCCCTGCACAGCTAACAGGTGAGGAAACTGAGGTACAGAACAGCCAGACATTAGCCTTTGTTGTCTGTGGTAAGTCACTACTGGCTCGAGAGCTTGAGATTTTACTGTAGGTTTGCATTCCTTCTTACTAGAAGCTCTCACCTGGAGTCCTGGGTGGGATATGGAGGTCATCCAGAGAGGATGCTGTGTTTTCAGGTTGTATCTTTGTGTCTGTTTACAAAGACTGATGCTTATCACAGAAAATTCAGTTAATAGTAAAGGTTAATAAGAAAGCAAAAATCCTCTGAAATCATAGCACCCAGAGATGATTATAGTAAATAGTTTTATAATATTCTTCTAGACCATCCTCTATCCTCCCTAATAAAAGAGAAATATGCAAATTGACTGTACCTCTGATCAAAGCCATACCCACAGCCACACCCACCAGCCAATCAGGAGCAAATTATGCAAATAATCCCCAACCAAGATGGCTGGTGCCACTGAGAGCAGGAGGGAGGCTTGGGTTTCCCCTGCAACAGAGGAAGCCAAGCTTTCTGCCTGCCATTGCTGGCCTAGGCCTCCACTCAATGCTACAAAGATTCAATTATAGAAGATACATAATCCCAACAGAAATGGCAGCAGCCACAGAGCTGGAGAAGAAGAGGCTAGGGTTGCCTGGGTGATGGAGGAAGCCAAACTTCTGCAGCCTTAGCCTAGGCATCCACTCTAGGCTACAAAGTTTCAAACAGAAATGGCTGTCTCCACGGAGTGAGCAGAAGGCTTGGCTCTGCTCTAGCCTACAAAGTTTCAATTGTAGAACATAAATTAGTCCCAGATCCCAAGACCTCTACTTGAGTTGCTGAGGGGAGTGACTGGCCTGCAAAACACCATAGGCCCCTTGCCCCCAGGCCGCCCCACACCCCAAGGGAACCCCCACCCTGATCCAAGGCACCTTTCAAGGCAAACCAGCCAGTCCCCACCCATGTACCAGGCCTCTATTCTATCTAATAAAAAAGTAATACGCAGATTGACCATCACTCCAACACATAAGAGGGCTGCCCCCCTGTGGCCAAAGATCCTGACCCCATGTGTACACAAGATGGCCACCACAAGATGGCCAGCAGGGGAGGACAGTTGGAGGTTCCAGGCCTACAAGGGAGGGCAGTTGTGGGCGATCAGGCCAGCAGGGGAGGGCAGTTGGGAGGGACCAGGCCTGCAAGGGAGGGCAGTTGGGGGCAATGAATCCTGCAGGGGAGGGCAGTTAGGGGTGACCAGGCTGGCAGAGGAGGGAAGCTTGGGGCAAACAGAGCAGTTAGATATCAATTAGACTGGCAGGATAGTGGTTAATGGGTGATCAGGCTGGCAGGCAGAAGCAGTTAGGGGCAGTCAGGGAGGCAGGCAGGTGAGCAGTTTGGAGCCAGCAGTCCTGGATTGTGTCAAGGATGTCCGACTGCCTGTTTAGGCCCGATCCTACTGGGATCGGGCCTAAAGTTTTGGGCAGTCAGACATCTCTTGAGGGATTCCAGATTGGAGAGGGTGCAGGCTGGGCTGAGGGACACCCCTCTCGCGTCCCCCCTCCGTGCATGAATTTCGTGCACCGGGCCTCTAGTATAAATATATGTATCTGCATCTGTATTTCTCTCTGTGTGTGCATATATATAAAGAGATAATATGCACATTGACCCTCACACACTTGCACAAGATGGCTGCTCCCATGTGGTCAAAGATAGCTGCCACAAGATGGCCAGCAAGGGAGGGTAGTTTTGGGTGATCGAGCCAGCAGGGGAGCAGTTAGGCATCGATCAGGCTGGCAGGGGAGTGGTTAAGAGAAATCAGGCAGAAGAGTGGTTGGGAGCCAGCAGTCCCAGATTGTGAGAGGGATGTCCGACAGCCTATGGGATCATGCCTAAACTGGCAGTCAGATATCTTCCGAGGGGTCCCAGATTGAAAAGGTGCAGGCAGCTGTTAAAGTGTGTATACAATTTTGGGGAATATATATTCTAATATATCTTTATAATTTTTAGTTAATGGGATGAGCAACATTTTCTTATGATTTTTTTTCTTTAACCAGAAAAATGTCCACTTAAAAAGCACAAATGAAAATATTTCAAGTTATATCTCTAGAAGAGGTGAGTGTGCTAACTGCAGAGATGCCCTCCTCAGGTTTCCTCTGTAGGAAGGGCTTGCTGGCAGTTGGATGGGAGCCGGTCTGCAGACAGCCTTGTGCTAGCTGGCAGTTCCTTGAGGCTGCACATGGGCTGCACTTGTGCAGAGAGAGCTGCTCACCTCTGACCATCCCTTCCCAGGGCAACTCCCTCTGGTGCCATCTGGCCATATGGAGTCTGGAGGCTTCCCAGACACCAGACCAACCCACGCTTAGGGTCAGGCTCTGCTTGGCATTCTATCTCTTCTTCTGCCCAGTCTGCTTCCAACTTCCTTTACGAAGGTCCATTCCTAATATCTTGGCTGCACACTCGATCTCAGTGCTGCTTCTGAGAACCCAACCTGCCAGCCTGCGACAGTGCCTTTTGTCCTTGCTTGAGGAGTGGTTCAGTAGCCGTTGGTGCATAGAACTGGCCACTGCAGTCCCTCCTGCAGCAAAGTCCTGGGAGCCAGTGCCATCTGGAGCTTGATTTCCTAATCCCTCCTCCTCTCAGAGTGAGCTCACCCTGTCCTCCCTAGCCTTCCTCAGAGGTTTGGCATTTGAAGAATTTGGCCTTAGGCCAGTTGCTGAAGGCTGACCACTCTGGGGTTTTAAGGGAGAATTTAAAGGGCTTTCTTGCTTTGAGCATTCTCTACAATAAATATCCATTTTAATTGTTTGTGACATTCATCAATTAGTGATTTATCTGCTTTGAGAGATATTTCTCTAGGACAGTTGAAAGCTCCTGCCTAGGAGTTGATTCAGAAGATTTTGTTGTTGTTGTTGTTTTCTTTTCCCCCCTCCAACTGATACCCCATTTTTTGGCACTTAATTTCAACCTGCCACAAGATGAATAGTTCCTCTCTTGCGGTCCCCTATTTTGCATAACCTCTGCAATCACTCTTTAATTTCTAGCAGAAATTGTAATCTTACTAGTCAGCCTGAAATGCATATGGAAATGGCAGGAGATTCCTTTTTGAAGCCTAATGGGGGTTTTGTTCCAGGCACTGCATTTGCTCAAATGCTTTGTTGTTTTGGTTAATGCTGGGAGCAGCAATGGACCCTGTCCCTGCATCTTCACAAGAGCCCCAGAGAGACCTTCATTTCCATTCCTGTTTGGGCTGCCAGCTCTTGTGGTGGTGGCATCTGGCTTAAAGAGAGCCACCCGTGCTCTGGGGTCTCTTGGAATCTGTACTCTCTCTTCATTAAGTACCATTGGAGACAGAGAGAGTCATTCTTGACCTATCCTCCTAATCCAAGACTCAGTTTATTTTGGCGCCTTTAACCTTCAGCCTTAGCCAGTAGCTGCTGTGTGTATTTTAAAATCTGTATAAGTTTTATGGAGATAAGGAAGGCCTGTACTAGGTTTGGCCATTGCTTCTTTAGTCTCTCATTTTGTCTTTTTGGGGGCTGGGAGAGCTCCTTTAAGATTGTGCTGACACAGTAATCCCACTCTTCAGCAGGAAGTGCCCACCTTATGATCAGCATGTACGCTAGCTAGGACTTCAGAGGTCCGCAAGACTCAGTTCATATAAATGCAGACATTTAAAAGCCTCACTTGCTTTAATGGATGTTTTTTAAAGCTATAAAAAGTTATTTTTTTCTTGAAAAGGCAAACTAGACTAGAAGATGCTGCTGAATAAGTCCTTATTCTGTAAAAGGTAATAGGCAAAGACCTGATATCAAAGAAGTTGTTAAGCTTTTTATTTCTTGTCCAATTTTCTCTATAGGGGAGAAAGTTCTATAAAAGCACTCATATGTGTCCATCTTTTTAATGACTTAGTCCTCCTTGGAGGAAGAAAAATTGTAAGTAAATAATACACAATAGAATCTAAAAGACTTTTGAAGTCATTTAGTTCACTGCCTTAATTTTGGGTGGTGGAGGATGGGAAGAAGGATAGGGATGATTGAAGGCACACATTTAGTAGGACAGTCCCTACCTCGTCCAAGTCTTCTCCCCACCATCATGCTGACACTTAGTGTTTTGTTTTTTGAGGTTAGTTTTCTTTTTCAACCATAGGTTTCTGTGAAAGCGAGGGTTGTATAGTTCTCTTGGGAACCCCAGATTCCAAACAACGGGCATCTTTAACCCTTCCAAGTTTTGACAACACACAAAGATGTACATCAGAACTTAGATATATAAATTTCTGGAATGAAAGATGTTTGAAATATATGTGTCAGTCTGGAATACTTGCATGTGAGTTTGCAAAACCCTCACCCCCAAATCTGAGTAGCACGGTATCACTCAGTTGTTACTTATTCTTGTTAATAAAGATACATCACCTAGGACTTTGAGCTAGGTGTCTTGGGCAAACATTAACTACAGATAAGTCACACACACACACACACACACACACACACACACACACACACACACGGACATGGAAACTACAGATTAACAATGTGTGACTATTTATAGATGAACATATAGCCCATGGAAAGATCTCTGTATGAAGGGCCATGCGAGGACAGTAAGATAACTCTACTGTTAGTGCCACAGACATGGATGGATAGGGGAGCCTTATATTTGAGAAGGGCAAAGCTCAGAGTAGAGAGGTGAGTATGGCGAGAAGGAACGCTCAATATTGGGAAAGTGCATGCATGGGCTGTTTGGAGGGTACCTAGTTTGAAATGGTTCTAATCACTTAGAATTGTTGTCAGATTTCATTACTTTCAAAGATTAACTTAAGATTTTTTTTAAAAAATCAGGACCTAGCTGAGACCGGTTTGGCTCAGTGGATAGAGCGTCGGACTGTGGACTGAAGGGTCTCGGGTTCGATTCCGGCAAGGGCATGTACCTTGGCTGCGGGCACATCCCCGGTAGGGGGCGTGCAAGAGGCAGCTGATCGATGTCTCTCTCTCATCGATGTTTCTCACTTTCTATCCCTCTCCCTTTTGCTCTGTAAAAAAAATCAATAAAATATATTTTAAAAAATAAAAATAAAAAAATAAAAAAATCAGGACCTATATAGTTATGGCTGTTCTGGTAAGATGAGCTTGGGATCATCTGGAATGATTTGAGGCTAGTACAGCCGGAACACAAAATAATAGATATGCTGCCGCTGTAAAATACAGCAGATGGAATATAGTCAATAATATTGTAATAACTATATGTATGGTGTCAGGTGGGTACTAAACTTATTGGGGGAATTACCTCCTAAGTTACATAAATATCCAGTAAAGGTTGTAATATAATGAAAATGGTTAAAACACACACACACACACACACACACACACACACACACACACACACCAATCTCCAAATAGGGAATTTTTGTGTGTGTTGATATCTGGAATTTACTTGTTCTCCTAAGTTAGAAGATTGAGAAATATAAATGTGCAGTCAAGGTCTTTGTGGTCTCTTTGGGGTCCTGTGTAGTCCAGGGTCTTGGGCTTGTTTAAAAATTGGTTGCTTTCCACCCTTCCTTCCCTTTTTCTCTCCCTGTCATTTTCTTTTATGCATTCATCCATGGGCCTATATTGACTACCTTGGACTGTTCTAGGTCTTGGAAATAAATAATGAGTAAGTCTCTGCCCTCAAGTTTCAGTCAGAAAACAGACAACTACAATTCTGAGTAATTCATATCGGGTGTTACAAGAACACATAGGAGGATCACCTTACCCAGTTTTGTAGTCCTAAAGATGTTTTTGGAGAAAGGTGGAGCCTGAAGGGCCAGTAGTAGGAAGTAGCTGGAACAAAGAGGAGACATGGGGAAAAGGAAGAGCATTCTAGCCAGAGAGCATATTATGTTCAATGGCCAGGAGCCCAGTGAACAGCCCCCACCCCGACCCCAGCCACATGTAGCTTAGCATGACTGACAATGGAGGGAGTGGCAAGAAGTGAGGCTGAGATTAAGAAGGGGCTAGATAAATGAAGAGCCTTGTGCACCAATCTCAAAATATAGGTCATCATCCTCAAGATACAGGGCGATTGCAGGGTTTTAGTCAGGGAAGTGAAATGCACTTTAGGAAGACCACTGTGGCTACAGTGTAGAGACCAGACTAACTGAAGGCAGGGTGTAGCAATCTGAGGGAGGAGTGTATTGCATAGTCCAGGAGAGAGGTGATGGGAGCCTGCTATGGAGAAAACTGGACAGGTTCAGAGAGAATTGTGAGGTAAAATTGATCAGTTGACTGTTTTTGATGTGAGTGGTAAAGGAGCGGCAGAAATCCAAGGTAGCAGCCAGGTGGCTTTCTTGGGCCACAAAGAACACATGTGGGAACATTCACAGACTAGGAATGTGGAGAACAAAGGGAGCAGGGTTCTGGGTGCGATAAGTTGGCATGGGGCCTGTTGAGTTGACAGTGCCTGGGGAACATCCAAGAAATTATATGGACACTTCACCTTTGCCATTGGGAATCCCAACACTAAAGATAGTGAACATAGAATGTCAGAACTGTAGGAACTCCCAGGTTTGCCAAGGAACATCTGATTTTATGCAGAACGAAAACGCTTGGAGTCACACAGATACTTAATGATTAATCTAGATCTCTCATCTAAGTCTCTTTCATCTATCTCGCAGTGTTTCCATTTCTGTTTGTTGGTTTAATAGCATAAGAAAAGTGTGCAGAAATGAATGTATGTAGCCATGTTGTCCCTCACTTGGGAAGAACTGCTGATAGGAAAAATCTGGGCCATAAATCCGTGTGAGGACTGTGCCCCATTTATATATCATTCGATTCCATCTGCCCCGTCTTAACATGATTATGCCAACTTTGTTAGGCAAGTGGTTGCTTAACACAGTGGAAAGTCTTAATTACTCTTTAATAGCTTTGTACAGAGGGAGAGTCAACGTTCATGTTTAATCATTTGGTTGTCTCTTGAAAAAGTTTATTTTAAATGTGTTCTGTTTGTGTACCCATAAAATATATAAATGCATCCTTTTTACATTTTCATTTTCATTCCAGATTTCAGTGACAAAATATTTTCTCTTTAAAGTATTATTGCTGTATAAACAAAGCAAATTTAATGAAAAATTAAAAATTAAAAATCCACCCACAGTCTTTACATAACAATAATCAAATTCAAGTTTTCTGTGTGTTTTTTTTTACAGCTTTTCCCTATCCATATGGTAATCCTACTTTACATTCACTTTTCTAACATTTTATTCACCATAAAATATTTTACCATATTGTTTGTTTCCTTTATTCATTCACTCATTCTTTCATTTGGCAAACTTCCGAATGTCTTATAGATGCCAATACTCTGCATGGTATTAATGAGGGTATAGTAATGTCAGTCCACATGCAGCTGACATTTGAAGAATAGGGTAATGGCTGGGTGGGTAACATATACCATATAATAAAAGCCTAATATGCTAAGTGTATGTTTTTCTGGTCATTCGTTCAACCAATCAAGGCGTAATATGCTAATGATATGCTAACACTGCTCAATCACTCACTATGATGTGCACTGATCACCAGGGGGCAGATGCTCTGACCAGTAGTTTTGCTTGCTGCTGGGGTCTGGCTGACTGGGACTGAGCAAGATGGGCTGGGCACACTCGGGAGCCCTTCTGAGGTCCCTCCCTGGCTGGCCAACCTCCCACATCCCTCCCCAGCCCGATTGTGCACTGTTGGGGTTCCCCAGCATGGCCTGCACCCTCTAGCAATCCAGGACCCCTTGGGGGATATCAGAGAGCTGGTTTTGGCCCGATCACCCAGGCCAACCCAAGGGACCTCTAGTTAACAGGTAACAAGTAATCCCTAGTGTTGAGTTAATAAACATGGTGCAGCTTATTGCTCTCATTGTTGATGTAACATAGCTACTTTCTTATTGTTCAATATTGTATCAGCTCAGGGTCTCAGGGCAAGCAGGTTGCACACCACATTAGGATCAATGGAGGAGGGCCTCATGTAGGGACAAGGTGTGTTCAGAGTGTAAGGAAACCTACTGGGATGGTGCAGTTCTTTAGTGCTTGCACCTCGTCACCTAAAAACACCTGTGTGCCAGGCAGGCATGTACTCAGAACTGGATAAGGGAGCTGATGCCTAGGGCAGGGGTTGGCAAACTCATTAGTCAACAGAGCCAAATATTAACAGTACAGAAATTGAAATGTCTTTTGAGAGCCAAATTTTTTTAGAGTTAAAACTTCTTCTAATGCCACTTCTTCAAAATGGACTTACCCAGGCTGTGGTATTTTGTGGAAGAGCCACACTCAAGGAGCCAAAGAACCACATGTGGCTCGTGAGCCACAGTTTGCAGACCACAGGCCTAGGGGATCTTCCACCTCCAGGGAGTGAAGCTCACAGACCCAGACGGCAGGTCAGAGAGTGGAAGAGGAGGGATGATAGGGGTGAGGCACCAAGGAGACCACCTGGTTAAGCTGAGAAATTGGCTGAATGGTGGGGTCACTGAGGATTGTAGGGGTGGGAAGGGAGAAAAGACTGAGTTGAACTTATTTCTTCCTTTAGGCAGAGCTTTCCAGTTTGGGGTAATGGATGGGTTGTAGATGGGGAGGAGGAATAGGAGGGAAGCCTCCTGAGGCTGGTTCCTTCTGACCTCAGAAGCCTCTTCTTCTTCATCCCAGCATCATACAAATGTCACTCTCTTGTGTGTAATACAACATGATAAAGTTGGGGGGCTTTGAAATCAAGTTGTAGGTGTCCAGGGGCTCCTCCAGTTATCAAGTCCTGTCATTCTGGAAATTATCCCTTTAGTGTCTGAAGCTACACACATGAGTACTGGTAATCATTATTCAACCCTAATCATAATCAATAATAACTGTGTGTAGTGGCTATTCTGTTGTTAAGGTGTGGGGGAAGGCTGATGGGGCGGAGGAAGGGTTTCATTTTGAAGAATGGGGAGTAAAGCACATAAGCTCTACCCCCTCTGGTTGGAGTATAGGACAGGGGTGAGAGTACTCATCGGAAGAAATATGTCCTCTAAACTTGTGAATTTCCTCTTTGTGCTTTGCTGAATATTACCAATACTGGGAGCTGTTGGGCTTGGGAGCTAATGAATCAATCACTTATGCTGAGCTTGATAGGGGAAAAGGGAATGGAGGTAAAAATCCAATGGCCCCTCCAATGGCTGTGTGTGTACATGTCTTTGAATGAACAAAACCTTGGCTGTCTTCTGTTTTCAAGACATAGCATTGTGTCTTGACTGCAGTGAAGTTAATCATTTTTCCATTGTTTTGTTCTGTTTTGGGCTCTGATGGAGGGAGAGGGGCTCATCTGGAGAAGAGTCTGGAGACTGAATCTGTACCTTTATTTCATCCATCCGCTTACCCATGATTCTTTACTCTGTACTGAACATTTGGCCATAGGCTCGGAGCTTTGTTCGTTTTGCTCACGAGGCCTCTGGGAGTGCAGAAAGCCAGCAGTGAGCTCCCCTTCACCTTGGGATACATTTGGTTGGTCTCTCTTTACCTTTTTTATTGTAAACTGCCTCAAGTCCTTTTTTGAAATCAATGGGGGTTTGAATAATAAATGAGTAAAATTTTCTTTTACCCAAATTTAAACAGCCAGGGAAAACAAAGTAAGTTTTATTTCCACACTTCAATTTTATGAAAGACTAGAGGCCCAGTGCATGAAATTTGTGCACAGGGGGCAGGGTGTCCCTCAGTCCAGCCTGCACCCTCTCCAATCTGGGACCCTTCGAGGAGTGTTGGATATCCCTCTCACAATCCAGGACTGCTGGCTCCCAACTGCTAGCTTGCCTGCCTTCCTGATTGCCCCTAAATGCTTCTGCCTACCAGCCTGACCACCTCCTAACCACTTCCGTGCCAGCCTGATTGATGTCTAATTGCTCCCCTGCCAGCCTGTTTGCCCCCAACTTCCCTCCTCTGCTAGCCTGGTCACCACTAACTACCCTCCTCTGCTGGCCATCTTGTGGTGGCCATCTTGTGTCCACATGGGGACAGCCATATTGTGTGTTGGAGTGATGGTCAATCTGCATATTGCTCTTTTATTAGATAGGATAGAGGCCTGGTACATGGGTGGGGGCCAGCTTGTTTGCCCTGAAGGGTGTCCCAGATCAGGGTAGGGGTTCCCTTGGGGCATGGGGCCATCTGAGTGAGGGCCCTGTGGTGGTTTGCAGGCTGGTCATGCCCCCTGGTGACCCAAGCAGAGGTCCGGTATCTGGGATTTATTTATCTTATACAATTGAAACTTTGTAGCCTGGAATGGAGGCAAGCCTTCTGCTCCCTCTGAGATGGCAGCTATTTCTGTTAGGATTTATGTATCTTCTATCATTCAAACTTTGTAGCCTTAAGGGGATGTCTGGGCCAGCCAGGGTGTGTGGAAAGCTTGGCTTCCTCCATCACTGGGGAAACCCAAGCCTCCTTCTTGCTCTCTCAGTGGCTGAGCCATCTTGGTTGGGGTTAATGTGCATATTCGTGCCTAATTGGCTAGTGGGCATGGCTTGTGGGTGTAGTAGAGTGATGGTTAATTTGTATATTACTCTTTTATCAGATAGGATAAACTTGGATTATAATTGAAAATAATGAGTGAAATGGCTATGTCAGAAGATTCAGTCAATCACAATCTTTGATTGTTTTTCTTCAGATCTCAGCATCATACAATATCTCTGTCTAGTGCCCAAAGGTATTTCTAGTTACTGAAGTGCCTTTGAACCAGCCAAGACAGTTTAAGTTAATTGGTGTCCCTATCTTGTCACTCCTCTGCTTGAAACCTTTCAAGTCTCCCATTATCATTAAATTAAAAATCATCCTGTTAGCATGTCTTTAAGGACGGCCTGGCCTCTGCCCACCTCCCAACCTCATCTTTTACCTGCATCCTTTTCCTCCCTCTCCACTCTGCATTACTTCAGGGTATTTTCACCTGACTGACTATGGACCTCAGACATTGGAACCTGCTTTCTTCCCTCTCCCTCTCCATATTCTTCAAGTCTTTCCCTGAACCCTTAGATGAGGCTAGATTTTTGTCAGGCTCCCACATCTGCACCTGTGACTTTTATTTTTGTCAGTCCTTCTCGATAGAAAATACTTCCCATGTGGACAGATTCTGTGGTGTTCTTGTCACTGCCACATCCCTGGCATCCTGTTCAGTGCCTGGTAGGCAGTGTGTGCTCAGGAAAGATTTGTTGG
The DNA here is from genome assembly GCA_027563665.1 of Antrozous pallidus. Classification (NCBI taxonomy): domain Eukaryota; kingdom Metazoa; phylum Chordata; class Mammalia; order Chiroptera; family Vespertilionidae; genus Antrozous; species Antrozous pallidus. Next base: position 52,200,667 of record CM050514.1, on the reverse strand, counting down.
AAAAAAAAAAAGAAATGTGAGCATTCCAGTAGCTAAGTTTTTTGACATTAGTAGTTCATATTTAACAGATCCAGTCAACTCCTAGATTACTATAATTTTTAACAAGTTAGTATCTCCCTTTTCAAATAAGCCTGCATACTTCCTATCTGCAGATATTAAAAAATATATTTTATTGATTTTTTTACAGTGAGGAAGGGAGAGGGATAGAAAGTTAGAAACATCGATGAGAGAGAAACATCGATCAGCTGCCTCCTGCTTACCTCCTACAGGGGATGTGCCTGCAACCAAGGTACATGCCCTTGACCGGAATCGAACCTGGGACCCCTCAATCTGCAGGCCAACACTCTATCCACTGAGCCAAACCTGTTTCGGCTGCAGATATTTTTAATTTTTCATGACAGAGGGTTGTCAGTAGGGTGGGGCATGTGTGTGTATGGAAGGTGAATTGTATGAAGTGACTGCATCTGCTCCTGCCTTCCTGAGCAAACTCACTTTCCAGGTGAACTAAAGCTTTACAATTGGATATTTTCATTGGCATAATCTCCATGACAACTTCATAATAACCTCTGAACTTGGCAGAGCAAAGGTCTTCCTCCTCATCTTACAACTTAGAGATGTTTCCAATGATAACTGAATAGTGTCCAGTCAAGAAGTTGCATGAGTATTAAGCCCTAAAGATGGAGATAACAAGTCAGGAGACCAATCTTAGTTTAGAAATCATGAACTTTGGTCTTAAAAAGGCATTTGGACCTGCCTGCTTCAGTGTGGATTTTGTGTTTTTCAAGTCTAAGGATAGCATGACTGAAAACTCCAGCTGATCCAGTGTGCTCACTCATTGCATTTATGATGCCTTAAATGTTTTGGTGTATTTACCCACTTTGCAGATGAGAAGCTGAGAGTTGGGGGATGTCATTTACCAGAGACTCAGCTGGGGAGTGGAGGTGGGATTCACATCCCGGTTTCATGACTCAGGTTGGAGGTGGAAGGGGAGGGTGCCCAGAGTGAGGGGCAGCATTGATTGCATAGTTTGGGGATCATTGTGTTCCTTAAGCATTCCTGGGCCAAGATCATCAGTATTTGGTCATGTAATTTATTTTGTGATGATTATTATTGGTCTTCTTCAACAAGCCATTCTGATAAGTCTCAGGTCCTTGCTCCACTCAGGCATCATCCATCCATGTGCTATTGCTGTACAACTTATTTTCCTTAGGGATTGTGCCGTCTGCCTCTAACATAATGTGAATTCTGCAGCTGCCCGTTTCCTGCTGTTTGATTTCTGTTCTGCGCTCAGTTCCGCAGATTGTGGACAGTGCAGTGGTTGCCCGGAGAGCAGCGGTGTTTTCCATTATTCATGGTGTTAGTGGCAGGTGGATGGCTTTGGCCTGTGCAGGCTGGAATAGGCTCATTGATGGCAGCAGGTGAAGCTACTCTTCCTTCCTGTGCAACTGGCCGTAGCCCCAAGTGCATGCTGAGGTCAAGAGCTGTGCGGGATGAGGTTTGCAGAGCGAAGTGTTTCATCTGGGTAGTTGGCAGCTTTCACTTTCCTTTGGCACTGCCAACAAAGCCAACTGTGCTTAAAACCTGGGTAGGGTCAGCCACATGCTAAGTGACTCTGGATAATTGTGCCTGGGGTTCGTTTTAGTGATGGGGAAGACAGGAGGGTTGCCCAACATACCTCATTGGAGCCAGCTTTCAGATTCTGGATTGTTTCATTCACTGTGTCCATCTCCTCCACCACCCAATACTGCCATGTTTTTCTCCTTCCTCTTATTTTATTACGAAGTATAGTACATTTATTTAGTCTGTGGCATACTCAATCATTTAATGTTTTATTTTCTGAACACATTATTAGTTAGTAGTGGAGTCCCCAAACTTACCATCCATTCATTGGCTTCAGCATTTCCCACTGTGCTTAAGGTAGTTTACTTAGTTACCCATTATTACCAACCTACTGGGTTACCTCCCATTTGCCAGGATTATTGTGTGGCATGAATAGCATGGAAGAGTTGTACTCACAGAATCCTGGGGATGTTAGAATCCTTTCTTCACTGGATATAGCTCAGTCTAGTCTTTTCATTTGGAAGACTAGAAATTGGAGCCCTGACATGCTTAAAATGTTCACAGGTAGATCTTGTCCTCCCCTTTAAGATTTTTTCTTTGCCACTGATAACTGATTGCAGCCAAGTAGCAAAAAAACTCAACACAAATTTGCTGAAGCAAAATGTGAATTTATTGACCTGCATCAGCCCATAGGTAGGGCTGGCTTGATGAAAAGAGTCAAATGATGTTATCAGTCCTCATTTCTTTCCTTTTCCTGGCTAGTCTCCCATTGTATTGACTCTTTTCAGAGAGATTCTCTGCTGTTGCTCCACCTGCCTCTTCTCTGTTTCAAGTATGGTGGTGGTGGTGGTGGTGGTGGTGGTGGTGGTGGTGGTGGTGGTGGTGGTGGTAGTAGTGGTGGTGGTGGTGTTTTGGGAAGCTCAGTTCTCTGGCAAAAGCCTCATTATGTCTCATTGGTCTGAGTAAGTCAGACCCACCCCTGAATTGATCACTGTCATCAGAGATTATCAGGACAGTGGGGATAGAGGGTGGGATCACCCCTGGAGCAGTGGGAGGTGGTTCCTCTCCTTTTATGTGGACTGAAAGTGGGGAAGAGGTTGTTCCTCATGTGAACATTGTGCTATATGGGGAAGACTCGGACAGTGAAGGTCCAACATACACATGCATCCTTCCCTCTGACCTCTGGATCTGGCTGCCCTCATGAGGATGGGGGAAGACGTGAAGGACCACAGAGATGTCCAAAGGTCATAGCTGTTAGAGCTGGAAGTATCTTTATAGGGCCCTGTGTCAGTTATTGATGGCTGCATAGAAACTACACCAAACCTAGTGGCTTAAAATAATAACTTGTGGTCTGAGGATCCTGTGAGGCAGGGATTCAGATGAGGCGTGGGGCGTGGAGGAGTGGAGTGTAATTGCTCTCTGGTTTCTGTATCTAAGCTGGGGTGGCAGACTTCTCTTTCCCTCACTCCTCCCAGTCTCTCCCGACCTCCAGTCTTTCTGTGGGACTAGTCTGGCCTTTCTTATAGCATGGCAGCCTCAGAGTAAGTCAGATTTCTTACAGGAAGGTGAAAACTCCCAGAGTCAGTGCTTCAAGAGGCAAGGGGTGGAAGCTGCTAGCTTCTTAAGGTCTGGGCTTCTCTTCCATGGTATTCTAGTGATCAGTCACAGAGCTCACCTGGATTCACAGGGAGAGGGCTTCCTCTATTCACAGATGAAATACCTGAGGCCCCCAAAGAAGCAGTGCTGGTTCTACTAATAATTTCTCAGTGCCCTCTTTTCAGAAATAACATGAAAACCAACAACGGCCAGGATGAAAGTCTTTACCTTATTCCAGCCAGAATTCCTGTACTCGCCACCTCTTTGCTCCTTTTCCCTTTGTTCTGTATAGTGAGCCACAGGGGCCCAGAGCAGGGTGAGCCAGGGTGTAGGTAGGGTTTTCTGTTTGCAAATCAGGTGCTGACAAAATGATGCTTCTCAGTGTTTAGGGAGCTGCTTTGCATCAGCCCTAGGCTGCTTGACTCTGCTAGGACTCCTGCCTCAGCCAAACAAAGAGAACAAGGCTGTTTGGATTGTGTTGTAGAGTATTCCCCTTTGCTCATTGTATTTCTCCTGTGGAGGTCCAGGTGGAAGGGGCTGAGGACCCTACTACTTGTCTGAGCTGTTGCCTCCTCTCTTCACTCCAACCCTCTTCCCTTAGGAACAGGCCACTGCCACATTCTTGTTTGAAAGTCAATTTCATAACCTAATACTTCAATATTTTCTGGTTTATTGTTTCTCTCCAACCTGCAGGATGGTGCCAGATGGTGTGTGTAACCATGCCCTCAAGAGACATGGTTTTTTTCTATTCCCTCTCTATTTCCTCTCTCTTCTAGACGGAGGGAAATTTCATAACCTTTCCTCACACAGGGCTTGATATCTGTTTCTAGGTGTGTGAGGCAGGAGGAGAGAGATGCTCAGAGAAGGTAGTTGTGCAGGGCATTGTAGCAAGTTCTCCAGAAACCAGTGAATTTCTCCTCTACTAAAGAAAGGAACTTTATTCTCTCCACTGAGTTACCTTATATCTGAGTTACCTATACACACACACACACACACACACACACACACACACACACCTTATATGTATGAGGACAGATGTTTTTTTATGTCCTTAGGTTTCATGTGATCACGCAAATGCCTTAAAATCAGGCACTGTCTTTGTGGAAATGCAAGACAATGAAATGAGTTGAGAATTCATTTACAACCCGGGGCACCTGGGAAAGAATGAATTACAATTCAGAATCGTGTGTGCATATGTATATGTTAACCAAATAGTTAACATTATGGATCAGGCAAAAAGATATACTTTAAACATAAATGTTGGGTTAGAGAGTAGCAGGAGGTGAGGGTATTAATTCAATAAACTTCACTTATTGCCTTGAATTAATTTCCTTCTTAATCAGAGAGACATAACTAGAAGATGCTATCTAATTGACGATTTTTGATTCTTGCAAAGTAAAGAGACAGTGCCAGCAATGTTTTCAGTTCTTATGGGAAGAACATGATTCCTGCTTGCACTCAGACATTCTATTTTATTTGTATTTAAAGTTTACACTTGGTTTCTTAAAAAAATAATTTTATTGATTTTAGAGACAGAAGGGAGGGAGAGAGAGAGGAATATCGATGTGAGAGGGGAAACATCTGTTGGCAGCCTCCTGCATACCCCTTACTGGGGGTTGAGCCTGCAACCCAGGCATGTGTCCTAACCAGGAATCAAACAGGCAAGCTTTCGGTGCATAAGGTGTTGTCTAACCCACTGAGCCATACCAGCCAGGGCTACGTTTGCTTTCTTAACCTGACCATTTGGGATAAATTCTGAGTCTGGAAATGAACAATTGGCTTAATATAATGCTATTTAAGGGTCAGTGGCTTTGTTCTCTGTTTCTGATGAGTTGATTGCATCGTTACTCTTGATGTCAGCAATTTCTAGGGGCTTGTTGTTTTATAGGAAGCAGATATATGTTGATAAAGGAAGAATGGTGGGGCTAGGGGGTCAGGAGGCATTAGAAGGGCCTGGTAGAGCAGGTCTGCTCCCTGAGATCCATCACCACTCACACAGCCCACAACTTGAATTCCCATTTTACCCTTCAATCATTTCTTAAGACCCCCCTCCCCCCACGTCAGGAATGCAGATGTGTGGTTATTTTGATCATGTGCTTGAATGTCTTTTACTTGTAGGATTAAAGAAAGCAGGACTTGCTCTTTTTGTCCTTCCACTGGAATCTTCAATCATGTGTTCGGAGTAGTTTCCATTTACTCCTGCTGAACTATTTCCCAATGTACAATCCCAGAAGCCTTCTTACACGCTTCAAAGGAAATATACACAAAGCTATGATAGTAAGAGCATCCTAGGGGCAGGAGACTGAGATCTAATCTGGGTCAGCCTCTAACCTGCAGTTCACCTCACCCCTCGACCTCCTTCTAGCCTCATCGACACCGCTCAGCTCCCTGGGTTGCTGTAAGAATAAAATCCAGTGGCATATGAGAGCTCTCTGGCAGGGGGAAGCCCTACATGTGAGAGGTTGGATACTTGTGTTCAGAGGATGCTCACAGCTGTCAAGTGTGACACGTTGACATCCCCTCATGCTCCTCCACTGTTGGGAACCAGCTGTTCATTTCATCTCTGCCTCTCCCTTCTCCAGATGCCAGAGTGAGGGGAAATGAATGGATTAGAAGTCTGTTGGGGTTGGGGATACCATCTGATGTGTCTTCTGTCCAGCTTTGCATCAGCGAGTATTTTAATATTGAATATAAGTTTTGATATTCCCACTAAAGTTGCAGGGCAGGCATATAATCAGTGTAGGGTAAGAATATAGAGGTCTGATTACTCTAAAATGAAACATAAACAGGACATGGTAGACTAGGTTGGAGGGGAGTAACTGAACAAGACTCTTAAAATTTGGAATCTAAAAGATCCAAGCACCTGTGAGTTTCTTGGACCAGTTCATCTACAAGTTGAGTTGCTTCTACAGAGTTTGATTTCTTGTCCCTCCTTTTACATTTCATGTGCCTGTATCTGGAGGAGTTAGGACAATGCCTCTGGGTGTGGCTGCTTCCCTACCTTGTTCACTAGGAGCACACCTATGTTTAACATGTTAAACACTCAGCCTGTTTTGTTTTCTGCATGGAAAGTATAGTGTCAGTCACCACTATACTTTTAGTCACCAATGACTGACAGGGCACTTAACCTAGCACAGATGTAAAAGTCTTCCCTCTGATGCACTGTCACCGATGGCCACTCTTGTCTCTTCCTTATCTGTGTGTTTGTAAATGCCGCTGTTATAGGACCCATCACTGATATAAAGACATCTGTTGTGTTTTGGTGGAAGGTGGGTAGTTAACACTTTGAAGGCAGGAGTCATTAGTCCTTCATTCTTGTGTCCTCAGGAGGACTTAGCAGAATTTTTGTCACATACTAAGTGTGCAGCAAATGTCTATTAAGTGCATGGATGAGTTAAAAGGAGAAAAAACTTAAGCAGTTTCCTGAAATTCCTCTGATTCAAAAATTCATGCTAGTGTCTCATCAAAATTTTCATTGAGAAACCACCATCCGTTCCTGAGGCTTAGACAGAAGGTCACCAGGTTCAGGTGTTGGGACATGTGTTAATTTCCCAGGGCTGCAGGGACACATTAGCACAAGCTGGGTGGCTTTTAAACAAATTTATTCTCTCAGATCTGGAGCCTGGAAGTCCAAAATCAAGAAGATGGCAGGGCCATGCTCCCTCGGAAGGCTCTAAGGAAAAATCTTTCCTGGCCTCCTGCTCGTTTCTGGTGAATGCAGGCAGTCCTTGTCTGGTGGCTGCACTGCGTCAGTTTCTTCCTCCATCTTAACAGAGCTGCCTTCCTGCTGTGTGTCTGTGTCCAGATTTCCCTCTTCTTTGAAGGACACCTCCTTACTGGAGTTAGGGCCACCCAAACTCAGTAGACCTCATTTTAACTTGAGCATCTGCAAAGACTCTATTTCCAAATAAGGTCCTACTCACAGGTAAGGAGGTAGGGAGTTAGGCTTGAACGTATCCTTTTCGCAGGACACAATTCAACCCACAATAGCACTTTGACCTGGCATCGTGGAGCCTAGACTCATTCACTCCTCAGCCTTCCTCCCGATGGTTGTCAGCCTCGCTTCAGCATCCCTAGCACCCAGGAGTTACCTCCTTCAGAGCAGATTTTCTATATTTCAGTGGCAGCTGTTAGGGAATTTTCGCTGTTATTAGACCCAATGCTACTTCCCTGTGGTATCCTTCATTCTACAATCAGGGTGAATATGGAATAACCAGAGGCCTGATGCACGAAATTCATGCAAGGGGCTCAGCCCCTGCTTCCGCAGCAGTTGCAGGCCTCTGCCTTGTTCCCCGCCCTGCCCGATTTGGCTTCCTCCAGAAGGAAGGATGTCTGGAAGGACATCTGGTTTAATTAGCATATTATGCTTTTATTATTATAGATAAAGTTATTGCTTTTTAGGGAAGAGGGGGAGCTTTCAGATGGTGCTCCTGACCTTCAAGTTTCCTCCCCTCTAAATCTCCCCAGTTTCTTAAAATCATCCAGGGTGTGATTTTACTGTCAAGCTTCCTCCATGCTGATGAAACTGCTTGCTCACTTGCATATGTGGTGGATGAAACTAAATGAGAATCTGCACAGATCAAAACAGACACATCTGGTTCTAGGAAACCCATTTATGTTCTTGCAGCCTCCGGTCCACTATCTTGGTGGCCAGTGCACACGCTTGAATTATTTGAACTTGCTCTTGGTGGCATGTGGCACTGTTAAGTTCTGTTTTTCTCATTTAGCATTTTGACCCCAGGAGCAGGGCCTGGCCCTATACTTTTCCCTGTTGCCCTTGCCCTGTCACACTGGGCTGTGGCTGAAACAATTCTATCACGAAGTTCTCATTGCAGGGATTATGATAGTGGGGGGAGTGCTAGAAATGCATCTATGGTAGAGGCCATCTTATTGCTTTTCTGTGCCAGATAACTAATCAGAAGAGAACCCAGATATGCTTTGGGGCCAGCTGTGAGGAAGGCTTTAGAGTTTTCTGTTCTTACTCTGATTTGCTACTGAGGTGGGGCAGCTCCCAATAAGTGCGAGGTCTCCTGTGACACTTGGGTGCTGGTTGGATGCATGTAGACTCTGGTGGTCTCGACCCTTTCAATTTGAGTGAATCTACACAGATGAATAAATGAATGCCATAGATGGTCAGATCCAAGGGGACTTGGAAATGATAACCTGAAGGCTGTGCTATTTATTACCAATCTGCTTTTGTTTATAGAATAAAGAAAAATAATTAAAATTGGTATTTAAAGCTTTTCTCACTGGAACAGAGTTTCTCTGTTGTGTTTATGAATTTATTTCAGATGTGGATTATTGGTGGGAAATGGTTGTCCTTGGAGATGGGACATAAGTGAAGAAGTGGCCCCAGACCTTGGTAATGTTGCCCGCATCTGTTGGGCTGCCCTGGAGTGCTAGACCCCGGGCAGGCACAGTGAGAGGCTGTCTGTGCAGGATCAGCACCTGCCTGCATCCTGAGGTCCTGTTATCTCCATTTACTATGTAACGTGGACTATATTTTCTTTCCATCTCCTGTGGATTGGAGAGGTCCATTGTGTCAGCTTACCTAAATTGCCACAATCAATATTGTGCTGCCTTCATTTTTTATGCATCCTAGTGCCTTTTCTCCTTTTGAAGTGTACATTTTCCCCAAATCAGTCTTTGTAAGAAAACTTAAAGAGGAAAAAAAAAGCATATACATTACCATGAGAGTTTCTGCCTGATGTTTTGGGGCATGAATAGCGTTGGAAAACAGGACTCTGCAGGGTTGGGGAGACCCGACTGGCCTTTCTGGGGAGTCCAACTCAGAGCCAAGGCAGCTAGAAGAGGGAGACAGGGTTTTGGCTCAGAGAACCTCTTGGCTAGATGAGCAATAGCTTGAAGGCCTGTGCCACAGGCACTGGCATTAAGAAATCATTCCCCGTGGTCCACCCCTACCCTCCCAGCCGAAATGCTTTCTAACAGGGCCTCTGTTAGTTTGGAGACACCAAAGTGGCCTTCTGAGATTGGGTAGTTACCTTCTATGTACTTTACCAGACCTTTGGGGCTCATCTGCATGATCTCTGCTTTAGTTTTCTTTATACATCATACATTTCAGACAAAGGAACCCCTCACTGGTGTGTATAATACTGTTACTGCTATCTGTGGCTTCTACTCTGGTCCCTACTTCATGGCAATGTTTGTTTTTTCTTTGAATACAATCTATCATTAAGGATGAGATCAAATGTTATCTTTTTCCTGAAGCCTTCTCTGATTTGTTATTCATTGTTTTCAGTTATCATTTTATTGAGTACATAATATGTGCTCAGTGCCGTGGCTGAAACATGGGCGAAAACAAAGATCACTGTCTATACCCTTTATGTTCTACTCTGGGGAGAGAGGTGGGGGAAGGGTATATACGGTTTGTCAGAAGGTGGAGTAGGGCTGTCATTTAATAGAACGGTCCAGGTGGGAGGGCTTACTGGGAAGGTGAGTGGAATTAGGATCTGAAGATGGAATTATTGTCTTCCTCCTCTGACTGACCTGTTTCTGGTGTTCTCTCAGCTCTATTGTGGGCAGGGACCATGGTGGAGGGGAGGGAATGGGGACAATGGTGGAGGGGAAGGAATGAGAGAGCGAAGGAGAAAGAAAGATGTGAAAGGGTGTGTGTGTCTGTGTGTGCTTACTCTTCCTCATGGTGCTTAATGACTCTGGAGCGAACATTGTTTTACTGCTATTCCTAATGAGGTGAAGCAAGTTTTATTTTAGACTCTGCAGTATTGCTCCAGGAGGGATCAGGGACTCCTCTGGATCCATGGTCTTTGGTGATGGCGTTGATGCTGCTCTCTGAGCCCAGAACCAAGTCCCTTTGAAAGGTTTAGTCTTCTCAACCTTAACATAAGGGAGATGAATAACTGACTCCTAAGAGCTCCCTCTGCTCCGGAATTCTTCCATTTTGTGTTATGAAATCCTGGTTCAAGTCTCATTCTGTGTGGGACCCTTTGCTGATGGGCCAGCTCACAGCTGTAAGTAGCATCCACAGCCATCTTGTCTTTGGTACCCTGGGTCCTGGGAAAGTGCCTTCTCCAGCTAGTTTATGAGCACTGATAGGACAGTCCAGGGAACATACCTTGTGTCCTTTATAAGCTGCAGGAGAAGGCTGTTTTCAGTGATAGTTGAATCATCTCTGTTCACTACATACTAAGTGCCTGGGAAGTCTGATTGGCCCCATAGTAGACACTGGAAATACTTTTCTGAGCATTCTCTGAAGTTCACATGTCAGTTGAATAATATCTTTTGCTAAGCACTTTTTCTTTCCCCATGGAACTTTCACATCTGTTTTAACATTTTGATCTGTAGACATCCCTATGATTGATGTAGGGCTATAATAGGACGCTGTATTTTTTGCTCTTTCAATGATGGGATGTGATAATATAACCTGGAAAAATTGAGAAAGCAATTTAAACAGTGCTGATGACTTGGAGTGTGGAGTCCCACCATAAAGTAGTGTCCTTGAGAGCAGGAAAGGGCTGACAGAGAGGTAGGTCTGCTCTCTCCTTTGGCCTCAGGTCTCATGGGCCTCTCATGGCATAAGCATTAAAATATGTTGGCCCTACCTTTTGGATAATTTTCGAGATTTCCAAAGCTTTTTAAACATGTGATTTGTGTCTTACCCATTGACTTCTGAACTGGTTTCCCGGTGTGATTCATTCCACCTTTCCCCTGTCACTGGTGAGGAGGGATTTCCCTCTTATCTCCCTGCATGAGAGGCAGGGGGAGAATTGACTACCTTTGTAACCTGCACCCAGGGCTTTACCCTCTGTAGCCTCATTTCTGTAATACTTGGGGATTAGGAGCATGTGGCCAAGTAATGCCTGTGGCAGGAAACGAGCCCAGAAGCTGGGTGAGATGTGCAAGCTGGGTGGGTTAGCAGGAGGGGTTCCCTTCGAGTGTGCGGGGGCCCTTGTCTGCCTCAGCACGCCTGACCTAGGTTGGAGATGCCTGTTCTGAAATCCGTGGCTGCTCTCCCCTGTAACTAAAGTCAGACTGACTTTGTTCCCCGACTCACTGCAGTTCTTTACAGCCATCTTCCACGTGGAATTGGTAGGTTCACTTAATTGTTTGGGAGTCAGATAAAAATGCCTGGTTCTTTGTTCCTGCATTATGCCATTCCACAATATCTCTTCTCCCACAAATTGCTGAGACCATTCAATTTGGGCCTTCAATTGCTTCTCTCAGAGCAGATCTTTCCATTTATATTCCAAGGCCTGTTCTTTTTGATTACACGTTTAGGATATCAGTTAGGGTTCTTAATCTATTCGTTCATATTTCTTTCTGCCTTTCTCATTTCTTCCTTTAAATGTGTTCCATTATCAAAAGCATGCAGTGGCTATAATGAATTGCAAGTACTTTTTCTGTTTGCCTGCTAAAGTGAATGGGTTTTTTTATTTTTATTTTTTTGCTTAATTTTTCCTTTTGTTTTTGGGTACTGGTAATGATTATGATGATTTTTTTTTCCTTTTAAAGCAGTCCCTGGACTTAGATATCAAATAGGCAGAGGTTATTAGTGGATATGAAGAACACCCAGGGAACCATGACCCAGATTTCAGAGAACGTGCGAAGTGCAATGCCAGCTGTGAACCAGATACTGGGTCTCGCTCATGGTGCTTAGAGTCTGGATTCCTACATGTTTCCTCACTTCTCTTATAGGGCACCCTCTGTGTCTCATTAGATCCATGAGGAAACGGAGTAGGGGTGCTGAAGTGATCTGCAGGGGCTCACACAGCTAAAAAGCATCAGCTGGGTTTTATATTTTTTAATAGATTTTTTGAGGCATAGAGAGAGAGGAGAGACACTGATGTGAGCGTGAACTATTCCTGGGCTGCCTCCTGCATGCCACCTTCCGGGATCAAGCCCCAAATCTTATGGTGCATGCTAACGCCCAACCAACTGAGCATACCAACCAGGTTTTAAACCCACATATGGAAGCTCCAGGGAGCGTGTTCAAGTCTGTTTGCTAAAGGAAGACATCGTAAGTCTTACCTGCTCAAACATCACTTCTGATAAGATTCCGTGGAGGCAGCTCTCCTGAGTGTAATCAGGACTCATTTGATTTCCTTTGTTCTGGGCATTGGAAACAGGACGGCATGTTGATCTCTGCTGCCCTGGTCTTGTTTTACATATTCTCCAAGCTTCATTTTTTTTTTTTAAATCCACTACATGGAAGGTGATGGAGTCAGAGGAGGAAGAGAGGGAGAGGAAGTTGATATTCCAGAGAAGGGGTTCTGGAATCCATATACCTGTGCAGAATCCTAGCACTGCTGCCTACTGACTCTGTGATCTTAGAAACTAGAACCACGGTTTATTTGTAAAATGGAGATGATAATACCTACCTGAAAGGTCACTTGAGGATTTAATTGAAAACAAATAAACAATAACCTCCCTCCCCCAGAAACATATGTGAAGTGTTTAGCATAGTGGGAAATAAAAATTTGCAGGTATCGTTTTTCTCTTGGGGGTCATTTACATATTCAGTGTGCATATACTGAGTGACACTCAGGTTGTCATTCTGTCACTATTATTATAACCCCAGTTTTGGCCCATCAGTATTGGTTTTGTAGATAAGACATTGTTGCATTTGTGGTGACCTGAAACTGGGTGTCAAGTGATACAATCACATTGTATTAAAATGTTGCCTTGGTGTGGAAAACCACTGGTCACAGAAGTGCCCTGTAGAGAAAGGAGTGTTGAATTCTGATAGGGTCATTGTGGAACCAGTGACTGCTGGATAGTGTAGGGAGAGGGAGTGAAGTGGCCTCAAGTAGGACAAGAGCCTGAAGGTTGAGGTGGTGGGTGGACACGGTCTTAAAGGACAGTGTAAGGAGTTTAGGCTTCATTCGTTTGGGCATGCGTGTGGCATCCAGTCATTTGTTACTTTATTCTTTCCTCCATTTGTTTGTTCCATTGTAATGGTTGGGGTGTGTGGAAGGTGGATCAGTGAATCTATAGACTAAAGATCAGTGGAGATTAAAATAGTTTCAAAGGGAGAGAGATGATGAGGGCTGGATTCGGGGCACTGATAATGGGAGGGGAAAAGTAGCTGAGAGAAATCAAAGATGATGAGATGGTTTAAAAGCATTTAAAAGAACTTGGAGTTGGGTCATGAAAGGAGAAACAGGCAGAGAATAATGTGCACCTTAATTAAAGTGACCCGGAAAGATTGTGCAGAGGGTCAGTGGTGGGGGGTTCCTTCTGAATATTTACTTTGAGGTTTGGCTGGACAATTGAGCATCTCCTGCTCTTTACCCATCTCCTAATTATTCAGTTCTACTGATACATTTTGTTTTTGCTGATTTAAATTTCCTATATTTATAGCCTTTCTAGCAAATGGCAAGAAAGAAATTTATTTTTCTCCACCATAAAATGAAGAAACTATTTTCCTTTTCTTATTTGAGGCTATATCTCATTTGCCCTTCTTCTGTTTTTCCCTCCTTTTTAAAAATTGACATTTTTATATGTATATTACACAGGTTGCACGGATGGTTCAGCTGAGAGCTAGAATACAAAGAATTCTTTACTGTCTGCCAGCTCAAGCCAAGAAACAGTTGCTTTGAAATATGTGCCTAATGTTTCCCATGACATTCTCTTTGCTTACAACCCTTCTTTCCAGTTTATTAACTTTTGTAACCATCGCATCCATTGGAGAGACTGTTGGAAATGTATGCTGTGCATGCCGATTGCAGTCTGTGGTTATGAAGCCAACTGAAAGGATGAGGTAGCCCTTCCACCCCCACCCTGCCTTTTCTCTCCCTGACCTGGTTTGTCCAGGCCCTGCTCTTGGATCATATCTCTGTTGGCAGAACCTGCCTTTGACCCTCAGCCACAATGAATCAGTGTATGCTGGCACTACTCCAAGTGCCTGGGGGAGAGAACTTTGCCCAAGTTGGCCAGTCGTTCCCCACAGCTGCTCAGTGGTTTAGTGTTTGTTGATATTTCCTAGAAAATGTTGGCCCTGCATTGGTCATTGGTTACTTAGTTTATGCGACACTTAGATTGTCTTGCTTTTGGTTGGGGACTTTTGGGAACATGGTGATAAGACTTGGATACTGCCCTGGAGAAGCTGAAGTGTTCGATGAAGGAGAGGGATAATATATTTTTATTAAGTATGTAATTTCATGATGTTAGTATATTTGCAGAGTTGTGCAGTGATCTCCATGGCCTAATTCCAGAGCGTTTAAAAGAAATCTCATGCCCAAGAGTGTGCACTCCTCCTTTCTCCTTCTCAACAACCCCTGGCATTCAATCCTCTACTTTCTAAATCTGTGGACTCGCCAATTCTAGGCATTCCATGTAGGTAGGATCATACAATACATGGACTCTGCATCTGGCTTGTTTAACTGAGCCTAATGTTTTCAAAGTGCATCCATGTTGTAGCCTTTATTTCAGCACTTTATTCCTTTTTATAGCCAAATAATATTCCACTGTGTAGGTATACACATTTTGCTTATGGGAGCAATATCTTGAGTATTTGCTTGGGGTGTTTTCTGTATTCATGTTCCATGAGCTTTACCTCTTTAAGTTCATTTGTCTTCACATTAAACCTACTTCCCCTGATACAATTAAAATTGCCATTTCCTGTCTAAGGAAGTAGGGTCAAAGGCAGGTCACCCAACTAATAATTGGCAGAGTAGGTATGGTTTAACCATAGTCTGTGCTCTTAACCACTACGTAATCCCCACCCCGCTTACAAGTCAGAGGATATGAGACATATTTAAAAATGATTATACACACGAAGAAAGTTACAAAGGTCTTTAAATGCAAGTAGCTCAGAACTCAGGCCTGTAGGTTGGGGCTGGCTGATCCAATGTGACATTCTTTCCTGCCCTTTGGATTTTGTGCCTTCAGATGGGGTAGGGCTCCCAATCCACTACCAGGGTTGGTCACAGCTGACTCAAGTAGCGTGTGGGGCTGAGCCTGGGCAGTCTGTGTACCTAGGTGGGGCAGGGGCAGGCAGGGACTTGATAGCAAGTAGTTGTTTTCTGCTGGAATGTAGTGGAGTAGCTACAAGACTAAGGGTGATGCTCAGCTCACCATACATGGATGAAGTGACCGAATGAGTGAGAGGTAACATAGTGGATGCCAGATGAGAGAGCCTTGCACCGAAAATTGAAGAGTCTATGCAGTGGGGTGCCTTGGAACATGTTGAAACCTGCAGTGATGAGATACTTACTTGTTCTGGTATATGTCCTGCCCAGGTCTGCCCATATATCTGTTGCTCTGCTTAAGCTTCAGTCCAGCATCTATCTGGGGTCCTTTCCAGGTTCTTTTCCTGTGGCATTATAGGGTGAATGCCCTGGAGATAGGACTCCTCAGGCCTAGCTTTTGCCCTAGTAGAGCCCCAGGGAATTGTTCTGTGATAGAGTGCTTCCATTTCTGGCAGATCAGTTATTCATTCAACAAATATTTGAGACCCTACTCTGTGCTAGGAAGTGGTCTAGGTACTTGAGATAAGACTTCATTGAACAGAATGGAGGACTTCCACGCTCTTGGATATTTTATCAGGGGAAAGAGACAATAAGCAATTGATATGATAAATCATTTATTTTTTATTTAATACAGTAAGAGTTATTTTAAAAAAGTAGAACAGGTAAAAGGGGATGGGAAGAGGGGGGCATTTAAAATAGAATAAGAAGGTGATGTTGAAGCAAAAACCTGGACTATAAATGCATGGGGGAGGAGTCTTCCAGCCAGGACAGAATTCTGGAGATGTTCATGGAAGGGTGAGAAGGTAAGTGTAGCTAGTGTTTGCACAGGGGCAGTGGTGAGAGCCAGGCTTGTCACTCCTCTGGTCATTGGGCCACTCTGGCTTTTCCTGAGTGGCATGGCAGCATTTCAGAATTGAACAGAAGAGTCACACATTTGTACATGTTGTTTAAAATGATCTTCCTGGCTGTGGCATAGAGAATCCTATATAATAAAAGGCTAATATGCAAATTGTCCCCTTGATGGGAGCCCGACTGGGAGTTTGACCAGGGGGCAGGGCCAGCCTGCCAATCACCCTGGCTCCTCCCCACAGCTGGCCATGCCCCCAATCACCCTCCACCCTGATTGGGGGGGCAGGGAGAGCCACTTGGCCAACCTTCCATGGCTCCCCCCCCCCAACCCCGCCCAGCACAGCCTGATCGTCCCTGATTGGGGCAGGTCAGCCAGACCCTACCTGTGCATGATTTTGTGCACTGGGCCTCTAGTCTTAGAATAATACTGAGTCCATAATATATTCAGCACACTTCTTTGATTAAACAGATGAACTACTCATGAAATAAAAATCATGACTGTGGTGGGTCCAAAATGTAGAGAATTCTGGAATAGTCTGTTAAGCTCCCAGGGGGCCTGTGAATTCATTTGCTTCTTGTCTTTGGTCAATCAGAGTATCAAGGGAAAGTGACCACCTTCTACAGCAGAAGCTTAGCCATGCCCCACAGTCATGCTGAGAGGGTTTTCCTGCTACTGGTTGGACATGACCAGGCCTTGAGTTTCATTTGTTCTAGGAAGATTTAGCAATTCGTATTGAATCAGTTTTAGTATATTCTTTCAGAAATATATATGTGGCATATAGCTCCTGGATGCTAGTGTATTAAACTGTTATAGGCTGGATTATTTCATCTCACAAGGTTTTCTTCAGGTTATAAATATGAAGTCAGAGGTGTACCTTTAGTCAGCAAAATATTGTGTCTCTTACACAGTGCCAACTTATTCCATCGGGAAGTAGGAAATGGGTCAAACACTAGTCACATTATCTACTGTATGAATGGGCAGCGACAATCGCTCCTGCATAAAATTATAGTAGAATTGTAGAAGGTGTCAATGTCACTTCCTTTATCTGGCTTGGTGTGGGGGCATTCTCTGGGCCAAAATCTTTGGAAGATGCATTCAAAGTATTTGAAATTCATGTTAAAACTGTTGTACTCTCTTCTCTCCTCCCCATCCGAGATTTGTGCGATAGCTCTTTGGCAAAATGTCAATTCAAATGTTTGCAGGGATGGGTGAATGAATTAAAAGGCAGAGTAGGCATTTTACTGGAAGGCTAAACGGAAAATGTCAGTATCTGTGGGTTAAGCAGGATCTTTGCGGCATATTTAGCACTTGACTTCTTCCAAATTTGTCTACGTGAAATAATCTCTCTGTTTTCACACGGGAAATATTTGAATAACTTTAAAATATGTATGTTATGCTGGGTATGTGACCAGATGGAAGAGCATTTCTTGGCCAATAAGTGTACACAAGCTGCCACTACTGTGAATGTTAACAGCTGCAGATATAAATATATTTTTGTTGGTTATATTTTATTTGTAAGAGTGTATGGTTCTTTGAACCTAAGTCCAAATTGAGTTTCTATTTGAATTTTAGATGGAGCTTTCCTTTGTGTATTGATTTGATCTGCCCTTATTGCTATGAGATTTTAACTCCATGTGTAATGGAAACAACTGTTTACATTTTTCAGATGGTGTCCAAATAATCATTTCTGTCTCTGGTTCCTCTGGGGGAAATGCTTTGCAAACAGCTTTAGGATATTGTAGTTAAAGTAAATTGTCAGCTAAGTGGATGGATTATTGAGTTTACAAAGTCTGGCAACTGATCTGCTGCTGTGTTGAATTGGAAATCATTTGTCCTGCAAGAACTTAGATTTGGGGTGTCATGTCATGAAGAATAGTGTCCCATTGTTGTAACTTAGAAATGAAGATAAAGTACCTACTATGTATCATGAACTATTTGTCACCTGTCAGCTCTTTTAATCCTAACTCAGCATGCCAATTGATGTTGTTATTCTTTTATAACTAGAGGCCCAGTGCACGAAAATTTGTGCACTAAGGGGTCCCTCAGCTTGGCCTGCACCCTCTTGCAGTCTGGGACCCCTCAGGGGATGTCCACCTGCTGGCTTAGGCCTGCTCCCCAGGGGATCAGGCCTAAGTTGTCAGTCAGACATCCCTCTGCCAGCCCAGGAGCCCTCAAGGGATGTCCATCTGTGGCTTAGGCCTGCTTCTTAGCGCTGTGTAGGAGGCAGGAGAGACTCCCACCACCACTGCTGTGTTTGGAGCTATCAGCCCGGATTGCAGAGCTCCCCCTGTGGGAGCACACTGACCACTAGGGGGCAACTATAGTGACTGGTCATTCCCAGTCATTCCACCATTAGGGTCAGTTTGCATATTACCCTTTTATTATATAGGATGTGGAAAATGAGCCTTTGAGAAACAGACTTCCCAAGATTCATGACTCCTAGTAAGTGGCAAAGTTAAGATTTGGACTCAGTTCTTAGCCACTCAAAAGACTGAGCTCTTTTTGCTGTCTGGTTGACTCTACTAGTAAGGAGGGAACAAGGTGATGTATGTCAACATATACCAAAGGATTGGATTAGACAGATCTAGTGTTTAAACATTGATCGGTTGCCTCCTGAACACAACCCGCCTGGGGATAGAACTTGCACCTAGGTATGTGCTCTGACTAGAACCAAACCTGCAACCTTTTGGTTCACAGGAGGATGCTCTAACCAACTAAATCACCTATCCAGGGCAGATCTAGTATTTCTTAACCTCATGAAGAACCAATGCCTTTACCTGATGATTAATTTATTGTCAATATTTAATCAATGTAGTAATATTGGATCTGTAAGACCTAATCACCTGGATCTTGTTTTAACAACTAATTGCGTGATTATCTTGGGGACAAATGGAACCCTTAGCTTCCACTCTGTGACCTGAGACCATGAAAACTTAGTGATGGCTTCTTCCAGGTTATTTCTGAGTCTCTGCCTCCATGTGGTGGTTAGTCTTCCCCAACAGGCTTGAATTGCTGTCTCCAAGTAAAGGGTTTCAAGGAACCAGATCACCTGGGAGATCTTAAATTAATTGGCTTTTAATAAAAATGTTTGCAGGAATTAAGGTGCCTCTGGGTGTGCCACACACTTCTATCTTAACCCAGGTGTGATAGAAAAGTGAAGATAAGTCCCAAACAGACCACAGACTAAAAGGTTATGATGTTAGAGCAGGAATAACAGGTGGTCTTCTGGCTTTGTTATTCTAGGGAGCTCTTTGTAGCTGAGCTTGCCTGAATGAGGCTTGGTCAGGTGATGGCTGTTTATCTCAGATTTTAAATGAAACTGCTTGGCTAGCTTGTTCAAGGTTAGTTTTGGTGTGTTTCAATAGAAAATAGTTTATGTTGGATCCCAAACCTCCAAGTCTATGAAAGGTAATGCTATGAGTGGCAGGGAGTGGGATGAGTAATACGAGGAGTAGGGCCAGTGATGTCGATCTGTGTATGTGGATATAAGCACATTGGTCCAAGTGTGGTTTGTGGCATGGGGGAAGAAGAAAGAGTGGTGTAAATCATAGGCTAAGGAGTCCAAGAATATCCTCACCTTTATGGCCCTTCTTTCTTGTGGTAGGATTTTATGATTGAGGCATATGTGAGGATACTTAACCAAGGCAGGGAATGGAGAGAAAACATCCTTTAATGGCAGTTTTGATTATGGACACAAGAAGGTCTCCACCACAGACTCTGCACCATGGCAAGGGAGCCTTTTTGGACGCCAAGGCCACTTGCTCTGAGCTAGGGAGGGACGGTGCTTTGTTCTTCTTGGGAGTCATAACTGATGCAAGTTACTTTGTCCTTGGCTCTTAATTATATGGGGAAGAAAACCTTATTCAGTAAATGATGTCATTTGAAGAAGATGTGGTGGTTCCCTGGAACTCGGTACTTGTTTTCTTCTAATTATTTAGTGATTTTCACCCTTTGGTTTGCAACTTCCAAGCTTCCCAAGGAAATAGGACAATGAATACATGTGTTTCTTTTCATTCTGAATCAGATTTACTTAGCAGCCAAATCTACAGTGAGCAGAGGATCACTCTTGTTTAAGAAGCTATTAATCACCGATTGTGTAAGTTCCAAGTAGGAACTAAAGGCCTGAGCTTTAATCTTGTTGGCCTTCCTCTGGAGGAAAATAAAGACAGAGGATGCCAACCGCTTGGCTGAGAGATGGGAAGCTTCCAAATGAACTTTCTCCTGCAGATCAAAGGAGGGTCCTTTGCTTATTCCGGTTTCTCCTTTTCAGGCAAAGGTGACTGTGTGTGAATGGTGGGGCCAGGCTGGAACCAGGCTCTGAGAGTTGATGTGGGAAGGGGCCCTGTTGTGAGGAGGGGTTTGGAAGCATTTCGCCTCCCACTGGAGTTTCCACCCTTTCGGAATTTGAAAGCTCTGTTATAGAGGCGTCTTTAAGCCTCCACCAAATTTCTCTCAGTGGGTTTTGCCTGCTCATTTGCCAGCAGAGAGAAGTGACCAGGAGACCTCCTTGTAAAGAAGTGGGTAATGCTGTTTCGTTTGCCCACAGCATCTGTTGGGTTGCATTTGAAGCTTGGGCAGCACAGTCGGTCGTTATGTGGGTGGCTTATTTGCTGATGTACCAATCTGTCTGTGCACGGGAAGAGGAGGGGAAGGTCAGGGGCAATACAGGGAAACAGCTGACTGGAAATTACCAAAACTTTTAGGGGAAGGATGTTTCTGTCTCTGAAATAACATTAGTGTGGGCATCAGCTCACATTAGGGCAATGAAAACAGGGAGATTTAATGCCCATGAGTGCTAATGAGCATTCAGGAGTAACAAAAACTGTTTGAACAAACTCCCTCCAAAGTCTAAAAGTAAAACAGAAATAAACTTGAATGTGGATGGGCACTGTATCCAGGCCCCATTATCAAAGAGGCAGGGACAAGCTATGAGAGGCCCTGGCTGCATTAGTGATCACGTCCAGCTGGCTGGGTCAGGGGACCCATTTAGGTGGCTTCTGTGTAGGTTTCTGGCCAAGGGAGGCAGAGCATTGAGCAGGAATCAAAACTTGGATGATAGCAATGTATTTCATAATTGGCAGTGATGTGCAATGGTATGAAAGGAGGGGATGTTAGTTCTGGAGTGAGGAGGTGAGGGGAAGACTTCTGGCCCAAGTCTGGCAGTTTGGACTCAGTATACGAGTGGGGAGTAAGTTCTAGGGACTGCTAGCCTGGTTCCCCTTGGAGAATGGCCAGGGTTGCAGATAAGCCTGGGCTGGGGCTGGAAGCACGACTCTCCTGGAGTCTTCTTGCCTGGTGGGCAGAGTAGAGGTATTTGTTTTTATTTTTACTGATGGAGAAACCAAAGCTCAGGAAGTTGAAATAACCTGCAGATCACATGGCTGGGAGGTGACAGAGCCAGGATGGGAATACATGTTTTCTAGGTTTTTTTCTTCCTTGACCCAGCTCTAGTGTATATATGTACTGACAGATGCATTTCCTTTGACAGATTTCACTGTCTCACAAATAGATATGTTCATATTTCTGTGAATTTATCAAGTTTTTTATGAGCAAATGTTTCTACCTCTATTGCTTTTGAACATAGAAGGATGCTTGTGTCTCTGTAGTCCCAACACAGTCCGTGCTTAGCAGAGCTGGTCCTTGAGCTGTGATGACAGTCCTGCTTCATCATAGCAGATGGAGAGACAGGTTACTGGAGCTGGGTTTGTAGCGCCTTCCCTCATAGCGAAGCAAATCACCATATTGTTCTGACATGTTAGCAACAGGAGGGAGTTTGCTTTTTTTCTTTTAATTTTTTTATTGATTGATTTGAGAGAGAGAGAGAGAGAGATTTGTTGTTCTGTTTATTTATGCATTCATTGGTTGCTTCTTGAATGTGCCCTGACTGGAGATCGAATTTTGCAACCTGGCATATCAGGACGGTGCTCCAACCAGCTGAGCTACGTGGCCAGGGCTCAGGAGCTTGCTCGTAGCACTTGTGTTTTGTAGTTTCACTGATTGGACTCACTAAGTGTCAGTCCTTTAGCAAGTTCCAAATGTGGATGACTGAGCTTCTTCTTGTCCAGGGTTGAATTCTGTTAGTTACTTCCTAAGTAAAAGCGTCCATGTCTCCTCACTGTTGGTGAGGTCAAGTTCAAACTTCTTCTGGAATTCTAAGTTTCTGCATAAAGGCTTAAGCCTGCCTTCACAACTGGGCCCCTATTACTCTCGCTCTTAATCCTCCCTAGAGCTAGGTTTCCTGCCTAAGCCCCTTCCCAGCCTTTCTGAATGACCTTTGCCACCATGTTCTTGTGTCAGGACAGTAACCACCTTTTGAATGTCACTTTCTCCTCTAATTCTGCTCCCTCTTCACTCTTGATCACTTTATCTATTAAACTGATCCATCCCTGCTTCCAGAAGCTCATGTACTCATCTCTACCTCACAGGACCTAGCTGATGGCTCCATTGATAGACGTTTTGTTTCTGAATACAGTTGGTGTACATCTCAGAGCATAGTGCATTCACTGGAGGCTCTTTGGGAGAACCTGCCTTCATCTTCTTTTTCTCTATCATGAGGTTAAGTGAAAGCAGAAGATTTCTGGGCTGGGGGTACAGAAACTGGAATGCTCGTCCTGATTGACTTCAGCCTGTGTCACCTGGGCCAATAGATTTACATCTCTCTCAGCCTCATTTTTCCTAGCTGCAAAATGAGTGTGGGTCAGCTTACCCGCTATGCATGCCAAACCAGATGGGTACTAGTTTTGGTGTCCAAGAAGGAGAGGCCACATATGCTCTTTCCATCCAATGGCATGTTACTTCCTTTCCTCTAGGTCCTTACAACTCTACCAAAGACAGTCTGCCTAAGGACAGGGCCCTTTTGTCAGTTTTCCTGCGAAAGTTTCACTAGAATAGCCAGACACCCAGCTTGAGTAGTGGCTTTGACAGCTCTGAGTAATTGGACAGTGCCCACTTCCCAGAGATCCCCATTGATCCTCCATTGGCATTTGATGATTTTTCTCCTCTTACATAGGGTGACGGGACAAGATTGATACTACTAATATTGTTTCTCAGTGCTTTCCTCCTCGGACCTGTCACCACTATGAGAGATTGGTTTTGAATTTTCTGTATATCACTTCCACAGTGAGTCCTCTTTTATTAGAACTTGACTTTACTTTATAAAAGATAACAGTGTAATTTGGAGTCAGTTCTTGCTGTTGAGGTGATCTAAGAGGAAACGAAGCTTACATATTTACTCTGATTTTGTGTCTATAACATCTACAGTATTTATGATGTTAATTTTCTAGTGTAATGTGTTGTATATCAGAACAGTATGTTATATGCATGAATGTTGGTGCTTTGAGGGAAGGATGTATTCCTGGTAGCTTTATCATCTGGTGGGTAACTGAAGATGCACACAGATTAAATAACCAAGGGAGTGTGCAGAAACCTCCAGCCCTGGTAGGCGGCTGTGGGAGACCAGTGTGTGACATGGTGGACCATACTCATCTTGTACCTCTCATTCATCTCTTCTCTCCATTCCTATATTAGCTGCACTCTGGCTCAGCTCCTTATTTATCTCCTCTCCTAGGTCACTACAAAGGCCTCTTTGACTCTTTTGCCTCCGTCTTCACATAGCTAATCCATCTTCTATATGCCTACCAGTGGGAATTCTCATTCCTAGGTACCGCCTAGTCATTTCCTCCCTCATGGATCCTTGCTTGCTCTTCTGGACAAGCGGTGGGAGTGGCTGGCCCGGCATCATGTCTCTCTGCTCAGCTCCTTATTTATCTCCTTTCTCGGGAACTTGACTGATGTTTTGCTGCCCTTCTGTTTGGTTCACTCATGTCTGTGGCCTATTACCACTCCCTCACCTCTTCTGTGGCATTTCACCACTCCCAGACCTCTCATTCATCCTTCCTTCAAAACCTGCTTTTTTGACAAAGAACTTCCAGCCTCTAGGAGTTTCTCCCTCTCCCGAACCTGCAACTCTTAGTGTAGCCTAATGTATTATTTATGGATTGATAACAAAAGACTGTTCCACAACTTAAAACAGAGAATGTATATTACCTACCACAGTTTCTGAGGGTCAAGAATCTGGGAGATCTTGGGAGACTGAGTCTCTCTGAGACAGAAGACAACAGGTGGAGAGATGGATTGAACTCCTGGATCCAGGAGAACTAAGATGGCGGCAAAGGCAAAACACCTATCTTGCCGTCATAATCAGCGATTTTAATACTACAACTTAACGAAAGAACAAACACCTTCCAGAATCACCAGAAAGCTCGCCGAGTGAAAATTCCACAAATAAAAGTGAAGATAAGACACTGTGACTCGGAGGAGTGGCGGCGAACAGCGTTGAAAGATTCGCACGGAGAGAGGTTTGGAGTGCGCGCCGCGGAGAGGGCGGGCGGCTGAAAACCGGCCAGTTTTCTCAAACAGGGAGACAAAGGCGTCCCACTGGACTGATTCTCCAGTTCTGGGCGAAGTCCAGAGAACCCACTATCACACGGGGTGAAAACTGGACAGTGGGAGGGCACGCCGAAGCTCGGGTGCTGCCGGGTCTCCCGGCTTGTGGAGAAGGCGGCTTGCGCGAACAGCTTGGCTGCGTGACGGCGCAGAGAGCGCACCGCGACTTGCCTCTCATTCGGAAAACAGTCAGACTGCTTTGTTTTACGACCCTGGGTGAGACATTGCGCATGCAGACTCATTTTGGGAAAGTCTGAATTCCCCAGCAACCGGCAGCCAGTGGAGCTCCGCAGCGGCTTGGCTCTCTCTCAGAGGTGCTGGCGGCCATTGCCCCCGGCACAGAGTCCCTGGGGCCACATAGGGCGGAGCTAACGCTGTCTGCTTGGCCTGGAGACTCCGCCCACCCAACCTGAGCACAGCTGAGCTTCACAGACAATTGGCCTGGAGGTCAACCCTCCAAGTGCTAGCAACGATTAACTGAGCTTAACTTCAGCAAGACTGTGCAGCCCATATCCACCTCAGGTAACCGGGGAGGCTGAGCCACTATCCCTAGTAGGAAGTCTACCACACAAAGCTAATTGACCAACTCAGGGAAGCAGCCACCATGCAGCAACATGGAAAGAAATCAGATGTGAAAGAAATGGAGAAAAAAAAAACGACTGGACATGGAATTCAGAACCACGGTTATAGGGTTTTTTAAGAGGCTCCAACAAAAGATCGAGGCCTATAAGGAAATAAGCAAGACCACAAAGGAAATGAATGAGTCCTACAAGAAAATGAACAACACCCTCCAGGATATAAACGAGACCTGCAAAGAAATGATCAAGACCAACGTGGAAATGAAAGAAACCCTCAAGGATATAAAGCAGACTCTCAAGGATATGAAAAAGGACCAACCAGAAATTAAGCATACACTGACTGAAACAAAAAATATTAAACAAAGACCTTAAAGTGCCCTGGAGCACCCCAAGAACCAAGTTAAAGATTTGAAATACAAAGAGGTAAAATCCACTCAGCTGAAAAAGCAAGAAACCAAAAGAATCCAAAAAATTGAAGATAGTGTAAGGGGCCTCTGGGACAACCTCAAGCATGCCAATATCCGAATTATAGGGGTGCCAGAAAAAGCGAGAGGCCAAGACAATGAAAACCTATTTGAAGAAATAGTGACTGAAAACTTCCCCCACCTGGTGAAAGAAATTGACTTAGGAGTCCAAGAAGTGCACCGAACCCCAATATATAGGAACCCTAAGAGGACCACACCAAGGCACATCATAATTAAAATGCCAAGAGCAAAAGACAAAGAGAGAATATTAAAAGCAGCAAGAGAGAAACAGTTGGTTACCTATAAGGGAGCACCCATACGATTGTCAGCGGATTTCTCAACAGAAACGATGCAGGCCAGACGGGAGTGGCAAGAAATATTCAAAGTGATGAACAGCAAGAATCTACAACCAAGATTACTCTATCCAGCAAAGCTATCATTCAGAATTGAAGGTCAGATAAAGTGCTTCGCAGATAAGAAAAAGCTAAAGGAGTTCATCACCACCAAACCAGAATTATATGAAATGCTGAAAGATATTCTTTAAGAAGAGGAAGAAGAAAAAGGTAAAAATAGAAATTATGATCAACAAATACACATCTATCAACAAATGAACATAAAAATCAAGTGAATTGATAGGCTGTTGAACAAGATAGACTGGTGAATATAACAGATACATGGACATAGAGAGGGAATGGACTGACAATTCTTGGGGAGAAAAGGGTTGTGGGAAGTGCAGCAAGAGACTGGACAAAAATCTAGCAACAATTGGAGAGGACAGTGGGGAGGGGGAGGTGAGGGTGGAGGGTGGGATAGGTACAGGGTGGAGGGAAGCTATAGGGGGATAAAAAGGGGAAACAATGTAATTAATAAACTGAACAATAAAGATAAAAAAAAAAGAATCTGGGAGTAGTTTAGGTGAGTGGCTCTGGCTCAGGGTTTCTTATGAGGTTGCAGTCAAGCTGTCATCCAGGGCCGCAGTCATTGGAAGACTTGCCTGTGGCTGGAGGGATCATTTCTAAGTTCACTCAAGATGCTCTTGGCAAGAGACTTCAATTCTTCTCCATAGGGCCACTCAATGACATGGCAGCTGGCTTTCCACAGGTGAGAGAGAGAGAGAGAGAGAGAGAGAGAGAGAGAGAGAGAGAGAGAGAGAGAGGGAGGGAGAGAGGGAGAGAGAGAGAGAGAGAGAGAGAGAGAGAGAGAGAGAGAGGAAGAGGAGGA
Source organism: Antrozous pallidus (assembly GCA_027563665.1). Lineage (NCBI taxonomy): Eukaryota > Metazoa > Chordata > Mammalia > Chiroptera > Vespertilionidae > Antrozous > Antrozous pallidus. Next base: position 52,174,005 of record CM050514.1, on the reverse strand, counting down.
GGAGGAGGAGGAGGAGGAGGAGGAAGAGGAAGAAGAAAAAAAAGAAACATCGGTGTGAGAAAGAAAAATCAATTGATTGACACCCACATGTGCCCCTACTGGGGACTGAACCTGCCCTGACTGGGAATTGAACTCACTACTGTTTGGTGTAAGGGATAACACTCCAACCAACTGGACTTGCCTTGTCTTTTTGCATGCATATATTCTGTTTTTCCAGATAGTCTAGGAACTATTTGAGATCAGAGTCTGATCTCATTCACTGTGTGACTCCCATACTTTATTCAGAGTACTTTTCATGGACATGTTTATTTTGTCTTACCATAATCTGTTTGGTTTCTTATTTTTCATTTTTTATAAATTGGTACAGGAAAATAAGGCCTGGAAGAGTTATATGGCAGAGCATGTGAATTCAGTACTAGGGCTTTCTGATAAAAAACAAACAAACAAACAAAAACCTATGTTCTTTCCATTATCAAACCTATATTCTTTCCATTATAAAACCTGTGCTCTTTCTATTATAAGTCTGTGAGCTTTGGTGATAATTAAGAAGAGCAAATGGATGGCACTTAATGATATGGGGAAATAGTTGCATATCATAGTTCCCAAACAGGAAAAGTTTCTAAGAAGTTGTTTAAGTCAATTGAAACCATATCTTCCTCACTTTTATTTATTCAGCAGTTATCTAATCAAAGCCTCTGACTCATCTGACTGTTCTACTCTTAGGAGGCTCCTAAGAGTGCCATGTTTCAGCAGGATTTTTCATTGGTTAACTGGGCAGATCCAGTCTGTCACCTCCCACACGAGAAATTTCCTACCACAAAACCTGGCTCATCTGTTTCAAAATAGGGAAGTTTTTTGGAAACAGACAGGGTTGTGTTTTTTTTTTTTTAAGAATTGGTGGGTTTGGGCTGTTGTTTAAATTGGAATATCTCCTGATAAAATTGCCCTAGATACTCTGACTCAGCTTCAGAGGGTGTGTGTGTGTGTGTGTGTGTGTGTGTGTGTGTGTATGGTGGGTGTGTTGGGAGTTGGGGGTACGGAAGAAAAGAAAAAAAAAATAGTTCTTGCTATACCCTCAAGCTTAAATGTATGGTGGTTGAATTAAAAGAGCTTTGATTTTCTTTTTGATTTTGAACAAAACTCTGGCCCTTTTAGTTGACTTTCAAAATGTGGGATGAGTAGAAATGTTTCACTTTCCCTTTATTCTCTGTAGAAAGGGGGACACTGCAGGTGGCTTTCTAAACTTGAACCCCTTGATTTTTTATGTTTCCTCTCATGATCGTCTTTTATATCTGTAGGGGACATAAATGTCTTATGTTTGTAATTCTCCTTGGACTTTTTACATACTGGCTAAAGATACATTTTTTAAAAATTCTATTTGATTTAGGAATGTCTTCCACCCCTCAATCCTTCAAAAAGTATTGAGTATTTTTTTCCCAAAAAAATCTTTCCTTATCTCTGCATGGGCAGATTTCTTTTTCCCAGTAATAGCCATGGGGTACTTTAATATTACATGCCTTCCCACAATGAGTTTCTCCCAAACCATGGAGTTTCTCGGTTCTGTAATTCAAAAAGTCCAAAAACACTAGGGCGGGGGGAGAGAATGAGAAGGGGATTTGAAAAAGAATTGGGGGTGAGTTTTTTCAGAGACTTTCATAATCCTAGGTGGTTTATAGGATAAGTTTGTGTTTTCATTGCCATCTTCTTAGCACTTGTACTCTGTGTCAAACTCTTTTCTCTGGAGCTCTGAAGAAGATCCCATTCTGATGACAGTAGAATTCTGTCTCATTATTTAGTTTTTACTTTGTGTATATCTGCTGATGGGCACTTGGGCTGTTTACAAATTTTAACTATTATAAATTGTGATTCTATGAACACAGGGGTGCATATATTTTTTCTGATTAGAGTTTCAGATTTGCGAGGACAGTGGTTGGCAAACTCATTAGTCAACAGACCCAAATATCAACAGTACAACGATTGAAAACTTACACTTCTTCTAATGCTACTTCTTCAAAATAGACTCGCCCAGGCCGTGGTATTTTGTGGAAGAGCCACACTCAGGGGACCAAAGAACCGCATGTGGCTCTCGAGCTGCAGTTTGTTAACTACAGTGCTAGGATATATGCATAACCCATGGACACAGACTATAGGGTGGTGAAGGCCTAGAAGGGAGGATGGAGGGAGGCTAGGAGAGGTCAGTGGGGTAAAAGGGGACATATGTGATACTTTCAACAATAAAGATTTAAAAATAAACAAATCAAACAAACAAATTTTTTTTTTAAAACGAGGGGAGTGATTGTAAGTCATCGAGAGTAGTTACCTCCCCAGGGAGCTCGGGCAGTTGTGTAGGTATGTTTTGCAGAGCCTGTCCAAACTTGATTGCTAGGAACACCACAGGTAGGACATGTCCACCAGAAAGCAAACAGTTTGGAATAAGGAGGTGAGTGTCCCTGTGGGTGGGATTTCCTTAGAGACACTAAGGGGCTTCTTTGCCCTTAAAAAGAAGGTACACCAAATACGTAAGAGGAATTAAGGTGACCTGGTACAATGGCCGTCAGCTTCTGCTCTGTATACCCTGGCTTATAATAAACATGTTAGTATCACAGGTATTAGTGTGTATAGCACTTAGTTATTGGGCCAGTACTGGCATGGATCTCAACTTCGTCCGCTTCATCCAATCCCTGCCCCTAAACTCCAACCAGACCCATGACATGGAACATCCTACAAATGGGGTTTTGGAAATTATATTTTTTAAAAAGCCCCTTTCAAAATGATTCCATTGCAAACAGCTGGAACGTGTACAAGGAATATCACTGAGTACCACTGAAGGAGAACCCTTTCCTTTTTCTATAATTCAGTTCTGATCATTAAAGAGTACTGTGGATAATTACATTTTACTTGTCTTTCAAGGCCTCATCTTAACATCTAGAGTAGTGGAGCATGCCTGTGGGTGATGAACCTGTGTTCTATCTGCAGCAGATCTGGTTTGAGCCCAACTGGTTCTTGGCATGGAGCCATATGCTGGATCCGGCCTGTCTGTGACCAGGAGCAGGGAATGGAAATAGGTTCCAATATAAATATTGAGTTTGATTACCTGGTATTAGTCTTGAAAACAGGCACATTTATGCTTGAGTGTCTCTCTGTGTATACAGACTTCAGAGGCCCCTTTGGAAAAGAAAACAGCACGGGGAATCAGTGACTGTGGTGACACTAGAGGGACTTGTTTTTAGTTCTTTAATAAAATATCATAATTCTAAGGTAAAATGAGTCCTTCCAACATTGTGACTGTACACTGGGTAGAGTTTGTGATGCCCATCATTTGTACGTCAAGGCCAAGTTTTAAGCTTGTATGATCTACATTTTTTAAAAGAAAAAAGTTTGAGCTATTGAGGGTTATCTATTTCACTCCATGAGCTCTGTTTTGATAACTCTTCGGGCACTAAGTACCTTTATGACTTTGGGAAAGTTACTCTCCTGCTTTAGAACTAAGTCTTTTCATTCAAGAAAGGAGAGAGAGAGAAGATGATCCAGTTCTCATCTGAACAGATGAATCAGTTCAGCATTGTCTTGATGGCCAATGCTTCTGTAACAAAATACCAGAGACTGGGTGGCTTAACAATAGCCATTTATTTTCTCACAGTTCTGGAGGCTAAAATCCAAGGTCAGGGCGTCAGTAGGTTTGGTTTCTCCTGAGACTGCCCTCCTTCACTCGCAGATGACTTTCTTCTCTGTGTCCTCACATGGTCCTTCCTCTGTGTGCTCACACTCCTGGTGTCTCTTTCTGTGTCCAGTGTTCTCTTCTTACAAGGACACCAATCAGACTAGATTCGGGCTGGTCCTAATGGCCTCATTTTGACTTGAAACTTTTTAAAGGTCCTATCTTCAACTATAGCCACATTCGGAGTCAGTAGGTGTTCGGGCTTCAAAATATGAATTTTGAGGGAACACAGTTTACACCTTAACAAGCACCCCAATGACTTTTGTGTGTTAGAGGTCCACTCTGAAGCAATGGGTGGTGGAGGTTGCAGGGCACCCTTGGGTATCTATAACAGAGGTCGAACAGATAGAGTAAAACTCTGAAGACATTTGGACCTTTCCCTGATTTTACAGAAACATACGTTGAAATGATCTCTCTTGTGTTAGAAGAGTCAAAGTTGGACTCAGAATGCTGCTGTAAAGGGGACTCTGAGTAATGCCCTTGTTAGTCTTAGGATGCTGAGTTCCAGGGAGGGATTGCTCTATGTTTTATAATTAGGACTTTTGATTTGCAACCCAATTCCATCCACTCCAGGATAAATCAAAGCATGTAACCATACTTTCTGATCTCACTCCTGCCTCTCCAGCACCACTGAGATACCCCAACTAGGAAGTAGCATGCCATGTTTTAATGCTCCAAGGAGGGCAAGATATAATGGTACTTCACTGGGATTGTGCTAAGAACCTCTAAAAATAATGACATCCTCTAATCAAAAGCTTTTTGTCTGAGGGAGGGCTCCCCCCCCCCTTTTTTTTAACCATTTCTTGATCTTCCAAAGGAGGGTAGTTTTTGCATCCTGAGCAGTAGGGTCAAGGCTAGTAAATCTTCAAACTGGAAGTTTTGATATATTTAAACAGATAAAGAACTGAGAAACAACAGTAGAAATGATCGACTTCTTAATTTAGGACCGGAAATGGGTTTTGATGCCTAAATAGCCTTAGACCCAGTGGCTATTTCAGTGTTTTAAGAAATGACATCAAATTGTCATCCCTCTTCTAGAGTCTATAAGTGACTTAGGAATCAGAAATGCGACCTGGCCCTTTCTCTGGGTTAAGTGGAATAAAATTTAGAGTTGTTGTGGGCTTTTAAGAAAATTTTAAAAAATCAATGGGGGCAAATCAAATTAGAACAATCCTCTCCAGGATCTGTACCTGTGGTAGAAAGCAACTGTCTACATAGTCCAACAGATATTTCAGTTTTTTCTGGAATAGAAATGCTGTCAGCCTAACATTGGTGGTCCCAGTTTGTCTTATGCTGATGATGAATAAGGAGCATTTCCTTGTTAGAAGCCACCGAGAAAAGAAAAGCTGCCCACACATTTCCCCGAGTCTGAAATAGGGACATCTGAGTTGAAGGCCACATGTTATTTATATCGTGAATTACCTAAATGCAAAAACAGAAATAGCTTTCCATGTTGTACAAGAACAGTTTGTGACTGCTATTGTATATCAGTCATGTATGAGACAGAGTATTTGAACCACAAACCCACTCCCCAATTTTGGAAAGTTCTTAAATGATTTATTCATTCTACATAATTCGTGAAGCTTTCTGTGCTTAGCACTAGGGATATAGCAGTGAATAACAACAACAAAGATATGTTTCTTCTCTCTAAGGGAGTTTTTATTTTAGTGAAAAAAGCGAAGCCTTCAATTGTACTTTTCAAAGTGTAAGTTTGTATTGGGATAAATTCTGCAAAGGAACCTGGTTGTAGCAAATGTGGAAGCAGATAACAAAGGAGCTTGTTCCAGGCGGGGAGGCTTCCCCCGAGACTGATTCTGGGTTGAGAAGTGATGGATGAGGGCGATGCTAAGTTGCATGTCTGAGAGGTGGTGACAGAAGATCAGGGTCGGACAGAGGAAACTGCACAGGCAAAGAGGTGATGTAATGGGAAAGCACTGGGCTGGGAATGAGAGAATTGGATTTATTGGATATGTGTGTGTGTGTGTGTGTGTATGTGTGTGTGTGTGTAAAACTTTGGCGGGTGAGGGGGATCACTTACTTGGGCATGTTGTCCTTATTTACCTAATGAATAAATCTGAATCAGAGTATTTTTAAGGACCTCAAAGTCCCTGAACTAAATAAATTCTTTAATTCACACAAACTGTGGGAGCACCTACTTTGTACCAGGTAATTATATTGGTCTTCCAAATCAGAGATGAATTAACTTGGATCCTTGACCTCAGGCAGCTTGATCCAGGAGGAGAGACAAACAGATGAGACAACCAAATGAGGTACCATGTTGTGAATGTCTTGAGTGTCATGGGAAGACAGATGAAACGGGAAGGAGGGGGACCGTCAGGGGGACTTCACAGAGTGAAAGACCTTTCTCCAGGAGAACAGTTTGAAGTTAGACTGGGGCAGCCAGGATGGTATGGAAAAACTTGTGGAGAGTCAAAATATTCATTGGAACAACAATGAGTAACACTATTTCCTACTCCTAAAGTATTGCAATTAGTCATCTCCTTTTGGGACTCTACATGTATCTCGGTCTCCAAGGTTGATTATGGAAATCTTTGCCCTGGCCTCCTTGCTCCGGGATGCTGGGGAAGAGTGGAAACGGTTGACGTGCTGAGTTTTTGTTTGCTTTCCCATCTGTCAGGAAATGCCCTTTTCATAGCAGGGTTCTAGTGACTTAATTATTGCTTGTGGGATATTTAGAAGTGCAGATCAAGGATGAATTTCTGGTGCAAAACAGAAGGCACAGAGGAAGATGTTCAAAGTCAAAGTGGAAGGTTACTTTGTTTTTGCAGGGAAGGATTTTTTTTTTTTTTTTTTTTTTTTTTTGCCACAGTTGGGCCAGATTGTCAGAAAATTATTTTATCCATCAGAGAAAGACAAGAAGAGCCTTCTGAGGAGCTACTCTAATTTTTTTCTGTTGATTCTCTTAAGTGTTTGGCTTGAATAAGAAATAATTTAATTGCCAGGATAGGGTTGGGGCTTTTGCAGTGTTGTAAAAGCTCACCAGGGGATTAGCATGAGAGGAGATAGCCTACAGCACTTGAAGAAGAGTTGCTAGAAATTGGGTCATGGTTGCTTAGTCTAAATGTATGAGAAACAGGACAAAACAAAACTAACAGTATGATTTTTTAAATGTATTTCCTGCCTACTTCTAAAAGGACTTAAAGGTCTTAAAAAAGACATGACCATTAAAATGTAGGACAAAATGAATACCTCACAAAAAGTTTTTATAGAAGCAACTGTGTGTGTGTGTGTGTGTGTGTGTGTGTGTGTGTGTGTGTGTGTTTTACCAAGGTATATAGCAATAATATTTTTATTGTTTTGGGGTATACACTTTTGGTAAAAAAAAAATTCCTGGTAATCTAAGTGAGAAAAGAAATGCCCAGCAACTTCTGTTAACTGATGAAAAAGGAAAACAGGTCAGCCTGTCGGGAGACATGTTTCTTAATATATTTATTATGAAGATTTTTATACTATAGAATTGAATAATGTAATTTCCCATTACTTCAGTAAGTTTTCCAGGCAATGGCAAGCTGTGGTTGGTAAGAGAGTTTGCTTGTTTGTTTTACATTGAATAAAATATTATACTGAGGTGACGGCATTTTTTTTTTTAATTGAAGGTTAGTTTATTGGTTTTTAGAGAAAGGAAGGCAGAAAGGAGAGCACAACATTGATTGGCTGCCTCCTGCATGCCTGCCTCTGGGGATCGAGCCCTCAACCTGGGCATGAACTCTGTCTTGAAATCAAACTGGAAACCTTCCCATCATGGTACAATGTTCAACCAACTGAGCCACACCAGCCAGGGCAGATGAAGGCATTTTTTAGATGGGGATATTGCTAAGGAAACCAGGTTGGTAGTTTTCTATTATGATTTGATGCAAGGAAAAATTTTAGTAAGTGTATGTATATTACCTTGTCTGCCCATCCCAGATTTACTGAACAAATGCACCAGTGACTTCTTATGGTCAAGCAAGTTTAGGCCTCACTGCTATAGGTGTTTTTCCCTGACTGTTGTTGGGCTTCATAGCAGTCATTGAGAGCATACATTTTGATGGGAGCTCAATGCAATAGCATTAAAGTGAGTTGATGATCCCCATCAAAACCAGCTTAATTAGCTGGCCTGAAACCACAATGTCCTTTCCCCTTTTCAATTTCTGGTGCTTCAGGATGCTGCCCATCAGGTGCCTCCCGGTGCCTTCTCACCATTGAACCTTGTAGCATCTCTGTGTGGTGGGCAGGACAAGTATAAGGCCATATTTCATTGATTCTGTGATATTCATTTTCCCATACTTTTTCTTCTCTAAATTGGTATGCATTTTAGAATCGATAATATATAAATTTGATGACAACTTTTTCCTGTCTTAGTGATTTAGGAAATAATGGTATATCTGTATAGTCAAAGGTGCTGAAGATTTGATGAACTGTGGTTGCTCCTTTTACAAATGAGAAATCTGAGACACTAAGAAGCGGATATGACTGGAAAATCATTACTAATTGGAAGTACCCAATCTCACATCCAGCTCTCTGTCTAGTTATTTACTAGCTGAGTAACCAAGTACCCCAAACCTTAGTGGCTTAAAATAACATTAAGTGTTATCACACAGTGTCTTGGAGACAGTCATTTGGGAAGACCTAGGTGGAGGTTCTGGCTTGGAGGGTTTTTCATGAAGTTGTGGATAAGGTGTTGGCTTGGCCTTTAGGCATCTGAAAGCTTGAGTGGGACTGGTGGTTTCACTGACAGGCTGACATACATGGCTGGTAAGTTGCTGCTGGTGTCAGTGGGAGGGAGTTCCCAGTTCATCCCCATGTGGGTCTCTTCCCAAGTTCTTGAAAGTGCCCACAGCATAGTGACTGGCTCCTCCCAGAGCAAGTGATCCCAGGGACCAAGGCAGGAAAACATTGCAATGCCTTTTTAAAAAGTTGTATTTTTCAATTGCAATTTAAATTTAATTTTATTTTGTATTAGTGTTAGATGTACATAATAGTTGTTAGATAATCATATCCTTTAAAAAGTGTTCCCCTTAATATTTCCAGTATCTACCTGGCACCATTTATAGTTGTTACAATACTAGTGACTTTATTACCTATGTTGTACTTTACACCCCCATGACTATTTTTTGACTACCAAAATTTGTGGCTCTCAGTCCCTTCACCTTTTTCAGCTATCCCTCAACCACTTTCCCCTCTGGCAACAACCAGTCTGTTTTTGTATTGAGTTTCTTTTTATTTTGTATGTTCACTTATTTTGCTGTTTAGACCCTATATATACTAGTAAGTGAAATCATACAGTATTTGTCTTTCTCTGTCTTATTTTACTTAGCATAAGAACCTCTAGGTCCATCCATGCTGTTGCAAATGGGAAGATTTCATTTTTTTGTGGCTGAGTAATATTCCATTGTATATATATACCACAACTTTTTTATCCACTGGTCTACTGATGGGCACTTGGGTTGCTTCCATGTCTTGGCTATTATAAATAATGCTGCAGTGAATATAGGGGTGCATATATCCTTTCTAATAAGTGTTTGGGGTTTCTCCAGATATATACAACTAGAAGTGCTACCACTGGGTCATAAGACAGCTCCATTTTTCATTTTTTGAGAAACTTCCATACTGTTATCCATAGTGGCTGCATCAATCTGCAATCTCACTAATAGTGCACAAGGGTTCTCTTTTTGCCATACCTTCTCCAGCACTTGTTGTTTATTGAATTATGGATGATAGCCCTTCTGACAGGTGTGAGGATATTCCATTGTGGTTGTAACACCAAAAGAACAAGCAATCTAATGTTAAAATGGGCATAGGACCTGAATATATGCTTCTCTGAAGAGGACATACAGGTGGCCAATAGACATATGAAAAGGTGCTCAGTATCAGTGATATTAGAAAAATACAATGTCCTTTATGGCCAGATTTGAGAAGCCTCACATTATCACTTCTATACATTTGATTTGCCACACAGACACCCTGACTCAGTGTCCCAAGGGTCAGACAAGGTCATTCAAGGTCACCAATATCAGAAAGTGAGGATTATTGGGAGCTGACTGTTTCCTTCCCACTGCACTGCTTTTCCAATACATTGTTGTCTTGAGCTTGGCTATCTCATACCCTTTAGATCAAGTGTTTTGTTTTGTTTTGTTTTTTCGTTTTTTTTTTTTTTTTTCCTCACCTGTGGATACCTTTTCCATTGATTTTAGAGATTGTGGAGGTTAGAGAGAAAGAGACGGAGAAAGAGAGAGAGAAAAACATCAATCTGAGAGAAACACATTGATGGGTTGCCTCCCACATGTGCCCCAACTGGGCCAGGATGGAACCTGCAACCCAGATATGAGCCCTTGACCAGGAATCAAACCCACGACTCTTCATTGCAAGTGCCAGCACGAATCGCTGATCCACACCAGCAAGGGCCACATTCTTAAAATGTGTGAATGCAAAGTCTGGGATTTCATTCTTACACTTTGGAAACTTGATCGTGCCCACAAATTCCCTGAGTCTCCTGTTGAAACACATACTCTGATTCAGAAGGTCTGCAACGCAGCCTAGGTTCAGAACACAAGCTCCCATATGATGCTCTTGCTTCTGGTCAGTGGTCAACACTTTGAGCAACAAAATGAAGAGAGGCAGCAGGCTGCACTGCAACCAAGTTCTCTCTCCTCAAGGGGTACTTGCCTCCCCCTTTTATTTTGTCAGAGAGAAGTGGTTTGGGGAGAAGGGACTAGGGAGCCCAGCCTACTTCACTAGCTGGTTAAGGGAAAGAGAGGTTAGAGCAGAGAAGAGTCCATGCATTATTAGGCAGGCAGCTGCTGCAGCTGGCAGCCTCTTCACAGTGAAGGTCAGGTTTCAGACAGCAACAGCTGGGTGCTCAAAATGGGGAGGTAATTAGCTTGCAGGGGGTAGGGGTGGGATGGAACACAAACAGCGCTTAAAATGAAACGTGTCAATGCATTATTCAGAGCTCATTGCCATCAGTGGATTCCCCATCCGCCTTTCTTGCCTCTCTCCTTTTCCGCTCATGGGCAAGCGCGCGCGCGCACACACACACACACACACACACACACACACACGAGCATTCAGAACTCTAAACCTACAAACCCATAGATGCTGCCACACTTGAAGCAGTGTTGCTGAGATCTAGAGAGCTGGCCCTGGCACTCTGCCTTTCTTCTGCCCATGCCCTGTGTCTTTCTTCACACCAGTTAAGAGGGAGTTATTGGACTATAGGGTCCACAGGAAAGGAACTAAGTCCTTTTGTTGTTTTCTCTTTTTTCTGCAATACACACACACATATGTACACATTATAAATCAACAGAATAATGAATAAACCAACATGATAGGTGCTGAGAGGGGACTCCTGAACCCTGTGAAATTAGCTGGAAAACAAGGTGAGGTCTCCACTGTGGGAACTCATTTGCTCATTCTAATGGTTGTTAGGACCCTTTGGAAGGGGATCAAATTGATCACCTTCCACTTCTTTCTCAGCTATGCCAGCCTATAGCTGTAGAAGCTTAAAATGCTGTTTACTGAATAGGTACTACATGCCAGGCGTATACATACATCATTTACCCTTCCAACAACCCCAGAGTAAGGTGGTTATCACTTCCAGTTTACAGAGGAAGAAGCCATGCCTGTGAGAGGTGAAAGAACTTATCTTGCACAACTAGTAGGTGGTAGTTTTGCGGTCCATCTCAAACAATTTTAACCTAATGCTGGTATTTACTAGTGTGTACCAAACAAGCTATCCAGAGAAGGGAAAAGAGAATAATGGGACGATCAAATCTGGCTGGGGGTGGAGGGAGCCCTCTCAAAATGGAGTCCAAGCACTTACTTTGTATCTGTCCTGCTATGAGGGAGGCGGGGGATACAGATGCTTTTCATGGGACCTTTGCTCCGGAAGAGCTTAAACATTAATGTGATATTAACCGGAATTACAGTTATTATGTGATCCTCCCCATTAAATATCAACCAGTGGGATGTTCCCACCATTGCTGCTGGGAATGCAAAATTATACAGCCACTTTGGTATACAGTATGGCAATTTATGAGAAAGTTAAACACATATCACACACATAACAAATGGCACAGCTACGGTACTCCTGAGTATTTAACTGAAGAAAAAACAAAACAAAACAAAACAGTAATTTATGTTCACACACAAAGGCTTGTGCACAAATGTTTACGACTGTAGCCAAAAAACTGGCAAAAACCCAGTTAGTGAGTAGATAAGCCAATTGTGTCACATTGATACAATGGGATACTGTTCCGCAATAAGGGCAGACTATTAATTTGATGAATTAGCAATGTGGATGAACCTTAAAAGCATCATGCTAAGTGAAAGAAACCAGTCATGAAAAGCTACGTACTCTTTTATTTTTATGCCATTCAGAAAACAGAAAAATTGTAGGGGTCAAAAATCAGAACAGAGAGTGCCTGGAGCCTGTGAAGGCAAAAGGGCATGAGGACTGTTTGGGGTATTGGAAATCTTCTATGCCTTACTCGTGGCTGCAGTTACACAACTGTGTATCTTTGTCAAACTCAAACTGTACCTTTAAAAGGGTGGATTTTACTGTATATAAGTAAAAAGTTAGGACTTTAAAATATCTATCAGCAAGATCAAACCCACCATTTTCCAGATGGGGAAGTGACCTGCTACAACAGGTGTGAGGGAGGGAGTACGGGTTTGGCCCCAGTTCTGAGGCAGAAGGGAGCTGAAACCTTGGCCTCCTGCCTTGGTCCACCTCACAACCCAGGTGGGACTGGTCCTCCATCTCAGTGTGGCTCCGTGGGAGACTTTAAAACTCACTGTGCTGTATTGCTCAGTGAGTTTTAAAAAGTCTCCCACTGTTGACCTGCAGTTGGCTAGTGGGCATCTAATTAGAAAATAAAGTAAATTTGCAGTCAGCCAGAATCTGAAGAAAATAAAACTCCAGTAACGAATGTCTATGTCCATATCCCAGTCTCCCTTCTTTGAGAGGTAGAAAAAAGGTAAAACAGTACCATTAACCTATACTAATAAAAGGGCAATATGCTAATTAGACCGGACATCTTCTGGACATCCTTCCAGAAAAAGTCATGGTGGTGGGGGCTGAGGCCAAGGCAGTTAAGGGCAACCAGACTGGCCAAGGAGGGCAATTAGGAGCAACCAAGCCAGCAGGAGAGGGCAGTTAGGGGCGACCAGGCAGGGTGATAGATGAACAGTTAGGAGCCAGCAGTCCCGGATTATAAGAGGGATGTCCAACTGCCGGTTTAGGCCAATCCAACAGTCAGACATCCCCCGAGCAGTCCCGGAATGGAGAGGGTGCAGGCTGGGCTGAGGGACCCCCCCTTCCCCCGCCACACACACACATGAATTTTGTGCACCAGGCCTCTAGTTTATTCAGAAGAGTGCCTTGTGAAACACTGCCACCCAGTTTAGAAAGAACAAAATGTCCTAGAGGTTGACATCAACTTCTTGTCTCAGACAAAAGGTTGTGCCCAACCTGATTGTAGTTTCCAAATCTTTTACTATCTGACTTTGTGTCCTTATGTAGTCACTTAACTTTTCTGTAAGATAGTGACAATTCCTGCCTCCAAGGTTTTTGTGAGGTTTAAAACAGAGATTGGGAAATAGAGCACTTAGCTCACCTAAGATAGACTTCTGTGGGATATTCAGCACTGGGCTGCACTTCACATGCCTCTTCTAAACCTTAACAGTCATTGTCCCCGCTGTGGAGCCGTCAGGCCCAGGGTGAGGAATCTGTCAGAGAGTAAGCTGGCCGGGAATTCATTCAGTAAATGATTGTGGATCTGAATCTATAAAGTAATCGTTTGAGGAGGTTGTAAGAATTGAAATTCTGTTTCTTAATTGAGAGCCTTATTTCAGTTTTGTTCGTTTTGTTTTATTGTTTTTTGTGTATTTTTTTACTCCTAAGGAAAGAATGGAAAAATAATTGAGGCCAAAATTAGAGCCCTGAGTGAGTGCCACGCTCCGGGTTGAAGAGAAGGCGTCCTCCCCAGTCACATCCTCACTCAGCCTCCCCTCTCCTTTCCCAGAAAAAATACCCCAAGGATCCAAGAGATCTTGTGCTACGTGTGGCCCAGCTAATCCAGAGAGCCAGGAAGACTCCCCACTGCCCCCCAGCAGGCGACTCTGGGGACATGCTCTGTAATCTCAAATCCTGTCTGCCTTCTGAGATTGAGAGGCCAGTTTAACACTAATTGAAATAGGATGGATTTTATGAAATTCAACCAAATAAGTTTTCTTCCATTTTCACTTGAAAACATTTCTTACTCCATACAGAGTCCAATGGTCAGCAAACTATGGCTCACGAGCCACATGCGGCTCTTTGGCCCCTTGAGTGTGGCTCTTCCACAAAACACCACGGCCCTGGCGTTAAAAGAAGTTTATGTTTTAAAAATTTGGCTCACAAAAGAAGTTTCAGTCGTATTGTTGATATTTGCCTCTGTTGACTAATGAGTTTGCCGACCACTGACATAGCCAGTAGAAGCCTGTATTTACAAAACACTAGTTAGTTTTAATAACCCAAACACCTGGAAACTACCAATTGGCAAGCTTACCAAAGACAATGGAATTGGTTTCTACTGAATACTGTGTCTTGGAATCCCTTCGTTACACAGGACCTGTGCCTGGGCTCAGTTTTGCTTTCCTAACCGTTGTCTTCTAATGTGAAGGAGCAGGTTAGACTCACAGATTCTAGTGCATCCTGTCAAGCACTGGGTCCAAGTTTATGTCATGCCCTCGTACTCAAAAGGCATAATTTAGGCTGAAAGTAAGCATGCTAGGTTCCAATGAATAGAGAACTGGATAAACGTTAAAAGTTCTATGGGGCAGGGGAAGCACTCGTGGTTTAGATGCCAGAGATTTCTGTATTGCCCGGGACAGAATTATTATCATCTTAAATAGTTTGGAGCCTGAGGACTAAAAACTGGAGTCAAGGCTTGTGGTCAAAGTGAGCCTTTAAAGACAGTCTCCCAACCTAGCCCAGAGCTGTTTCCATTGGCCCACACCTCCTTTCCTTTGTGTAGGTTATTTAATAAATTCATTTCACAGCCCGCAGAGCACAGTAGGAAACAATGCAATTACTGAACCAACCGGAGGAACACAGCTGCCAGCATCTTGTTGATTCAGAATTGTCCAAACAGTTCCATGTGGGGGTGGGACAGATACAACTTGCTGATTCAACAGTTGACATTGACAAATTGGAGTTTCATTTCCTCAGCCTTCTGTTGGAGGTGCTAATGAGCACTGAGAGGCTGCAGAAACACAGGAGGGCAAGAGACAGGAGACTCCCCTCATCTACATGCTAACTATTTGAGCCTGGGTGATGGCAGACTAGACACCGTAGGTGACACCGTAGGTAGGTGGACACATTTGAAGCACTAATGAAGGCCAAATTAAATCAGCACTGTGAACAGTTTAAGTTCCACTTGTGGATTATGTGGGCTGCTATCTTCATCTATTAGAGAGAATGTTTGCTTTTTCTAATATTCTTTCATACGTTTCCTGAAACATTTTTTATATGTCTTTGGGGCACTATGCCAAGATTCCTTGTTTTCTGGAAAATGAGGGGGTTGGACCAGATGATTTCTGAGGTCTCTTCCATGCTCCATTTCTTGACTTGCTTGGCAAGAGAATTTGCCTGCAATGAATTGAATTCCCCTCTCTCCTCACACACATTGATCTAGACCTCCGTTTTTCCCCATTCATTCAGTAAGTATTTTGTATGCTTACTCTGTGCCAGACTCTGTGCTAAAAACTAGAAATAAAATAGAGAATAGGCCAGAACACCACCACACCCTTACTCTCAAGGATTTATTTCTAATAGGGAGACCGGTAAGTAAGTAGTGAATCAGGGACATGTTAGGAGAGAGCCCACAGTAGTATGAAAGCGAATAGGAGAACTCCTAAGTTAGACATACTAAAGGAAAACTCCTTAACGATCTCACATTTTAAGTTGCTCCTTAAAATAATAAGGTGAAGGTTGGGAGGAAGGTTGACTGTGCTCTGTGTGCCTCCCAGGATGTTGAGCACCTTTTCTGTGTAGTGCAAAACATGATAGAACACGGATTGTGCTTGGTGCCGAGAGAAGGAATGATGTTTGGAGAAGGGATGATAAAAGATTAATACTTGCCCTAACTGGTTTGGCTCAGTGGATAGAGCATAGGCCTACGGACTGAAAGGTCCCAGGTTCGATTCTGATCAAGGGCATGTACCTTGGTTGCGGGCACATACCCAGTGGGAGGTGTGCAGGAGGCAGGTGGTCAGTGTTTCTCTGTCATCATCGATGTTTCTGATTATTTATCCTTCTCCCTTCCTCTCTGTAAAAATCAATAAGATATATTTTAAAAAAGAAAACAATATTTTAAAAAGATTAACCCTCAAAGTGCTGACATTAAAAAGGTTAAAATTTAAAATAAAAATGTTAAGAAGGTATAATTTCCTCCTTACTCTGCAGACCACAATCGAAGCCAAGCACAACTTTATGAACATCAGCTAGTTTAATCATACTGTTAGAGCTGAAAGATATTTCATGTCTATATTTATAATTTCATACATGAAGCACCTGTTACTCAGAAGAGTTAATTCTTTTTTTTTTCTTCAGAAATCAGATAATTGGAAGAGCTAGCTCTAGAATCCCACCCACATCCTCAAATACCTCTTTCAAAGTTCAGCCTACGCTATCACCTCCTTTATGCTTTCTCTCATACTTGCTCTTTTGCTCTTATTTCCTAACAAACCCCAACTTTAAACTTTTCTTCGTTAAAAAAGGAACGAGAATTTTTTTGCCAAAATATTTGAGGTCTTATTACACCTCCCAACATTCTTTTGTCATTTTTTTCTTTTTTTATCCTACCAATGAGCCTTGGACTTTTACAGTGAAGGCCTTAGGCACTGGGAACATTGTTCCTGTCTTCAGAGAGCTTGTAGTCTAAGGGGGGAGATGGATGCAAGTCTTAATGAATGTCAAGTTCTCCCTTTGGGATTGAAGCCCCTCCTTGATCTGACCCTGGTCCTCCTGTTCAGGGTTCTCTTGGTGAAGCTGGATATATTGCCAGCACAAGAGATTGCTGCTTACATTTACAGAGTTCTCACAGAGACATCTTCCTACTGAACATAGACCAGCATTGGGCGGGGCTACAGTGATTTTTATGGTCTTTTGCCCCAAAGGTCATTAGGCTGTCCGCACGATATCCTTTTCCTAGTAGTATTTTTGTGTTTTGGCATAGGAGCCAGTTAGTATTTTGAAGATTTTTACATTTTCTCATTCTTTTGATCTGTCAATTTTATTTAAAAAAATCTTATTTGAATGAGACAGATTGACAAGAGGACTGGTCTTTTAAAACTAACGTTTTACTTATCCAAATATGTACCTGGCGTCCAAGCCTGCCAGCAGCAGCAATCCTTTTTCTGTCTGTCAAACTCTCAGTCGGAAGAGTGGACTTATCTTGGAGAAATGCACTTTGTTGAGTCGGAAGTAGACTCAGGAGTTGTCCAGCTGCCAGACATTTCAGAGATTTTCAGATGTTTGTTTACTCAGTGTTTTTAAAGCAAATTGGATCCATTTTTTATGGCATTAGTTAGAATTAAACCTGTTTGAACAGATTTTCTTTACAGGTAATTATGACTTTCTTTTAAATGTGTTTGCTTAAAAAGGTGTTTACCTAAAGCTATCTATAAATAAGCCACTGTAACTCAGAATATTCAGTGTGAAAATATGTATAAAAGTGCAAACTTAGCTTTGAATGAATACTATACTGGCTTATAAAGGTGTCTAAATGACTTCTATCATATTATATTATCATATTCTATCATATCTGTAGTGGAAACTGTAGAAAGTGAATGTCAACTAATCGCTGGCATTAATATAATAACCTGGCTGTTCTGTAAAGGCTTTATGTTTGTGCATTTATAGCTCATCCCGCCACCTCTCCACGGTAACACTTGGCTCTTAGACTCCAGGGTATCAGAGCACTGGGGTAAGAATTAGGAGACCTTGATCTCTCACTAGCTTTGTGGGTTTTAGCATTGTGTTCTCATCTACAGACTGTAGCGGGTAGACTAGATGTTCTAAGGACCCATGAACTTTTGAGATGAATGAATTGCATGATAGACTATTTCTTTCCATTTTGCACACAGAAAATCAAAAGCCATATAGGATATGTGACCTGCTTGTGGAAACAGTCACCAGCTCAAAAGTAACAGCTCAGGCTCTTTTAAATTTTTAGGTCCTCCCCAGGCCTTTGGATCTCATGCTCCCTCACTGTCACTCTGGTATGGAACTTTATGGTTTGGAAAGCCCAGTCATTTACATTTGCTGTTACATCTGTTAGGAATAACTTCTAGGTAGATATTTAAAAGATGTGAGAGTAATGAAGTTAGATGACAAGATCTAATTTTAATAATGAATTCTATCCCAACTTGTCAATCAAAATTGGTGTCTGAAATGAACTTATAATAACTTTTCTGTTGAATCTCATTTTAGGGAGAAACTAATAATTACAGTGAAACATGAGAAGCCACTCTCCAGGGTGTTTCAGGCTTTCCTCTTCAAATACATTTAGAAACAACTTCTATTAGGAATGAACAAGGTTCCCCCCTCCCCGTTCTCCTTTGGATTAATACTATTAGGCTTGTTTGTGGTTCTTATAATTAGCTTGTGACTTTCTGTGAATAATGTTCCTTTATTGCCACACATTTAGGAATATCATGGATATATAGGATGGGGCAAATGTAGGTTTATAGTTGTTTGTATGGAAAATAATAAAATCATTAATAAATAAGAATACAAAATAAACTCTGTTGTGCATACTCACAACGGTCTACTTTTGCCCCACCCTGTATATTTATTTGATTGTTTAGAAGCAGATCACATATTTCCATGTAAAACATCCTGAATCATTCGTAGGTTCACAGCTGCCATTTTAACCCAACTTGCAGCTCAACTGTAATACTTGTCTTATTAGCTTGTGTTTGGGGAGTAGCAGTCTACATAGGTGGAAGGAAGAGAACTGAGCACCGTTTTTTAAATTAATGGATCTTCTCCTTGGCACTGCCTGTCCTCTAACCTCTGTCCTCTGGACCTCCCAGTGCTCCTATGACCCACTGCGGTCCTTTGTTAATCTATAAATCAGTCCACTGTGAGTCAAACCTTCTATTCTGACAGGGCAGCTGGTCTCCACTATGGTGAGGATAGGATGTCCCCTAGTGACTGAGCAAGGAGGAAATGGAAATTAGAGCCTTAACTTCCAAGAAGCAATTGCTGTTTCCGTTTGAATTGTGAAAATGAACCTGATGGGTAGAATTTCAGGCAAGAGAAGAGGAAAAAGACAGAGATTTCAGGCCTTAAAATGTCTCCAGGTCCAGTTCTCCTTATCCACCTTGTGTTTGTCAGCTTTTTTCATTTCCTCTTTGAAAGCCGCAGTCACATTGCCATCTCTCAGGGAAAGAGTGAAGTTGTGGGGATGATGGGAGAAATGGGGGACAGCAGACACGGACCGTTTTCACCACTTACTAGAAGTGTTTGTAAGTCAGCTCTGTCTTTTGAGTCAGGTATCTGGGCCCAAAGATCAGATCCACAGACTGTCTAAATTTGGCAAGTTTTTAACCTCAGAGTCCTCAGGGGCATCATGAAAATGAAAGACAATACATACAAAACCCTTGGACTAAAGTAGATGCTCAGTAAATAAATTATGTTATTAAGAGGCCAGGAATGATTGGATAGTAGCATTAGCAATATCTGGAAGGCAGCTGCATCCCAGAGAATTTTCTAATAAATGATAGGTACAGTGTTATTTGAAGGGTGGATAATGTCAGTGTTTTCTGTGTGTTTTGCATCGATTTCTGGGAATAGAAAACAGGTGGTGAAGCTGCATGATATAGGCACCTCCAGATGTGTACAGATGAGGCCAGCTGAGCTGCTCTGAGGAGGGTGGTGCCTTGCAGAGGGAGCCAGGCAGGATGCTGGAGGGTTGCAAACCCAGCCGGTAGTCACCAGACGTTGGCACTTTCATCAGCAGTCATCCGTAGTGGGTCTGAGGCAAGAATCAATACCAGAAGGAGAAGGTGACAAATCAGTCATTGCCCAGAGACTGGCTATAAATCCAGTGCCTGTTATTTTCTGTGTAACCACTTTAAAGAAACTTCCACGTGCACCTATTCCCTGCAACACAGAGCCTCACCTCAGGACTTCCAAAGGTCTTTTGGGAAGATCTATAGTTGCCTTCTGTGTGATTAGGAGTTGTTCTTTCAGGAGAGGAGAAGATGTATCCTGTTCCATTCTGCATAAGCTATATCAGCATTCATCCAGTCTTTCCCTCCCGCCTGTTCTTTACTACTCATGGTTTTTAGAGGAATAATCTGCCTGAAGGTTTGCTTGCCTCTGCGTGTGTCATAGGCATGTGCTTTATACCTGTTAGCTCCGTCTTACTACAAACTCACTCTCTTAGTACACTTCCTCTCCTTCCCCTCAACGCAGGAACACACTCTTTTTCTGTATAGCCTCCTGACAACCAAAAAGAACACGAAAGATCATTCAGTCCAGTGATTTTCAAACTTTTACATCTCATGGCACACATAGACTAATTACTCAAATTCTGTGGCACACCAAAAAAAAATTTTTTTTTGCTAGCCTGACAAAAATAGGTATAATTTCGATTCATTCACAGCAGCCAACTGTAGTTGTGTTGGCTGTTGTCTTTTTTTATTTAACAATCTAAGGGAAAAGAGGTCCGTGCCCCTGACTGCTGCACACGGGTTGAAAATTGCTGGTCTTGTCTAGCTACTCCTGGTAGTGAGGCAGTGGCAGGAGAGGAAAGGTGGCATCCTCTCAGGGAGCATCAGAACTGGGCCCCGGGGTCCTACTTCTGGGCCCCGGGGTCCTACTTCAAGTTCACAGCTCCTGGGAATCCGACGCTCCTCCCCAGAGCACCGGCTGCAGACCTGAGGCTCTGCTCCTCAAGTGCCTACACCTCCTCAGGCTCCTGAGCTGCTGGAATGTCTGGAAAGGGGGACAGATAGGCAAATGAGCCAGAGGGTTGACCCAAGGTGAACCTTTTTAGACAGCACTGGAATGATTAGAGCTGGGAGTTGGGGACTCCACAGTGGCATTGTGTAGAGCGAAGATCTTTTGTAAGCACTGATTTATTTTTCTGCTGAAGGCCTGCCTCAGGCGGAATTGGGAAATAGCCAGCTAGCTCTGATGCAGTGATTTTCAAACAGTTTCCCCTCCCTTTTAAAACTGTCAGCCACTTACCTCAAATAGAAGCATCAGAGGAAGCCCAAGATGTAAAAGGAATAAAGGTGGTTGGGTGGGGGTAGGAGGCACAGTCTCTTTAGCGTCTCACCTGCCCACACCCTCCACTCATTGCAGGGCTCTCAGGGAGGCTTGGCCCTTGGTACTTGTTGGGAAGCCACTGTTGCAGTGAAAAGCCAGTGTTTGGAGCCCAGACCAGCCTGTTAGTTTCCTTAGGCCAATGGTCAGCAAACTGCAGCTCGCAAGCCACATGTGGCTCTTTGGCCCCTTGAGTGTGGCTCTTCCACAAAATACCACGGCCTGGACGAGTCTCTTTTGAAGAAGTGGCATTAGAAGAAGTTTAAGTTTTAAAAATTTGGCTCTCAAAAGAAATTTCAGTCATTGTGCTGTTGATATTTGGCTCTGTTGAGTTTGCAGACCACTGCCTTGGGCAAATCCTGAAACCACCAGAGCCTGACTTTCTTTTCATGTCAATTAAGGATAAAGTCTCAAACAAAGGTTTTTGCATATAAATATTGATATAACAGACAACATACTTGGTTCATAGCAGACGCTGTAAATGGTGACTCCCACCTCCCTTTTTATCTTTTTTTTTTTTCCTTCCCTCCTTTCTGTGCCTTTCCCTTTGGATGTCCTCTGCCTCCTCTGGTGCCCAGTGACCTCTGGCTCTAGTACTTACTCTCCAGGGCTCAGCTCTCCAGGAAAACCACAAATCACTTACAGTCTAGTGTCTGCTCAGGGCAGGCTGCCCTCCCCCAGCCTGTCTGAGTTTCAGATAGACCAGAGCTGGCTGGAACAATTGACATTCAAAGGAATTGCCCAGAGGGACTTCAAATAAGTAATCATTCCATTTCCGACCTGCCATTTGACTTCTGTCCTTGGTTGAGACTAGTCTTGGCATTTATGTAACAGTACACATTTCAAACTCCTTAACAGTGTACCCATTCCTTAACATCCTCATGTTCTGTGAAATCACCTGCTTAACATAAGAACATTCAAACCTGTAAAGAATTGTTGTGAGTTTATTTGAGCCAAACTGTCGACAATTGCCAGGAAGCAGAATCTCAACATATTGGGATAATGCTCTGGAGAATGGCGGTTTTCACCTTGTTTTATACATTGTAATCAAAGGAGCAGATGTAAGTGGGTTATATGAAATCCAACATCCATTGATGATCGATTAGAGAGGCAAGGGAAAGCACAACAAGGAGACCTCTGGGATTGAATAAAAAGTAAAATCAAAGACACTGTAAGTCTTTTACTTGGGTGAGTACAGAATAGTTAAAAGTCAACAATTAACATGATAACAATAACATTGAAGGAATTTGTGGTGTCCAGGGCATGTGGTTATGTCCTGAGGGATCTGGAAAAAAGGGAAGTTACAAGTTACCCTGACATTTCAATATGTTATCTTAGGTGCAAAAAGACAGTAGGCTCAGTAAAGATTGAAGTTGATCTTTATCAGGGAAGATACTGGCCTAGGGCATGACCAACCATTATAAATGGCTTTTGATGAAACGTTTTAATTTCATCCTTTGGGGTTACTTTAGGTTGCTGACCACAGGTCTTTCCTGAGTTAGGTTAACATGTGGCCCCTTTTCCGCCACAACCCCCACTTTTATTGTGCTGACATAATTGTACGTTTGCCAGTTCTGTACAAGCCAGTTCACAGAACACCATCACATTCTAAATCAGGACAGTGTGTTCTAGATCTCAGTAGCCTAACCCCCAGATAGAGAGGACTCAGAAGGACACAGGTGAGTTAGGCTCCATCCCTGACCTCAGAAAACTCATGCTCTTGTGTGAGACATAGGAATGTCGGTAATACAAGTCACACTGTAAACCCCATAAAATATCAGATGAATCAGGAAATTACACTATGTCCCATTTTGGGGGGTTAGAAGTAAAAGATTTAGGAGGAGTACAATTGGCAGGATTTCACCAAGTGAGGATGAAGGGCAAAAAGGAAAGAGTGAGCCAAGGCTGGGAGCCAGAAAGCATAGGGCATATTTGGGAACCAGCATAGTTTGGGGGCTTCATGTTGGGGATGGAGCCATGGAATGGCATGGAAAATAAAGGCTGAAATGGTGGTTAGCTCAGAGTGTGGGATGAGGGCACCATCAGAAGATTCTGAGGCCAGTGATGTAATTAGAGTCATGCTTTAGGAAGCTCCTTTGGCAGCTTATGCTGGTGACAATGGTGAGTAGAGTCCAATTAAGAGGTGTTACAGTTGTCCCTGTGTGAGATGTGAGGGCCTGAGCTCAGCTGTGACAATGATGCACAGTGGCAGCAGGGTGTATGGGGAGGAGCACTGTGCAGTAGACATTATAGAGATAGAATCTCAAGGATTTATCAACTGGATGGTGTAGGGCTCTAGTAGTGCCTTTCTCTCGATGACAAATTTACTGTTTTTGCTTATGATAGCCAATATGGAGCTTGGGTTTTAGAATGTTTGAGAGTTCATATTGAAGAGTCCACAGCACACGTGTGTGAGAAATGCTCACCTGTTCCAATTCAAATAACAGACTTGGAGACAGAAGTATGGCAAAAACAAAACTTTAATATGTTTTCAAGAGCAGGTGTCTGACCCATTGTACAAGCCATCTGGGGCAGCGAACACAGCCTATTTATGCAGTGCCTTCTCTGGTTCCTCATTGGCAGAGTACTACGAGGTCACCTGTTTCCTCATAGGTCACCTAAGAATTGCTGTCTCCCATTGGGCCATTTAAAAAATTGGGCTGAGGCCTTTCTAACTGCCTCCACCTTTCCCTGTCTAGCTGGAGCAGGCGCCTTGAGGGTTTCCACCTTGCTGCTAGCCCATGCCCACAGTTCTTTGTTCCTATGTCCTCTTCCCTCCTCCCTACAGTCTGCATGCCAGGGAAATTCAGCAAATTTTATCAAAGCCAGCCATGCTGGAGGAGGATTACAGAGGTCCATTTCCTACATTTGGATTCTGTTATTGGTCTCTATAGTAAAATGGGAACAATCTTTTGACCCTGGGATTACTGCTGGGTGATCCATGCAAACAGATTGCCCTCAGTTCTGGGAGGGAAGAGAGGGTATTCCCTCTATTGACAGACCTGCCACCTGAGCCCCAATCCCTGGTCATGTCCTGATCATAGGACCATCGTATTTTTAAATTGGAAACACCTGAGAAATTATCTTATCTCTAAAGCCTCTGCTAGATGTAAAACTATGCCCCCCCCCCCCCAAAAAAAAAGGTCAAGAGTGTGTGCAGGGTAGGTCAGTGGCAGAACCCAGACGAGAAACTAGGAAGGACTGTCACTTCTGATCTTCAGAAAATATTTTAAGTAACTTTGTTTATATTAGAGTTATTGAGAGAGATGGAACCAAGGGACAAAAAGGAGTTTTATTATGAGCATCAGCTCATGCTATTCTGGAGGCTGAGAATCCCACTCTCTGCTGTCTGCAGGCTGGAGACCCAGGAAAGCCGGCGATGTCATCAGTCTGAGTTCACAAGCCAGGGAGCCAGGGGAGCCAGTGGTGTGAGTCCCAGTCTGAGGGCAAGAGGGACTAGGAGATGAGAGAACCCAGCTCAAGCAGTGAGTTAGAAAAAAAGGGGAGGGGAGGAAGTTGAATTTGAATTCCTGTTCCTCTGCCTTTTTGTTTTATTCAGGCCCTCAAGCAATTGGCTGATGCCCACCTGCTCTGGGGAGGGCGGCCTACTTTATTGAGTCCACAGATTCAAATGCTAATATCGCCCAGAAACATCCTTCCAGAAACACTTATGAATACTGGGCCAGAAATCTGGCACCCTGATGCAGAAAGTTGACAACTCACAGGAACTCTCATAGGCCATTTGGAATCGTTGGTCATGATACTTTGTTCAGAAATGCAGATTCCCAGGCTCACCCAGACCCACTGAAATAGGCACTTTGGGGGCTGAGGCCTGGCAGTCTGTGCTTTAACAATTTCTCTGGTGACTCTGCATGCTAGATAACCACCATGGTAACGGCAGTTCACTGTTCGGGGTTTCACTACATTTTGCTCATATATCAAATTGATCATAGAACGGGGACAAGGGTATTATAAACTGACCATGTAGATCTGCCTTTTACTCTTCCTCCTATTTTCCTTCCTCACCTTTTACCTCTCCTTATCACTCCCACCAGCCAGCTACTTTGTGGTAACCTTTCATTAAAGTGTATCCTTTCCCTAGGAAGCTGGCTGAGTAGCCATGAGCTCTCACTCATTCAGCCCACATTGCTTGACACAGCATGGGGATACTGAAATCAGATGACAAAAACAAGTGAGGGAGGGAAGTGGTTGGATAGATAAACACTGGACTATTTCTAAAAAAAAAAAAAAAAAAAAAAGCTCACAGGCCCAAATAGCAACATTAAAAACCAGTGTTATTGATTCACCTTCAGATGTGTGAACAGAACGCTATTTTGCAAAAAGTACATTTTCTCAACATCTATAAAGTTCCAACAACTGTATTGGTAGCTTTATGTACCTGTCTCAGTCACATCTCATAATAGGTAGTGTTGTCATCATTTTTTTAAAATGAGAAAACTAAAGTTTCCAAAAAATCAACTTATCAAAATGTCATATAGGTAAACATCATGTAGCAGCTAGGTTTCGCATTCAAGCTTTTCTGGATCCTAAATGCATAATCTCTCCATCATATTATTCACATTATCTCTTAGGATTTGTTTCTTTTCCGTTTACCTTTTTTCATCCCAAAGCAATGGAATTTTACCAATGGTTGTATGACATCCACCTTTCCAATTGGATTGCTGCAAATAGCGTGTGGACATTTGAGTTTCCTCAGTGAGAAGCACTGTCTGAAACCCAAATTCATGTCTGATTTACTTTGAAAACATGTCAGTAAGATTAGGTATGAATTCTAAAAATATGTATTCAGCCCTAGCTGGTTTGGCTCAGTGGATAGAGAGTCGGTCTTCGGACTGAAGGGTCTTGGGTTTTGATTCCAGTCAAGGGCATGTACTTTGGTTGCAGGCTCGCTCCTAGTCCTGTTGCATCTGGGAGGCAACCAATCTCTGCCTCTCAAGATGTTTCTCTCTCTGTCTCTCCCACTCCTTTCCATTCTCTCTAAATACCAATAGAAAAATATCCTCAGGTGAGGATTAACTACCAAAATACAGGTATTCAATCTTCAGGCCCTTTTCCTCTTTACTTTTTTGGATAGAGCCTGTCAATAACTGAAAAGAAAAACTAGGAAGGCATGACATCTAGTGGACTCACTGAAAACTTTGCTTTGGTTTTGTTGGAGGGTTTCTCTCCAGAACATCCTTCCCCTGTTTTAATGGAATTATTGAATTTTTCATATGAACTTTACTCTCATGACCAGACTTGGGGCTGTGCACAAATGCCATTTTTTTGTTTTTGGTCACTACCTTAAAAATGGGATTTCTATATTTCAAATTCACACTGCACTTGTGTTTGATTCATTTAATGACCTTTCTCACAAGTGCCATCTTTTAACAGAATGCTTGTCAGTTAGTCCTTTTCTCACCCAACTATAAAACCTAATCTGACTGAATTTTTGGAAAGGACTGTTCGAACATGGGTGTCTGTATTTAATCCTTCGTGCCTAGGTTTAAGTCCAGGCAATTGATAGCTTTGGAAACTGTATACTTCTGTTCAAACTGTGTGATCTTTGGTTTCAAGAACTCATCACCACAGGTTTATTGCTTGACTGCCAAGTCTGCTGCACAGCTGATATGCACTAACCCACATATGTGCTCCCAGGGAAAGGCTGGTGGGTACCAGGAGCCCTTAAGGATTCTTGGTTGATTATACCATTGCTTTATCCAAGCTTAAGATTGGAAAGAAGACAAAAGCAACCACTATCTGCTGGGTAGAGGGAGATAGAAGGTGTGAAAAATATATATCTGCAGCAAGAAATAGATCTTTTTCATTCAAAGCAAACTAAATAGCTGGGGAGTGGGGATATCAATCTGTCCATTGAGGGGAATGAGAGATGGCATATCTTTCCTGATTCTCAATTACTGTCATGGTTCCAAAAGTTCTGCCAAAGTTGTCTTTCCTGAGTTGAAGAATATGTAATCTCAGCTCTTAAAAATTTTAGAGATTTACTGTACAGTAAGGTCCTCCCTCTAATTTGACAGCTTTGTCTTTATTGAGTCCATGCAGATAAACTTCTGCTTTGAAATTGAGGGAAGGAGCAGACAGTCTGTTTTTAAACACATTCATGTTGCTGGATTAAAACACACATGTCTCCTTAGAGATGTTGCTTGGGTCTTTCTGGGTTGGGCTAGGGAACCTATATTTTCCCCAGGCCCCCTTGATTAGAGATCCTTGGATAAAAGCAGGTAGAGTGGAAAGGACCCTGGATTGGGGATCAGGATTTTGGATTCTCTTCTTAGCTCCTGGGCCAGGTGATATGCTGTGTATGTGTCACCTTTAGTTTTTGAACTTCAGCAACCTGGTCTGGACTATGACAGTTGGAGTACATAACCTTGAAAGTCAGTTCTGGCTCCAGTAATCCATGTCTCATTCATGTTTTGTGGAGGGTATAAACTTCATCCATGGGAGTCCAAGAGTACAGAATTGGCAACTGATTCAAACAGCATTCTTCAACACTAAAGTTAAAAATAATAAGTAGGTACCATTTTAGTACATAGTTTCTGGTCAAGGTATTGAGTTCCCATTTTTATCCCAATCCACTGATTCTTGCTTTATGTTTTGATGGTTGGAGGAAAAGCAGGAGTAAGAAGCCATCTCTCAAAATACCATTTTCCCACTTCAGCATTAAGAGCCTTTTTTTTTTTTTTTTTTTTTTTTTTCTTTTTTCTTTCTTTTTTTTTTTTTTTTACTTTCCTTACTTATTGTGCAGGCGTGGGTTTAAAAACACTGCAACAATTTGTCCCTCTTTCAAATGCTCTACTCATGCTTTCAGATTGCAAGTTTCAGCTTCCCCACAGGGCTTTGATTGGTTTGTTTTTAAGTCTGGTTTCTTTTGATCTGAACATTTTCAAGCTCAAACAATAAAGTGCTTTTACCAAGATACTGGAAGCAATGAAGGATCAGGTGGAGAATTGTGACTCAGAAGTAGAGCCTGTTCTTCATTGGTTTCTCAGGCTGACAGTGTTTCTTTCTATGTCTGTTTTCCTGGGAAACATTTATTCGATTCCTTAGTCCTTCCTTATATTTTGAGTATGGCTGTAGTTGTACTGACTGGAAATTTTATGGGGAACATTCCAGCTTTATACAATGGAAAACTTTATGACTTCTTAACAGTTATTTCTTGAAAGAGCAGACTTATTAGATGTTACTACTTTGTTGTTTGGAAATTTGATTGAGGACAATAAATGATATTTATTTAAATCAAGATAAAGACAATATAGTTTATCATTATGAATATATTAAGTATTACATCAATGTGTCACATACAAAATTGATTAATAATTATTGATTTGACACGTAAAACAAGTTATTTTCTAGGGGTGATATGTGTTTATTTTGCCAGCATAAAGAAAGAGTATCATCTTGGTTTTGGAACACCAAGATGGCGGCATAGGTAAACACCTATTGTTCTGCCCCTCGCAATGATTTAAGAACTACAACATAACAGCAGAACAGACAGCACCCAGAATCGCCAGAAAGCTGGCTGAGTGAAGACTCCACAAATAAGAGTAAAGGTGGGACACTGAGACTCAGAGAAGCGGCGGGAGTGCAGCCTTTCAGAAGGAAACAGGTTAGGAGCCGTCCTGGTCCCGCGCACGCGGGCTAGGGCTGGAGCAGCAACCCCGGCCGGATTTCGCCTACGGGGAGGGCGGAGACGTCCCACTACACGGATTCCCCAGTGCCAGGCAAGGTCCGAGATCCGGGGTACGTGGAGACGTCCCACTGCACAGATTCCCCAGTGCCGGGCGAGGTCCGAGGTCCGGGGGACGCACCCTGGAAGCGGGGCGCGGCAGAGGCTCCTAGTCTGCAAGAAACCCGGAGGAGGCGGGGAAAAGAAGTTTCCGCACAAGGGTCGCACAAACCCGCAACTTGCCCCCTGGAAACTTGTCTCCTGGTTCCGGAAACCATCTATTTTGCAACCCTGGGCTAGACTTTTGGTGTGCAGACACATTTGGGGAAAGGCAGAGTTGTCTGGCAAGGGGAAGAGACTAGCGGCTTTCTCTTGGAGGTGTCTGCAGCCATCCCCATCCAACAGAGACCCCCCCGCGTGCACGCTGCATAGGACGCAGCTGACACTGAGGCTGCCTGTGCAGCTCAGAGACTCCGCCCATCCAACCTGAACACAGTCTCCCTTCACAGCCAATTGGGCTGGAGGTGAAACCCTCCTAGGGCTAACAACAACAAGCTGGGTTTAAATTCAAAAATACTGTACAACCCATAAAGGATTGCTGTAAGAGTACCCACCTCAGGTAACTGGGGAGGCTGAGCCACTGTCCCTTTGAGGATATCTACCACATAAAGCAGCCACCATGCAGAGATATGGAAAGAAATCAGGGGTGAAAGAAATGGAGGAGAAAAGACGACAAGACATAGAGTTCAAAACCACGGTTATAAGGCTTTTCAAGAGGCTCCTAGGAAAGGCCGATCAACTTAATGAGAATTACCAGGAAATAAACAAGACCAACCAGCAAATGAATGAGAATTACAAGGAAATGAATGAGAATTACAGGGAAATGAATGAGAACCTCAAGGAAATGAATAAGACCCTCAAGGAAATGAACAAGACCTCTGAGGATACGAACCAGACCCTCACGGATATGAAAAAGGACCAACTAGAAATCAAGCATACACAGACTGAAATAAAAAATATTACACAAAGTCCTAAAAGCAGTCCAGAGGGCCACAAGAACCAAGTCAAAGATTTGAAATACAAAGAAGCAAAATCCACTCAGCTGGAAAAGCAAGAAACAAAAAGAATTCAGATAATTGAAGATAGCGTAAGGGGCCTCTGGGACAACCTCAAGCATGCCAACATCCGAATTATTGGGGTGCCAGAAAAAGAGAGAGAGCAAGTTAATGAAAACCTTCTTGAAGAAATAGTGACTGAAAACTTCCCCCACCTGGTGAAAGAAACTGACTTAAAAGCCCAAGAAGTACACAGAACCCCAATATATAGGAATCTAAAGAGGACCACACCAAGACATATCATAATTAAAATGCCAAGAACAAAAGATAAAGAGAGAATATTAAAAGCAGCAAGAGAAAAACAGTTGGTTACCTACAGGGGAGCACCCATACGATTGTCAGCAGATTTCTCAACAGAAACGATGCAGGCCAGATGCAAGTGGCAAGAAATATTCAAAATAATGAATAGCAAGAATCTACAACCAAGATTACTCTATCCAGCAAAGCTATCATTCAGAATTGAAGGTCAGATGAAGTGCTTTGCAGATAAGAAAAAGCTAAAGGAGTTCATCACCACCAAACCAGAATTATATGAAATGCTGAAAGATATTCTTTAAGAAGAGGAAGAAGAAAAAGGTAAAAATAGAAATTATGATCAACAAATACACATCTATCAACAAATGAACATAAAAATCTAGTGAATTGATAGGATGATGAACAAGATAAACTGGTGAAAATAACAGAAACATGGACATAGAGAGGGAATGGACTGACAATTCTTGGGGAGAAAAGGGTTGTGGGAAGTACAGCAAGAGATTGGACAAAAATCTTGCAACAATGGGAGAGGACATTGGGGAGGGGGAGGTGAGGGTGGAGGGTGGGATAGGTACAGGGTGGAGGGGAGATATAGGGGGATAAAAAGGGGAAACAATGTAATTAATAAACTGAACAATAAAGGGGAAAAAATAAAAAATAAAAAGAAAGAGTATCATCTTGTCAGTCAATGCAGGCATACTTGAGAACACTAGGTTTGCCATCTCTAGATTGCAACTTTTCATTTTGAGCTCTTTCTTGCCCATTTTGTTCTTCCAGCAAGAAACCTATTAATAACCTAGTGAAGAATACAAGCGATGTGCTTCCTTCCTTCAAAATAACAGTGTGTGGTCAGACTAGTTGTCACTCGAGGGTAAGCCAAAGAACTATGTGGCTATTTTGTGCACTTAAGTGGGCTAGTCAGTTTCCACATCTGTGCAATGGGAACTATAAGTGCTCTTTGCAGAACTGTTGCTGGGAATAAGTGAGAAAGTAACTATGGCCGTTCTCTAGAAACTTCAGAGCATCATGCAATGTAAAGCAGTGTTTGTTTTGAGTTTATTGATTGAAGCCAGATTTAAAAAATTAAGTTCCTTTTTATTAATCATACTAGAGGCCCAGTGCATGAAATTGGTGCACTGGAGGAGGGGATCCCTCAGCCTAGCCTGATCCCTCTCACAGTCCAGGAGCCTTCAGGGGATGTCCTACTGATGGCCCTCTGTAGGAGGCAACTGGCTGATCCAGGGAAGGCACCACCCCCATCACCCCGCTACTGCTGCCACTGCGGGCCACTGCAGCCACCAAGGTGTTTTCATCAGCATGGACTCCAGTCTTTCTTTAGGCATTTTCAAGATGTCTCTTTCATAGGATAAGGCATTTCTTTCTTTGTTTTTGGGTTTTTTAAAAAATCTTCACTTGATGATATTTTTTCACTGATATATTTTTTTTAGAGGGAAAGACAGAGAGAAACATCCATGTGAGAGGGACACTTCTATTGGTTGCCTCCTCCAAGAGCCCTGACCTGGTCCCTGGTCAGGGAGGAGCCTGCAACCTAGGTACATGCCCTTGATCAGAATCAAACCCGGACCCTACGGTCCACAGGCCAAGGCTCTATCCACTGAGCCAAACTGACTAGGGCAGGATATGACATTTCTTAGCCCCTCCAGCAGCAGACCTTTGTTTTTTCCTCCAGGAGTGAGGTGGAAAAACCCTAGATCACCTTCTTGAATTCTTATTACCCAAGTTACCAAGAGCACTGCGAGTGGTGTACAGGGAGCTTAGCCAATGAACTGTAAGAAAAGATGTTTTCTCTGCAGTTCATATGCAGGGACGGGACTGCTGGTGCACTGTCTCCCAGTGAGGGCGGGCATCCCGTGTGTTATGTCTCTGCTCTGGGCCAGGGGCAGGCCCCCTGTGTATTGCGTCAAAGCTCTGGGCCCATCTGTGTGCACAGCCTCCTCCAGAGCTGGTCACGACTGTTACAGCTTCCTGGCTAATTTGCATATTACCTCTTTAAGACTTTACTCCTAAAGTCTTTCAGTGTATTTATTTATAGTCCTAATTAGTTTTGCAAAAAAAGTAATGCCTCATCCTTCTGCCTTTTCTCCCCCCTTTTTCCTGGCACCTGAAGCTTTTTTTCGTGTTTTTGTTTGCTTGTTTTTTCTCTTTTTTCATCTCAGCTGTAGCAAATGAGAGAGCTTAAATTCTGTGTCTTGTGACAGGATCTTCAATACACCCTGGGAATCAGTTGTCAACCATACTACCTGCCCAAACAAAGCAGCTTTCAGATTTGAGTCAGCCTAGTTGGAAACTGTCAGCTCCTGAGTTACTAAATTTCCTGTGGGAAACCAAAAGGCAAATTTCTGAGTCACTGGGCGGTACCTGGGGGCAAATAGGCCCTGGGATGATGCTTTTAATATAGTCTTAGGTCCTTGCTAAACTGCTTTCCCCAGAGCTTTTATTCTAGGATTTTATGACTGAATCCCTGCTAGAGTCTTCCAGTAAATGATTGGAGTGAGGCTGCCATCTCCTGGCACTTACTGGTAATTGCTTAGGAAGACAGAATCTGTTCTTGTACATCAAAGGGAATATGTACTGTCCTAATCGTTTTTTAAAAAAGCTTATATGAGACTTTTATCTCAGATCACACTATAATTATGTGGTCATTTTTCTCCTAGTCTCTGGCTATGATTGTTGACTGAAAATTGGTGCTTTGAGAAATGTCCTAGAGTTACACTATTCCCAGAAAATTAGAGGAGATACCTTTGTGTAGTTACCACAGAGACTCCTAGCTTCTCCCTTCCATCCCTTCTGAGTATGTAATATGATTGTCATGTAATATGATAATTGCTCTGAAGTCTCTCATTATGTCTGGAAATGACATTGTCAGTCTAAGTTTGTCACCCTGACATTTTCATTCTGGATGATTCCCGTAAACTCTGTCTTTAGGCTATACTTTCATTTATTCCTTCAACTGACTTCTGTTGTGCAAAATTTGGAGATAATCCACTGGTCATCAGACAGAGGGACAGGTCAACAAATATAATACACTAAAGAAAGGTCAATAGACAAAGGTCATTGAATGGAAAGATTAAATATGTCACTTGAAATTACCCCTTCCATCCCCCCACAATTGAGAGAAACAGGCAGAATAATCTCAAACAGAGGCTAAATGAGAAATGGTATTTTAGTCTTTGAATATTGCTTGAGTCATTTACATATGAACGAGAAGAGTCCATTTGAACAATGCTTCACTCAAACTGGGAAGCTGGATTTACCTATGTTTTAACTTCTCCTCAAACTTTGCTCCCCATTGTTTTCTTTGTAGTTTGGGAAAGAAATGCCTGTGTCTAAGCGATGTATGAATTTACACCTGTCCAAAGTTCTCCAGACTTGGAAGAGGTTTCACAGTGTCCTCTGGGAAATGAGAGGAATTGGATTATCAACAAAGCAGAAATTGAATAGGCCACGTGCTGACTCTGGATGCACTGGGAAACATGTTTGCTGATTGGAGGAAGCGGATAAGCTCTTTTTGAGAACAGTGCTTAGATCTAGTTTTGTGAGATTCGTATACTAGATCTATGACTTGATGTGAGAAAGAGACAGTAATTCAGTACCATGGGCTTATGCTTCCGTTCTTATGGTCGATTATACATCTGAGATATCATGATTTCATCCAGAATTATTAGCAGAGATGAGCTTGTCTAGCACTGCCACACACACACAAACACATACACACGCACGCACACCCAGAGTTTTAGAAACGAGAACCACTATGGTGTGGCAGGTCATTTGGGAGGTAATATTAAGAAGCACAAGTGAGGGAGACGAGCATTGAAACTGAGAAGCCAGAAAAGTCAGTAAAGGGCCTGTTGCTGAGCTGAGTGTACAGACCTTTTGGGAAGTTATGCAGAGCTCATCTTAAACTTTTTGCACCAGAGCCCAGAGAAACTGGGGCATTCGCCCACTGACTCCTGTCCTCTGGTGGTTGAGTTTTGCCCCCAGTGATGCCAGTTCTATTGCATTGACATCCCTACACATCCTAGTAGTTCCGGGAGCAGAACCACTGGCCATGGGGGTAGAAGCTGCCAGCTGGCAGGAAAACCACCTGCCAAACCTGCAAGTGGAGTCAAGGGCGGGCTGGGGATGCAGGGCAGGGCATCAACAGTGTCTTCTCCACACACACCTGGACCACATTCATGGGTTCGCATATATGGAAACTGTAAAATCAAGTGACATCTATAATAATACAGAGTTATTATTAATTTTGTTTACATATGAGAGTAGTGCATATACATCCCAATGAGAAAGGAATATAAAGTGTAAACCACACTCAGCTGAGCCACAGGCAGAGGAGATGAAGACAGATGACTTATTTGGAACATCCCCATCACAAAATTATTGCTTCTGCAAATGAAGAGAGAGGTACTCTGGTCATCACCCATGCATTTCTGTATCCATTTGCCAGGCCTCTTTGCCGTTTACTGTGCCAAATACTTTACATTGTTATCTCATGTAAGAGGGAAATTAAACCGTGAACACAGCCCACTGCCATAATAGGTGTAGAAATTGCAGTAATAATTCAGATCAAGACCCTTCACAGAAGGGGCAGGTTACTCATCTCACAGGGCAGTGGTCCTGAGGGAACAAGGAGGTTGGCATCCAGCCTGCCTATACCCTGGCCTCCACCGGAGCTGGCATTCATTCCCAGGCCAGCGGCAGGCCAGGGAGAGAGTGCACATTCGCTTCCCTTCATCTAACCTGTTTTGTGTGCCTTATGTGTCCTGGAGGCTTTAGGTAGGTTATCTTATTCAAGTAAATCTTCAAAACAAAACTGGGGGGCCAGGTGCTATTTGGTTAATCAGTTTCATAGGTGGGAGAGAAAGAGAAGAGCTTATGGGAAATTTAACTAAATATCTACTACGTGCTGAGACATTTTATACCAACCCTAAAAGGGCAATTTTGTAGGGTTTTGATTTGTTTTATGTAGATGAGCAATTGGAAGCTTAGAGAGGTTAAATAACATGTAGGGCTTACTTAAGTAATAAATGACAAACATAGGATTCAAAGCTAAGCCTGTCGTTCTCTGACTCCAATGCTCTTGCACACATATTAGTGTCAAAATGAGAAGAGATCAAGGAACACGTATTGGAGGAGGCATCTTTTTAATCAGTTCTGTTTCTACATATAATTTGGTCAATAGGTCGTTAACATACATGAATTCCTTTTCTAAAAGACTTAAATAACATACAGTTATCTCAGAAACTATGCCAAGTAAAACTGACTTTGATTTATAAAACACATTACTATAATTATTGATATTAATGGGTCTACTCTGCAGATTATTGAAAACCTGGGACACTCTGTTAGTACCTGTCTTCAGTATTTCTTGTGCCTAATAGTACGTTTGTTTAGAACCACAGTACTAACAGCTTCTTGCAAGTCAGGGCAGGTCCATTTTTTCTTATAGTAAATGCGGATGGGCCAAGTTCAGCCTTAACCTACAAAGCACAAAGCTGGCACTTTGTCTTGTGGCCTCTGCCACTTCCCTTTAGAGCCATTCCGAATTCATGATAAGTTGGGTCATTGTCTTAGGAGTACATTATGTATGTGCATTTTGACCTTTGCTACAAATGTGGAAATAAGACAACACTGTTAATCTGCCACTAGGGCTGTGTGACCTCGAATTAGTTATTTTTCCTCTTTGAACCTTAGTTTTATTTCACCTGTAAAATAAGGGACTTCATGTATATATCATTTCTGGTCATGACTGAGGGAAATGTTAAAATATTCCCCAAATTAAAGACATTAAAAACCCATAAATGGATGACTTTATTAGAAGAAGGTGACCATGCCTACTTCTCAGAATGCCAGAGAAGCTTGGCAAAAATATTTATCCATTCCAATCATAAGTCATAATTTTGTTGTTGTTGTTTTTGTTGTTGTTAATCCTCACCTGGGGATATTTGTCCATTGATTTTCAGAGAGTGGAAGGGAAGAGGAGAGACAGAGAGAGCGAAACATCAGTGTGAGAAAGGTAAATCGACTGGTTGTCTCTTATACGCACCCCAACCAGGGCTGTAGATTGAGCCTGCAACCGAGTTATGTGTTCTTGATCAGATTCGAACCCAGAACCCTTCAGTCCACGGGCCAATGCACTATCCACTGAGCCAAACCAGCTAGGGCCATAATATTTTTATAGGAAGATTTTATATTGTGTGCTAACAGCCACAGACAGAAGCTGCTCCCTTGCAGGAGTTAGGGGGGACGAAATCACAGAAGGACTTTGTCAGCATGGTCTTATTGAAGAATCATTGCCATGATAGGTGCTTTTGTTGGTCTGCCACAAATTGGGACAAAAGAAAGAACGCTTTCTTATAAAACAGCAAATATTATTAAGCTATTCATTTTTTTAATGAATCTATATAAGTACTAATTTCACTTAGCTACTTAGTATTTATTAAGCTACCTGCCTGATTTCAAATATTACTTAGTTCTTGTGCTCTGTGTTAGTTATCTGCATTCTGGGTCTGAGTGATAGAGGTGAGTAATTTGAAGTCAATGGAATGTGCTGAAGTTTTGTTTTATTCAGTAGAATGTAAGGGAGTCAGGGACAGAGTTCCATTCTGTACTTGATATTGTAAAGATAATCAGCAAAGAGCAAAGTGGGTGACAAAGAGGCCCCAAATAGGTCCCATAATTTCTTAAGTAGAAATTATGAAATAAACTGAAATCAAGAAATCAGTTATATGAATTGAGTCAGTTTTACTTTGTGGTTTAAGAGCAGACACATGAAAATCTTCTCCGAAAACAAGAGACCAACCCAAAGGAATACGCTCATTAGCTATATCTTCTTTTCTTTGCTGTAACAAGCTCAGTGGTCTGTGTCCTTTTTTCTTTTGTTGGATAATTTACTAATAGCCAAACAGGCAGAGTCACTTGATCTTACCTTCCTGCAATGCACACCAATCCTGGGATCAATTCAGAGGTGGCACTGGCTGGAACTGATCACAGCCAAAGTGTACAACTGCATTTTTCCCTCCTCTTTTTCCCTCCCAGGCCCTGTCTGTTTTAGATGCATGGCAACCCATCTGCTGTAATAGCTGATGTCAGCTCATTTTCACTTAAATGTGGCCCAGGAAAGTTTTCAAGACGGGCACTGGAATCTGAATTTGCATAATGCTGGGGAAGGCTCCAGTTTGTGTTACAGAATTATAAAACTGCAGAGGAATGGTCCCTGGGAGGGTAAATGTAAATGTGGATCACAAGGGATTAGCTTCCAGAGCAGTGTGCCCTTAGGGACTTGGTTTCTAACTTGTGGGAGCTTAGCAAATGAGCCTCAGTCATATTCTATTTGCTGCTCAAGTTCTTTCTGTACTTTAAAGGAATAAGAGTTGTCCAAAATTACCCTAGCTCCTCAATGTTAGCATTTAGGCAATACTTGATATGGCTTTTTTAGAAAAAAAAAAAGAAGGGCCAACATTTTACCTAGGTGCATCAGCAGCAATTGAGAGTAAAGAGGAAGTTCTCTAGTGTGTACAAAGTAGAAGAATATAATTTCTTGAATCCAGCAGAGGGCAGAAGGGAGTTTTAGCTTTTCTCACCTGTGACAATCCAAATTTGTGACAATCAAAGGCAAAATTTAGAGGCACATTTGTAAACAAATTATTCCCTAGCCAGTACAGCAGGAGTTATTCTGGTTGTAAAGACAGGCTCTAGCTCATGTGCTCAGAGCCAGTTTGATCCCATCTATGCAGAAGGATGGGGGGTTATTTATGCCTAGGAGGAGATAACAGTGTTGTGCCCAAAGGAACACCACCAACCACTTCTAATTGATTTAGGTTTTAATCACTAACCACGGTGCAGCATTTTATGATTTTTCATGGCACTCCAAATGCTAGAATGAAAGAATATTTGAAATAAAAAGGTGTAAATTGTTTCATTATCAGATGTTTCTCTTTTAAAGGAACAGTACCTACATGTAACTATAAAATAGTGAAAATGATTTTCACAACCTATGCTGGCTTCTTAGAAGTAAATCTAATTTCTCCTCACATCGCAAAGCTGTAATTTCAGGTAGTAGTATTTGTGCCATTGTAAAGATGAGGTGGATACTGAAACATGGGGACAATTAAGAAATGTCTTTGTCTTGGTGTTTACATAATCCTATATAATAAAAGGCTAATATGCAAATAGACTGAACAGCATAACAACTGAACAATCGGTTGCTATGACATGTGCTGACCACCAGGGGGCAAGTGCAGAACATAGCAGGCATGGGCTGTGGTAGGATGATGGAGCAGGTGAATGGGGGCACCAGACCAAGGCAGGGTGCCAGTCACTGTCATTGGGACAAGCCTCTGGTGGTTACTAAAAATTCTTTGCTACTGCACACTGCTATCCTGCCCTGTGTTTGCACCCACTGCCAGTGCTAGTGCCACTCACACCTGCAGCTGGCACTGGAGCCATCATTCACACCCGCTGCCAGTGCCCCGCAGTGGTTCCCATCACTCGATGCCATCAAGTGGTGGCTGCCTGCCCTGAAGGGCGATGGGGGCCGGCAGCTGCTGCTCGCAAAACTGCTGACAGTGCTGGCCCCACTTGCACCCAATCGCTCTGTGTCATCAGCGGGTGCATGTGGGGCTGGTGCCCTCAGCATGTGGGAGTGGCAGTGGTGGGAGTGGGGTTGCTGGCAGACGGGACTGGGGGCCTCAGTGGGAGGGGCCCAGCAGGGTCTCAGAGGATGGGCCGAGACCCATCCCTGTGCCTACCACAGCCTCTCAACCCACACACAGTTCCTTTCAAAGTGTATGAATTCGTGCACTGGGACCCTAGTTTTATATAATTTTAAATCCTGGTTGTTAATGTTTGGCTTTAAAAAAAAAAAAAGGGAATGTAAATCTTCCATGATGATTTGTAGTGAAGGCTGTTTTGGATTGGGGTAGAATGTTAGTGTCTTTTTTATTTTTTCGGCTTTTTAATTTTTTTTTAAAGTATGGTAGTGTCTTAAATCGGTTCCTCAGAAAGCAGCCCCTGAGATGGAGTTAGGATATTTAGTAAGGAGCCGCCCTGGGCTCTGTGCTGGTGGAAGAGAGGGGAGGAAGCAATATCAGGCAGAGGGAGAAGATGGATTTCCCTGCAGGCCCAGGGAACTCTGGATTCAGATGACTCTTCAGAGTACCCCGAACTTGGGCCCTCCCATGTCAATCAATTATTAGAGGTGTACCTCCACCGCCGCCCGCCCCAGCAGCAGGACAGGACTGTGGTTGAGGTGGCTCTTTGCAGCTGACACAGGCATTAGGGGAGTACACTGACAGCACTCCCAGTAGCTGAGATAAGCCATTCTTTATTGAAGAAGGAGCTGGGTGTGTGAGAAAGAGCCCAAAAAGTCAGGTACACTGGATTTTCTTTTTGATAAATTGTTGACTCTTGACCATTGCATAACTATTGCTTGCTTTAAAAAGAAAGTGATAGCCGAGACCGGTTTGGCTCAGCGGATAGAGCGTCGGACTGCGGACTGAAGGGTCCCGGGTTCGATTCCGGCAAGGGCATGTACCTTGGCTGCGGGCACATCCCTGATAGGGGGCGTGCAGGAGGCAGCTGATCGATGTCTCTCTCTCATCGATGTTTCTGACTTTCTATCCCTCTCCCTTCCGCTCTGTAAAAAATCAATAAAATATATTTTTAAAAAAATAAAAAGAAAGTGATAGCGTGCTATATATTTCGATCTGTGTGGAAGGAAATGGTACTAAATAAAAGACTTTTTTCTGGTTACTGTTGTTTGAAAAATAGGATTTTAAGGAATGAAAATGAGAACTTCTTTTATAAATGATTGTTAAGTTCTGAAATGCAGTGCCAGCATAAATGCATATAAATGGTTTATTTGCATTGGGGTTGTCCTATGAATAACAAATGATGTTGATTAAAGGTAATTTCAGTGAATAATGTAATGAGTTTGTAGTAGTTCTTTGCAATCTGTGGGGAAAATTGTTAAATAAATCACAGAGAGTGATGCTGGGAGTCTGTCTCCTAATAAAGTACAAGTAAATGTATTATAAAAGACAGAGGGCAGGGAGGGGACATTTGCATGTGTTCGTAGAAGGATCACTTATGTCTAGCCTTTACCTCAGCACTTCATGGTTAAGCCCTGTTAATCCCAT
Organism: Antrozous pallidus; assembly: GCA_027563665.1. Lineage (NCBI taxonomy): Eukaryota > Metazoa > Chordata > Mammalia > Chiroptera > Vespertilionidae > Antrozous > Antrozous pallidus. The sequence continues at coordinate 52,133,750 of CM050514.1, read as the reverse complement.
CTAGCTATTTGTCATTCCGTTATAGCTTCAGTTGTGTGCCTACTGGATGCAGACCCCTGTGCCTGCTTAATACATATTGGAGACATGGTTCTCTTTCTCAAATAGCTTAGAATATCATTAAAAAAATCACCACCAGTCTCATCAGGAAAGTATACTATTAGGAAAAATGTTAAGTTCATGATGCGATAAATTTTCTAAAAATTAATATTTTTGTTGAAAGCTCAATTTTTTTATGTCAATAAGTACTTCAGTCGTTTATATGAAGACAGACTAATTTTGGTCATTTATTAATGAAAATGTCTATCACATAACTGTCTGAATATCCATATTTTATCAATTGTTTTTAAAGTAAAATGGTGTTCCCTGAGCAAAACAGTCAATTTAGACCACAACTCAAGTCACATGAGTGCTTTTCTTTTACTTTTTAAAATTATTTACACATTGATTTTAGAGATAGATGTTGGGGGGGGGGAGAGAGAGAGAGAGAGAGAGAGAAACATTGACTTGTTGTTCCACTTATTGATGCATTCATTGGTTGATTCTTATATGTGTCCTGATTGGGGATAAAACTGGAAACCTTGGTGTATTGGGACAAGGCTCTAACCAGCTGAGCAACCCAGCCAGGGCACATGAGTGCTTTTCTTAAAGACAGCTTTTGTGTTTCAGTATGACTAGGAAGTGACTTACAGTTACTTATTTCCTTACACAGGGTATCTGGATATAAGAAAGTTAGTTCAAGAGTTGGCATTTAAAAAAACTAATCTTTTTGTTTCCATTAAAGATTTTCTTAAGTGCAACTGATTTTTTTTAATGCTAGTGCACAGAATCCAGTGACTGCTCATGCAGTTGGGTGCCATTGTCTTGACTAATACTAAGCAGCTTTGCCCTCCAATTGTTTTACCATCAGTTAAAGTGTGAACACAGTGAAAAGACAGTGTCTTAGCACAATGAAAAGAATTGTGACCCCACTGCCCTCTGAAAGTGTCCCACATCCACAGCGTCCTTTGCTGGTGTAGAGAACTGTTTTAAGCAGGGAGAGCCGGGGGGAGGAGACTGCTTTGGCAAGAGACCGGAGAGCCTGGCTTTGTCTGATGGCAACAAAGATGGAGAACCGGGAAGGGAAGAGTTGAAGCTTACTGAGGTTTTCAGCCTGGTGACTGAGTGTGGCAATACCATTAGTCCAAGTAATGACTGGGGAAAGAGAAGTTTATGGTTGAAAGTGATACTGCTGCCACTGAGAGAGAGAGAAATCTATCATAATTCTCCCACTTGGATGAGTGGACTCAAGCTGCGTCTGCGCAGGAGCCTATGATTTGATGTTTTTTCTAACAATGCGCAGTGGTTTTGGAGGCTCCACACATTCTGTACTGATGCCTAAGCCTCTTGTGTCTGTGCTTCCTGTAATAGTACTTTCTCTTCCTGTTTCTAGGAATGGTGCAGAAGCTGGATCAAAAACTTCCAGTGGCCAATGAGTACCTGCTGCTCTCTGGGGGAGTCCGGGAAGGCGTGGTGGACCTGGACTTGGATGAGCTTAATATCTATGCCCGGGGGACTGACTATGATATGGACTTTACCCTTCTGGTGCCAGCCCTTAAGCTGCATGACCGTAATCAGCCTGTGACACTCGATATGCGCCACTCAGCCTTGTGCCACTCTTGGCTGAGTCTCCGGCTCTTTGATGAGGGGACAATCAGTAAATGGAAAGACTGCTGCACCATTGTGGATCACATCAATGGTGCCACCAACTACTTCTTCTCCCCAACCAAAGTGGCCGATTGGTTCTATGACTCCATCAGCATCGTCCTATCAGAGATACAGAAGAAACCCCAGCGAGGGATGCCAAAGGTGGAGAAGGTAGAAAAGAATGGGACCATCATTTCCATCATCCTGGGGGTGGGGAGCAGCCGCATGCTGTACGATATTGTCCCTGTGGTATCTTTCAAAGGCTGGCCTGCAGTGGCCCAGAGCTGGCTCATGGAGAACCACTTCTGGGATGGGAAGATCACAGAGGAAGAGGTCATCAGTGGGTTTTACTTGGTGCCTGCTTGCTCCTACAAGGGTAAGAAGGACAATGAATGGCGGCTGTCCTTTGCCAGGAGTGAGGTGCAGCTGAAGAAGTGCATCTCTAGCAGCCTCATGCAGGCCTACCAGGCCTGCAAAGCCATCATCATTAAACTCCTGTCCCGGCCCAAAGCTATTAGCCCCTATCACCTGCGGAGCATGATGCTCTGGGCCTGCGACAGACTTCCTGCCAACTACTTGGCTCAAGAAGACTATGCAGCCCACTTTTTACTGGGCCTCATCGATGACCTGCAGCACTGTCTGGTCAACAAGATGTGTCCCAACTACTTCATCCCTCAGTGCAACATGCTGGAGCACCTGTCGGAGGAGACCGTCATGCTCCAGGCGCGCAAGCTGTCCTCCGTCCGCTCTGACCCCGCAGAGCACTTGCGCACGGCCATCGAGCATGTCAAGGCCGCCAACCGGCTGACGCTGGAGCTGCAGAGGCGGGGGAGCACCACCAGCATCCCCTCCCCACAGTCGGACGGAGGGGACCCAAACCAGCCTGATGACCGTTTGGCCAAAAAACTGCAGCAGCTAGTGACTGAGAACCCGGGGAAGTCCATCTCTGTCTTTATTAACCCTGATGATGTCACAAGGCCCCATTTCAGAATTGATGATAAATTTTTCTGAGCATTTTGCTGCCTTTTGTTTTTCCTGATTCGAAAACTTGCATCATGTTTCTTGTGGTCTGTGCTGCTATCTTTCTGTTTTCTACACATCCGCCTAGATTGGATCTGTTAAGAACACATTGGAAATCTCCTGTTTTGCAGGGCGGTGCAGGCTCTGAAACAGTATATTACTATTTCATATGCTGCCTCTGGTTTTGTTTACTGTTCAGAGTTCTTGTCCCATAGTTCATTTTTGTTTTGTTTTTTAAGGAGAACTTGAGCCATAGACAGAGATGCCCATGAATTCTCTTGCTTTTTTCTGTTTCATTCTCTGTGTAAATTTGTTCATGGGGATAGAGAAACAGACCTCATTCTGACACCTAAGGATTCTATTATTTTTTGTTTCATTTTATTTTTATTTTTTTAATGAGCTGTCTTCACTACAGTATTTGGGAGTCACCTGAACCTGGCCACTACCCACTATGCTAGCTGGATCAAATTCTTCCGAGCAGTGGCCAGTGTAGTTTCCCCTTCTCACCAAACAGTGTCGACTTTGAAAGTGATAATGCTACAAATTCTGTTTTGGAGCAACTTCATTGAATGTAGTCGTCCTCCAATCAGAACTGTGGATGGTTTGGAGGGTATGTTTGACAACTTTCCAAACACAATTAAGGTTCCCAAATGGTAGCTTTAGTGTATGTAATTATTTGAAGCCTTATTTAAATCTTGTTAAAGAACATACCATTATAATTGTTATTTGCACTAATGAAATCTTTGACATTGTCAGAGTTCCAATGTGTGTGTTTCAATATAAATTGACATCCTCTGTTGAAATGCTCTCATACTTTTTTTTAAAATTTAGCCCATTTCTTGCAATCAGTGGAATGATTCTTTACATTTGTTTAGTCCTCCTTTAATTATGGGCTTCTGTTTTGCCATCTTTGATATACCTGGTTCCTATCTTACTGAAAGAAGTTTTTAAAGCTTTATACCTGCTGAGTGACTTTATCTGAAGCTGGGTAAAATATATACTTGATAGAATAGGTGTCTTTGTATGTATTTCTTTGGGGGTTATTGAGGTAAGCTTTTTTTGTAAAGTCTTTTTGCTTCTACTGAAAGTTTTGAGGAAAACTGGCAGGAAGAATTTATATAATCCCCAAATAGAAGATATCATGCCTGTTCCAGAATAGATTTTGCTATAGAGCAGGAACCAGGACATGTCTGTGGGCACCAGCCTTGGAGTAGAGCTATCCCATCTTCATGAACGAAGTTTCCTGCCGGGTTTAGGTGCCACAGGCATTAGCTCTGTTTTTGTATGGACTCATTGCCAACTGTGGCGTTTGAGAGGTCAGGGGGCCTGCTGATCTCGCAAAGATGACCATGATGTCTACTACTGGAAAGGTCAAGCAACATTTTGGTTTTGATCTTGAATGTCCAGACCTACAGGTTTGATTGAAATCAGGCATATGTGGTCCTGGGTTTTTGCATGGGAATTAATGTAATGTTTATAAATGGAAATGAAATCCTTCAACCATCTGAAATCAAACACACACAAAAATCATAATAAAAGAAACATACTGGCCTTGGAATTTTGTTGTTGTTGCTATTGTTAGTTTGTAATATGTAATACTTTCTTTTTAAATATATTTTATTGGTTTTAGAAAGGAAAGGAGAGGGAGAAAGAGATAGAAACATCAATGATGAGAAAGAACCATGGATCGGCTACCTCCTGCACTCCCCCTACTGGGATTTGAGCCCACAACCTGGGCATGTGCCCTTGACCGAAATCAAACCTGGGACCCTTCATTCTGCAGGCCACTGAGCCAAACTAGCTAGGGTTGAAAATATTTTCTTATTAGTAATCCCAACAGTAATTTTCAGTGAAGTTGGGGCTTACTATTGTCTTTGAGGTAAGATGCTCATATCGGGAATACCCATTGTTCTTTCTTCCCTTTACCTATTTTTTCCTACCAGTACTACCTATCCTCCACATACCTGTATCCTTCTTGGGAAATGACTTTATCTCCAGCTCCGGACTCTCCCCTGATTGGTGTAGGCCCACTGACACAACCATTTCCCTAGTCACAGTTATTAGGGATTGGCATGGATGTAAGTAGCTTCCATCAGGGCCATGCTCAGGCTCCTAGCATGGGATGCTAGGCGGAGCATGCATAATGGACGTGAAAGAGGAAGCATCTGGCCTCTGCACTCTGACAGCTATTCCATAATCATGGCTAGAGCCAGCCTGAGGATGAAGCTGACACTGGATGATACTGCTGAGAGACTGGGCATAGGGGGCATAACATGGCTTTAGGCTTCCTCCCTCCCAAGTCTGAGACCTCTCTCCCCACTGGACTTTCCACTTTAATGAGTCAACAGGGTTTGTTTGTTGTTTTTTTTTAGCAGTTTGAATGTGGTTCAGTTCATCAAAATTAATTTTAAACTGGTGTACCAAACTTTTCAGTGTGCTGAAACTTAGTTGTTGTGTGTGCTCTTCTTCTTTCTGGGGACATAAATATATCAAAGGTATCCATATAGTTTATCTAAAAGCTGATTTATGCTATCTAATTTCATTAATTCCAAAGCATAGCATAGCCTCTATAACTAATAAATATGTACCCGGTGAAAGTCTGTTTGCAGATAGAATTGAATTACAGATGTGATAACCTAGCTTCAGTGATCTCATTGGCACGTCTTTGAAACTTGTGCCCTTGTGAAAAATATTACAGATTCTTGTTAAACTTTATGACAAGTACAGAGGCCCCTGAGAATTAGTAAAAATTTTTAATCCTTACCAGAGGATATTTTTTTCTTTTTTTTTTCCTTGTTTTTGTTTTTGTTTTTGTTTTTTAGAGAGAGAATGGAAGAGAGAGAGAAAGACAGAGAGAAACATCGATGTGAGAGAAACACATTGATTGGTTATCTCTTGTATGGACCCCTACCAGGCCTGCAACCGAGGTACATGCCCTAAACCAGAATCCCAACCTGAGACCCTCTAGTCCCAAGATGATGCTCGATCCACGGAGCCAAACAGGCTAGGGAGGATCTATTTAAAACTTTTTAAATGCCTGGTACTATAAGCCTAAGACTCTTAGGCCAGGCATTGTTGATGGTAGGCAGAAATAGGATATAGTCTGATATCTTGCCTGAAACGTAGAAAATCATTGAACTACTAACTTTTTCTTCTGAATCTTGGAAGATTAGTTAAAATCTCTTGTTTCAAGTACAATATAAAAAGCCTGAAGGAGTCATGATTTCAGCCTTACTTACAACTGATTTCTTTCGTTGTGGAAATTCACTAGCTGTAACTGAACAGGTTTTCAATCCTCTGATGAGACCTGGTTTCAACATATTTTAAGAGTAGATTATTCTCTGCCTTTCTCATTTGAACTGGAAGATCCAAAGATGCAAGTAAAGACTAGTTTTAGAGTGATGAAGCCAGTCAGGACCAGACATTTTAAAAATAGAATTATCCCCACAATGATCCTATCTAATAAAAGAGTAATATGCAAATTGACCATACCTTCGATCAAGCCAATCCACCAGCCAATCAGGAACTGAGGCAGAGCCAGCCAGTGAGCATGCCACCCTGGCCACCAGGGCTAAGACCGGGGCGGGGGTGGTGGTGGTGGCAGAGCTGAGCCGGCCAATTAGTGTGCGGCCCCCAGGGCTGGGCGGTTGCTTGCGGCCAGGACTAAGGTCAGGGCGGGGTGGGGGGGGGGCGCCGGAGCTGAGGATGATGGCTTGGGGGCCCATCGGACAGGCCAGGTGTGAGCAGATTGGGCTGAGGGATCACTCATCCCCAGTGCACGAATTTTGTGCACCAGGCCCCTAGATGTACAGAATTGCTTCAGAGAAAATAAGAAAAATTTTCTTACATGGCTAATTTTATTTTTTGGTGGAGACGTATGGAAGCAGGGGAATAAGCAGCTTCTAGAGCTAGTTGAAGGTCCTTAGTGATTTCTGCACCACCCTTGACACACACACTTGCTTTCACATCACTGACTGGAAGCTGCTTTGCAGGAGTGGGGAACATTTGGCCTGTGGGCCATATAAGGCCCAGGAAATCATTTGGTCTCGCTGTGTCAAGGCATTTAGTTAGGTTGAGTTAATTAAATGTTTGACCAAATAGAGCAGGCCAATTTTCAAGTTGATCATTTTGTATGGCCCTTGAATAATGTTATAAAATATCCAAATGGTCCTTGGCAGAAAAAAAGGTTCCCCACCCCTGCGTGAGCGTGACTAACACTTCCTGGGAGGATTCTGCCCATTGGCCAGTCACAGCTAAGTGCTAATTATGTGGATCAGATCATTAACTTGCTGAGGAAAATTTCCTGACAAGATCAGCCATGGATGAGATACTGGGAAGGAAAAGGAAGCTTGTACTTGGCAGCAGCTGCTGGACTCTGAGGTCAGGCGGCTTCCTGCTGCTCCAGAGCTCCGCCAGGTCCTTGGGGAAATACCTGCACTTTGTTCTGAAAGCTCTTGTCCAAGGCTGCTGGTGGGGCTGTCTTACTTCCAGCCGGTTGTTCATAGGAGTCAGGGAAAGATTTTTATTACACATGCCCCATATGCTGACCTGGAGAATAAAACTTTTTGCATTAAATGGAGCATTAACTATTACTTACACTAAAGAAAGAATGGGCATCACTTCCTGTTACTGTTACTTTGTTAATATCAAGTAAAAACATATTTTTAACTGATGGAATTAATGTAATTAATGCTTCTCTCAGGGGAAAATAGCCAATTTAAAAAATATCTCTTATGCTGTAATTTCCTCAACAAGTAAACAAAGAATATATGCTCCAAACATTGTTTAGAATAAATATTTGCCAATGGAGAATTATTGGTAACAGGTCTAAAATTCTACCTTCTATAAATATATATATATATTAAGAAAATGCATTATATATGGCAGAAATCAAGCTGTAGTAATTTACAATAATTGTGTTTCTCCATTTTATAGTGATATCCTATTAGCAGTTCATTCAAAAGCATCATGTTTCATAGACCCTTTGCTCTATGGCACTGAATTTTATACTAATGTAGTGTGATCCTGGTTTTCTAAGTTTAGGTGGCAGTTTTCAATCTATAACTGGGTCCAGACATTCATTTCATCTACCATCAGAGAATCCATATGCCTGGGTCTGTGTGGTTAAGAATAATATAGAATTTTCAAAAAGTCAAATGTTAATACCCCATGTAAAAACACTGTTGTTCAAAGATCTTTCCAAATATATTGAGCCTTATTTTGAAATGGCAGTTGAGATGAGAATGTTTGAATTTCCAGACCACTTTTCATTTGTTTTCAGGATAAACACTCTTAATGTGACTTGGGTAGAGACAGGCATTGAAATGTTGCATCTGCCATCTTCTGTTCCACCAGTTCATCATGGAAGCTAAAGGGGCTAGATATGGGTAGAGGCTAAAACTTGCTCCTTAAATTAACATCCTTACCTGTGAAATGCAGAACTGAGGTAGCTGCTCACTTCCTTTCTGACTTTCCCAATCTAAGATTGCTTCTTCTGCCAAATCTCAATTTTAGATGTATACATTTATCTATTTACACTAGGGGCCTGGTGCATGAAATTCGTGCACTGGGGGTGGATGATCCCTCAGCCCAACCTGTCCCCTCACACATACTGGGAGCCCTCAGGGGATGTCCTACTGACCACTCACTCCCAGCCTGCCCAAGGCCTAAAGCCTCTGACTGAGACTTTAGGCCTTGGGCACCCAGCCATCACCCTGCAATGGGGCTGATGGCTGGCTCCACCCCAGCCCCAGCCTTAGCCCCAGCCAGCAATCGCCCCGTCCCGGGAGCCACGCGCTCACTGGCTGACTCTGCCCCAGCTCATGATTGGCTTGTGGACGTGGCTTGTGGGCATGGCTTGATAGGAGGTATGGTCAATTTGCATATTACTCTTTTATTAGATAGGATACCTGAAATTAACTAATTACAATTTATGACTTCTAAATGAGATTTGCAGACCCAGACTGAGGTGGATAGAAATGGCAAGGAGTGCTCAGCTGGATGAATTAATGAAAGCATGTTGCTTTTGCTTATTCTCCTCCCCTTTCTCCTCTCACTCTAGGGTGGCATTATTGTCCTAAGAGCTCTCCAAGGCTAGTCTCATGGTCAGAGGTACAGATCTCTGTGCCCTCTGCACAGCTGCCTTTGTCATATTTTATCAAGCTGTGGCTTACAAAAGGATTTTACTGGAAAATGGAAGCTTTTTTTTGGCTCTCAGGTCACTAAGTATAGCTTGAGCATTGACCTTACTGAGCTCACACATCAGTTTTGTTCAGTGTTTTTTTAATACAAATATTTTTAGAGAAACAAAGTCATTCAGGGATTTGCATGACAAAAAGGTAAGACTATCTTGAGTATATAATCTGCTTAAATTTGGTCTCTACCTTCCATGTGCACCTCGTGGTGGAAACCTTTGGGGCAATGTCTCCCATCATAGTCCTGTGACTCTGACAAGTCACAGCAGGACTCCAGCCAGCCAGATCCTTCCTTGCTGTCTTACTGACCTTCTAGTCTTCTTGAGTTTCTTTTTTCGTTTTTAATGCTGATAGTGTGGAGTAGAGTCCAAGCAAAGTATAATAGAGAATAGGACAGAGGAACATAGTCCAAGAATTGTTTTCTCATCTTCACTATGAGGGCCCTAACCTGAACTTTGGCATTGACTGCCTGCTTATTTTCTATTCACTTATGTCGAAACTCAATCCTCCATAATGTTTTAACAACAGCTTTGTAGGACATTGAATGGCACCAGGTCATTACATGAAGTTCCCTGTTTGAAAAAATCCTGTAGTCTTTTGATAATCACAAAAACCTCATGCTTCAACTTCTAGTAAAATTCTCTTGAGACGCCCCCTTTTCATGTTCCTATTATTAGAGAATCACTGTCTTTTAAGTATTCCTACCAGCCAGCAAAAAAATATTTTGACATGCTTCCTAAGGTTTGTCTTATGAAATTATAGGTACCAGGGTTTGTTTTAAAAATAAATTTACAGACTATGTCAAACTATACATTCTTCTAAAACACTTCTGCAATAACATTCTTCCATTAAAAATAATTTATATGGAAGGACAAGTGGATATTAAAGGACTTCTCTCATTTTTCTTCTGTCTAAATTGATTTTATACAAGTATCTGTCTCATGGGAAAGAGTGAGTCACATTGAAATGTCTTTATAGCTAGTTGATCCACAGGTTTTGTTCAAGTCTTAAATCCCCATAGTGGGGAGGGGCCTCATGGAGTTTTAGCCAAGAGAAATGGAGGTGAATGTGTATATGGGGGGCATCAACCCTGACGCTCAGATGTATATGAGTTCTAACTACACAGACATATGAGCATAGTATTATATTAGATTAGAGTTCAACAAAATAGAAACCTTGGTCCTGCACCTAATGGCCCATAATGAATGAATGCAGCTTCAGTTAATGACCTATCACTATCTAGCCTTGTGACTTGATTCTAGTTATCTTTACTTTCTACTTCAGTTTTCTCAATTGTTATGTGAATGTCATTTGAATAGTTTGGATTTTCATTGTTCACTTTAGGAAATACCATAGTATTCTGGCCGTTGGTCTCCAGATAATGGAGGATTTCTATTTTTATCTACCGTACATATTAGAATCTCCCATGATAAGTTATTTAAAGAAAATGTGTCACTGTCTTAAGTACCACAAAGCATGTGATGAGATGATATCTGAAGGTCCTTAGATTTCTGAAAGGTCAGTCATTCTAGATAGCAAGTGTTGAAAACAATGTGTTGTGAGGTGAAAGAAGAGTGGAAAACATTTCAATATGCAGTTATTCATTCAACAGATGTTTACTGAGCACCCAGATGAAAGCGGAGGACTGTTTTCCAGCCTGGTAAAGTTATTAGTGAAATGGGAGTGAATGTCGAGGGAGAACATCAGGCCTAGATTTCAGTTATAAAAAAAAATGAGTCACATGGAAAATTCATAATTAAGATAATAAATATTAATAACTGTCTTCACATATCTCAGTCCACACTGGCAGTAAAATAGGGTTTCTCTACCTTGGTACTATTGACATTCTGAGCCAGATGAGTATTTGTTGTGGACAGCTGCCCTGTGCATCATGGGATATTTAGCAGCTTCGCTGGCATTATTCACTACATGCCTATAGCATCCTATACCACCCACTGTGACAAACAAAATGTGTTCAGACATTGCCAAATATCCCCCGGGGAGCAAATTGCCTGTAGTTGAGAACTACTGCAGTGAATAATTCTACTCAACCTTTTCTGTCCTAGGAGTAGAGACAATTTTAGGTTCATTTCTGTGACTAATCAAAAGTAAATAAATACCTGGGATTTGTTGGTTGAATTAAATTTGTAGCAGCAGAGTGCTGATGAGTCTTTCCGGACTTCTTCATCCATCTCTTCCATCTTTGCAACTATCAAAATACTTGCTCAAGTAGTTAATGAACCAACATTTTCCAATGTTTCAGCTATTGCCAACAGGGTCTGTTGAGTTGTATTCTAAGATGTAGCTTTTCTCCTCAAGATACTTTGAGTGTTTATGGGGAAATATCGGTTGTGTAGATGGATATATAATAAGGAGGAAAAGGTATAACAAAAGGTATAACAGATGTAATGCCAGCTTATAGTTATCATAGGAATTGAGCTTAGAGACAAATCCTGGGCTGGGATGTTTAGGGAAAGCTTTGAAGAATACAAGGATTTATAAAACTATGGAGCTGGTGGAAAAGTATAAGATGAGGGAGAATCTTAGGGAAGTATGGAGGGGCCATTATGGGAATGAAGTATAAGAAATTCAGGTAGTTTAATTTTTTTCCTATATTGAGGTCTGAAAAATGCTGCTAGAACTAAAGTTGAAACTTAGAAAATAGATCTGCTGTAAATTTGCATGGAAATGTAATCTCACTTCTTGTTTTAACTCTTGGCAGCATGGGAAATCTATAAGCAGTTTGGTAGTGCTTGAGATTCAAACCATGTTGTCACTGAAGCAATTTTACAGCTGAGTAAGTTTCACATATAGGCACTGTTTTGTCTCATTATTTTTGGTGGAATTTATTAAGAAGTATTATCAAGTTTGTAGAAACAGCTAATTTTTAAAGCCATTCAAGGCTCAACAGTAGGGCAGATTTTCTCATCCAGAAAATTTATAATCTCAGCCCTGTGCCAAAAAAGTCCCAGAAACAACTTACCAGTGCTGAGTCACTAGCTTTCTGTGTGGTTGGGCAGTTAAGTCTACCCAACTTCTATTTTTGAACAAAAGTTCTCAGAGTTGCCAATGGTTACATCTACAAGAGCACATAAACTTCATAGTTCATGTCACTGTGTTTAGAATACATGATCAATTCAAACGTTGCCTCAGAATACCTGCAGATGAACAGTACAATGAATAATCATATGTTTAAATATTACATTTTTATAAGCCTTATAAATTTGTCTATCTAAGCTTTTGTTCTGTTCAATATATATTTTAACCTCCATCAGTTAACACATCTTGGCAGATTCCACTTCAGATTGTACAGAATTAGTGTTTTTGTTTTAACTTCTTTGAAAATGTTCTCCCCTGTACTTTTCCCACACAAACCGATTTTCAGTCACCTCAAACTCTGTATTGATTCCTCAAATGAATAACAACTGAGCAATAGTGATAATACCTACGAACTCATCAAGAGCTAAGGAAAACCACTCAAAAAATTATTTTTAAATGACTATTGATTTTGTTCCCAATGTCATATTGTCTTTTGTTTGGATTACCCATTCCCATGTTTTCTCTTTGCTCTAACATTGAAATTTCACATTAGAATAGGCCTTGGTTTGACCATTCTGGAAAATATTTAAGCAGTTTCCTGGTGTTTCATTTCAGCAGGATATTTTAGACCATTTTTTTTTAGTAAGTTTTCTGAAAATATCGTTTAAAATATTTATGTTTTTATTATTTTTGTAGGGATTTTATTAATATCCATATTTTATTTCCTGTGCTGGTCTTTCATTTGTGTCATTGTCTTAAAAATCTTATTTTTAAGTTTTATGTTTTTATTTTTTTACCATTTTTTATTTTTTTTTGTTCTCTATGTATCTATTCTCATCTCTCTTCTAATTTACTCTTCTTTAAAAAACACAATATCAAACTTACAGAAAATTTCAAAGTACAATTCATTTTCCTCTGACTCTTTGCAGAGTAAATAGTAAATATGATGTCCAATCACAACCAAATACTTGTGTACTTCCTACTATAAGGGAATTTTCCTACATAACCACACTATAGCTGTCAAAATTAGAGCGTTAACATTGATATATTTTTACTAGCTAAGCATAAGACTCCATTCAAGTTTGGTTAATATCCCTAGTAATGTCCTTTACAGCAAAATGTCCAGATTCTCACATTGCATTTAATTGTCACATTTATTTAGTCTCCTTAACCGTCTAGAAACATTTTTCAGTCTTTTCTTAGCTTTTAGGGCATTGACACTTTTGAAGATTACTAGATAGTTAACTTATAGAATGCCCTTCAGTTTAGACTTATCCATTTTTCCTGTATGTTTAGAATTAATTTTTGCTTCATTGGCAGTAAAATCACAAAATCTATGTGTTCTTAATGCACGCCATCCTATGGCATATTATTTAGATTTTCCTATTACTGGTAATGTTAACTTGGCCATTTGATTAAAATGTTGTTTGCTAGGTTTTACTGCAAAGTAATTTTTTTCCTTAAAATAGGAGGTATATTCTAATTACGTAAGTATCCTATTCCTCAACACATTATTGCTTAGTTCATTTGTTTAAATTAGGACAAAGTAGTGGCTTTTAAATGTAATGTCTTATAATATGTCCTTATCATTGTTTATTTTTATGTTTGAATCATCACAGATTTTGCCAGAGTACCTTAAAGATGGCTTCTTTGTCCTCTTGAATGGATTCCATTACTGTCTGAGTACTTCTTTATTTTCACGTCAATGATATGTTCCAGGCTGATTTTGTACTTTACCTGTTCAAGCATGGAATCTTTTATTTCTGTTAACGAATTCTGGTTCCACTTAAGTAGAAAATGGCATTTAGAAACCAGGATCTGAATGCTGGGTGTGCTAGTTGCTTCTGGTATGTCACTTCCCCCAGGTCCCCTCAGTGGAGAGAACTAAAGTGCATGCAAACCATGTGCACATGTGTGTGTACACATCTATATTTTAAAAACCATGAGATCATTCCAATACCTCTAATTTCAGTCCAACTCAACAGGGTTCATTTTAGTTTCCTACCTTTTCATCTTTTCATATTGTTTTTATTCTCTGGGAAACCTGTTTTTAATATATTTATGTATTTGATCAATTTCTCTGTTTATGACTAACTTTCTATTCCATTTTCCACCTCTTGGCCACTCTTACCCCCCAGTAGGGGGGGACCTCCTTATCACAATAGAGCTCTGACATGACCACCCTGGGGTACTGCCCTCTCTCCGCCCAAGACACTCTCCTCTCCTGCTAATGCACCATCTCCAAGCTAAATGCTCCACCCCAAACCATGCACAAACACATACTTAGGTGCATGCCTACTATGTTTAGCTTTGTATAATAGTTTTGGATTGAATTGTTTGAAGAGAAGAAAACGTTTCTTAATTATTTCCAGAGGTCCCTTGGTTCTTTTTTATGTCCTCCATATAATTTCTAATTAACTTCTGAGCTTTTCTATTTTTGATCTCTATTGTTCTATCAAAGCTGCAATCATTTTAAAGTGTATTTTAGTGCATTTTCTCATTTTATAACCTGATTTCTGGGCCCATTTTTCTGGGTTTTCATAGTCAGAATTTAAGAAGATTCATTTTAATGTTTTTTTATTATAAACTTGTATTTTAAGCAGTTGAACTGTACTTTTTGTTCCTTTTGTTTTAAATAAGGTAAGTTTTCCTGTGCTATTAAGAGAAGTTACTATTGGTTGGAGGGATGGAGAAGACTAGCTTTCCCAGCTTCACAGTTTAATGGCTTCCTTATCTATTATCATGAAAAAGTTAAAATATGTGTAGCTTTGTTGGATAAAGTTATATTGGATTCAAGAGTCAACCATCAAACCACAGAGGGAAGGTAGGGGAAGGTGATGGGAAGGGGGAGAGATCAACCAAAGGACTTATATGCATGCATATAAGCATAACCAATGGACACAGACACTAGGTGGGTGAGAGCATGAGCAGAGGGGATGGGGGGGGTAGGCAATGAGAGGATAAGAACACATATGAAAGAAAAGAAAAAAAAAGAGCCAAGTTGGATTTAATAACATTTGCTGCCTCCATCCTCCACCTTTATAGACCTTGCTTGCAGTTTGGTCCTGTCTGCTTTTTTCGTGCTTCCTGGGGTCTGATTTATCTTCACTGTCCCTGTTCTGCTCAATTTGTACTTCTCACACCCCCCCCCAATATTTTCCCTTCAATATAGGGCTTTATCTTTGTACAAACCAAAACTCTGGCCTTGTGAGAGCATTTTCATGTTGGTATTTCTAAGAATAGTCTATACAGGTTGGCCATGAGGATGGTGTTTTCTCTTTTTGTGGATGAGCACTTGGTAAGTTTTTTAGTTTAGAAAGCTTTTAGGATATGGCAGTGGATTTCCTGCACACAATAAGAACTTATTTTATTATGTGAATCCTGCTACTATTGATGATTTTCTCCAAATGGCTTTTGGTTATCTTCTTAAAGATGTTGTTCATGTCTTTTCCCCCCCTTGAATGGGTGAATATGTTTCTCTTTCTGGAAGTTTTGGTAAGATTATAAACATCATGCAATGCCAACTCATGGAAAATACCAGTATCTTGGTTTTTTAATGCAGTGAATTCTTCCTGGGTGAGTTATATCCACTAGGATAGTTTGGAGGGGCCGTGAATTCTCTCTGGTTTAGAATGAAGCCCCATGGAAACAGGGTTTGTGGTTATTAGGCATTAAGACCTGTTCTTCACTTTGGATGAGAAAGATTAGCAACTGCAGAGCTTCTTGCCTATCTCACGTTCTCTTCTATCCAGAATAGTAGCTGGTGTACTTGCTTAAAAACTTCTTTTCTTTTGTTCCTTCCCTCATTTTTTCTTAATTTCTTTGCCTCTCTCTGTGATATTAAAGGTGAGTCAGTGAGATTCCAAGATGCTACTTCCTTATCTCCAAGCAAAAGGTCATTGATTTTGCTCTGCTTTACTTGCCTCGTATTTTAGGGGCAACTAGTTAGTGGCTTGCACTTGGGCTCTTTAAGGAGCATGCCTCTTCCACGTGCTCCCTTCCCTGGTCCAGTTTTTGCCACCCTTAGAAGTTCTTCCTCAGGCATAAATGACTTGGAGCATGAGTGTTTTATAGTTCTTTCTCAGAAATGATTTTTTTTTCACTTTAATTGATTGCTACAAAAATGTGGGCAAGAATATCTTTGCTTCACCATATACATCTCTTTAGCTGTTTATTGTTTCTTCATATACTGAAATATTGAGGCTTTTTAAATTTGAAATCTGCTAATCTTTTTATTTATGACTAGAGACCCAGTGCATAAAATTCATGGATATCCAACTGTGAGCAGTCAGACATCCCTTTCACAATCCAGGACTGTTGGATCCCAACTGCTCTCCTGCCTGCCTTCCTGATTGCCCCTAACCCCTTCTGCCTGCCAGCCTGATCACTCCCTAACTACTCCACTGACAGTCTGACTGATGCCTAACTGCTTCCCTGCCAGCCTGTTTGCCCCTAATTGCACTCCCCTACTGGCCTGGTCACCCATAACTGCCCTCCTCTTGTGGCAGCCATCTTATATCCCCATGGGGCAGCCATCTTGTATGTTGGAGTGATGGTCAATTTGTATATTACTCTTTTGTTAGATGGGACAGAGGGCTGGTGCATGGGTGGGGGCCAGCTGGTTTACCCTGAAGGGTGTCCTGGATTACGGTGGGATTTCCCTTGGGGCATGGAATGGCCTGGGTGAGGGGCCTGTAGTGGTTTGCAGGCTGATCACATACCCTGGTGACCCAAGGGGAGGCCCTAGTATCTGGGATTTATTTATCTTCTATAATTGAAACTTTGTAGCCTTGAGTGAAGCCGAGCCTCCTGCTCACTCTGTGGCTGCAGCCATTTTTGTTGGGATTTATTTATCTTCTATAATTGAAACTTTGTAGCCTTGAGTGGATTCCAGGGCTTGCCAGGGTGCAGGAAGCTTGGCTTCCTCCATTGCCGGGAAAACTCAGGCCTCCTGCTTGCTCCATGGCCACAGCCATCTTGTTGGGTTAATATGCATACTCCCTCCTGATTGGCTGGTGGATGTGGCTTGTGGGTGTAGTGGAGATATGGTCAATTTGCATATTACTCTTTTATTAGACACGAGAGGCCTGATGCACAAAATTTGTGCAAGGGGGTTGTGGGGTGTCCCTCAACCCAGCCTGCACCCTCTCCACTCTGGAACCACTCAAAAGATGTCAGACTGCCTGGTAGGATCAGGCCTAAATGGGAAATTGGACATCCTTCTCACAATCCAGGACTGCTGGCTCCAAACTGCTTTCCTGCCTGCCTCCCTGATTTCCCCTAGCCGCTTCTGCCTGCCAGCCTGATCACCCCCTAACCACTACCCTGCCAGCCTAATTGATGTCTAATTGCTCCCCTGACAGCCTGTTTTCCCTCAACTTCCCTTCTCTGCCAGCTTGGTCACCCTTAACTGCCCTCCCCTGCAGGCCTGATCCCTCCCAACTGCCTTCCCCTGCTGGTCTGATGGCCCACAACTGCTCTCCCTTGCAGGCCTGGAACCTCCCACTGTCATCCCCTGCTTACCATCTTGTGGTGGCCATCTTCTGCCCACATGGGGGCAGGATCTTTGACCACATGGGGGCAGCTCTCTTATGTGTTGGAATGATGGTCAATCTGTGTATTACTCTTTTATTAAACAGGATAGAGGCCTGGTGTATGGGTGGGGGCCAGTTGGTTTGCCCTGAAAGTTGTTCTGGATCAGGCTGGGGGGGTTCCCTTTGGGTGTGGGGCAGCCTGGGTAAGGGGCCTATGGCGGTTTGCAAGCCGGCCACACCCCCTAGCGACCCAATGGAGGCCCTGGGATCTGGGATTAATTTATGTCCTACAATTGAAACTTTGTAGCCTGGATCTGAGCCAAGCCTTCTGCTGGCTCCGTGGAGACAGCCATTTCTGTTTGGGTTTATTTAAATTCTATAATTGAAACTTTTTAGCCTAGAGTGGAGGTGTAGGTGCTAGGGCTCCAAAAGCTTGGCTTCTTCCATTACCTGGGCAACCCTAGCTTCTGCTTTCTCCAGCTCCCTGGCTGCCGCCATTTCTATTGGGATTATGTATCCTCTATAATTGCAACTTTGTAGCCTTGAGTGGAGGCCAGCAAGGGCAGGCAGAAAGCTTGGTTTCCTGCATTGCTGAAGAAACCCAAGCCTTACTCCTGCTCTCAGTGGCTGCAGCCATCTTGGTTGGGGTTTATTTACTTTTGATTGGCTTTTGGGCATGACTTGTGGGCATGGCTTGATCGGAGGTATGGTCAATTTGCATATTACTCTTTTATTAGATAGGATGATGATTACTGATTTTATGGTTTTTCTTAGAAAGTTATTTGCTTATAAGAATAAGTTCACTTATAACTCCTATTCATATCTTATTTTGTACATTTGGAAATATTAAATTTCCTAATTCTACTGGAGTTTATTTAATGCATGGTTTAATGTGAATGTACTTATTTTTATGAGTGGTTTGTCTATTTTCCTCCTACTATTTGTTTATATCTGTTCTTTCCCCACTGTTATGTAATACCACAAATGTATTAAATTCTGATATAGATTTTCTGGAGCTCAATGTACTATTCCACTGTCATTATCTGTCATTCTGTTTCTATTTCATATCCACAGTGTTTCAATTATTATATAAAAAATGAGTTTATCTCACTCTTTCCAATTTTTGAGGCATTTTGCTAAATTGATTAATTGATATTTTACATTCTTAAGGTTCCTTTCAGAAATATGGGATTCATTTTTTATGTCAATATATCAGTAAAGTTTTCTGATTTTCTTCATAGTTCCAAATACGTGATTTCCACTTTTATTTCATTACATAGTTTTAAAAAATGGTAACTATAGCTATACAGAAAATTTAATATCAAGATAAGACTGACCTTATGGGAGAGGAACCAAGATGGCAGCATAGGTAAACACCTATTGTGCTGCCCTGCACAATAATTCCAAAACTACAACATAACAACAAAACAAACATCATCCAGAATCACCAGAAAGCTAGCTGAGTGAAAGTTCCACAAATAAAAGTAAAGGTGGGACACTGAGACTCAGAAAAACGGCGGAGCGCAGCCTTGAAGATACGCGCGAAGCCAGAGGTTCGGAGCAGTGGGGCGCGCACGGGCTGTAGGGCTGGAAGCAGCAATCCCGGCTGGATTTCTCCAACAGAGAGGGCGGAGATGTCCCACTGCACAGATTCCCCAGTGCCAGGCGAGGTCCGAGATCTGGGGTATGCATGCTAAAAGTCAGGCGTGGCAGAGCTCTCCGAGTCTGAGGAGAGTGCGGCTTGGAACAGCAGTTTGTGTGTAAAGAACGCTACAGCACAGACGCGCAACTTGTTCCCTCATTACCAACACCACTGCACTGCTTTGTTTTACAACCCTGGGCAAGACTTTGGGTGTGCAGACTCATTTGGAGAGAGGCAGAGTTGTCTGGCAATGGGTGGGTGGGGAGGAGAAACCAGCAGCGGCTTACTCTTGGAGGGGCCTGCAGCCATTACTACCCAACACAGAGACCACATGCTGCATAGGGTGTAGCTGATGCTGCCTGCTCAGCCCAGAGACTCCGCCCATCCAACCTGAACAGTTTCCCTGCATAGCCAATTAGCCTGGAGGTCAAACCCTCCTAGGGCTAACAACAACAAGCTGGGCTTAAATTCAAAAATACTGTACAACCCATAAAGGATTGCAGTATGAGTATCCACCTCAGGTAACTGGGGAGGCTGAGCCACTGTCCCTTAGAGGATATCTACCTTATAAAGCTAATCGACAAACTCAGGAAAAAAACCATCATGCAGAGACATGGAAAGAAATCAGGTGTGAAAGAAATGGAGGAAAAAAGACGACTAGACATAGAGTTCAAAACCACGGTTATAAGGCTTTTCAAGAGGCTCCTAGAAAAGGCCGATGAACTTAATGAGAACTACAAGGAAATAAACAAGACCTACGTGGAAATGAACAAGACCTACGAGGAAATGAATGAGACCCTCAAGGATATGAAAAAGGACCAACTAGAAATCAAGCATACACTGACTGAAATAAAAAATATTACACAAAGTCCTAAAAGCAGTCCAGAGGGCCGCAAGAACCAAGTTAAAGATTTGAAATACAAAGAAACAAAATCCACTCGGCTGGAAAAGCAAGAAACAAAAAGAATCCATATAGTTGAAGTGTAAGGGGCCTCTGGGACAACCTAAAGCATGCCAACATCCTAATTATAGGGCTGCCAGAAAAAGAGAGAGAACAAGGCAATGAAAACCTATTTGAAGAAATAGTGACTGAAAACTTCCCCCACCTGGTGAAAGAAACTGACATAAAAGCCCAAGAAGTACACAGAACCCCAAAATATAGGAATCTAAAGAGGACCACACCAAGACACATCACAATTAAAATGCCAAGAGCAAAAGATAAAGAGAGAATATTAAAAAGAGCAAGAGAGAGGGGACCCCAAGGCAGGTGCTGGACGTGGAGGCCACGGGGGCATAGACTACAAAGGAGACAGGACTGAACCACACCTCACCCTGTTTGGCCCCGGAGGATGGCTGGTTAGCGAGAGACGGGTAAGATTCCTCAGGGAAGGAACAACCTAAGACAGGCACAGTTGCAGAGGGGCCAACAGGAGAGAACTAAAAGGTCAACAGAGGTGGGGCACAGACCCTCATCCACAAACCTTGCAGGGGCTTGAATTCTCACCCCTCCTGAGGAAGGTCTCCTACCCCCATGGCTGCTACGCCTCCCACACACAACTCACACCGGGACCCAGGTGGCAGACAGAGACTCGGCCAGCAATAGCTGCCCTATATCTAAATTTAGTTTATTACCAGGAATGCTGAGGACCTACTCAAAAATGCAAATATTCCTTTCCACAACTATTTACTGGGTAAACTAAGATTTCTGCTTGAGTATTAAAATTGACAGTAAAATAGTAATCAAGTTTTCAGATTAATTTACATTGGACATGTGAAATAAGTGAATACTTAAGAAAATATAAATGTACTGGACAAAAAGCTTTTCGTAAAACATTAACTGAAATATCTATTAGTAGTTCATCTCACTGCAAAATTGCCTAACATCCAAAGAACCTAAAGCAGTAATATTCGTGTGCAAAAATTTAAATTTAAAATTACCAAGACTGCAAGAAAAAATTTCCAAAAGCCCCTGTTAACCAAAAAAAGGTGGGGGGACAGTGGGGTAATATCATATAAGGAAAAATATCCTATAAGTAAAATACATGTAGAAAATTCTTACTCCAGAAAAGAAAATTCCATTTGTAAAACCAACTGCAGGACACCCATGAAAAAACACACATGGTGTCAAAATAAGCGAAAGGAAAATCATTTAGGCAAAAAATAAAAAGAATCCCAAGTCTATTTTGCAGAGAGGACCCCTTTGTTAACTTTTGGTCAAGAATGTGTTTGTGTGTTTGCGGAGAACAACTCCAAGACCATGTGGGTTCCTGCGACAGTGAGGAACTGATGGGTCTGTTCCAGCCACGAGGATGGTCCAAAGATGGCGGATGCTGACGACACCCTGCCATGCTAGCAGTCGGCAGCTGTGCGTTGCTGCAGGCAGCCCAGGACCATACCAGAGAGGATGGATCTTACATTGCCACGATGTGTCCACCATCTGGATACCATTGCTGACATGTACACATGAAGAACTATTTGACATTGAAACTGGGACTCAGAACAGTTGGACATTGAAACTGACACTCAAACTTTTTTTGCTCTTATACGTCTGTTTTCAGTATGCAGAGGCAAGATATTTTTGAAGAAAAGAAACAGGGGGAAGTGATTGATATAGAGGCAGGGTGGCCTCGAACAGGCTGTCAAGCTACAGGGGGAAGGCTGGAGTGGATGGGAGGCAGATGCTGGGGGAGATCAACCGAAGGACTTGTATGCATACATATGAGCATAACCAATGAATGAAAGACACTGGGGCGGGGAGGGGGGCAGGTGGGGACATGTGCTGGGGGGTAAGGGAGGCTGGGCGGAGGATATTGGGGGGGGAGGAAAACATATGTACTACTATTAAATATAAGTTATATTGTAGATAAAATTAAAAAAATATTTAAATGACTAGGAATCTACATAATGAGATAATATGCAAACATTAAAAATAATAAATTAAATATATATATTTTTAAAAAATAAAAAAAATAAAAAGAGCAAGAGTAAAACAGTTATTTACCTATAAGGGAGCACCCATATGATTGTCAGCAATTCCTCAACAGAAACGATGCAGGCCAGATGGGAGTGGCAAGAAATATTCAAAGTGATGAATAGCAAGAATCTACAACCAAGATTACTCTATCCAGCAAAGCTATCATTCAGAATTGAAGGTCAGATAAACTGCTTCGCAGATAAGAAAAAGCTAAAGGAGTTCATCACCACCAAACCAATATTATATGAAATGCTGAAAGATATTCTTTAAGAAGAGGAAGAAGAAAAAGATAAAAGTGTAAATTATGAACAACAAATATATATATATATATATATATATATATATATATATATATATATAGTTATATAAGGTATTACCTTTTTCCCCATTTGCTTATCAGAATCCAATGTGATAGTCAGGGCAAAGATTACTAGTATTTGCTTCACTTTGCAATTGACAAAACTGAGGCTTAAACAGAATGGATGTTCCTAGGCCACAAGGCTTGAGGAAGGGGGCTTAAAAGGTATTATTGGAAGTGGTCATTGAGAGGAGTGGCCTTGGGTTGGCTTGAGAGCTGGGCCCAGGCAATGAGGCCATGATAGGAGGGTCCTCAACCTTCTACTGTCCTTGAATGAGTATTTTGCCCACCATTCCCACACTGGATGCTGATTTCAGGGACACAGCCTTGAGAGAGTAACATGTTGATACCACCTGGACGGTATATAAACTGAACTCCATTAAGGCCTCTATATAAACTTAAGATTCTGGCAGGTGAGTATGGAAATCTAATATCTTACTGTGCCAAAAACAAGCCTTGAGTGAAGTAAGTTATCTTGCTTATCAAACTTGCCACCTATCATCTGGAGCCCCTTTCTTCCAGTTTCTCTTTGCTCTTTGTGTATGAAGCCAGTTTTAAAACAACAAGCACAGATCCAGTTTTCTAACTCCAAATTTGGAAGAAAGTAACTTTTAATTTACATAGCTTTTACTACAGGGAGTGATAATACAATGGTTTGGGACTAAATTCTATAGTGACTACATTTGCTTCTGAATTCTCTTGTAATTGGATAGTTCTTCCTGGCAATGCTTCCTTTTTAAACATGAACTAGAAGGAGCTATTGGGTCAGCCTTCTCATTCAGCTACTGGATCCTGAAAGGAAGTATAGTAGTTGCTTCCTCAAGAAGATGTCTTGTTTCATCTTTTCTAACCCTCTAACTTTGTCCAATTTAGCATTTGTAATTTTTTTTTTCCTGGGAAAGATAGAGAAAATAAGCCTGTGTAATGAGAATAGTACAGAGATGTAATTTTATGTTATTGACATATAATTATTATTGAGATATGATTTCCTGTTCAATTTTATATTTTATAATGAAAGAAGAACTTTAAAATTGTGTAATACCTTTGAGATTATCACCTTTAAATGAGCGAGATAATACTTCCAAGAGTAAGTGTGTAATTATAGGCAGATAATGAAAATAGAATTAATTTTTATGCTATCTGTATTATGAAATGTAATTCCATTCAGAAAAAAAATGAATAAAGTGTAAAGATACAACTTAACTTTAACGAATTTTGATAAAAATAAATACCCATATAATTGCCACCTAGATCAAGAAATAGAGTGCCCTACCTGATTTGGCTCAGTCGATAGAGCATTGGCCTATGGACTAGAGTTCTGGGTTCGATTCTGGTCAAGGGCACATACCTGGCTTGCGGGCTCAATCCCCAGTAGGGAGAGTACAGGAGGCAGCCAATCAATGATTCTCTCTCATTATTGATGTTTCTCTCCCTTCCTCTCTGAAATCAATAAAAATATATTTTTAAAAATAGGGTAACTTTGCTAAATTTTTTGTAATATCTTCTTTGCTTTTCTTTATAGATTTTTTAGTATGCTATTCACCATTAGATGATATAGTTTAGTTGGACTATGGTTTTGAATTGTGTATATATGAATTCATTCTTTTGCGTTTGACTTCTGCTCAACTTTATGTTTGTGAGACTCATCCCTGTTGTTTTAGGAAACTATAGTTTGTTAATGTCCAATGCTATCTGATATTTCATTACATAAATCCAAAACTATTTATTTAATTACATACTGTTGGTAAATATTTAACTTGTACTTGTCTCCAATTTTTAGTTATCCTATATAATAAAAGGGTAATATGCAAATTGACTCTAATGGTGGAACAACCAGGAATGACCAGTAGCTATGACACAAACTGACCTCCAGGGGTCAGATGCTCAATGCACTGACCACCAGAGGACAGAACCTCTCCCATCTCCAGGGCAGTGCTAGGGATGTCCAACTAACAGCTTAGGCCCGCTCCTCATGGAGAGCAGGCCTAAGCCATTAGTCAGACAACCCTTGAGAGCTCCCAGGCTGCCAGAGGGATGTCTGACTGCCAGCTTAAGCCCGAACACTCAATGGCCTATGCCATTATTAGTCAGACATCTGCCAAGGGGTCCCGGACTGAGAGAGGGTACAGGATGGGCTGAGGGACATCCCCGGGTGCACAAATTTTTGTGCACTGGGCCTCTAGTTATAAATAATATTGCTATGAATATTTTTATCTATGCCTCCTGGTACTTACTATATGCACACATTTTTTTTTGGACATAAATCCAATAATAGAATTGTTAGTTATAAATATTTAAAATATCTTCTCCTACTTTGTGACTTGCCTTTGAATTCTCTTAATCATATATTTGATAAGTAGAAGTTCTTAATTTTATCTTCATATAAATTTATCAATCTTTACATTCTGTTAGAAACTTCTTTCTCATCTGATAGATGAAGCAATTCTCTCATATTATCTTCTAAAATATATTTTTTTGAAATTTATGTCTACATTCATCCAACATTAGGATTGTTTCCAAATTTGGCCTGTTTTTGATAGTTAAGGTATAAAGCTCTAATGTATATTTTGTACATGTCCTTTCATTGGATACTAGAGGCCCAGTGCATGAATTTGTGCCTGGGTGAGGTTCCTCCACTTGGCTGGCAATTGGGCCATTCAGAGCTGTCTTGCCCAGTCCCAACCAGGGACCAATCAGAGCCAGTGTCCAGGAGGGACCACGGAGGACTCCAAGACATGTTTGGCCCTGTCTCTCCCAGTCCTGATTGGGCCAGACCCCAGCAGCAAGCTTACCTACCGGTGATAGCATCTGCCCCCTGGTGGTCAATGCATAAGTGAGTATGGTCACTTGTCAGTCAACCATTCGGTGGGACATTTAGCATATTAGGTTTTTATATATATATCTAGACTAGAGGCCCAATGCATGAAATTTGTGCAAGGGGCTTGGTCCGTGCAGCCCTGGCTAGCCCACACAGCCCCTTGCAGCCCCAGCTGGCCTTTGTAGCCCCTTACAGCTCTGGCTTCTTCTAGAAGGTCATCTAAATGGTCATTCTGCTATTTGGTCTAATTAGTATATTAGCTCTTTATTATATAGGATTGTAACTCACAGCATGAAATGCTCAGCATGCACTTTCTCTCCAGCCCCTGGCCCTGGGGACCTCATATCCTTGCAAGGCTCTGTTCATCCTCTTCAGCTGCCACACGAAGTAAATTGTATCATGTTCATGAAAACTCTTTGCAAGCTCCATGGGTGTGTCTTTACTTAGCTGCAGTTCTTATTACCCCAACATAAGGAGAGACATACTCATTATCGGTTAACACCATCATGGTAAGACCCCTGCTCAGCCTACTGCAGCAGTTTTAAACAGGCCATGGGTCACTCTAGATGTTTTGGCTCAGTGGATAGAGCCATAGCCTGCAGACTGAAGGTTCCTGGGTTTGAGTCCAGTCAAGAGCCCATTCCTGGGTTGTGGGCTCAATCCTCAGTAGGGGCCATATGGGAGGCAGTAGATTGATCGATTCTCTCTCATCATTGATGTTTCTATCTCTCTCTTTCTCTTCCTTCCTCTCTGAAATCAATAAAAATGTATTAACAAAAATAAAAATAAATAGGCTATGAATCAAACAAAGGTCACTGCTCTCCATCCATCCAGTCCTTTCACACCCTCTTTTGTCTTTGCCCCACAACACACATACTCTTCTGGGGTCTGTAAAATAGGTTTAGGATTTCTACTTCAACCAGGGGCAACACTTCCACATGGCCCTCCTTCCCTGCCCATCTCTGTCCTCAGTCCTATAGGGTCTCATCCTCCCTCCCCTTTATTTAACTTGGTGGACCCTGCTCTGCCCCCTCCTCCTGCAACCTCTTGTCTGCAGCTTCCCCCTTACTCCTCCAGGGGTAGGGCTCCCCAAAGGCTGTGCAGAGGTGAGGGGCAGGCAGGAAGGGGGAGATTCAGGAGGCTGTGAGGGGCTGGTGAGGCAGTGCGGGTGGGGCTGTGGGGGGCCATGTGGCAGTGCTGAACTCTGCTGGGTGAGCCAAGACAGGGCCTCAGAGGAGAGCTGGGATGACGGTCATGGGGAGGAGGAGGGAGGGACCTGAAGCCTGTCTGATGGGAGAGGCACTGGGCTCCTCAGCTGCCCCCACTGTGTAGCTATTGCCCCCTGCCCCTCTCTGCCTCCCTTTTCCTTTCAAGTTTTGGAATTAGTTTCTCCCACTCAGCAACCCACCCCCTCTGATTCTGCTGTGTTCTGAGGACCCTGAGGCCACCCTTGGCCTCAAGCAGTGGGTCTGGCCCACCCTACCCCCATAATGATGCTACCTACTCTCCCGATTGTGAATGTTATTAGATGGGACTTTCAACAATTAAGATTCTCTCTGCATAACTTCATTGTACTTTTTTTTTTACTCTTTTCTAACATGACAAGAAAAAGCTGAAATCTTAGGAAGGCTGGAAAATTAATTGAGTGTTTTATTACTTATACTTCTTCTGGGTTCAAGAATTTTAGATAAATTATTTTGAAATCTTGAATACTAACCAGAAAGAAAATGTCTAGATAGTAAGTCCATCTGACACCAATTTATTGCAATACTGTCTATAGAGTCTGAGATGCTTAGAGATAAACTTCATAGTATGAAAGACAGTTTCAACCCTGAGGCTTAACTTACTATTGTATCTATTGCTTGCAGTTATTCACAGAAATAAAGATTCTATTCTCAGATCTATCCATCACTTGGATGCTTGCCTTGATGAAGTTCATTACATCACCAGTAGAACAAAGCCTGTCTATGTTGGCTGAGATCCCCCAGGGGGCAGCAGAGTAGCAGTTGCCTGCTACTTGGCAGTAACTGGCATCTGAAGGAGTGTGGTTGTGGAGAAATCGCCTGAGAGGAAGATCAGAAAACAAGCAGGAAAGTATCAGGATGTCAGGATTAAGGAAACAAATATACATATACTCTGAGAGCAAAATTGTAACTGAGCTAGAAATGGGAGCTGGGTTTTGGCAGTTAAATAGAAAATGTAGTATTTACTTTTCTAGGCAATGTTTCCTGAGGACCAACAGGCCCATGAAGGGTGTAATAAGTTCTCTGCTCAATGTGGTGTTAAGACATATGAATTAAGTGCAATATATTAAGTGCCTTGAAAAAAATGCACTAAGTGCTGTAGAAATCCAAGAACAGTGACTATAAGGATGAAGAGGTGGTTGTGAGGAGGGCTTTATTGTGAGTGAAATTGGTATCAGGCCTCAGAGAATGCCTCATGAGAGAAAAAACAGGGAGAGGCTAAATTGTATTATTGTACCTCTTGGTGAGCTGTTTGAGCTATAACCGAATGTCCATGTGAGGAAATATGGAAACAAAATATTCAATTTTTTATCTGTGCATCTCCCCTCAAAAGCATAATATCTCTGAAGAGAAGATTTATGAACTCCCTTCATAAATATTATTGGTTTTCATGTTGTTGTTTTTTTAGTTCTCAAGAGAATGAAGATTAATTTGGTTTGTAGAAATTTAGGAGGTTTTATTTGTTGAAGCCAAAGGAATAAATGAGCAATATGAGCCTTCACTCTACTGCAGCATTGCAAGGCAAGGACTTGGGGGTTGGGAGGAGTGACTTTACTAGGAAAGATAAAATATGTGCTCTTGTCATATAACCTTTGTTCTTTGTTCCCCTCACAGCTTCTCTTTGTGACCTCTAGGAATCTTGAGGCTTAAGTATTAAAGCATTCAGGATTTCCCAGTGTCTTGACACTTGGGTATTTTCCCCTTTCTTTGTATCAATATATTCGACAAATACTCAGAAAAACATAGAACTTATAAATCAACTAATGGAGAGGTGACACATTCTAATGAAAAAGCGGGTGCAAGTCCATCACTGATGAGACCGTTTGATATTTGATGTGATGCTTTATTCTAGAGTTAGAATTCCAGACTCCCAGTGCCTAATTGAAGGATCCGGAACCTCTCCTCAATTCCATTTGCAACAATATTTAGACACTCATTGTGCCTGGCACAGACTGGGTCAATAATTGTCAGGTAAAGAGATGAATGAATTCATCAGTCAGTCAATTGGACTACATGAAAACAAAGACATATAAAAGAGCATCTAGCCCTGAATTTGCTCTTTCTAGCCTTGTCTTTAAAAATTGAGAACATTGGTACCTGTGAAAGAAAGTCATAGCGATATGATAATTGTTCTTTGAAACAGAGCTTTCCAACCAGTGTACTCTGAACAGCTTAATGCATGTACTATGAGAAATGGATCAACTTACAACTGATCAGCCTCTGCAGCAAATGAGGCCATGAAAGCCAGTTGCCTCAGGTCTGAGACTCTTTAGAAGGTGGCATGATTGGCGAAGAAGTTGAGGGTGTGCCTCCAGGTGCCCACAAACTGGAAGTCTGAAAGCTAGCATTCCCTGCTCTGATGGGCACCCCTGAGTGTCCAAGGAGGCCCTCCTCCACTTAGATTTCTACCTCAGCTGCCAGTGTGGAGAGTGGATGAGCATTTTGGACAAAAGGAATGTGATAATGTAGAAGGTTATGTTTTAATGGACTGAAAAGAGTTGCAGGTGTGGCCAAAGGTGCAGCCCATAAAGTATGTGGAGGGCTGATGATGGGCTCCTGGTGATTCAGCTTTCAAATCTGTCTTACCTCATATCTGACACTGCTGTCATTTTTTTTGAGGCCATCATACTGCTTTAATGTAGACCAAGCTAGCTTCAGTGTGCTGTTCTAAATGCAAGTGCCTTCTACAAGTAAAACATATCATTATTTTAAAATATTTGATATGAAAACAATTTATTACATTCAAACCCCACTTATAAGTCACAAGAAAATTCATTATTACACTTGATACTGGAAGTTAAGGAAGAGTTGTTAGATTCTTTAAATGCAATTCAACTGTTTTAAATATTTAGATTGCTGTAAAAAAAGTGGTTTTAAAGTTTTTATCATCTACTTTTGCAAATGGTTTCTCATCACAATGACTATCAAGAGTTTTGAGAGCTCATCATTAAGAAATCTTACAGGAATCCGATGTCAGTCACTTCAAGCATAAAACCTGAATTATCCCTGACCAGGTAACTCAGTTGGCTAGTGTCTCATCTACAGTAAAGTAACAGGTTCGATTCCTTGACAGGGTATTTACAAGAACCAATTTATGTATTTATGTATTTCCACTTATTTATGTATTTATGAATACATAAATAAGTGGAACAACAAATTGGTTTCTTTCTCTCTCTCAAATCAATAAATAAAAATAAAAAAAAGAAACCCAAATTAAAAGTTTTTTATATCCATTGACAAAATTTCAACTTTATCTTCAAATGTTTGAAAATATTTGATTCACAAATTTTATCAAATTTAATATTTTTCCTAAATTTTAATTTTATTTATCTTTTGATTATATATTTAAAAAGAAAATCTAACATTTTTACCAAACCCTTTAGATAATCTGCAAAAATAATTTTTTAGTGTGCTATACCAATATTATTACATACTATGAGACCAATATGTACCCAACCACCCCTCCACATACAAAATAAGAGGAAAACATGCTCTAAGTCTCTGAGACTGTTTAGGATGCTTAACTTGACTTTGTCTTTGGCCCCTTGAGAATGGTCTTTAGGTCTTAGGATTTAATTCTTGACACTGGGCTTATGTCAGAGATCAGAAAGTTGCTGTATTTTTACGTGTTTTAGATATTGCTTATTAAATTCTCCAGATTGCATGTGAAAGGAATTTTTTTTTTAATGGCTTATCCTCCTAATGAACTGGTATAATCGGACATGAATTTGTTTTATCATCTAGTGAAAACTGAACAATTTATAGGATTTCCTTTTCTCATTGGTTTCCATTATAGCAATCTTAATTGCAGTAACAGTTATTGTTAGGACATATTAGAAGTTTGTTATTAAAATAGAATAAATTATGCAGAAAACAGGCAAAATTTATAACTTCCTTTCATTGCAAATAAATTGATGTTATCTGAAGATAAAAATACTCAGATTGATCTGCATGCAAATTTTCCTTTTCTTTCCTCTGTTTTTCTACCAACATTTTAATAATATCTTTGTTGATGCCTACATATTGGTTTTGTCAGATATAATTTTTTGATAAAAATAAGGAACACTCTCCTATCTTCCATGTATTCAGAAGTCAGGCAACTTAGGATCTGTTCTAACCAAGCTGCTGGTTATAACCTGTGAGGGTTGAAATTGTCTGAAATATTGGAATCTCAATTTAGCACTGTTACTATAGAAAGAAATGAGATCAAGCCTTGGAAGTTGACGATATCGAAAGTCTTGTTTTCTACTGCACTTAAGGGAGTATTTTTAAACAAGTTTTATAAATGTGGGTCAGATTAC
Source organism: Antrozous pallidus (assembly GCA_027563665.1). Classification (NCBI taxonomy): domain Eukaryota; kingdom Metazoa; phylum Chordata; class Mammalia; order Chiroptera; family Vespertilionidae; genus Antrozous; species Antrozous pallidus. The sequence goes on along the minus strand of CM050514.1, from coordinate 52,102,943 downwards.
ATATTTGAGGCACACTAAAGATATCCCACTGTCACATGTTTTTCCAAGGTGTCCCTAATATAGGACCATAGCAATATTTTCCAAATACTCATGACCCATCTTTGTCTTTTCTAGGATATTTTCAGAACCACTAGTTCCTCATTCATTTCCCTTCTTCTATATTGTTTCTAATATATGCATAACCCATGGGTACAGACAATATGGTGGTAAAGGCCTGGAGTGGGGAATGGGGGCAGGCTAGAAATGATCAATAGAGAGAAAAAGGGGACATATGTAATACTTCCAACAATAAAGATGAAAAAAATTAAATCAATTGTGTCTAATATGTTGGGGTCTCTCCTTTCCTTTGTGTGCTATTTATTAGAAGAGGGAAATTGGCAGGAAGGGTGCTTTTAAAGTTATATTTCTTAGAATTTTATTATTTATTTATTTAAAGTACAGTTGGCATACAATATTATATTAGTTTCAGGTGTATAATATGGTGATTTAACTTATGAAGTTATCACCACAAAAGTCTGGTATCCATTAAAAGTTATTAGGATATTATTGGCTGTATTCCCTGTGTTATACATTACATCTCCATGACTTACTAATTTTATCACTGAAAGTTTGTACTTCTTAATTCCTTTCAAGTGCACCACTGATTTCTTCTAGTTCTCTGAATACCAGTAATTAGAAATAAACTGCTTTATATCTTGTCTTTTGCATGTGTCTACCTGGACTTTTCTTGAAGATTGTATTTCCTTTAAGGACAGTGGTAATATCATTTTAAGAAATCAGGCAACTAATGAGTCTAGTGTATTATGATGAAAAGAATAGGTGCCTAGCCTACTCAGTTCTGTTTCACTTAATAAAACTTGTCTTTAAAAGGAGTCTAAGCAGGTTACAAATCAGAGGATTAGAAATTAGGAGGGTCCTGGATTTCCGAGTCTAATTTTGGTGCTAATTCGTGCTGTGATTTTGGGCAGATTTTCACATTTTCCAGTATTGATTTTCCTATTTAAAAAATTAAGAGATTTGGGCTAGACAGTCTCTAAAATTTCTGTCACTCTGTAGTTCTGATAAAATTCTATATTTCTGCAAAAACGAATTATTGTAAACCTTAAAATATTTTTGAGTTAGCCCTAATTAAATTTAAAGTTAAAGACTGAGTCTGGAAGTATCTCTTTTTATTTTTTTTCAAAGCAGGAAACTGGAGAGCTCCATAAGCTGTGGACACAAGTGCTTTTGAGAATGGAAGGTGGAGTAATTACTAATTTATGTTTAAATAGACAACAGAAAAGGTTGCTAAATGTTTACATATCATCACTGACACAATATTTGTGTAAATTTGTACTTACCTATGTCTAGCCATTATAAACAAAACAAAAAAATGGAGTCTATATGTCAATTAATTTACTAAAAGGGTCAGGTAATATTTTCTATATTATTAAAATTTTTACTTTAATAGTTACAAAGGCAGTAAGTTTATATACTTGCAATTATATTTATTTTAGTTAAATATATTTGATAAAAATATTTGAAAGAAAATTTTATTTAATATTAAAAACTGTTCATAATGGGAGATTATGCATGCTTAAAAACTGTGATAATTAACCTGCTTAACCTCACTAATTTCCTTAATTAACTCAACTAGTACCAAAACTTTGTGTATTTTCTCTGAATGAGAACACATCTTAGGCATTTTACAGGTAAAATAAATGTCTAACAGATTAACTTTAAAACTTAAGACATAGTATTTGTTACAATTATTATTAAGAAATCTAATAGTCATTCCAACTTGTTTTGAGCAATAGTACTCTCTTTTTGTTGTTGTTATTGTTGTTTTAAAAAGTTTCACATTTGATGATATATGTTGTGAAACACCTTTTCAAGTACTTATTTGCCATCTATATATTTTCTTTGGTGAGGTATCTGTTAATATTTTTGGTTCATTTTTTATTAGGTTTGTCTTCTTATGGTTAAGAGTACTTTGTATATTTTGGAAAACAGCCCTTTTTCAAATATGTCTTCTGCCAATTTTTGTCCCCATTTGTGGCTTGTTTTTCATCCTCCTGACAATGTTTCTGCTGAGCAGAAATTAATTTTAATAAAGTTTATCAATTCTTATATGGATTGTGCTTTTGGTGTCATCTAAAAAGTTACCACCAAACCTAAGGCCATCTAGATTTGCTATCTTCTGAGGCTTTAATTTTGTATTTAACATTTAGGTCTATGGTCCATTTTGAGTTATTTTCAGTGAAAAGTGTAAGATTTGTGTCTAGATTCCTTATTTTGCATGTGGATGTGCAGTTGTTCCAACACCATTTGTTGAAAAAGCTGTCTTTTTTCTATTGTATTGCCTTTACTCCTTTGTCAAACATCAGTTCACTATATTTTTATAAGTCTATTTCAGGGCTCTCCTTTCTGTGTCATTAATCTATTTGTCTAATACAAACTAAAACAACAATGAGATACCACTAGAAATCTATTAGAATGGTCAAATTTCAGAACACTGATAACACCAAACGCTGGCAATGATGTGGCACAACAAGAATTCTCATTCATCACTGTACAATGAAAAATTGTATAGCTATATTGGAAGACAGTTTTGTGGTTAGTTGCATAACTAAATATACTCTTACTATATGATCTATATTCACTTTTGGTATATATGCAAAGGAGCTGAAAACTTGTATTCACTCAAAAGTCTGCATATGGGTGTTTATAGCAGCTTTATTCATAATTGTCAAAACTTGGAAGCAACCAAAATATCTTTCAGTAGGTGAATGGATAAATTTATATTATTAAGAAGCCAATATGAAAAAGCTAGTCATATGACATTCTGGTAAAAGGTAAACTATGGAGACTGGTTGCTGGGAGTTATGGGAAGGAGAAATGAATAGGCAGAGTGCAGAGAATTTTTAGGCTAGTTAAAATTCTCTATGTGACACTATAATGGTTGATAAATGTCATTAAACATTTGTCCAAACCCATATAATGTGTAGCACCAAAGTAAACCCTATGTAAACTGTACACTTTAGGTGATAATTATGTCTCTATATATTCAGTAATTTAAATAAATGTATCCCTGTAGTGGGAGAAGTTGATAATGGGGGAGAGTATGCATGTGTGTGGGCAGAGAATATATGGGATACCTCTGTCCCTTCCTCTCAATTTTACTGTGGACTTTAAGTTTCTCTAGAGAAAAAGTCTTTGAGAAAAAGTTTAACACTCAAAATATCTTAAATGGTTTTATTGTATTTTCAAAAAATTAAAAAGAAATCTCATGTTTGATTTATGATCATTCAAAATAACTGGTAAATACTCATGATATGAACCTCCTTCTTCGTTACTCAGCTCCCAAGAGAATGATATTTTTCTGACTCTTGGCACAAGGAAAATAGTGTTGGTCTTCTCATATCCTTTTCAAATCATACAAAATGCTAGTTGGCAGCTACTTTAACCCACACAACTTCAGAAGGGTTAGGTGTTACTGAAAAGCATGGCTGTTCTGGTACCAACAATAGCACATTGCCTCCTGTTGTCATGCTTAGAATTTTACCTCCAACTGGGAAGGGGAACAGAAATTGAGAAAGCAAGAGAGAGTTTACATAAACTGTAACAAGGTATATGAAATATATGTATATATTTCTTATATCTAATATTTGTTGGAATAAATGCAAGTATTTGCCATGTCATTTGAAACTGAAGATGTTGAAAATGAATTTAAAATAACACAAATTCTATTTTCCACCATTGTCAATCATTATCACTTAAACATGTATTGCCATATAAAGCAGTGTTTTCAATATATTGAATTAATATTTCCTGTTTAGCAAAAGTTAAATTGATTGCAATCTCCTTAGCATACTGGAATATAAAATCTGTTTAAAGTTGAACTTCCAACCAGGCTACTAATTTTCTCATTGCAACATTATCCCAAGCCCACTATTATCTTTTAATTATTTCAGATACCTCAGAAAATAACTTTCCTCTTGATTTTAAACACCAGCCTTGTATTCAGGAAACCTAGAACTTCACTGATAGGGTGAAAAACCTAGCAATGATCTACTAAGAACCCCCTTTTTTATAACTGTATCTTTCTCATCAAATTGCTTATTAAAGGAATTATCACATTAGTACTTTAGGCCCTAATCATTGACCCTAATAATTTGGTTTAGAAGTGCGAATACATAGTGCAAGCTAGGTCAGAGTCACTCCTCTATGAGATTTTTAGTTTTGGGCCTGAAAATAGGGTCATTGTCGCTCGGTGGACTGAAAGGTTAGCATGTAAAAACATCATTAGTGTTGGCAGCCGTGTTTCCCAAAGTGTGGAGAAAGATGGTCTACTGTAATAGTCAGTGAGGAGAGGTTGAGGGCATCCTGAGAATTTCAAGTCCCATATTCCAGCTATTTCTGAAGCCAGTTATGGCTCTGTTGTTCAATCATTTTATAAGATACTAATGTATTCTTCAGATATAATCTCATTTTGCTTAAGTCTTCTGAGATTTTGTCATTTATACCAAACAGAATATAACACAGCTTCTTTTTATCAATTTGTATCCAATTACCAACTGTGTCTATGAAATTCCAAGTGATCCTATATAATAAAAGGGTAATATGCAAATTGACCCTAATGGCAGAACAACCAGAACAACTGCTCAACCAGTCACTATGAGGCACAATGACCATTTCTCGGTCCCTTTCCCTGGCCAGCAGGCTCCAATTGCTCAATGGCAAACAGGGAACTAAGGGTGGGTGGGGAGTGGGGAATGCAGGTAGCACCAGGCCACGGCCCCGCACCACCAGTCACCCCACACACAGAGGGCAACTGGTGGTGGGGGCGGGGCCAGCAAGTGGGTGGAATGGCTGACCTCTCAGTTCCTCCCCTGGGCTGGCAGGCTTTGATCACCCAATGGTGGATGGGAAACTCGGGGTGGGTGATGGCAGGGAATGGAGCTGGCTGCGGGCAGCTGAGGAGGATGGCCCTGATCTCAGGCTAGGCCTAGGGACTGTACCCACCCATGAATTTCATGTGCCATGATCTCTTCAGAATGAGCTTAAGAATGCAGTTGAAGACTGTAAAAACCTAATATACCAATGGTTTCTTACTTATCAGTAAGTTCATAATTTAGAATATTGAGTTAACTTGGAATAGTGGCTATGAATACTCACACAGAAAGAAAAATATAGATCTAGATGTGAATCTATGTGTGACACAAATCTCTTTAGGGGTGAAAAAATACCTTAGAAGTGGAATTTCCTTTAGAGGTATTTTTAATTATTTTTTAAATTGTGGCAAGAATAGAAAATTGGTTTATAGTAATTAGCAATATGACTATGGATTTTTGACTTCCAAAGCAATTCTTTATGGAATTCTCTGAAAAGAATACTAATTTGCTGTATGACCTTTTCTCTCTGGGTCTCAGTTTGTTCTCTGTAAACTGAGTGGGTTATACCAAATAATAACTATAGTTCACTCCAGCCCTAACAGTCTCTGACTCAATGTTTGATGATGCATGCAATCATTATACAGTGTTCATATAATGTCAGAGGACTTTGAAAGTCTGGATTGAAATTCTACTTAGAAATGAGAAAGTAAAAACTGAGGGAGCAGAAAAACTAGTCCAGAAGGACAAAAACCCAGAAATGAAACACATTAAGACCAAAATGTAATGATTTATTTGTTGGCACTTTATAAGTTGAGCCTTTATAGGTTTTTTAGGAGCCATCTTGCCATTTACTTCTGGCTTACAAACAGATTTTTTCTATTTACTCTTTTGCATTTAGTCCAAGCACAATAGTTTTCAAATTAAAAAACAAAAACAAAAAACAGAATCAGGTTTAGAGAATAATTCAGTGAAGAACATTATCCTTGAGGATGAAATGTGTTATATTTTAAAAGGCTTAGTTAGAAAGATACTATTAAATTAGTCATATCTTGAAGCAAGTTTTAGGAAGACTATTAACAATTTTGTGCTCCTGGGTAATGTAAAAATTTCTATGACATTTTAAGAAACACAAATTCAAACACACTCATTTTATTGATAGACTTTGGTCCTAGGACTTATTATCTGTATGTCCTTGAGCAAGTTACCCAATCCTTCTAAAACTCAACTTCCTTTTGTGTAAAATGGCAATACTATTTATACTTAATTCAAAGAGTTGTTGTTTGCATTAAATGAGATAATATGTAAAAAAAAAAAGCTTAGCATAGGGGTCGGCATGTAGCAAGTTCAGTGGCTGCTCTTAGTATCAGGCTCTATTGAAATATGACATTTAAACTACAGATAACTTTGATAAAAGGGAAAATCTTCAAGGAAGTTGGACTTCAGGTTTCAATTTGCATTCCCATAAAAAAGTGACCTTATTAAATCAAGAACATGAATCTTTAACAATGAATGGGACAGTTTCAATGCAAACACATATTTTTAGATCATTGAAAATAGTGCTCAATATTTATAGAGTTTGCAGTTTACAGTACTTTCAGATATACATAAAAGTGTGTGCATAATTTTGATTTTTCCTGTTCACTAAATATCCATATTGTTATTTCCACTCTTTAGATGAAGAAACTGATTTAGAGATTTGATGTTTGTATGGCTAGTCACTGTTGGTACTGGCACTGAAAATCTGATCTTCTGACTACTTCTGACAAAGTGCTCTACTTATCGAATGTTTATTGAGCATTTATTAGGTACTAAGCACTGTGATGGGCACTAAGAGAGATATATTACAATGGGTACCCATTGTTTTCTCATTCAGCATTTCTCCCTCCAACTCTCCTTTACAGGAACTTCCCAGAGTATTCTGAGAACTGCTGCTATTCACCAAACCCTAAGCACAGGGTGACTGAGAGAGCTTCCTTGTTAACCTCAGAGTCATAGTTTATGGGAGGAAGGGAGGGAGAGAGGGAGAGAGGGAGAGAAGGAGAGAGGGAGAGAGGCAGAGAGGGAGAGAGGGAGAGAGAGAGAGAGAGAGAGAGAGAGAGAGAGAGAGAGAGAGAGAGAAAATGAATATGTATTTGTATTGTGTTTACTTTGAGGAGCAGGGACACCTGATGTTGTCCAATTCAAATTCTCTTCCTGAGAATCTGAATTTATAGGAGAGAAAGTTATCTGGGTATATGGATTAAGACATGTAGCTTTTGGGAAATGCATGCAGTCACATTTTGCCACTGAGGAGAGGTGGAAGCCTGGCTGAATGAGAAGAAAAAAACCAAGTAGATATTCAGAAACCAGTTGAGATGAAACAGAAAGAATCCTGGAGGTAACATTCTAGTTGTTCTTGAGTCCAACTGCATTCTTGCTGTCTTTTATGATTCATTCCAGTGTAATTACAATAAGTCTGCCTTTTGGTCAAATTAAGTTATATTTTAGCTATGTGCAGAAAAGATTTGGAATTTATATCAACGTTAAGATTAAAAAATGAGGTCTCAGCTTCTGTGAGTACGAAGTAACTACTAGCATTTTCCAAATGACTAATATTCAGCTAATTGCTTAAGAAATACTGGGGAGCTTGTAATATGCAGATTCTGAGCACCTCTCCCACAGGTTCTCATTCAGGATGTCTGTTTGGCTTGAAAAAATATGTATTTTAACAAGATTTTAAAGTGATTCAGATAAACAGTCAGAATAGGAAACCTCTAGCAGAAATACTATTATAAAGACTTTAGAGACATGGCAATGTAACTGAAATATGGCACATGTCATGACAATTATAATACATCAGTTATATTACAGTTTGAGCATTGATTGGATAATAAATTAAACATTTTCTCTTATGTGATTACTATCTCTTTGATGTGTCAGAATGAGGAGAGAAGAAAAGGCAATGCACTCAGACTTGGGGTAAAAAAGTTTGGTTGTAGAAGGGGAAGAACTGAAGATCCACATGGAAATGTTACACAGAAAAGAAGTACAGAGTGATGGGTGGGCAGAGGAAGTGGAGTGACTCCTGCCTGACTCACAGGGGCAATCATAGCATTAGGCTAACAAGTTTTTTTCAGATCTTTGTATCTCCTTTGACCTGACCTCTACTGGGAAGGCAATTCATAGATGTAGAGGATCTTTTCCTAATTTTTTAATAAAATGAAATTTATTGGAAATAATATGGGTTAATAGGATCATATAGGTTTCGAGTGTACATTTCTATGATTATAGGATCTGAATATTGCATTGTGTGCCCACAACTCAAAGTCAAACCATCTTTGTCATAATATATTTGACCCGTTTACTCCTCAGCTTGAACCCCCTTCCCTCTGGTAATCACTATTATTGTCTGTGTCTATGAGTTTCAGTTTTATATCCAACATATGAGTGAAATCATATGGTTCTTAGCTTTTTCTCAGACTATTGCGTGAGCATCTTGGGAAGAATTACTTCCTACCCCCAAATTGACCCTGCTGTAATTTACATTTACCTCAATCTCTTTCAGAAATGCAGGTCATTAGCAATTCATGGGGCAACTTTAACCACAATCAAGCTACAAAGACACTCTTGAGAAGCTCTTCCATCTGAGAAACACAAACAGTTCCATCGATCTTACTAACACCCTAGAGGTAAGTATGAGAACAATAAAAATGGTCTTGGGGGTGGAGCAGGGGAGAAGGGATGCCTTAATGATTCTGTAGAGCTGTTTCCTGGACTTGCCAAAAAGCATTACTGGGAAATGTAAACTGGGTGTGGTTAAATTCTCAGTATTTGTGGATGTCACTGTAGAAAGAAAACTTAGAGATTATCCAGTCTGTAACTTTCAGAGCCGCAGAGAAAGGAAGAGACCTGTCTAGGCTCATACATCTGTAGGTGGCAAAGCCAAGACAATAATTTAGATCTCTGACATTGAGCTTAGTGTCCAACAAATGCTTCACAGGCAGCAAGGCATCATACTGTGTAACCAAGCAAAATTACTATGAGTAAAACTCACGCCTGTGTATAAGGCATGAGAAGACAGTCACTATGATGGAATTGTAACAATAATTTATTAGCCTTGTCTGCAATAATAAAGTATCACAGTCCAGGTGATTTCACAGAAATTTATTCCCCACAGTTCTTGAGGTTGGGAAGTCCAAGATCCAGGTGCCAGTCAATCTGGTTCCTGGTAAGGACTCTTCTCTCTTGCAGATTGCCATCTTCTTGCTGGGTCCTCACAAGACAGGGAAGGAGGTGGAAGAGAGAGACACAGACACAGAGAGGGAGGAGAGAGTGAGCACTCTGGTGTCTCTTCTTATAATGACACAAACCTCATCAAAGAGACCCCCACATCTAATAACCTCATCTAATCTAATTATCTCCTTATAAGCTGTATCTTCATATACACTCTCATTGGGACTTAGGCAACATATAAATTTTTGAAGGACACACTTCAATCCATAGCTATAATCCTCTTTATATTCACCATCATCCTTCTATCTTTCTACATGTCCCACTGGTCCTGCTGATGATTTAGGTGGAGGCAGGGACTTGCTCTCATTGGCAATAACAAAGATGCTTTTTTTGAAAGGAAAAGAGGAGGCAAAGTACCTATTTTGTTTTCTGTTGTGTTTCCTTACAACATCAGGTAAGGTCCATAGGAAAAAATCAAGTCAGTACATGTCTACTAACATTGATGTCTCTCTTTGAGAGACATACTGAAAATATCAACATTACTTGACTTGAACTGAATAGTTCAACTATTGAGTAGTTGTACAGATCCACAATTTTTTATCTGCAATTCCCAAATCCAGAAAGCTCTAAAATCTTACCATTTTCTGGAAATGTGCAGCAAACTAACCTGGTGGTAAAAACCTGACCTGTTCTGATGTGAGGCTGCTGATATCTTTAGTATCCAGCTTAGTGAGCCTATGTTTTGCTGAAGAAATAGTAAAGCATTTGACTATGGGGCCCTACTAATATGCTAATATGCTAATGGTTGTCACATGTCACCCCATAATGGCTCAGACACTCAATACTGGGGAGAGAAGAATGGGGACCAGCCAGGCACAAATGAGCTCACGAGAGAGGAATGGGCCCAGCTAGACTGCAGCTGATAAAGGGACAAGTCTCCTAAACCACAGTCCCAGCACTAGAGGTTGCCTCTGTGCCTGTGGCCTAGGAATGGGTCAAGCCACATGACCCCTAGTCCTGGACACCTGTGCTGTGGCCCTCAGTGAAGCCACCTGCCCATGGTCCCCTGCAGCTGCAGCTGGCCTGGGCGAAGCTGGCCCAGGTCCTGGGTGCTGCAACCAGCCAGAGGAGGGAATTCTGGGTCCCAGGTGATTAGGGGCGATCAGGCAGGCAGGCAGGCAAGTGGTTAGGAACCAGCAGTCCTGGATTGTGAGAGGCAGTCAGACATCCCCGAGGTGTCCCAGATTGGAGAGGTTGAACCAGGCCTCTAGTTTATAATATATTAAGAAATGTATTGGATTGTATTTCTACAGTCCAAATGAGTTTGAATTCTTTAAACACATATGAGCTCAAAGATTTTAGATAGGGAAATTAGAATTTGTAACAAAGTATATCTATTCCAAGTACTAAAATTATGTGTGATATAGTAGGAGGGGAAAAAGAAAGGTGAATTAGAAGTGATTGTTTGTCCAAAGTTCGCAGGAAATGAGCTGTTGCTAAAGCCATCAAAACAGGTATGAGAAGAAAGTGACTGAGTTGTACAGAACTGGCAATTCTATATCTGCCTACTCCAATTACTGCAAATGGGGTCATGGAATTCTTCACATGAAAATTTTAGGTCAAAATATATGGATCTGTATTATATAGGATTCAGAAGAGAAGAACCAGGGTGATTTGAAACATCAATAAAATGCAGTCATTTCAACAATTTGGTTATGTTGCCTCGCCTAGCAGGTCGACCTCCAGCCTACATTTATGGTTTCCTTATTTATCTCATCTTGTTGGAAGTTCAATCTGTGCCTCCTTTAGTTCATTTCAGTGTGGATGGTATGAATAGCTTTCCTTACCATGTTCTTGACCAATACATATGATATCATTTTAAAAATTCTTCAAGTTCCTCAAAGGACTTGTTTGGGAGGTTACTTGATAACACAGCCTTTGGTTCCAACGAAGAGATTTCTGGGTTGGGGAGGGGGAGTGTTGGGAGTTATGATGTTACTTTCAACCTTGGTATTAATTTCCAGTGTGACCTTGAACATGTTACTTCTTTTCTCTAAACTTGTTTCCTCATTTAGAAAACAAGAGACTTGGGACTTATAGCCTCTGATATGATTAGATGAATCATGGTTATTATAACAGGACCCCAGTTTGTCAGCAATTTATAATATGTGAACAACTTTCACATACATTAAATCATTGCATGCTTACAACAAGCATGTATATGTTGGGAAGCTAGGTATTATAATTCCCTTCTAAAGAAGTTCAGAGAGAAGGGAAGTGACTTGACCAAAGTCATACAGCAAACTAGTTCTAGTGAAGAAAGGACCAGGTCAGATTTTCTGACTCCCTAATTGCATAGCCTGTATTTTTCCACTCTGTCTCACCACTTCATTAGTTTCAGAGAATAGCTTCATGAAAATGCATGCACACCTGTTTGTACACAACAGAGAAGAACATTACTTATGACCAATTGTAGGCGGAAACATTGCTTATTCCTTGTTTGGATTTTAGTAGTTGTTGGCACCAGGCTCAGACCAGGAGCTTGGGTAGTTTACAGATGAGGATCTGAGTATGACAGCGTCCATGAAGTGCTGAACCAGAGCACACTGGGAGAATGCAAAGAAGGCAGGAAACTGAAATGAGGTGCCTTGGTCAAATAGAGATAGTAGGAGCATTCTTAGGGAAAACACACTTGTGACTGGCATCATGTCCAAAACCTAGTTTGAGTCTAGGTTGATTAGCATTTTTTGCCTTTGGACTATATTGTATTTGGGGAGAAAAGAGCACAGAAATGTTATATCGTTTCTAAGTCAAGATACTGGTTTTCCTTGTTAGTTGACAAGATATTGGCAGATGCAATTTCAGAAATGTGTGAGACAGAAGAACAAAAAGAATAGTTATAATAATACCCCTTTTAAATGTGAAATTCTTTACAGTTTGCAAAGCACTTTCACATCCATTAGCACATTAATTTCTCCCAAAAGCCCTGAGAAAGAGATCTCATTCTTTCAGGTTAAAGAAATAGGACTCACAAAAGTGATGTGACTTGTCTGTAGTCACAGAACTAGTAAGGAATAGAACACGATCTCAAAATTAACTCTGCCCAGGTAGTATTTTTTCTATGACATGGCACCTATTTTTAAGTGGGTTTCAATTTAAAGAAACAGCAACCACTGTTTTTCATCCAAAACAGTGTGCCTTGGTTTCTTCATCTGTGAATGAGTCTGCATTCAAGGCCCCCTGCATCTGGCTCAGCCTTGTCTAACAGCTCTTCTCTGAACACTCCACATCAGAAAACCAGCTCTTCTCTCTTGCCCATGAGGCAACTCAACTCTGCGTAGGCTACTCTTAGCCCTCCTCTCCTTGATTTGTATTCTCCGTGATTCTAATTCTCCTTGTTTTTAAGGCCAGCACAAATGCCACGAAGCTTTCCCTGAACTTCCTAACTGGTATTTGACACTCCTCCCTAACTTACCATTTACTTGTCTGACATACAGATGATATTTAAAAATTTTCCTCTTGTACCATAATTGTTTGTTACATGTCCTATGCTGTAGCCCAACTGGGATCCTTGATGACAAATACATCACTGTGTCCCATCCCTCCCCCCTAGCTGTGCACTTACTTCACAGGGAAGGAAGGGCTTAATAAATATCTGAATAAATGGGGGACGAATGCATTCTAAGATCCTCTTTATTATTTCCTTCTAAAGAAGTTCATAGAGAAGGGAAGAGACTTGACTAAGGTCACCAGATCTCTATGATTTAAGAAACATAATGCCCATTTTGAAGCAATGCTAATGAGAACCCACTTATAAGTGAGATACTTTTTTACAAAGTTATTAAATCAAAAACTGTTTTGGCAGAATGGTTGCTGTTTGTTTAAAATGAAACCCATTTAAAAGTAGGTGCCATGCCGAGACCGGTTTGGCTCAGTGGGTAGAGCGTTGGACTGGGGACTGACTGAAGGGTCCCGGGTTCGATTCCGGCAAGGGCATGTACCTTGGCTGCGGGCACATCCCCAGTAGGGGGCGTGCAAGAGGCAGCTGATCGATGTCTCTCTCTCATCGATGTTTCTGACTTTCTATCCCTCTCCCTTCCACTCTGTAAAAAATCAATAAAATATATAAATAAATAAATAAATTAATTAATTAATTAATAAAAGTAGGTGCCATGTCATAGAAAAAATGCTGCCTGGGCAGAGTTAATTTTGAGATCGTGTTCTGTTCCTTACTAGTTCTGTGATTACAGACAAGTCACATCACGTTTGTGAATCCTATTTCTTTAACCTGAAGGAATGAGATCTCTTTCTCAGGGCTTTTGGGAAGAGTTAAAGTGATAATGGATGTGAAAGTGCTTTGCAAACTGTAAAGAACTGCACATTTAAAAGGGGTTATTATTATCATTATCATTATTATTATTTTAACAGTCATTACCATGGAACACAAATGCAGTCTCTGGAGCTCCTTTGAGACTTTAAGTGTACAGACTGTATTTAGAAGTTCATATCATCTGCAATATGAGGTTGAATAACAGCCAATCAATGCTAATAGCCTTGGGTCCTTATTTACAGAGTGCCCTTCCTCTGAGCTCAAGGGCTGTTAAAAACTGGATCCATCATTCTTTAGTCAATTTCCATTCTGTCATCCATTCAGCAAATAGTTATTGTATGCCTACTGTGTGGTGGGCAGTATTTTGGACAGTGACTGGATTGCTGATATTGTTAATGCCCTGTTACATTATGGGAGACTGAAGAACCATAGAAGAAAAGGGACTTTTACAGACAGGGTGGAGGTCAGGGGTGCAGCCCTGAGATTAGGGTAGGTAGGTAGTGGCCTACATCGTGCTGAAAATGATTGTTTAAGACCTGAAGCTGAGCCCCTTTGGTCTCAGAGTCACAAATCTTCATCTAAAGCAAATTAGGTATTTGCCCTGTTTGCTGAGAATGAGAAATGATGTCATTGGCTGAAAGGCACATTGTGTGACCCAAGTTACATGGGTTAGGTTTCTGAACTGCTTTGGTCGGCTCAATTTCAGATGCTTTGGAAAGAAAAGTTTAAATGTAGCTATTGATTGGGTGAGATTTGCATCTGTCCCAGAGCTGACTCCAGCAGAGCCTGCACCTGGCTGCAGACATATCACCCAGAATTGCAATTTTGCTTTTATCCTCCAGAGAGAATAGGCTCTTTTTTCAAGTGGAGGATTTCTCAGATGCTGGGATAAAAGCTCCCCTTTCATGTGCTGATGACTCAGAGAGCAGGGAGTCAGCAAGGATGGGGCAAACCAGCCTGAGGTGCTGCTATCTGGGGGCTGGGGTATGTTTCCCATTTTCAGCTTTGTGGTCTTTCAAAGACAGTTCCTTCTTCAGTTTTGGGGTAGTCCCAGAAGTTTTAGCCATACCAAGAACATAACATAGGTCATTTGAACCACTTTTAATGATATGATTGTTGGTGGTCAATTTGATGTCTTTAGGGAATATGGACCTTGAGAAAGACACAGAGGTGACAAAATCTCCACTCTCCCAAAGCTCACTAAGGGGAGCTTAAGAACATACAAAAATAGCCCCCTGGTGCATCTCAGTGGTGTAGCATTGACCCATGAACCAGGAGGACATGGTTAGATTCCCATTAGGGCACATGCCCAGGTTGCAGGCGTGGTCTCCAGTGGGGAGAAGCATGCAGGAGGCAGGCGATCTATGATTCTCTTTCATCATTACTGTTTCTGTCTCTCTCTCCTTCTCTCTTCCTCTCTCTGAAATCAATAAAAAAGTACATTTAAAAAAAATTCTTTATTGTTTAAAGTGTTACATGTGTCTCCTTTTTCTCCCATTGACCTCTCTCTGGCTATTCCCACCCCTAACACATGCCCTCACCCTGCTATTGTCTGTGTCCATGGGTTATGCTTATAGGCATGAATACAAGTCCTTTGGTTGCTCTCTTACCCACCCTCCACCCCTGCCCCCACCCCTGCCTTCTCTCTGAGGTTAGGCTGTCTGTTCGATGCTCCTATGTTTCTGGATCTATTTTTTTCATTAATTTATATTGTTCATTATCTTTCACAAATGAGTGAGATCATGTGATTTTTATTTTTCTCCGACTGGCTTATTTCACTTAGCACCATGCTCTCCAGGTCCATCCATGTTGTTGGAAATGGTAAGATGGTAAGAGCTCCTTCTTTTTATAGCAGCATAGTATTCCATTGCGTAGATGCACCACTGTTTTTTTATTTCTTTATTGCTTAAGGTATTACATATGTGTCCTTATCTCCCCAATATCACCTTAGCCTCCCTCTCAACTCATGCCCTCACTCCCCTATTGTCTGTGTCCATTGGTTATGCTTATATGCATGCATGCAAGTCCTTTGGTTGATCTCCCCCCACTTACCCCTGCCCTCCCCTACCTTCCCTCTGAGGTTTGATGATCTGATTGATGCTTCTCTATCTTTGGATGTGTTTTGGTTCAACAGTTTATGTTGTTCATTATATTCCACAAATGAGTGAGATCATGTGACATTTATCTTTCTCTGACTAGCTTATTTTGCTTAGCATAATGCTCTCCAGTTCCATTCATGTTGTTGCACATGGTAAGAATTCCTTCTTTTTTACCTCAGCATATTATTCCACTGTGTAGATGTACCACAGTTTTTTAATCCACTCATCTGCTGGTGGGCACTTAGGCTGTTTCCAAATCTTAGCTATGGTGAATGATGCTGCTATGAACATAGGGGTGCATATATTCTTTCTAATTGGTGTTTCTGATTCTTTGGGATATATCCCTATAATTGGAATTACTGGGTCAAATGAGAGTTCCATTTTTAATTTTTTGAGGAAACTCCATACTGTTCTCCACAGTGGCTGCACCAGTCAGGATTCCCACCAGCAGTGCACGAGAGTTCCTTTTTTTTATATATCCTCTCTAGCACTTGTCATTTGTTGACTTGTTGATGATAGCCATTCTGACAGGTGTGAGATGGTACCTTATTGTCATACTGTGTTCATGGATTGGTAGAATCAACATTAAAATGTCCATACTACCCAATGCAATCTATAGATTCAGTGTAATCCCCACTAAAATACCAATAGCATCTTTCACAGACCTAAAACAAACTCTCCAAAAATTCAGATGGAATTAAAAAAAAAGTCTCTGAATAGCTGCAGCAGTCCTGAGAAAGAAGAACAAAGTTGGAGGGAGCACCATATCAGATATCAAACTGTATTACAAAGCTAGTGTTCTCAAAACTGCCTGGTACTGACACAAAAACCAGACATATAGACCAATGGAACAGAACAGAGAACCCAGATATCGACCCAAGCCCTTATGCACAATTAATATTTGACAAAGGAGGCGAGAGCATACAATGGAGTTAAGACAATCTCTTCAATATATAGTGTTGGGAAAATTGGACAGATACATGCAAAAAAATGAAACTAGACCACGAACTTGTGCCACACACAAAATGGATAAAGGACTTAAACATAAGATGGGAAACCATAAAAATCTTAGAAGAATCCATATGCAGAAAAAATATCATACATATCTCTTAGCAATATCTATACCGATACAGCTCCTAGAACAATGGAAACTAAGGAGAAAATTAAGAAATGGAACTACATCAAAATAAAAAGCTCTGCATGGCAAAAACAAAAACAAAAAACAAACAAACAAACAAAATAAAATAAAATAAAACAAAAAAATATCATAAAAAAGCAAAAAAGCCCACTGAATGGAAGAACATTATTTGTCAATGTTATCTCCAATAAGGGATTAATCTCTAAAATTTATAGGGAACTCATACAACTTAACAAAAGGGAAAAGTTCTTGTCAGTCACTTTAACAGCTAGCTTAACTTCTTTTTAATTGGATATACAAAACTGTAAAACTTTGAAAGTGCTATGTGGATGCATTTAATGATTACCCATAACAAACTAAATCCTTGGTCTATTTTCACCCAGTCTCTCATATGTCATAGATTTCTCTGAGCAACTTGAAATTCGACTTCTTCTCAGAATATAAATGACATTAAAATTCCTGATGAATGAAGGCTCAGAAAAATCTACCAAAATCGTCTTCCTAATCACTGCTTTTGTTGAGATTTTGTATAATTACCATTAATATTTTTCTTGCTTTTGGTAGAATGGTCCTAGAAACTCAATAACCATAATGGGTTATTAGTTTCATATGATAAACTAGAAGCTTGGTGCATGAAATTCGTGCAAGGTTGGGGAGGGTCCTTCAGCCTGGCCTGCATCTTCTCCAATCTGGGACCCTTCGGAGGATGTCCGACTGTTGGACATGCCTCTCACAATCTGGGACCACTGTTTCCTAACCACACACCTGCCTGCCTGCCTGATCACCCCTAAAAACCTCTGCCTGCCAGCCTAATCAACCCCATAACTGCTCCCCTGCTGGACTTATCATCCCTAACCACCTCTGCCTCATCCCTGCACCCAGGACCCAAGATTCCCTCTTCCATCCAGCTACAGACACCCAGGACTAGGACTTTTATCCTTCTGGCTGGCCACAGGCACCCAGGACCTGGGCCAGCTTTGCCTGGGCCTGCCTTAGGTGCCCAAGACTGTGGATGTGTGGCTTCACCCAGGCCACAGTCACAGGTGCCTGGGACCACAGGGTAGGCAGGTTTTCTCCCTCTCCCATGCCGCCAGCCCTCACAGCCACTGTGGCTTCATCTGGATGGACTTCCGGAAGACATATGGTCTAATTAGCATATTACCCTTTTATTAGTGTAGATAAATTTGGGCTTGAATAAAACAAAAATAAAAAGGAAACTCCTCTATCTTCCCTATGATCATGTTCCTTTGAATCACAGAATCACTTCTCCTTGGTTTAAATATAAGGAAATACAGAGGTACATTTTTAGAAGTAGCTTCCCCTTGTTCTTCATTTTTTTATGAAGACTAGAGGCCCAGTGCACAGATTTGTACACTGGTAGGGTCCCTTGGCCTGGCCTGCAGGAATTGGGCCAAAACCAGCTCTCCAACATCCCCTAAGGGGTTCTGGATTGTGGAGTCCCGGATTCCAAAAGGGTGGTTCCCAGGTGATGCACCCCAGAATTGGTCTTCCTCCTATCTGGTTCTGGGTGTATCACCCAAGAACTGCAGCTGCCAAGTCACTGCAGCTCGCTGGCTCCTGTGTTGAGTGTTTGTCCCTGGTGGTCAGTGCATGTCATAGCTGCTGATTGGAGCATCTGCCCCCTGGTGGTTATTGTGCATCGGAGTTACTGGTTGGATGATTGAGTGGCCGGGTAGTTGGTTAGACTTTTATGTGTGTGTGTGTGTGTGTGTGTGTGTGTATTGCAATATATATATATATATATATATATATATATATATATATATATATTGCTAGTGATTTATGAATATAACAATTTACCTAGTTGTCTAGTTTACCTCCAAGTAATACATTCACTTTTAAGTATTTCTGTTTCAAATTCTTTAAGAAGTTCATCTAATGGTTACTTATATGTGCATACATATATAGATCCACTCTTTAAAAAATACCCTTGACCCAAACAGGAGACAGTCAGAGAAGTGTGGAATAGTGGGTTTGGTTTGGGCCAGGGATGCAGGAGGAATTAATCCTATAGGAACTCTGTCACCAGCTTTGTGATAAACGAGTCACATACTTGCTGTGGGACTCAAATTTTCTTCAGGACCGCCTCTCTTCCTGCCTTCAAGTAATACTTACTGTTGTCTATTATGTGCAGTTTACTAGCTATTGTGCCTATGACTCCACAGTGCTTTACCTCATAAAGGTTACAAAGTTTGAAAGGGGAGACCTAAGGTCATCCCAAACTTTAAGTCATGAATGAGGAATGTTTAGCATTCTGTGAGAACCCAGTGTGGGAAGCATCGAATTACACAGGAAAAAAGATCCTGGAGGCACCGACACCTGTGCTGAGTTTTGAGTGAGCTAGAAAAAAAGGGGGGCATGAAGTCTGAAGTCTTCACAGGCAGGAAGGGCAGTGCAGATGAAAGCAGATACATAAAACAGAATGACTTACTTAGGGAAATAATGGGAGGTTCATGGTTGGAAAAAAGAGCAGGCATGAACAGAAGTGGGACATGGGGCTGGAAATGTAGCAGTGAGAATGCCACTGCTGCTACATAACTATTTTTTATTGTTAATCTTCATCCAAGGATATTTTTTCCATTGGTTATTATTATTTTTTTACAGAGAGTGGAAGGGAGGGAGGGAGGGAGGAGGAAGAGACAGAGAAACGTCAATGTGAGAGAGACACATTGATTGGTGGCTTCCTGCACATGCCCTGACTAGACTGAGGATTGAACCTCCTTGACTGGGAAATGATCTTGCGACCCTTCAGTGTGTGGGCCAGTGCTCAAAGTACTAAGCACCACAGGCCAGTGCTTCATATCTACCTTTCGATTATTGTATTGAAAATACAAGTTAAGCATATTTGTAAAGTTTAGAGATTGACAAAATTAGTGTTTCAGAGTGCCTACATTTTTACCAAATAGTCACTTCTAATACATATCACACATTTCTCAAATGTAAACAAGTTTTTAAAAGATTTGATGGCTTAACTGAGACCTATTAACAATATCAATAGCTCAGGTATGAAAGTGATGACATCCTTCCATTATATAAAATTTTACAATTGGTAATTTAAATATTCACCAAAGTGCTTTGATAAACTTCTCCAACTATTAGCATATTCTTGAGAATAATAGGAGTTCACCAACTTGGTAGTACTTAATCATACTGTAGTTCTCATGAGCATAGGCAGTCAGGATATTTTTCATTTCTTGGCTCAATTACATGAGCATTCAAATTAAAACAATTTTTCATGTTTATTGTAGCAGTAACATATTAAAAAATAAACAGAAAAAAGTTGGAGAAGAAGTTAAAGTTAGAAATTGCATTGGGAGAGAAACATTGAAATTCAGTTCACCCATGACTACAGATTCCAACCACATGTGAAATTCAAACATCTGTGAGCTGTACTTGTATATCCTTGTGAGCCTTAGCAATAATCACTCACAAACTTGAAAATGTGTAGGATCAAATGCAATATATACAAAGTGCATAGTATGCAGTGCAAATGGCAGATAAATTATACTCTCTTTTCAGGCTTTGTGCCAAGTGCTCTCTTGACTATGCCTCCAGGGCAGGGCAGATGGAAAAGGTGAGCCAATGGGACTTCTAGGGGGACAGACACTTTGGAAGTGGTAGAGCTGGAAGGGCTTTCTGAAGGTTCTTCTGGAACTCATGGGCTTAAGGAAGAAAAAGCACAGCTTGGAGGTCAAAAGTTGGATCTTGCATCATGCTGATTAAGGACATAATTAAATGCAAGTCAGATGGAAAGCTCATGGCAACTAGAGAGAAAGAATCCAGAATCAAATTGCTGAATGGATTAGGTCAAAGGATAAATATTAAATTTGCCTGTGACCACAGTTTATTTTGTGCAGTCTCAACAACTGGAAAGTCAAGGTTGTACCCTCAAAGAAACTGCACAGGAAAGGATAGGTCTGGGGGAAACATATAAGCAAGATACAGTCTTTGAAGTCAAAGAGCTGCTTCTGATTGATCGAGTAAACGTGAAAACAGTAAATGCTAAGTCCAAGGGAGAGCATACCGAGAGATTTAATAGAGGGAAATAAGTTACCCTGGAAAGCCCTTCCATTAAGACAACTCCTCTGCTCCAACATTTGTAAAAACTACCTGAAATGGTCAAGGCAGTAGGGGCAGACATTAAAATTGGTCTCTCAAATATGGCAATGGTGATGTCTCAATGGGAATCTTTACTGTTAAGGCTCCATCCTCAATCAGTGCCTCTTTTTTAAAAATGTTTTATTGCCTTTAGAGAGAGAGGAAGGAAGAAAGAGAGATAAAAATAGGTCAGCCACCTCCTGCACACCCCCTACTGGGTATCAAGCCCCAACCCTGGCATGTGTCCTAATGGAGAATCAAACCAGCAACCTTTTGGTGCATGGATGACACTCAGTGCCTCTTTTCTCCGCCTCAGCAGCACAAGACTAGTTGCTCACATCAAATGTACTCTACAGCCTCTCTCTACTTAGAGTTTAATGCTAAAACTTCTTTGGGAAATGGCTTTCTCTTCTTCACTGTAATGTCCTTTTCATTCTTCAGGTGCCCTGCCCCATCTCTAACTGCTAAAGTAAGCATCCCCCTTCTTGAGCTCCTGTAGCACTAGTTTATCCAAATACCAGTGGTGGGAGATGTTCCATCTACCACACATATGTCCTCGAGGCATGTGCAAAGATTAAAAATTTAAATTTTGGAAGTAACTAGTTGGGTTTGTAACTCTATAGCACACTTACTTTATACTTTGGGAAAATAGCATATTATCTTGGAACCTCAGTTCCTTATTAGTGTAATTATGATGATTTACTTAGGTAGTGCATATAAAGCGCCCAGCATGATCTGAGACAAAAATTGAAAAGTTTGTTAAATTCAATGTATGAAATTGAAATATAAACTAGCTCAGAATTTAAATATAAATATAAAGTAGTCCGGTATCTTAAAATAGGCTTTAGGGGCTATCTTCAACTTGAGAAAGAAGTTTGACTTCCTACATTGTCACAGTATCCTTTAAATAAACTCTCTGATGCCACACAAGAACAAGTCATTATCCTCTCAGCAATTTTATGAGTGATAAAACTGTGACATTTTAATCTTATTATATGCATAATCCATGAAGAAAGATGTTTAAATTATTTTATAAACTTATGTGATTCTTCTCAGTGTTCATATCTCTTCTGAATTCTGATTTTCAGTTTATAACTAAGATGGATAAACTATACATTTAAATTTTTTTCTTTCATTTTTGTTGCATTTATGTATTTAAACAATTTTTAAATAGTTTATTGAATATTATATAGAGAGAGGAAGGGAGAGAGAGAGAGAGAGAAAGAGAGAATCATCAATGAGAGAGCATAACACCAGTATGCTGCCTCTTGCTTGCAGCCTACTGTGGATCAAGCCCACAACCTGAACATGTGTCCTTGACCAAGAATCTAACCAGTAACTTCCTGGTTCATAGGATGATGCCCAACCAACTGCCCACACTGGCCAGAGCCATGTTTGTTGCATTTAGATTTCCCTGGTCCTCCATTCAGGACCTAGGTGATACTTGTTGCATAATTTTCACCCTTTAAGGCAATTAAGAAACAAAACTCACAGAAGTATCAAATAGACTGTCCAACTTATGAGGTAAGGTGAGGGATGAGGGGGTAAGAGATCAACCAAAGGACTTGTATGCATGCATATGAACATATTCAATGGTCACAGACATGTGGGGGAAGGGGAGGGCATGTGCTGGGGGATGGCAGAGGGGAGGTGACCAGGGAGAGGTCAATGGGGGGAAAAAAGAGACTTAAATTAAAAAAAAAATAAAGAATTTAAATTAAAAAAAACATACAAAAAACTCAATTGTAAGAAGGCACCATTCTCTTGGTGATTCTTCCATCTTCATCTGTGCTGCTCCCAAATGCCTACTTTCTGTACTTCTAAGACATTATCTTTTGGCACTATGATCTGGAGCAAATAATGCTGAGTGTTATGATTTGGCATGTGCATCAAAGTGGAAATGGGTTACAAATACACAATAATGTATCCTACAAGAATATGTCATCTTTTTAAATGAGCTTTTCTAACATACTTACGTTCAGTTGAGAAAACACCACATCCATTATTAGAAGGGTAGAGTGGCTCTTTGTATTCTGAGAGGATTTTTGACAGATGATTGCTATATTTAGCCAGAGAAGCTAACATCTCATTTAAGAAGGGGAAGAAAAACTATTCAGGGATAAGTCCAGAATTTAGGTATTTTAAGTTCCCTGCTTAAAATGAGAAATAATTAGTGAGACAAAACTAAAGGAAATGGGTAACAGGATCAAACAGTAACATTTACTTATATTCAGAACGTGACGCTAAAAAATCAAAATTTATGGAATATTTGTGTTCGTTATTTGACTGAGTTAGGATGGTAGTTTAGCTCATGGTGGTCTATGAGCAGAGAGATTGCTCATGAGGAGAGAGAGAGAGAGAGAGAGAGAGAGAGAGAGAGAGAGAGAGAGAGAGAGAGAGAGAGTAAATGGTATTGGGAAAATAGGAAGTAAACAATTAGGGAGGTGGGGAATCCTAAGACCAGAGGGAGAAATAAGAAAGAATGAAGAAAGCTGAAGTATAAGAAAATAACAGTGGATGTACACATAAGGAACTATTTGATATTGAAACTGGGACTCAGAACTGTTGGACACTGAAACTGAGACTCAAACATTTTTTGTTCTTAATATGTTTATTTCTAGTATGCAGATGCAAAATTTTTTAAAGAAAAGAAACGGGGGAAAAAGATACAGAGGTAAAGAAGCAT
Source organism: Antrozous pallidus (assembly GCA_027563665.1). Lineage (NCBI taxonomy): Eukaryota > Metazoa > Chordata > Mammalia > Chiroptera > Vespertilionidae > Antrozous > Antrozous pallidus. The sequence goes on along the minus strand of CM050514.1, from coordinate 52,079,485 downwards.
TGAACAGATGTGAAACTACAGTGGGAGGGTGGGGGGCGGGGACTCTGGGAGATCAACTGAAGGACTTTTATGCATGCATATAAACATAACCAATGGAAACAAGACACTGGCGAGGGGGGAGAACAGGTGAGGGCACATGCTGGAGGCGGGAAGGGAGGCTGGGGGGAAATTAATGGGAGGAAAAGGAAATATATGTACTACTATTATAATACTTTAAATTATATATATATATATATATATATATATATATATAATAAGAATTTGGCTCTTAAAAACAAATAAAATAAAAAAATAAAATCAGTAAATCATATCCTCAGGTGATGATAAAAAAGTTGTAGAATTTCAGTTATACTGCCTGAATTAAGAATAAAAATACTCAGGAATATAAAGTATAGCACAGGAAATGTAGTCAATAATACTGTAGTAACTATGTATGGTGCCAAGTGGTTACTAAATTATCAGGGGATTACTTTGTAAAAAATATAATTGTCTGACCACTATGCTGTACAACTGACACTAATACAAAATAACACTTAATGTCAATTGTAATTGAAATATTTTTTAATTTTAAAAGAATAAAAATAATCCATTTAAAAAAAAATAAGAAGAAGATAGCAGTGGAGACCTCTGTTTCTCCAACCTGGAAGTTCAGAGAGAAAAAAACACGAATAAGTAGATCCAGTGTAGAAAAAGCAGTGATATTCAAAGCTCACTTTTATTTGCACTTGAGGTGTAATGAATGAATGAACCAATTGTATCAAAAGTTTTAGAAACTGGACCTTCATTCATTTGTCATGCACTGATTCGTTCATTATTACTCTATGTTTATTAAGTTCTGGGCACTCTGCTATGTCATAGGAATACCTCACCTTTATAGAGAGACAGACATATAAATAAAAAGAGAGACATGAATGAGAAAATACTGAAAATACGATGAAGATTCAGAGGATTTTTGGGAGAACATTTTAACTGAATTTTGAATAAAATGGAAGTGTTCTAGGCTGAGAAGGAGTGAACTCAAAGGTTCCATTTAATTCAATAGCTCTGTGAAACTGAGTTTGTCATCCTTTATTTATTACAGCCTTGAGTCATCTGCCAGCTTCATTTATTGGCATGCTGTAGGGGATGAAAAAGAAATAAACAAGTGAAAAGTTTAGAGGAGAAAGAGGCAGTGAGACAAATGGAAAGAGACTATTTGGATAAGATTTGTAATTCTTCATTTGGTGGTTGAACGACATTAATGGGGCCTAATAGACTACTCTTTCATCACTTCAACCTAGTCTCTGTTTTGTACTCAACTGCTTTGTACTTAATCAACACAGGGAATAAATAGACTGTAAGAAAGCTGGCCAGTGTGGCTTCCTAGTTGAGCATCAACCTATGTACCATGAACCAGAAGGTCACGGTTAGATTCCTGGTCAGACACATGCCAAGTAGTGGCATTGATCTCGGGTGGAGGACATGCACAAGGCAGCCGATAAATGGTTCTCTCTTATTATAGATGTTTCTATCCCTTTCTCTCTCTCCCTTCCTCTCTGAAATGAAATATATTAAAAAAAGCGAGAGAGACTCTAAGATAATGGATAGAAGGGCTGACTTTGGATGTAAGAAATTCCAATTTAATATCCAAGAGTCTTATCCTCCATGGGCCTCAGGTCTCATTAATCTAAAGGAGCCCCAGTGGCTCTTTGAGCACTGGCATTGGTGCCAGAAGAATTGTGACATCCTGTGTGATAACCAAGGGCTAACATGCTTTCTAGTGAGGAGTGATGCTGTGGTCCACAAACACCCAATGTTAGGGCTGGAAGGAAGTGGCAGACTATTTTGTCCAACTCCTTTCTTTGACAGAGGAAAAAACCTGGATTAAGTCTCAACTCTCTCCAATATTCTTCTTGTAACAGTTCTTAGTTGTTAACTATTAATATCTTGAAATTCTTCAGAGAAAAGTAAAAAAATGTTTGTTGAATGAGATGAAAAGAGATTGGGTAGGGTGAATGAAATGTTTGCCAGTCATCAGCGATAGGAATAAATTTAAAATCAGATGAAAAGCAAGATATTTTAAATTGGGACAGACTTCAGATGATTGAGAGAAGGTGTGGGAACATCAGCAGCATCATGGTCTCACAACCTCAGGGTCTGAAAATCAATACACAAAATAACACTCTGTGTACAGCAGCAGTCTGGGTTACACTTCTATCTGCAACCCCCATCTTTGCTTTCTTAACAGCTAGTCTAGTACAGTCATCTCAGTGGGGTAAATGATTATAGAGGTAACAATGACAATGTAAAGAATTCTGGAAAATACTTTTTTATTTTTTAAATATATTTTATTGATTTTTTTACAGAGAGGAAAGGAAAGGGATAGAAAAAAACATGGATGAGATAGAAACATTGATCAGCTGCCTCTTGCACACCCCCTACTGGGGATGTGCCTACAGCCAAGGTATTTGCCCTTGACTGGAATGGAACCTGGGACTGAACCGGAATTGAACCTGGACCTTTCAGTCCACAGGCCAATGCTCTATCCGCTGAGACAAACGGGTTCAGCTGGAAAATACTTTTTTAAAGATAGCAAATACAAAATTCCATTTGCCTTTTAATTTTCTAAACTGTGGAGTGTCAATATTATCAACATGTGGTCATGATCCTCCAAGTCCCTTTTATCTATCTATCTATCTATCTATCTATCTATCTATCTATCTATTTATTTAAAATATATTTTTATTGATTTCAGAGAGGAAGGGAGAGGGAGAGAGAAATAGAAACATCAATGATGAGAGAGAATCATATTGATTGACTGCCTCTTGCACATCACTAGGGATCAAGCCTAAAACCAGGCATGGGCCCTTGACCAGAATCGAACCTGGAACCTTTCAGTCCACAGGCCGACACTCTGTCCACTGAGCCAAATTGGCTAGGGAAGGCTCTTCAAGTCCCTTTTAACAATGCCCTTGGGTAATAGACCTGTGGGATCCATTATACTACTGTATTCTTTCGCTGTTATTTAATTTCATTTGGCTGAAATTACTCATTATTTTTTCCTCCGCTTTTAATAGCACAGTTTTTGGCACTGCAATATGGTTAATTGCTTCATTTCTGCATTTTTCTTTGCCTGCGTAGCTGCAGCCACTAAGTGAATAGAGAATTGAATGTAAATATAAACCAAAAAGACTTTTACCAAGCAAGAGCACTGGTAGTGAAAGAAATCTTTGCTACTATTCATCACACAAATGATACACATGCACCACATCAATTAGGCATCATGTAGAACACATTATGGTGGCTGTTTATTGCTGGCAACACATTTAGTGTAGTTACCATTTTTTAGTCCTCCAATAAAAACTTATGGATGTGTTTACTAAGTGAAATGAATAGAGTTCTGAAATAACAGTTGTCAGTGTAATACAAACAGGGCAAGTCCTCCAACCAAAGAATGCGCACAATGGGCATGCCATAATGGAGAAGGCTGGAGGGAAAGGGGCCATCAGCAGGCTTGGCTCATAATCTTGTTTGTAACTTGCCCCTTGACTTGGGCAAAGCTGTTTGTTCCCAGCTTGAGCCTCAACTCAATTTCACTTTTGTATAATGTTTGGACTATAAGATTTTTGAAGTTTTTTCTAGCTGTGAAACTTTAATGTAAACACTGTGAATCCACAGACTACTGGTATACCCCAACACCTAGAATAATATCTGGCATATGTAGGTTCTCAGTAAATATTTATTAAATGAATTAATATTGACTTTTAGAACTACTTATTCATGTGCTATTTTTCCCAGAAAAAATATTGAGCATCTATGTGTTTGAAATGTGAGGTATTGAGAGTAAAGTATGAGGAAATGGCTTTATTGCAAATATCTACATTCCTTCAAGGCAGCATTGTAATGGTGCATCTTTTGACTAAAACAATGTATATTTTATCTACTCTTATCACAAAATTCAAGGATTGGGTGTTCTTCATAATAATCCCAACCAGCTTTGAGAATTTACTTTTGCACATCATTTTGTCATGTTGTTTCTTATTCTTAGAGTTGCAAAGTGTACTCCTTCTCCCTGAATTCTGTTTGAACTGATTATTTCAACCTGTATATAGTCAGGACCTAAACATTAATGAGATTGGCACACCTCATTTTAAGTAGGCATCACGCCAGTGTAACAGATGGTCTTTGAAATTGTCAGTTTAGAGTGTTTGTATAAATCTCTAATATTGTCACGTGAACAAAGTCCTTAACAAGAAATGTCAAAAATGTTTGTCAGTTGGCCTCCAGATGCCTTACCTATGCATCATTACTCTGTCTTACCACTCTGCAAGCCTCTTTAGACTCCTGATAGCTCTCAGAGAAATTATTGTTAAATGATGTAGACAGGTGATTCTTTGGCAAAATACACCCAGATGACCTGCATCCTCTTTTGCCATTTCCCATCTTTTACAGACTGTTCCTTACATCCATTGCATACTTGCATCCTGTATCATTTCTATTAAAACTTTATTACTTGCCATTTTCTTCTTAGGAAGACTGTTATTTTACCTTCACTCAAGAAAGAGAATAAAAACCTCACACATAGTATGTAATAAAGATAAGGTGGCTTTCTGAGAGACACTACCTAATCTTCATAGCATTGTTACTTTCACATGGCTTTGCCACGTTGACTCATCATCTTTTCTACTTTGAAAATTTTGTCATCTACTTTATTCTTCCTTCTTTTATGACTAATTTCATCCAATCTCCTAGCCTCTTTGGGAAGGCATGGTCCATGTAGGACTCTGCATAAGAGATACTTGAACCTAGAGCTGATAATTTATGTTTTGTCCAACAGTAAACACTGCACACTTTTGTTAACTTCCTCTTGATAATCTTCTTTTTTCTTATAGGTCATTTATAATCCTGTTTATGACATCAGGATTGCTGATTGATGCCTCCCACTTGCCAAAAAACAAAAACAAAAACAAAAAAACTGGCTTTGCGGTCATGGAAAAAGCTTTATTTCATTAAACTCATCAAGTACTAAATAAAACCTTGTAAGCTCCACATACTAGAAGCCAGAAATACAACAGTGAAAAAATGGACCTGGTTTTTGTCTTTGTGGAGCTTACATTCTGGTGATAGCTCAAAACTGACAACCCCAGTAGAGACAGTGAGTTGATCACTTCTTCTGTCCTATAATGAATACTCATTTATGGTGGTGAGTTGATCTTACTGTCATCACCAAAAGCAATTCTCAATAGTCAATTGTTATTTCCTTTACAACAGATTATCCAATTATACAAGATGAACAGTAAGAAAATAATTGGGCACAAAGAAAAGGTCACAAATTCCTTTCAATTTATATTTGTCACTTCTGAAAAAACAAAGTGAGAATATGAAAAAAAAACCCAATATGGGCTTGTAATTGATTTGACATATTATTGAGACTCTTTCAGTTGTTAATTTTAATGTAACACATTGTTTATTATTCTCATTTATTTACATCATTTTGTACATTCCAATAGGAACCAAAGCTAGAGAATTTGAATATGCACACACAGCCAATCAATATATGGTTAACCAGAATTAGGCTGCAGTGTCAGTGTGGGCATTGCTACTCTGACTCAACTGTGTAGTAGAAATAATATGGCCTATTAATCCCTTAAATCCTCTCCCACTTTGGTGGCGGAGGTGGTTGGGGAATAAACCTCTATCTTTTTTTTTTTTTAACAAAGAGGGGAAGACTTTGAAGGCTTCCAGCTTCTAATTTTTAAAACCTACAGTCTGGCTTACTGCCCAGCCTCTTCTGTTTTCCCACACCAATTGTGATGGTTTCTTTATTATACCATATTATGTATTTTAATATTATTTATGTTTCTATCACCTTTAGTAAGCTTTTATGCTTCTGTAGGTCAGAGGTCATTTTTTATTAATATGTAACCTCTCGGTGCCTCTGGTGTCTTATCTTTAAAATACAGATAATAATAGTACTAACTTCATAGAATTTTATGAAATAAAATTAATTAAAACATTTGGAACTCTTATAATAGTGCCTGGCATGTAGCTATTAGCAGTGCTAGCTAAATATTACTATCATCATTACTTGTTATTATAATACCTATAGTCAATTTCATCTATACAAAACATGTATGCTAAATATTATGGTACATCAAATATTTATTATTGTTTCTTATATTCAGAACATTCTATTTACTACAAAGATATAGGATACAGGAACCCAATTTTAGTAAAGATGGAGAACAGGAGTGAGATGCATATAGATAATTATAGTACAAAATAGAAAGTAATAGGTGATGTAATAGAGGTAAAGAGATAGCAATATTGTTATTTTTAATAGAGAACATTTTCTGATTAAAAGGATCAGGGAAGATTGTAGGATTAGATTGTAATTTTAGTTGAATCTTAAATAAAATATAATATTTGGATATGTAGACATTTGTGTTAGAGGTGAAGATATTCCAAAGATGATTATGTAAGTAAAGGTGGAAAAGGAAAATCTTGAGCTTTGTTTAAGATAATGACGAGTATTGTCTAAGAGTAAGCTTGGAAAAAGACTTGAAAGACAGTCTGGAACTAGATAATGGAAAGGACTTGAAAGTCAGATCACAGATTTTCTATTACAGTTTGATTCATTTTCTATTTAATAAAACATCTGGGTTTTAAAAATTATGAATAAAAGTCATGAAAATTCACAAACTAGCAGGCTCTCCCTGTTCTTGTTCACTGTAGACAATGGGGAGGTGGTTACATAAGAAACCATCCAGGAGGAACTAGATCACCTCCGCCTGTGAGGCAGGACCCTCAGGTTCTGAGCCTGGTTCTGCTCCACTATGGGACTTTTCTCAAGTCAAATATCCTCTCTGCCTCCTCATCTGTAAAATATTAAGGGTTATGTAGATGGGCTCTAAATGTATCTCCTTTTCTAAAACTTTCAAGAGGGGAAGAGGATATAATATGGTACAGTGTTAGGAGCAAAAGATATTTATCCCAATAAAATAGGACATTGTTCTTTTTTTTTTTTTTTGAGAAATCAAGTATAAGTAGTTGCTTTAATATAATTATTTTTCTAGACAGAAAGTATTTGCACACTATATAAAAGAAGAAAAAGAAAAATAGGAGCATAAAACCACTTATAATGCTGCCCCTAACACATCTACACATATTCTGCTCTGATAGTTTTTGTCAGTTGCTCCTTTCTGAGTCCAATGGTCACCTACTTAGTCCCCTTTTCTTTGTTCTCCTCTTCCTCACCTCTTAGTTGATGAATCTCTCTAATGTGTGTTTTGAGGTATATATATATTTTTTCTAACCATCCATGTTTCTGTTTTTTTCTTTTTCTGACCATCTTTCTTTTCAGCCACTTGTCTTTATGATATATATAAATCATAATATGTTACCAGATTATGAGAGTGAGAAGAAAAGTATCAGATGAACTTTATTAAGAACAAGTTTAAGGAAATAATAGACTATTTTATTTAAAAAAATATTTTATTTATTTCAGAGAGAAAGGGACAGGAACAGGGAGACATAAATATCAATGATGAGAAAGAATCATTGATTGGCTGCCTTCTGCATGCCCCACACTGCAGATCAAGCCCCCACAACCTGGGCATATGCCCTGCAAACCGTGACCTCCTGGTCCATAGGTCTATGCTCAACCACTGAGCCACACTGGCCCGGCTAGACTATTTCTTGAGGAACAACTTTACTTTCACTCTTAGCCTACTTTCTAAACCTGCCAAAATTTAAATAAATCCTGAGTTTTGTGATTTTTCCAAATATTTACTTTGACATGCAGTATGAGAGCCCAAAGATTAGCATACTTTAGGTTGTGGCCTCTGAAATCCCACACTCCAGTGTTTTAATTTCTCAGTGCTGCATGGAGGTAGGCTTTGCAGAATGAACCTCAGCAGTTCATCAGCAGGAGCCCTCCACTAATACATGCCCCAGTCTGGTTGAAGTGTCATGATTAATATTTGTAATCAAGGCATCAGACATTGGAAAATCCCAGGATGCCTTCTGAATCACCAGAAAACTGAATTATAGTCAGCCTCAGGTTTCTTGTTGGGAGTACATTTTATTGTATTTCAATGTTTTGAAAATTGAGATTAAAAGTATACTATGGAGGGATCTTTGTGGAACCTGAGCTGTGTTTAATCTACACATCTCTCTCCTTAGCCATTCCAGACGAGAGAGCTTTCTAGATTTGTTTTTATGCCTGAGAATAAGACTATTATTCTCAAGGAGAGAATATTCTCTCAGGAAAATTTGGACTATTGAAAGAAAAAAAAAGTTAGGGAACACATTTATTTCCTCTTACACATTTTGCAGATAAACTAAGTATAGTGTGGCTTTTAAAATACTCTGATATGAAAGTGGTACTTCAGGAATTTTTCTTTATATCTTTTCCTATAGCCTTACACAGGAAAATCACTTCTCTGCACTTTCATAAAATGATGATTTTTACAGTTTTAAAGTCCTTAGTATATCAATAAGGTGCCTCTCCACCTTTGGAGACTACTTCTTAGTTGATTGTTGGAAGAAAGCTAAAAAGAGCATCCCCACTCCCCAATATCCTCAGTATCATTGTTTGGAGAACTTTCCAAGCCTTGGTGCTTGTTCATGGACGTTTGGGGTGGAGGCAAAGGGGATTTCAGGGAGGCAAGGAAATTAAAGTCTGAGCAGCAAAGAAGTGGGGGGATACTAACCTTTGTTAGCTCCAGGGCTACTCCCATCTCAGCCCCTGAAAAAAAACAAAACAAGAACAGGAATACAAGGAAAAATATAAATCCAGTGGTGAAAGCAGGTCCTACAGGGGGAAAGTGTTCACCTGGAAAGTTACTGCAGCAGTAAAGACAGAAATCCAAATGATACCCCTCAAATAGGATTCCTAAATCCCCTTCTTTTCCTTCCCCGCTTTCTGCCTTCTGAATAAAGCTGGACCCAGCTCGTGGACCATAGTCTCTTCTAAGGTTTCTGTAATCCATCCTGGAAAAATCGTAGGAAACCCGGACACAATCCCAATCCAATCCATTTTTAGTTTGCAAAGGAAAATCCAGTCCGGCCTTTGTTTTTTACATTGCTTCCCTGAGCCCAAAGCTTCAGCTATTCGGAGAGAATAACTACGGAAGGTATTGGGGAGAGAAACGAAGGGGGCGGGGAACAGGAGGCGGTGAAAAGGGGAGGGAGGATGCCCTGCGCATGCGTGCCGGCGCCTATGCAAATCGTACATCCAGAAAGCAAAGTGGGATGATCTGTCACTACACCTGCAGCACCAAGCTCGGAGGACAGCTCCTGCTTGCAGCTTCCAGACCCAGGTAAAAATCATCTGAGAGGGCACCGTGCATGCATTTCAATGCCAGATGTGTGTTGCAGTCTATCCCTGAAAGAGACAGTCTGCTGCCGCTGCTTAGTGTCCTTTGGTGGCTGATTGCAGCTTCAAGGTTTAAGAAATCCCATCTTTCAGGAAGCCTGAGGGAAAGGAAGGAAGTACGGGCGAAATCATCAGATTGGCTTCCCAGGTTTGGGAATCTGAAGCGGGCCCACATCTTCCCGGCAACTTCCATTGAACTTCCCAGCACTCCGAGGGGACCGAAATGGAGAGCAAAGGTATGTCTCTGCCCGCTTCGGGGGACTTACCGCTGCATGTGCGTGTGGCCAAGGCAGTCCTCAGCGGAGGGACTGCAGTGCTTGGGGAGCGAGCATCGTACTAGGTCGATAGGAGGAGATGATATGTCCGTTGCAGCAGCCGGGGAATCCTGGCAAGAGGGCCACTTCTAATTCCCACTGCTTGGAAGACAGTGCTTAATACTCCGTCAGTTGCTTAGTGAAGTGTGACGAGTTGTTATTTATTTTTTGGGGGAGTGGGGGTGGGGAGCATCTTTAGCTGGTGGGAGAGGAGAGATGTGTTGGTAAAACAATTTCTTTTCTATGGAATCGATGAGCTCGAATAAATATAATTAATCTGCTTTAGTATTGCTGATAGGCATGTTTGTATCTGATATCCAATAATGCACTGCTATAAAAATGTTTGGATTTCTCCACCCCCACCCCAGGAAGATGGTATTTTTGGATGTGTATGACCACATCCTACTGCCTTTTCAATATATATATCAGCAGATAAATTGGTTCTATTTGAAACACTGTGCATTAGAACTGACCTCTAAGAAGAACAGTACGCTGGGAGTATTGCTTGACTCCCAAACACGATGAATTTACTAGTTGAGGACATGTATATCTTAATATTCTCTTCCTAAGCAATTCTGTATGTTGTGCACATACTAATTGGTAAAGGGAGTACAAAAACCAACTTCTGATGGCATATTTAATACACAAAAACAAAATGGCTATTCCAACTGTGAGATTGGATATTCTTTGGGTTTAACCCCATCTATGCAGGTCTCTTCTTTTTCCTCCTCTTCCTCCTTCTTCAAACACTCACCAGATTGCAATAGCCTTGAGTGATGTGATCAGATACCCAGTAGAAATATTGGATATACTTGATTCCAGTGAAATCAGAAGAAATGATGTCAACTTTTATGAAACTATATTCATTACCAAGCACTGGAGAAGCTATATTTGAGACAAGGTTTTATTTTTAAACCAGAAATGTCAGTCATTGTGCTAATGTGCTCAGGATCAGGGGATGGTGGTGGATTTCCTATTTCTGGGCTGATTAATAAAACTAGCATGTTGAATGATAGCAGGTCAAGAAAGTATTTTAAGTATTTAATTATTAGAGTTAAGTATTTGAACCTAGGTAAGTATTTACAGTATGAAAAGAACTGAATCAACATGAATTCAGACTAGCTGGCAATTTTTAGTTTAAAAAAATTATTTTCGCTGATGGACACTTCAGTGACTAACAGTGATGTACATATATGAGAAAATCCAAATACTTATATATCTACATATATAAATATAAGTATAATGAGTCATATATTTATTAACTCTATTATAGAATCCATTTTAAAATGAGAAACCAGTCTTAATTCATAAAAGTCTGTAATATTCCAGTTGATTAAGTATTTCTAGAACATAAAGTTAGTGACAGACAGAAAGAGTATTGATTTTTGTGTGCTTAAATGACACCTGCTATTTGGTTATTAACTTGTTTTTATGTTGTTGTTGTTTTGGCAATGATCCTTGATAGTGTTTGGCTTCCTATTTATATACTTATTCTTGGCCCATCATAAATACACTGCATCTCTTAGCAATAATTTTTTATTTTCCTTTATTGCTCATAAAATATATTACATGGCACTCAAAATTCCACTTGGTTTATATCTCAAATTGATAGTAGTAGAGTTATAGATATTCTGCCAATCTCGGGAGTTTTTAAAGGAGAAAGAATTTGAGAAATATATCACAAGAATCAGAACAGAACTTCTATAGCTCTTCAGATAACAGTGATACAGGCATGAATCACAGCATTGACCAAAAGGCAATGAAGAATTTTGCTCCAAGCCAATATTGTGGTTATTTTGCAGAAGTGCCATAATTGCTTCATGCAAAACACATAATAAATGTTTTTATGCCAGTTAGCACTTGGGTTTTCTTTACAAAGAAATTAGCTAGGTAGTGACCACATTAAGAATGGATACATTTTTACATATTGGCTTTATTTTTGATGCAATTGTAACAACCAAGCATTGTAGCTAACTTAAAATTTTTATTAGTACTTTAAGAGGTGTGTGTTCCATTCAAATTGGTCCAACCTTTATATTTTATGTTGCCATGTACAAACTTCTCTCCCCAACAGATTCAAATCTATTTCTAGGAAGACATTCTGAAATGTAAGTACATATAAATATTTTTTCTACTGGAAGCTCTCTTCATATAGATTAGCAGCATATTATGGCATTGATTCAATTGAGGGTTCAAGAGTTCTTTATCTCAGAAAAAAATCTAATGGCTCAATTATTATTGACTCCTGTCACTTGCATTTGACAACCTTCACCTTACCTCTAGCATTTGAAAATCTTTCTTTGAGCACTTGTCCAGAGTTTCTAGCAAGTTGAACTTCAGTTATTTACAACTAAGATCAATTTTCTTTTGTTTCTTTCCTTATTGCTTTGTATCACTTCCTGTCAACCAGGGAACAGAAGAGATGAAAATAAATCAGTTGCCCTAGCAATCAAGTCACCATCTAATTTCAGTGATCTTCATGCCTGGGTAATTAATATAGCTTCAAAGGTTTGGGTTGGTTGGTGCATAGAACAGCTTTGATAGAATTTGTGCCTTGCAGTGGCTCACAAACTTCACTGTGCAGCAGAATCATCTGGCATACTTTGTGATCATTCTCTTGCCTAGGTTTCACCCCATACCAATTACATCAGAATATTAGGGTGGAAGACAGATATAGGTAGTTTTAAATGATTCCAGATGCAGCAATGTTTGGGAACCACTGATTTAGTCTCTTGATAATCAAAATATGGTTTGAAAACTAGCTTTTTATTAACTACAGAATAGTTTCTTCACTCCAGGATAATTGAATCAGAAACTTATTTTAACAAAATTCCCAGGTAGTTTGAGAAGCACTGATTTAGAGTGAGGAAATCTATCTATCTATCTATCTATCTATCTATCTATCTATCTATAATTTCTCTCTTGCTATCTCCCTCTCTCTTCTCTATTTTCCTCTTCTCCTGACAATTGTGTTACATATATCTTTGTCTAGCTATGTTTTCAATATCAGCTGGCACATTAGCAACACCTGTAGCGTTTTTAAAGCATAAGAACACTTAGGCCACATCTCTAGACATTCTGGTTTAATTGGTCCTAGAGTGGAACCTGGCCAGAGGTATTTTGAAAAAGCTTCCCAATCAATGCTAATGGATAGCTAGAGTTACCTACTAGTCTAGACCCTTACTACTCAAGGTGTGGTCCACAGACCACATTAACAGCAGCATTAAATCACATTAACATTACTTGGGAAGTTGTTAGAAATGCAGACTCTCAGGAACCACCCTAGATTTTATGAGTCAAATGTGCAGTTCATCAAGGTCTGCTTGTCATTTATATACACATGAAAGTTTAAGAAGCACTGGACAAGATCTTGTGGAATTGATTATATCTGAGAATAACATCACTTCAGGCCCCTCAGTAGAGAAGGTTTGATATGATCTTACTAATCGATATGGAAGCTTCTGGATATGTAATCATGATATAGGTCTTCTTGTTGCTTTTGGACAGAATGGAAATGAAAGGAAAATAAATTGCCTGTCTCATGGTTAGATCAGAAAACACACTCACTTAAACATATATTTTTATTGATTTCAGAGAGGAAGAAAGAGGAAGAGGGAGATAGAAACAGCAATGATTAAAGAGAATCATTGATTGGCTATCTCCTATACCCCCCAAACTGGGGATCAAGCCCACAACCCAGACATATGCCCTGACTGGGAAATGAGCTGTGACTTTCTGGTTCATAGGTCAATGCTCAACCACTGAACTATGCCAGCCAGGCCAAAATCACTTTTAATTATTCTCTCTCTGCTCTTCCTAAGCCCTTTACTTTCAACCCTGATTATCTTTAAACACTTATTCTCTAGGTCTATTCTGAGCATCTGACAATGCGCTGATATAGATCCATGATACTGTTATATTAGATTTTTTAACTCAAGGTACATCTTAACAGAGTGAATATAGCTTTACCCTTTTCCTATTGTCATGTGTCTGTTCAATTCTTTTGAGATTCATTTGCTATGGTCCTTGTTCCATAAAATCTCCACTGACCTTCCCTTATATAATTTGTTCCTTATGTACTGCATTGTTTTTTTACAATCTGCATTGTAATTTTATGCTCTTTACTTAAGCAAATGTTTATTGAGCACCTGCAATATTCCCAATGAACTAAGAAGCAATATCTGGTCTTAAAAATCTCACTCTTATATCCCCATTAATAGATTGTCCTTCTTGTGTAACGTACCTGCAGCTACCCAGGAGCCTGCCTCATATAAAACATTTCTTTTTACCTATGCAAATGTGTACTTGAGGAACTCAGATTGTGTATGTTGAACTGCATAGCCTTGAGTACATTACCATGCCATGTTTGTGCACCAGAGGATTGTAAGTTAGGAGAGGCAAAATATGTTTGGCTACCAGGAGGGCGACAGAAACATCAATTTGATTTCAGAACATAGAACTCAGTAACTTGATCTGCTTTCTCTATAGAGACCTGTATATATGTTCTCAATGAATATTCAGCTCTGTTCTGGGTTTCACACCATTCATTAGAGTCCAATCAAAGCTGCAAACTAATGAATTTAATATACAGAACAGTCATGTCTCAGAAAATAAACTGTTTCACCATACGGGAGAAAAAGAAAATGTCTACATAGTAACTCATTTAGAGAACTGGGAAGTGATTTTAAGAAAAGCTCATTTGTGCTTAAAAACAACAAGAACTAAAACATTGAGGCCATGGTGGTGGGATAAGTAAAATAAAATGTAAAAAACCATAATGCAATAGAATAGGCATTGGATGGAGGAGATCCGTTCTTATTTCAGTGTTACTTTTATTACATCATTAGATATAGTTTTCTAGTGTGAGTCTCAGGATGCTTAACTATTAGAAGAAGTTCATTTTGTTTGATTTATTATATTTACTGAGATGCCACATTGCTTTGGGCACATTATTATATTCAGGGGTCAAAGATATAAATAGTGCATTGGCTTGCCCTCCAGGAGCTCATATTCTAGACATACACAAAGAGACTGTGGATTTCTAACATTGTGTATCTCTTATGTATTTCTAATGTTGTATGTCATTAATCTTACAGAATTAGAGTAGGTTACCTAGCAGGCTAGAATATAAAATCATCCCATAATTAATGACCACCAAAGAGGCACTTAATATTCCATAGCAATAATGCCTATCCCTTTGGTTTCTTTAAACAAAATTGTTGTGTGGGAGAACATTTGAACTCAAGTTAAGTATCCACTTAAAAGCTGTTCCAACTGAGTACATACCTAGCTAGTAACCGATTGTATGACTTAGGTGGCCATAATGAGGCTCATTAGCATTAGTAATGAGTCTAGAGGTGCCCAGTTAGTTATCTCCTATTCTCTTATCCCTATTTTTTTTCCGCCTTTAAGCTTCTGAAGTACTATCCCTTCTAGTGTTGTGTGATCATGAATGCATTTGTGATTTTTCATGTATTAACAGCCATAAATAACATTGATGAGACACTATATCTTTTATTGTCATCTCCTTTAAAATTCTGTGATTAGACATTTTAACTTCATTTTATAGATAACAAAACAGAGGCTCAGAAAGACTAAATGACTTAGGCAACACATCTTAACTTTGTTTCTCTGTAAAATAAGAATTATTGCACCCACCTCAAGCCCCATACCATAATATGAGTATGATGTTAAACTCGTACCAATAAAGCATTTAGAGTTATTTAGAATCAGTATTTCATCATTATTAGCTGTATTTGTCTTTTCACTAGAGTGTGGAGTCCTAGAGGGAAGAAATTGGTCCTTTGCCAACTTTGTAGTTTTAGCAGCAAGCATCCCACATAGACACTCAACATTATCTCCAATGATTTCCACAAAGGCTTCCATCTACAAAGAGAGACTTCTTTTGCACTCATTTTATACTGGAGGCCTGGTGCACAAAATTCGTGCATGGGGGTGTGTCCCTCAGCCCAGCCTGCACCCTCTCCAATCTGGGACCCCTCGAAGAATATCTGACTGCCCATTTAGGCCCGATCATACCAGGATCGGGCCTAAATGGGCAGTCGGACATCCCTCTCACAATCCAGGATTGCTGGCTCCCAACTACTTATCTGCCTGCCTGCCTTCCTGATTGCCCCTACCCCTTTTGCCTGCCAGCCTGATCACTCCCTGGCTGCCAGGGTTTCAGAGCAGGGAGGATGAATAGGTGGGCGACAAGTGATCTTTAGGGCAATGAAACTGTTCTGTCTGATACTGCATTAATGGTACATTTGTCAAGACCATAAGATGTTCAATACAAAGAATGAACTCTAATGTAAACTGCAGATTTTACTTTTGTTAATAATGTGTCGATAGAGGCTCATCAATTATAATAAATGTATCACATTAATTTAAGATGCTAATAATAAAAGAAGCTTTAATGTGGTGTGGCCGGGCCTTGGGGTGACGGCAGGGGTCTTGACCCCCTTCTGGCTCTGGGGCTGTGGTCAGACCCCCGCTGACCCAGTGGCAACCTTGGCCTGCTGGAGTGGAGGGGGCCTGCCTGCCATCTTGGTTAATTTGCATATTGCTCCTGTTGGCTGGTAGCCTAGTGAAGGTACAGTCCATTTGCATGTTTCTCTTTTATTAGATAGGATATTTTATAGTTACTCCTAGAATATCTAAATTTATTTCTATGTTTCTCTGGCTTAGTTTGAGGCAGTTATATAACATCTTGTGGGGTTGAAGGTGGAGATATATTGGGTCAAGTATTATATATCTTTAATGGGTTTAAAACATAGATATGTAAAATATGGCCACAAACAGATTCTCAACCAGGGGTGCATGACAGAAACACTGTGTACCCCAGGATACATGGGGCTTATATATTTAAGGAGCACCTCAGGTGATTAGCATATACACCTTCAATTATGAATCAATAAATGAGCTACAGGGTGGTTACTGTGAAACTATAACATGTACCTGCATCCCTTATCAGAAACACTACAGAACTTCTACTGCTTAGACCTTGACTTTTATTGTCACCGTCTTTAGTGTTAAGAAAGTGTACGTGAAGAAGAGAGACCTAATTTCTGTACTCCAGGCTTGGGATGGAACATAGACATGGAGAGCGTCCGAGGCTAAGATGACACATGACACATTGTTTACCATCACCTTCATCCTCATCTCCTTGTTAGCATCCTTGCAGGCAGAGCATGGTGGGATTTTTCCAGGATCTATGTCTAATGTTCTAATTTTAGTTTGCTCTCCTCTTCAGTTAGTTTTTGAAACAGTCTCTTTCTCTTTGTCTCTGGAATGTAGGACTCCCACCCAGGCAGACCATGGTATTTTGGGCTGTGATGCATTGGATGGATGGTGCCTTGGCAGAAGCTCCAAAGGACACCTGTTGTCCCTCCATAGACACTGTCTTTTTTTCTTTAGCACACACTCTGTCTTGCATTTTACCTGAAACGAACCCTTCCGCCAGTGATTCAGAGGACAGGTCATTGAAAGAGAGACTTTAAACTGTGAAAGAAATAAAGGGAAATTGCTGCTCTGTGGTTAGGTTTTCGTTTCTCTTCTCTTTGTGGACTGGCCATTAGCCTAAGAAACAGCCCAAAGGGACTAGGGTGTAGGAAAAAAAAATCCAGAGACTTTTAAAGACCATTCAGAAGATGATCAAACACATCGAACATTCATTTAACCGGCAGGCAGGAAGAAGCAGCAAGGCCAATCTGCCAAGTGTCCATCTCTCCCCAACCCATTCATTTCTACACTTGTCAACCATGTGAAACAATTAGTTTTTCATCAAACCCTCAAACACTGCTAACATTCAAACAGGATGAGCAAACCTCAACACAAGGCAATTTAGGAAATGCCTTTTCCGCTTTTTGGAAACCGATCATCTAGATATGTTTCTGATTGAAATAAAAACAAAATGTCAGTCTCATTCATGAACTAAATTGGGCTTAGACCTTCTACATAAGAGAATTACACAAGATTTATTACATAATCATTCTAATTGTTGGAATCTGGATAGTTTAAAATTAGATTATTTAAGTAGTTTTCTCCACAGGCTCTTCTTTCATTTCAAAATATTTTCAACATTTCCAACACAATCTAAAATTGAATTTAGTTTACTTTTTTCTCTCTTCTGGAACTTAGAGGAGAAGTATGTGCTATAATATCAAAAGAAAGGTTACCATGTAAATGTCACTGTATTTGCAAGCTTTCAAATAATTTAAAATGAAATGGCACAGGTGCTTTTTACTTATGGACTTTGCATCAATATCAGCAAGAAAAGCAAACTGATAATGCAAATATAACAAAACCCTCAATAATGCTAAGGCAAAGGAGACAACCAGGGCAATTTTAGAACAAGATGATTGATTGCTTTATTTAATAAGCAGCATTTACTAAGTGTCTGCTATGTGTTAGTCTCTAAGGCGAAGCTTTTCAAACTGGGCAGTGCATACTGGTGGGAATATGAAATTGTATACTGGGGTGACTCACAGAGGCACAGAAAACATGTGCATGTTCTGATGAAATAAAACTGACATTAGACTATACACTGTAGAACCTGGGTTCATGTTCTAGTCCCTCCGTTTGATGGTGGAACCTAGGGAAAAATCTCTTTTTTTTCCTCTCCACAGTTTAGTGTCCTAAGCTTTTCTTTAGCTCTATTTGCTTATTCATTTCTAGTTTCTTAGTAAAAAAAAAAAAACATGACTGCTTATTTAGCTTGTTTATATTTTTCTTTACTTGTTCCTCTTTATATTTGATGTTCATAGGAAATAAGTCAGGGTGGCCATAATGGCCATATTAATTTTTTGGTATTCACTGTAGATTTGAGCTAGCTGTTTAATGCTGTGAGTTGTGTGACTGAAGTTGTTGGTTCTATAACTGGGTTGAGCAATTGAACTAGGTTGAACAATTAATTTGGTTTTAAGTGAGAAAGCATTAAGACTGCTGTGAAATTGCTAATTGGCTGTCTATAGCATAATTGTGACCACAATAGAGGCCTAACTATGTCTGAACCAGTGGGTGGCTGCCGTGGCCTGACTTAGGAGGCTGGAGACTTGGATTTGAATCCTACTTCCTGATCCAGTTCATTATGTGACATTGAGTTGGTCACTTCCTTTCTCTGTCCTTTTTCTTCACCTGTGAAACAAGGGTAGATTAGTACCAAGATTCCTTTCAACTCTAAAATTGTAAGAACAAGCAGTTGTGATGAATTTATGTAGGAACTACAATGGTACGTTCTGTTTAACATTATAGCTGGCACCTTGGTCTCTCCTATTTCTTTGGCTAACTCAGTGTTGTTTTTGCTTAGCAGATTGTACATTATGTTTCTGTAACATTTTTTTACCCTCACACATATCTTGTTTTTACAATTAAAATCAGTTTATTTATACATTAGTCATATGTGAAGTTGATTTGGTGGATACAGTTTTCTCTTCTCTGCCAACCCAAATCAGCATTCCCCCCTAAAAAAGACAAGATAAACAGAATAATACCAAGAGTCCAAGAGCTGAATGTTTTATCAACATTATAGAAAGGATATTTTATTTTCTTTCAGTTCTCAATCATTAGCAATGGAATACTGATCATTTTAGATTGAAGAAGCATTTTTCGTATCTAGATGAAAGCTATCAAGTGTATAAAAGCTTTATGGTTAATAAGCTTCATTTCTTGATTGTGCAAATAATAAAAATGTAATGATGGGGTGAACTATTTAACAGACATTAACAGATTAGTAAACATGAGTTGTAATCAGAAACACTTGTGATATGATGATTCTAAAAACAGTGATGAGGATTTATATATTAATTATAATAATGTAAATTTGTATGTCCATAGATGGTAATATATAAACATTGCCAATATTTAGATAATGATGATTGGATTGTGACTGAATTCTTTTTCATTTTCAAATATTTTATCAATATTTTATTATAGTTTTTAATAAAGTATATATCATTAGATATTAAATTCATTTATAAACGTTTAAACAATCTACTTAAACTCTCCATGAGCCATGATTCCATGCTTTATTCCTGTGGGACATTGAAAGGACCATAAGGAGATAACTGAGTCTTTTGAATAATGCTTATGTATCTTTTACTCTGTGCCAAACACTGTGCTTTATATATATTGACTTAACTAATCCTTATATCAATCCAGTATGCACTATTGTTATTCCTGTTTCAAGGAATGGAAGACCCAGGCATAGAGATGTTCAGTAACTTGCCTATATTACACAGCTAGTAAATGGCAGACTGGCTTCAGAGTCTGTGAGCCTAACTACAAGGTTTACTTTTTCAAGTCTGGTAAGTCAATTAGTTACTGAAAAATGAATTCAGCTGTTTACATCTACTAAATTTAGTATACACTTTATTACTCTTTAGTGTACACTTTATTGCTTATTCTTCCCGAAACTCTAGACCAATGGCAGCCAGACTCAGGGAGACATCAGCAATCCTTACCTGCTCTCAGATGGGCTTGAGAAAGAACCCACCGCTCTCCTGTGCTTTAGATCGGCTTCAAACCCAGGGCCTTAAGTAGGCAAGGGAAATATTAAGTGATTGGTTAATTCATTAATCCAGCAAATATTTGTTATGCTAGACGCTGTTCTAGGTGCTGAATATGGGAGTGCCAAGACAAAGTCCCTGCTCTCATAAAGCACGTAGGGCTGGAGACAGATTCAGTGAATGATACAACATGAAAAAAAAAAATTGGGAGAAAATTATGGAGGCCTGTTGCATATAAACTACATTTAAAAAATATTAGTTAATATAATTAATAATTGTCTTTTAAAATTAGATTCTCAGGGATTTTAGAATTTAATTTTACTTGCAAATCTATTATTCCCTAGGTCAGTGGTCAGCAAACCATGGCTCTTTGGCCCCTTGAGCGTACCTCAATCAGATTGAAGACATTTTTAGCAAAGACCACCTTAGGAGTACCCTAATTAAGTTTAAAACAATGTACCTACCTATATAGTTTAAGTTTAAAAAATTTGGTTCTCAAAAGAAATTTCAATTGTTGTACTGTTGATATTTGGCTCTGTTGACTAATGAGTTTGCCAACTACTGCCCTAAGTTTTCAAGAAAATATCTACTGTACAAAGCAAGGCATATCTATAAGCCCACTGCCATGGCCAGGGTATATGCTGTAGTCAGTAATTTATTCTCTGACTCTTTCTAACCTCTGCTGCTGACATGCTTCCTTTACCCAATGGAAGTGAGTTTTATTTCTGTCTCCCTTTGGCTCTCAATCCTTCCAAATTTTTTGCACTAAAACTTACAGATTGGTATTTTAGGGAAAAGGTCCAAAGAATCTTTTCAAAATGTGTTTGACTTAAAAATTGGTCCCTGAATATCTTTAAATTATTATTAAGTCTTAGAATTATAATGATAGGGCAAAACTATATAAGCAACTCTTGATATGAAGTTCCTGAAACTTTCCTATCCTTAAGTATACGAAATATATTTGCCTTCAAATTTATCATCACTTTTTCAATAGCATGTTTTCATATTCTGGCTCTTTCTTTAGAGAAGCTAGAAAAATAAAAAATTGTTTCTAAACTGAATTTTGGTTTTGGATTTTGTCTGTCTACTTTCTAGCTGAAGATATCCAACAAGGTTACTAATTTCCCTGATCCTAAATGTTCTCATATATATAATGGAGATAATAATAGTACCTATTCATAGAGTTATTTTAAAGATTAAATGAAATAATATAGAAAAGTGCTTACCACATTGTCTAGCATATATTAAGTACTCACTGAAATATAGCTATCAGTACATTTTTCAAAATTGCCTTATTATAACCTCTGGTACAAAATCATAGTCCTGGGTTTTTGCTGAGTCTGATGGGTTCAGGTTTACTAAACTGTTTAAATAAATTCCAAATGTAGTACTTTCCAGTCCACTAAAGTAACTCAACATAGAGCTGTAAAGTACAAAGATATTGCTTTTGGATCAAAGTCAAATGGTTCTAGGAAGACACTGTCAAACTGGAGAGCCACAGTCAATGGTTAAAAATCCAGAAGACTTCCTTGTATAGAGAAGGTGCCAGCCTGGCCAGTGAGAGATTTATGAACAAGATTTTGAAAGTGAAGGTCAGCAGATGATTTTCATTTAATAACCACAAGGAGCAGTGAGACAGATGGCCAGGGCAGCCTTGTCTTTTATCTGAGCAACCTCTTTTGATTTCAAATGACCATTGAATCAGGTCTTAGAAAAGATGTGAGGGGGTTAGTGGACAACCTGCAGCCTCCTGTGTTACTCAGTCCTTAAGAATGTTTCTGGAGGAGACATGTATAAACACAATTCCTTGTGAATAAAATTTGAGGTGATTTCTTTCTTTTCTTTTTTTAACCTATTGTTTTTGTCACATGGAAAGTATATTATCAGAGTTCCTTGTTCCCTCCCTCAATTTTTTTCTCTCCAGAGAGAAACACTTTCAGCTTTTTGATATTTACTTCCATATTCTAAATAATAGTTTCTTCTTACAGCCTTTCAATTTCTTACCTCTATTTTTTCATGCCTCACCATAAAAATAAAGTTTTCATCTCTCTCTCATAATCACATTCTCACCACAACAGGCAACCTTCTCATCTTACAGTCTTCCCAGTGCTGTTACATCTCTCTTTTTGGGGGTCAGTATTTAATTGTGACATTATTTTGACTAGTAAATACTTTCCATTACTAAGCAAGTTGAACTATGGTTATTCTTATTTTCCTTTTAAGGTTATGTTTTGTCTGTGGTTGACAGTTGTCTTGGTTTTTTTTAATATTTTTTACTGATTTCAGAGAGGAAGAGAAAGATAGAAATATCAATGATGAGCAAGAATCATTGACCGTCTGCCTTCTGCACGCCACACACTGGGGATCAAGCATGCAACTCTGGCATGTGCTCTGACCTGGAATCAAACCATGACCTCCTGGTTCATAGGTCGGCACTCAATGGCTGAGCCATGCTGGCAGTTGTCTTATTTTTTGTTTGCTTAGATTCTGACATACTTTTCATTATTTAGCTCCAAGTCTCTGCCATGTGAGCCTAATCTCAAAGCATTCAGATACAGATTTAAAAAAAAATCAAGTCCACCCTCTGGAATAATTTCTCTCAGACCCTTCTCACTTCTTTCTATGCCCTGGGCACTAGTCTGATCTTGGGACCTGCCTTATCTGCCTTTCCATCACCCTGGAAGACTAAAGGGTTCTGTTTGAATGTCTTATTTCCCTAAATTCTCTGTATTCTTTCCTAGTTCACTCCCTAGATTGGTGGGAAAAAGACACATCATAGTTAATTTTCTGTGCCTTTGTATATCTAAAAATATCTTCATTTTCCTTACCTCCCTTATATTTGAACAATAATTTTGCTAGGTATATAATTCTGTATTGAAATAATTTTCTTTCAGAATTTAAATGCACAAGTATAGTGTCTTCTCCCTCCTGGTTTTGTTGTTCTAGTCTGATATCATTCTGATTTCTTTATTTTTGAACATGTCTGATTTTTTCCTCTTTAAAACTTATAGGATCTATACTTTTCCCTAAAATTTTGAAAAAGTATAATGATTTGCTTTATTGTGGTTTTCTTTTCACCCATTATGCTTGGTACTTAGTAGGGTTATGTGGAAGTTCATATTCCTTACATCTAGATAATTTTCTTGAAGATTTCCTGTTCTCTGCTTCTCCTGTTTTAGTTGTTATTTGGTTTCACCTTTTTGGAAATTTTGTTACTTAGATATTGATATCCTAAATTTATTTTTTATGTTTTTATTTATATATATGTTATTTCCTATTTTCCATTTCTAGGTAATACACTCAAGATGGCTGCCACGAGATGGCCAGCTGGGAGAGCAGTTGGGAGGGATCAGGTCTGCAAGGGAGGGCAGTTGGGAGTGACCGGACCTGTAGGGGAGAGAAGTTAGGGGTGACCAAGCCTGCAGGAGAGGACAGTTAGGGGCAAACAGGCTGACAGGAGAACAGTTAGACATCAATCAGGTTGGCAGGGGCGTAGTTAGGGGATGATCAGAAGTGGTTAGGGGCAATCAGAAAGGCAGGCAGGTGAGCAGTTGGGAGCCAGCAGTCCTGGATTATGAGAAGGGTCCCAGATTAGAGAGGGTGCAGGCTGGGCTGAGGGATACACACACACACACACACACACACACACACACACACAAACACACACATTTATTGTATGTTTAATTGTGTTTCAGGTTGGAAGAAAATTAAAAACCCGTGTTCAATCTCCCCATCTCTACTTAGAATTCTTTTACTTTTAAAAGTTACTAAGTAATCTTACAAAAATATAATCTCAGCTCAGAGGTCTTGGAGTTAGCATTTTGTGGAATTCTCAACAGTGCCCTGGCTGGCTTCTTCTTTTATACAGCATACTTAGGTTGTAAGACATCAGGGTCATTAAAGTAGTTTTCCCCTGAGAAAGCAACCATAAATACCATAGAAGAGTTGCAATTTTAAGAGACTACCAAGAACATGTCAGCTAGTTTTTTAAAGTTGCCTTGACATTCATTCATCCTTCCACTACCTGGGCATCCATTGGACACTTCCTCTGAGTCATGATGATGCCACTGCTCAAGATGAAAAATGGACATAATAACACCTGCTAAAGGCTCTGAGAGATGGGAGTGATTAAGTCTACATTCAATCATCCATGATTGGAAATGAGTCTCAGCTCTCACAATTCAAGCAATAATTTCCCAGAAAAATCCTCTTATGAATTCAAGTACCATAATAGCATCTTTGTGCTCAGAAGAGACTTTGGAAGTCATTTTTAAACTTCTTGATTTTACCTGGAAAAGCTGAGGCAAAGGGAAAATGTAACCCAGTCGTGTTAAATTCAGGTTTCTTGATTCCCATACTATTTTTCTATCTGCTAAATCAAATTGCACTTTATCCTAAAACCCAGCTATCTAAATAGGATTAAATTATTAAGTAGTAGCTCTGAGTCTCAAAGATCTGGAAGTACCAGTTTTGAAAATCCCAGAGGATTTCTTTAAAAAGAATAATTCAAATGAAGAAGCTATGCTTTGGACATGGGCACAGGACTCCGAGCTCTTCCATGTAATGTCGTAAAGACAGAATGGCTTGCAGTCTTCATGTCTTAAACTGGAAGAACAGGTCTCTTTTTATTTTCACAGGTTAATATTGATTGAATTCAAATTCACCCAGCAAATTTAGGGCGCAACTTCCAAATGAAGCTCTGGTTATGCCATTATGCAATATATTTTTGAGAGGTTTTCCGTGTTTACATTGTCTTAAAAGCATACAACATAGCATTTAAATATTTTGAAGGGGCAGAAAATGTTGTCTTCAGTGAACACTTAAGAATGCAGTATATTCTGATAAATTTGTGGTTTCATGACTTAACTTTTGGCAAATGGTATATTATGGGGAAGCTATGCAAAGACACATTCAACAGCAAGATTTTATGCTAATAATAATTAAATTATTCATTCAAACAAAACACATCCTAGAAGAGATCTTATCTTCCCAAAGGAAGGTTTACAGTTGTGAGTATGCAAAACACAGAGTTTATACTTGTATTGTTATTTCTTAGTTATTGTATTAGTTTTCATCTGAACAACTGTGAACTTACTTTTGCCCCACCCTGTGAATTACATTTTTATATCCACAAATAATGAGGTTGCAATTTCCTCAGGAAAATTTTTCTTTGTCCCTCTCTAATGAGAAAAGTCCCTTCTCTGGTCCTGTGACCTCCCCCGCTGCAGGGTGGATTTCTTTCTACACTCTGATATCATCCCAGGGGCTGCATAGCAGAGCTTCTCTTCTGACCTACACACCTCAGGAAGGCATAGACTATGTCTTTCTTCCTTGTAATCCTAGTGCCTTGGCACCTATTAGGTACACACACAACACAAAGTTAATTGAGTGAATATAAATATAAAGTTCTTGATATATAATAGCATTTATTTATTTGTTTTTGTACCACTTTTATTATACCCACATGGACATAGACGTGCCTAGCACATGTGTGTTCTGACACTCATGTAGCACACAGTCTCCACTTCCTCTTCCTTCTTTTTTGAAACATCACTCAGGTCTCATCCCAGGAGCTCAGATACCCTGTAAAGAAGGGACCATATTCACTGTGACTTAACTTTCTGTTGCCCGGGGAAGAGAACTATCGATCTTTATCCCCAGGAAATCTAGTTAGGCATGAAGACTTCCTCCTTCCCTTGGTCAGAAGCAATTTCTCTGCTATTTCTAAAATGAGAAATAAAATGGTCTCTTTGCTGTTGTTCTTGTCCTTGTGTAACGGGGAATGGCACTATTCTTCATTATTATCTGTGCCTGTACCTTGTCACTACTTCGGCTTCTCCTCGCTCTCATTAGAACGAAGCAGAGCCTGGAGTGCTGTTCCCTGTCACACATTTGTAACTAAATTCTAATGCTTGTCTTTAGTTCCTTCTCTGATCTCAATGACTCAGTGGTACAGACTGTACTTCTCAGGACCTTTTTTGAGTATCAAAAGAGACTTCTGTATTGGTTCATATGGCTGTATTTCTGGAGCCACAGCTATCATCATTTTTCTTCTATAAGATAACTCAGGATTTCTACTTTCTGAGGACATGTTAGAGGTGCTTCAGTTCCCTCAGCTTGGAAGCGGAGGCTGAAAAAAAAATGGAAAAGAAAGACTTTCTTCTTTTTGATGTCAAAATCAGTTTGCTGGAGATGCATTTTGGTGACTGTCCTGTTCTCTTTTTAAATTCATCTATTCCTTTTGCATGGGTTATTCACCTGGTTAGAGTTAAAGATTTTTCGATAGCAAACTTTACATTTATAAACCCTTCACAAAGTTCCCGGTGAATGCCCCTTAGAATCTTGGCTTAATTAGATGCAAATGAGGATTCTAGTGGAATAATTCTTTTTCTTTACCTGATTGTATCTTTGAAACAGAGATTGCTGTGCATTTATATACAGAGAATTAGGTGCATAGTAAGAAACTCTGGATTCAAATTTCACTCTGACCTTGGACATATCATTTCATATTTCTGGGTCTTAGTTTATTGTAAAAAGAAGTAAAGGGGTGATATTAGAGTGTTTTGGGAAGGACTCAAGGAGAGAGTCTACGAAAGTCCTTTGTAAACCACACAGTACTATGATAAAGCGAGTTATGAATAGAGGCCTGACTTTTCCCAGTTATTTCTGCTTGGTCAGTTAGTTCTGGATGAATACATTAGAGAGGTCAGGAAGGAAGGGAACGGCACTGGGCTGGAGTCAGGTGATCCAGAGTCCATCCTGGGGTTGTTCAGCGCTCAGCCACTGATTTGCTGTGACCTTGACAAAGTCACTTCATCTCATGTGCTTCCGTTGCGTCATCAGTAATATGAGGCGGGTTAAAGAAATGATAATGTGGAGATTCTCTTTTAACTTAAAAATATTTATTTATTTTTTTGCTTATAGGTGATAAGAAAATTTTATGTGTTTAAAGGTGTTTCTAAGTTTAGGTTATTTAATCAGAAGCCTTACCAATTATAAACCCATATGGTATATTTTGAATACATAATTTTAAGTAACTCTTTTAAAGAAAACAGCAAAGTTTAATCTTTTAAGCATTGACAAGGAACCAGTGGAATTTCCTGTCCACCAGCTTTTTCTATTTTGTCTGGAAGGAATTTGAATGTTTAAAGAGAAGGCTAAGTATTATCTTCTGATGAAATTCTGTGTGAGAAATTATCCCTAAAACACTTAAAGCATATTTGGTTGTGATAAATTCTCTAGTCACTTTAAATTTGTGTTTTTCCTTCATTCAACAAAAATATAATTGATTTTTTAAAAATCTGGCACTATGCTAAGCACTGTATATGTACAATTGAATAAGACAATTTCTATTTAAAGAAATGGTTGATCTCCTGTAGAAAAGAGCATGTGTTAAAATTATAAGAGAGGTGAGACAAAATTACAATAATATAGAATAAGGAGAGATTAGTTTTGCTAAGGAGATTGAGGGAGGATAAAACTATAGCATCTTTTTAAAATGCTCTGTGGAATATACATGTTTTCCCATACATTATCTTGTTTAAATATTACACAGACCCTAAGAGGTCTAGTAAAACATACTATCTTTTGGAAATTAGTTTAGAATCCTTTGAAATTTCCAAAGCCTAAGCAAGGTAGAGAAAATAGCAATAGGATATATTATTATTTAAAAAAATAATGTGGGTACCAATAATCAACTCAAATTTCTGAAAGTTTTTTCCAAAGTAATTTGTCAGGACTATTTTTTATATTTGATCATAAGTATCATCCAATTAACCATCCATCCCCTTTTACAATGAAAAGCTATAAGAAACTCCCCAAGTTATGTGAGAATTTAATTCCATTTATATTTTAAGGTGAAATTATCTAATATATATAGCATGTTGGTTTGTGATCATAGAGTTGGGAAAAATCTCACTTCAAATTTACAGATAATTAATATAATACACTCTTCTTTTAAGAAAAGTTATTTTCACAGAAGAAATGTCTTGCTTAAGTATACAATCAAGATTATAATCATGGTCTTCTGGAGTAGTCCCCATATCACCTAGGGTCTGTTTAAAGATTGTGGCAAGAAGCCCTGGCCAGGTGGTTGGAGTGTCATTCTATACACCAAAAGGTTAGAGGTTCAACTTCTGGTCAGGGTGTATACCTAGGTTGCAGGTTTGATCCGTGTTCAAGGTAAATACAGGAGGCAACTGATTGAGGTTTGTCACATGGGTCTCTCTCTCTCTCTCTCTCTCCCTCTCTCTCTCTCTCATCAATAAAAATATCTTCTGGTGAGGATTAAAAAAATGATTGCAGCAAGTGCACCTTCATTGTATATGAGAGATTGCTAAAATGATCTCAGTCCCTATTTTGCTGTTCACACTGTATTATTCCATGGATGCTTTTAAAAATAATTAATACTGTATCCAAAGTTACTCATACTGTGCAGTGCTAATATTTCAAGGAAGCATGACTATTTGTGATGCCAAATGCTTTTAATAATGAATCCACTCAAATACGTTAAGTGATTTTTACTCATAAAATGAGGAAACATGATGCTGAGAAGTAATTGCTTCATCTCTGCTTCTTTTTCAGTGAAACATCGTTTAAAAATTAAAATATATCTTTTTATTAGGATGCTACAATATTGTATTTGTTGCATTGCAAAATGAAATTATAATCTTATTTTATGCTAGCACGTTAAATTTAGCAACTATTTTAATTTATTTAAAGAAGTATACTTCTCTGGGTTTGTGAGTGTGATATATTAATGAACTTTACAGGTAATGAATACAATATTCTGTTTTATTTTCTGTATTACTTGAATATTTTTAAAGCATTGTATCTATTTTTGAACTCTGCAGTTTAGGAGTACCAAGTAAAAATGCAGAGTGTCTGCATGTAAAATGGGCGCTTTAATGACAGGTTAAGGAATTGGAGTTGCTTACCCTGAAACATAAAGAGCTCAGAAAATGTACTAATGGCTATCCTGCTTCTGAAGTGGCTTTATGAGGAGCCCTGTAGCTTCCCACTGCCTTAAAAGGGGAGGTTATGGTTCTGTGGTAGTGGGCATGGCACACAGCAGAGATTCAGCAAAAGGACCCTTACTGACTCTTAATTCATGTATTTAAGACAAGAATTGATGACCATCAGATTTTTTAAGTTACTTTTTGTTGTGCCTGAATAAAATGATCTCTTGAGTTATCTTGAAGTTTTGTTGTTATTTTTGGGGCAGAAATATTCATTTTTTTTAATGACAGTGATTAGGTACAATAGAATAACTGACTCAAAAATGTGGGAATTATCTCTCCAAACCCTCATCCTACAGAGAAGCAACTGGAAACCCAGAGAGAGCAGTGGAGAGAGAAGTTGCAGGAAAGTCTATTGACAACTTAAATCAGGGTGTTTTCATCTTTCTCCAATACTTCTGAATACTTCCTTGACTTTGTGATCTAACATGCAACGGATTTGAATGGTCATGACACACAATCAGGGTGATGATTGGGATAGGAGGCCAAGCTCATGATACACTGGGACATGCACATCTTCCTTCCAAGTATTGCAGGTGATGGCTTACTCTGTTGTATCAGTGGCTTTCTGCCAGTGTGGCTAAGAAAGAATGGATTTGTTAACTGTGGGTGCTAAGCAGTTAGAAATTATGGAAGGTTTGTTATGTGTCTTAGATCACTGTGCTCTTCCTTCCTGAGCTAGAAATAAATGAGTAGGAGTGGGTCTCTTATACCCACCACAACTGAACAGTTATTACTTGAGACTTTTCACACCCAGAAGTGGTTCTAAAGTCCATTGGGTATAGCTTTCGCCTGATCATCACTGATTCAGTTCTCTTTATACCTTTAAATTGTGTAGAAAATAAAAGGGCATATTTCCTTGTTGTGGAAAACACCAAGGTAAAACAAAATGACATGGATGTCATTTTGCCCAACCCCTCATCTTACATACATAAAAGCCGAATCCAGAACATAAGATGTGTCTGGTAGTTGGTGACAGATGAGGGTTAGAAACCAGAGATGAGAAGGAAAAACATATTTCAAAAGTCACAAATGTGTTATGGGATGTCATCAGGGATTAGTGACTGCAGTTTTTTAAGGACAAAGACAAAGTTATACATCTCTTTACAGGATGAGGGAAGACATCTCTCACATGACACATAATTCTCTTTGTAGCATTAACTTAAAAGGATTTTTTGAAAGGAACAAAGGAACTTGTGTTTACAAAGTCAGGGAACAATATGATGGGTACTCTGAAAGTCTTGGGGGGGCTGTTAATAATGATGCAGGCTTTTCTTTGAAAAATGGGAGTGATCATCACCTTTTGGAAGAAGATTTAAAAAACACTAAGAGCGCTGTTGCTATTTGTTCATCTTTGGAAAGTACCTAACCCTTTCAAACTTCCAGAGAACCAAAGGTAAATCTCAGAGCTGGCAGGAATATTAGAATTTATCATTCCTGCTCAATGTAAGAATCTAATCTATCTTTTTATTTTATTAAATTTATTGGGATGACATGGTGAATAGAGTAATATAGGTTTCAAGTGTTCAATTCTATGATTCATGATCTGTCCATTGCATTGTGTGCCCACCATGAAAAGTCAAACCCACTTCTGTCGCCTTATATTTGGCCCCCTTTACCTCACACACCACCTGCCCCCTTCCCTCTGGTAACAACCATACTGATCTTGGTGTCTATGAGTTTTAGTTTTATATCTCCTATATGAGTGAAATCATATGGTTCTTAGCTTTTTCTGACTGACTTATTTTACGTAGCATGATATTCTCAAGGTCTATCCATGTTGTTGCAAATAGCAGTACTTCATCTTTTCTTATGCCTGAGCAGTATTTCATTGTATATATGTACCAGATCTTCTTTACCCAGTCCTCTGTCAAAGGCCATTTTGGTTGTCTCCATATCTTGCTCATTATAAGCAATGCATCAATGAACATAGGGATACATAAATATTTGTGAAAAATGTTTTGGAGTAGATACCCAGGAAAAGTGTTGCTGGGTCATATGGTAATTTTATCCTTATTTTTTTGAGGGACTATCAGGCTGTTTTACATAGTGGTTGTACCAGTTTATATTACCACTAGCCATGATTGAGGGTTCCCTTTTCTCCATAACCTCTCCAACACTTATTATTTGTCTTGTTGATAGTAGCCATTTTAACAGGTATGAGGTGGTATCTCATTTTAGTTTTGATTTGAATTTCACTAATAGCTAGTGAGGTTGAACATCTTTTTATATATCTGTTTGTCCATTTGTATGTCTTCTTGGAAGAAGTATCTGTTCAGGTCCTCTGGATTTTTTTTTCAATTAGATTGTTTGGTGTATCCTTTGAATTGATATTTAACTTTTCATTAAATCTTTATCTTTTCTATTCTTGCTGTTAATGGTGTAAATAAGCCCTATTGGAGCTAATATCTATGTTTTTGGTCTTCAAGTCCTAGACACACAGTTAATACTCAGTTCATATTTTTGTTGTTATTGGTATATATGAAATTAATGTCATTCTTAATTTTAGTATTACATGATATTGGTGTTTGAAAGAGACTTAAAATCTGATATAATTCTTATATTTGCAGTAGAAACTGAGGCTAAAAAAGGATCACTGTAAATTTATAGAGGTCTACATAGCTCCAACCAAAACCAGAACTTAGATATACCAGCTTTGTTCATCTCCCAGAACAGAACACTAAATTTTTAAGTAATAACTTTGCTAGAAAATCATATACATATTTGCATATATATAGTTATGATGAGCAGCCACATTATCTGATATTTAATATTTTAGTAACCCCGTTATTAACTAACCAGGTAATAAATTAGAAGATTTACTTATTTATTTACTCACCAGTATTTGTCAGACCTGTTATATGCTAAGCACTGGTCTATATAGAAAAGTTAAGAAGACAAAACAAAACAAAACAAAATTTTCTGATTTCATGGATTATAATTTGGCAGAGGAAAGATTACCAAGTGAGCCAAGTATTTTATGTCATATAGTGAAAAATACCATGAAAAAATGTTCAGAAAAGGTGGATAGGGAATGTTGGTAGCCACTGGGGGGTTAATTTAGGATTTTAATTTGGTAGGTCATAGAAGGCTTCACTGAAGAGGTGACATGTGGACAAGGACCTGAATAGGTAAGGGATCAAGCAGTTAGAAAGCAAGGATTGATCTGAGAGAATGGCATTCAGGTAGAGGGAACAGCAAATGCAAATATTTTGAGGTGGGAGTGAGCCTGGCTGGTTTGCCCAACAGCAAAGAGGCCTGTGAAGTCAGACAAAAGAGTGTTGGAGATGAGGTTTGGTGAGCCCATGGTCCATCTCTATCCTCATGCCCTATTTCTACTGACCTGTGGTTTCCATCACAATCAAATCTCAGATTTCCAAGAAGGCATCCCTGCAACTGGTCAGTATATGAACACATCCCTAACTTATGGTGCTTTGCATCTGAAACCAACTCCTTCAGACAACTAACATCTGTATTTGTCAGGTTAACAAAGAGTGCTCTGGAATTCTGAGCTGAGGCTGGGAGTTAACCTGATGTGAATGCCCTTATATACCAGAAATTTGGGACTATACCAATAATTTCACCTTAGAAAAATTTGAATATCTCTCCCAATGTTACGGGAGCCTCACGTTGCTGATGGAAGAGACAAAAATGCAAATGAACTTGCAAAAGGTGAAATTCTTTTGGTCCTTTTGCAAAAGCAGACACCTCTGAGAACTGTTGGGAGATTTTTAAAGGAGCTATGTGTTTTTCCACAGGGCTCTTTAGAGACTGTTCCCCCACCCCCCAATCACCTTTGGGGATTCACTGAGTTGCTAAATCACTGCATTAGACTGCTGCCTTCTGGAAAAAGCTAATCCCACTGCTTCTGTCTGAGGGAAAAGTCAGCCCTTGGGCTGGAACCAAGCACATTGGAAAAAAATTAAGAGGTAGTGGAGACCTGGGAAGCCCTTAAAAACAGATTCAGATATTCAGAGCAGGGTGGGGTGCAAGCATCCCTAGGAAATGCAAGTATCACTAGAAAGTACTGTAAGACCCAGATAAAGCTCCTGTTTCCATTATTTCTAATCATAATAGCTTTCCTTAATACATCACAGTTTATAAAGCATTTTTCTATACTCTCTCTCACTCAATCTCCTCTGCAGTCCTTTATGGCCCTGTTATCAAAGTGAGATCTACAAGCCAGCAGATCTGCATTACCCAGGAGCTTATTGGAAATGCCTCACCCAGATCTACTGGGCTAAAATGTGAATTTACTGAGACTCTTAGCCCCTTACGTTTTGGAGGCATTGATGTAAGGTCCATCAGAACTCATTTCTCCCCATTACAGTAAGGAAATGGAGGACCAGCAGGTTTGGGTGACTGAGGCAACATAATCCACTTCAGTAATGGTGAAGTTGGGCCTCATACTCGGGCTTTGTGCCTCCTGGACCAGCAATCTCTAGGCTGTAGTCACTTCTTTCCACTCCAAGGTGGGTTAATTATGACATACTAGCTTTTGAAAAAAAATTCTCTGAATGCAAGCTATCAACTTCTCTTAATCTATCCACCAGCATCCCTGGTCCCCTCCCTCATTTACCTGCTGGTACTAGAATTGCAAACTCCTTGAAAAACTCCACAGCATTGCCCCAGTGGAGCCAATAATGAATGAATCCGATAAGAGCTGCTCACATCAGCCACTTGCACTGGGCTTCTTTGCAAAACCTTTGCTGCTTCACTGAAAGAAAGGAGTAGCAATGGAGAGCAAGACAACTAGGGGATGTAGCTGGGACATTTTGATGGGTGCAAATGGATTCTTCCACTCTTGTTCATGGTTATAGAATGACAGATGATGTTTAGCTAAGTACCACAGGAAAACACTATTCATCATAGCCCTGTTATCCTGAATATATTACTATATTCAGGTTATAAAACTATGTCTTGATGTCACTTAGATGATAATCAGAAAATAGGTGATTCATATTTTGGCTATCAGGCTATCATATGATCAGGCTAGTAGGCAAACTGATTCTACTGGGTAAACAATTTTTTTTGTATTTATTTATTGATTTCAGAGAGGAAGGGAGAAGGAGAGAGAGAGAGAGAGACAGAAATATCAATGATAAGAGAGAACAACCAATCAGCTGCCTCCTGCACGCCCTGCACTAGGGATCAAGACTGCAACCCAGGCATGGACTCCTGACTGGAATCCAACCTGGGACCCTTCAGTCCATAGACTGATGCTCTAGCCACTGAGCCAAGCTGCCCAGGGCTGGATAAATAATTCTTAATGTATAAGAATCATGCTTTGAGTGAGGATAAGTTATAACAGAGTTTTAAAGATGTGACTCGGATCCTGAGCTATAATTCTTTAAGTAACTAAAGCTCACTAATCTCAAATTGAATCTTCATATTTTATTAGTTTTTCCAGTGAAAAATGGTAGAAGACATCTACTATGAACCTACTCTGTGCATGTAAATCACCATAGTAGGAGGCAGAAAGGGTTCAGTAATGAATGAAATCCTCTTGAAGAGCCGAAAGATTAATAGAGTGTACACACATGTATAGGAAAAACTAGAAGGATGAAGGTTCAACCTAGGAGGTGGCATTTGAGTTCTTTCTGGACAAGTGGTAGGCTTTGGACACTCAGTCTGCAGAGTGGGGAAAGACACTGGGATGAGGGGACAGTCTGAGCAAAGACACAAGGTGAAAATGCTCTGTACTAGAGCAGCAAACAAACATTGTATTAAATCTAACTTGTAACCTATTAACTCAGAGGCAAAGAAATGTGCCTTTCTTTTCTTTCACTTCAATGAACTTAAATCTGGCTTTGATTCCTTATGCCTGGTGATCAATGCATTATTGGGCCTTATCCCCTCTCCCAAGTGGAGTCAAGGTCCTACCTGGATCTTATGAGCCTCAGAGCACTTGTGGTCACAGGCCTCTGTCGTAGAGTGGAGTAGAGTGTATGCCATGCCTCTGGCATGAGAATATTTTTTTTTTGCTTCCAAGAACTATTTTTTGCCTGGGGTTCAGCTTCCCAGGCAAGCCATGCTGCCATCAGTCCCCAGAATACAGCTGCTCACCTCCACTATTCTGCCCCTCAGCATTCTCTTCCAAATGTTTTTTGCCCCAAAGGAAAAACTTTCCCCATCTACATGCTCTTCAGAGACCCCTTTGATGGTCTCCTCAATGATTTTATTCTTTCCTAAGAGCTGTGATCTTCAGATAGCTTCTGTTTTCCTTACTGGAAAAATTTCCAAGTCAAGGAAATACTACTTTAGTGTCCTTCTTCGAATAGCAAATGAAAAGGGGAACAGATAGAAGTTAACATTTTAGTAAAAAGTTGCACCGCATTCAGAGTATCTAGGGAATGAGGTGGTGCAGGAGAATGTGGGTGTTCACCATGGATATGTTGTTGGTATGGGAGAGAAGGGGTTAGGAATAACTACCACTGACTCTAGTGAATTTCTGTTCCTTTCTTTTCCTTTTAGATCTATTAGCTTTTTAAGAAATATTTATTGTTGAGAGTATTACAGATTTACCTTCTTTTTCCCTCCTTGCCCGCCACCACCTGGTTCCCACCCTGCTCCAGGCCTTCAACACCCTATTGTCTGTTTTCATGGACAATACATGTATAAGTTCTTTGTTTAATATCTTCTTGCCCCTTCCACCCTTCCCTCTGAGATTCATCAGTCTGTTCTGTTTCCATGACTTCAGTTCTATTTTATTCATCAGTTTATTGTGACCATTAAATTCCACATATAAGTGAGATCATGTGATATTTGTCTTTCTCTGAGTGGCTTATTTTATGACTTAAAGCATAGGGCCTAGAGTTTAGTCTGAATTCCAACTTTCCAACCCCTTTCATCCTATACGAACTTGCCTTTATTTATGCCTATCTTTTCCTCTTCTTTATTAAAAGAAGAAAAGTTGGTCTGTCTTTAGTCTAAACTGGCCAACTTTTACCCTGGATCCTGGAACCTTCTGTATCTTGTGGGATGGATGCTCATAAACCTCTGGTATTTTCATCCTTTTTCTATACTAACTTCTTAGTTTATTTGCATGCTCAAGTCTATTCTTAAACACAAAACCAGCAAATGACAATCCTCTTTACCTTCCATCTCTTTCTAGCCCCTTCCTTATATTTCTCTTTTCTTGAAAAGATTGCTGGTTATGCCACAGACTTTTGCTTCTGGGACTGAAGAGTGTTGGAGAAAGAGCCTGTGTAGCTCCACTCTTGGAGACAGACAGATTCTGCCATTTATTGTGTATTCTCAAAAATATACTGTAAGCCTTTCTAAGTCTCAATTTACTAATTTCTAAAATGGTAACAGTGGGGCCAACCTTGAAGTGCTGTTGTCAGAATTCAATGAAATGTAGGTAGTTAACTCAGCATAGTCTTGTATGTGGTAGTATTATTATTATTCATACATATTGCATTCTTGACCTGAAAAACCTACTCTCTTCCTTTCATGTCCCTCCAGTGTACATGAAAAATTCCAGCTAATCCTTTAGTACCTCCTTCTTTTCCCTTCCCTTCCCTTCCCTTCCCTTCCCTTCCCTTCCCTTCCCTTCCCTTCCCTTCCCTTCCCTTCCCTTCCCTTCCCTTCCCTTCCCTTCCCTTCCTTTCCCTTCCCTTCCCTTCCCTTCCTTTCCTTTTCATCTCTTTTCATAGTCCAGTATATTCCCTATACTCTTTCATGGTACGCAAGAGCTTGTTCGATACTTACTGGATCTTCTGCCTTCCTCTCAACATTACCCTGGGAGGTCCTTGACTACAGCAACTATGGTATAAATTTCCGATCTCCAGTTTCTCATTCAGGTCTTGACATGTATGAATACTCAAATGCTTGTTGAGTTTAATTTTATTTCATAAACTATTTTTTTTAACATAGCAGCTCTCCCTTCTTTGGCCCCATGTTTCCATACAGTCTTAGCTGCAACTGAGTAGGAACTGCCCCTTTTATTTATTTATGTATGTATTTACTTTTTATTAATCCTCACCAGAGGATATTTTACCAATTATTTTTAGAGAGAATGGAAGGGATGGGGAAAGACAGAGAAAGAAAAACATCAATGAGAGAGAGACACGTTGATTGGTTGCCTCTGACACACACCCAAACCAAGGCCAGGATCGAGCCTGCAACCAAGGTATGTGCCTTTGACTGGAATCAAACCCAGGACTCTTCAGTCCATGGGCTAATACTCTATCTACCAAGCAAAACTGGCTAGGGCTTTCACAAACTATTTAATAGGAACTTTAGAAATATTAATATTTTAATCTTTATAACAAAACTATGAAGCAAGCCCTATTATTCAGATAAAACAACAACAATTGAAATATAGAGAGGATAAGTTGCCTAAGGCCACTTGGCAAGTAACTAGGGGAACTGAGATTTTAATCCAGGCCATAACTCTTGTCCATGTATGGGTTCATTACTACCTGCCCTGAGGTAAGTTATATGCCTGTCTGTTTAAAGAATTATCAAGGCTATGAAAGAGATAAATGAATTTTGTAAATTGCATGCCATGATAGTGACAAAAAGAGAGCATTATAAATATAACACCATATAAATATGATGATTATCATCAAAATGTTTTTACCTTGATTTTGAATTACTGAAAGAAGACATTACCATTTGTATTTTCTTCTCATCAAAGGAAAAAAAACCTGGAAATAGTTTAACATATGTCACCTTGTAGTGTGATTTCCCAGTCATTTTTCTGCAAGGATCAATTCTACTCAGGAGCGGCTTGGAGCAGATGAACTTCCCAAATGGCCCAGAGCGGGTGGGGAGCAAACAGACAGCTGCTTGACCTTTTTCCAAGTGAACAAACAAGCCTGATCAGTTGGCCTTGATTGGCATGTGCAGAGTCAGGGAGTCTTTGATCAGTTTTGATACCAAATCACCCTGTTATTACTCACTGCTCACTAACATCATACTAAAGATCTGGTGGGTCTGATGTGTGTTTCCATTTTAGTTCCATAAACACAGTCAGCTGTGGGCAGCAAGTGCCATGACAATGGTGACCTATGGGGAGAAGCACTACAAAGTGTTGTAGTGTTTGTATAGGTCACCTGTGTTAGGATTACCTGGAAACATTGAGTCATACAGGTTTATGGGACTCAACTTGGACTGCCCGATTCAGAGTCTTTTTAAGATATTGGATTGAGAACAAGCACCCCCAAGGTGACTTGTAGAATAACACAATTTGAGTACCACTGTCTTAGTCAGCTTGGGCTGTCTTAACAAAATACTATAGACTTGTTAGTTTAAACAACAGGCATTTACTTCTTACAGTTCTGTAGTCTGTGAAGCTCTATATTAAGGTGCAAGAAAAATTTGGTTCCTATGGTGTCCTGCTTCCCTGCTTCCTGGCTTATAATCAGCCACCAGTTTCTCACTGTGATTATATGGCCTTTCCTCAGTGTAAGAGCAGAGGGAGAGAGAGGGAGAGAGAATCTGTCTTCTTCCAAGGACACTCACTAATACCACTGTGAGGGCCCCAGCCTAATCACCTCAACTAAACCCAGTTACTTTCCAAAGGTCACACCTCCAAATACCATCACATTGAGGAGTAGAACTTCAAAATATGAATTTTGAGAGGGACACAAACATTCAGCCCATTACAACCACTGAGGTGGGACCATCCTTTATAGTGTCATGGAGGGCCTGGCTCTAGAACTTAATTTGACTAATCCTCAAAGAATGTTAGGTTCTCTCTCTCTCTCTCTCTCTCTCTCTCTCTCTCTCTCTCTCTCTCTCTTTCTCTCTCTCTCTCCCTCTCTCTCTCCCCTTATCTTTTTACTGGCTGTGATCAATTAATTGATGGTTATAACTGCCGAGGAGCTTAAAGATTGAGTTTGCATTAGAACAACAACAACAAAATATTGTGTCAGTGATTTCAATTCTGATCCCTATGCCTGTAGGACGGAAAAAAAGAAATGAATTTTCTGGATGACCAATATTTGAGTTGCTTGAGAATTATAAAAATAAGCCCTACAGAGTAGTGGTTAAAGAGATGATATATTAGGCAGGGCTTTTAGTCAACACCTGAATGAGGGCAGCTTCCCCTCAGAAAAAAATTTTAAACTTTATAATAGCTGTTTAATATAGCAGGGAAATATTTATTCTCTGAGCCCTGTTAGGAGGGGCTGGTGCAGAGGAGTGTGCCCTTTTTGATATCTTGGAACAGTTTTTCATGCCATTCATCACCCCAGAATAACCTGATTTCAAAATGATGGCAGCCACTGATCGCTGGTAATCACATAATGACTGAGCTGCTGCCAGAGCACACCTCCAAAGCAAGCCAAAGAGATCCTGCAGCATTTTTCTAAGGACATATGAAAATTATAGTAATTGTCCAATAGGTATATCATATGCAACATTATAGTTCAATTCTGACGTTAACCTGAAGTAACCTGGAGTTATCACCAACTCTACAGGTTAAGGACACAAACTCAAGTAAGACAGCTCTCACTTCTGATGCCAGCCACAAATTTGGAGGGTTTTTTATGAACACTCTAGATTAGATAATTTGCTAGAACAACCCACAGAACTCAGGAAAGCATTGCACTTAGAATTATTGTTTTATAAAGGATATAAACCAGGACCATGAAGAGACACAAACAGAAAGATCTGGAGGATCTGCTTTCTTTCCCTCTTTCTGTGGAATCAGACAAGTCACCCTCTTGGCACATGAATGAGCTCCCCAATAAAGGAGCTCACCTGAGTCTCAGTGTCCAGAGGTTTTAGGATTTCATTACATAGGCATAATTTATTGAATCATTGATCAAATGAATGAACTCATTGTCCAGCTTTCCTCCACTGTTGAACGCAGGCTCCAAGCCCCAACCCTCTAATCACATAGTTGGTCTTTCTAGCACAGCCAGGCCCCATCATGAGTTATTCCTTAACTTAAACTAAGTTGTGGTCCAAGGACACACCATGAATAACAAAGACATACTTATCATTTGGGAAATTCAAAGGGTTTAGAAACTCCATCCCAGGAACCTAGGACAAAGACCAGACACATTCCTTAGTACATACTATTTTAAATCCCAGAAAATTATATTTCAGATAAAATAATCTTAGTAATTGGAACCTCATATGTAGTTAAAGAAGGAATGAATCTCTGAGATGATTTAGTCCAAACCTCTCCCTTGACAGATGAGGAAACTGAGGTCCAGTGGTGAAGGGCTTTCCTCAAATTCATAACTAGCAAGCAGTAGAACTAGAATTGGAATCAGAACAGGATCAGGTTTTCTTATTCCAGGGCCAGAGATTTGAGACCAGAATGGAAAGTGTTTTAGGAGATCTATATATTCATGTGGTAAATGTTGGGGATTGGAGGCGGGGGGGGGGGGGGCGCGGTAGAGGGGGCATGCATGTTTGTGTGCACTAGCAGGTATATGTTGAGGGCCTTGACTAACAAACAGCTCCTTAGACTACTGCTGAAACAAACAAACAAAAAGTTGAGGTGTCTGTCACCATTTCTCCTGTTATAAAAGAAATCAGGGGTTAGGTTTGGCTCTATTCTGAATCTGAGTCAAGTCAAAAGAAAATGATCAGGAAACAATTCTACCTCCCATTGTCTTAATTTCTCCATTTTTATAAAACAAAAGAGGAGAGAGAAGAATAGTATCATATCCTGACACTATAGAACATATACAAAACATTCTGATTTTTTTTATTTTTTTAGACAAATAAAAATAAATGTAAAGAAAACCAACCTGATCATTATATTGTGATCCTGGGCATGTTCCTTTTCCACCTTTTTCAGATTTAGGCATTGGGATGACTAGACAATATTTACAACCCAACCAGCTTGTATAGTGAGTGTGTGGCTAATTGTCTTTGCTCCCAACATCCTTGTATAAATACTTCCTTAAAATAAAATGAGGATTTATGTAATGCTTGGGAAGGAAAAAAACAAAAAACAAAAAAAAAAACTAAAGAAATGTGTTCCAGATAGCTCACTTTTTTTTCTTTTAAATATTTTTTATTGATTGTTAGAGATAAAGTGAGAAGTTGAGAAAAGAGAAACATCCATGTGAGAGCAGAACATTGATCAGCTATCTCCTGTATGCGCCCTACTGAGGATTGAGCCTACAACCTGGGCATGTGTCCTGACCTGGAATCGAACCAGCAACCTTTGGGTGCATATGATAACACCCAACCAATAGAACCACACTGGCCAAGGCCATTTTCTTCTTTATGAATTTCTTTTTCTTCCTTTTGAAATCTCTCTGTTCAAGGAGCAACTTTTAAAAGTGCTTGCCCTCTGCTAGGCCTTGTCTTTTTTTAGAGAAGTAACAAGAGAAGATAGAGGCCTCAGCTTAGCTCCTCTCTCTTGAAGATATCAAGTACTCCTTGTACATGACCTATCCTTTCAACTGTCTTCTATATTCCTATGACTTATGCATCTCCAATCCAGAACTTTCTCCTGAAAATCAAAACCAAAGCACCTCAGACTCTACTGGCTCAACTGAGCTCTTTATTTCCTCCCCAAATATTTTCCTATCTCTGTTTTCTCAACTTGCCAAACAAATAGCACCACAATCTACACAAGCACCCAGAGCAAAAACATTGTGTCATCTTTAGTGCCCT
Source organism: Antrozous pallidus (assembly GCA_027563665.1). NCBI lineage: Eukaryota > Metazoa > Chordata > Mammalia > Chiroptera > Vespertilionidae > Antrozous > Antrozous pallidus. Next base: position 52,037,694 of record CM050514.1, on the reverse strand, counting down.
CATACCCTTTCCTCACACATTCTGACTTCAGTTACCCTTTGTCAAGTCCGGGTCAGACACTCATCTGTTTCTTTAGCTCCTGTGATAGATACCTCATTGGCTTACCTTCTTTGGACAATGGCCCTTCTCCCTTCTACTATTCAGGAATAGTATGGAATCAATGAAATATTTACAAGTGCATTTCTGAGCTGACTATATTATTGAACAACAGAACAACTTGAGGACCTAGTATTCAGTTTAGACCCTTATTAAATGCCTTTGTATAAAAACCATATTATTTAGCTTAGTTTAGGGCAGGCTCCCAGTCTTCCCATTTTGTGATCCTGACATCTCATTAGCTTGGTCTTTACAGGAAGGATAATTTTTGTGTGTTTTTATGGATCTAGCAATAAACCACCTCCAAATAATAGATGCTTATATTTTGGGGGAATGAATAAATGCAAGAGTTTACATCTTCATGTACTTGAAAGCTAGGGACCCTCACATAAAAATACAAAGGCTTCATTTATTTATAAATGTAGAAGCTATGGTTAAAGAAGTGGAAGCAAGTCACACTGAACTTGCTTGGCTGGACTCTTCGGATGTCCTTACATCCCTATTGGGTTTCCTGCTGTGCAATCACTACTGGTCTTTTCTGTTGCTGAGTTTTCTTCTGTCTGTGTCAGACCTTACCTCATAGGCCAACCTCTTCGGTTTTCACCATGTTTTGACTTGAATAATCTCTGCAATAAGACTTTTCTTCATTTTCATACCACCACCGCCTGCTTTCCTAGCTGAGTCCACCTAGGTGTACAGCTCCTTCAGTTCCTTTTATGTTATCAACCTGGGCCCTGGGCAGAGTCTCTTGTCCCTTTTGTACCATATCCTTCTGTAGTACTCACCACCCTTTCAGTCTTGTTTTGCTCCTTGATTCTTCTAATGACTCCTCACTTCCTCTAATTCTTTGATCAAAAGATGATTTGCAGCAATGATACTTCTAGATTTTGCTGAGAGACCAATGACATCCTTGCCCTGCTAAATCTCTGCGTCTGCCTTTTAAAAACTGCTTTGTTAGCATCGAGGGAATAGGATGCATGGGGTAAGCCATTTTTTTTCCATTGGCAGAAGAAGCCTACATATATAAACCTTTTGCCAACACAGACATGAAATACAAGGTTTGTTTTTGTTATTCCTTTTTTTTTTAATCATGCTGTTTTGTAAGCACACATGATCTGGTGGCAAAGGGAATGAGAGAGAAAATGTGATGCCGCTCCCCCAGCTCAGAATTACTCTCTCCTGCCCACCATGCTAAAACGTAACTGCAAGTCCAAAGAGGAGCCACACAGAGCAGCCATAATGACTTAGAAGCTTTAGAACAACAAGATGTTTGGTCCTTGGTTCTGATCCCTGGGTGTGGTGAGGGAGAAGAAACAGGGAGTTGGAGCCTCTCTCTATGAGGAAGTGAATCCAAATTTTGTTATGATCTGAAGATGGAGCAGAATTGCTTTCCTTTTGTGTTAAGTCAAATTTTCTGCTTATCTTCCAATGCCCCACTTTGTAACACATTTCATGCTCCAGCCTTATCCGCAGCTCATATTACAAATATGACCTCCCATGCCTCCTTAAGTCCTCCATAGACATACTCCACCAGGAAGCTGTTTACTTATCTACTTATTTCTGTTTTGCCTGAAGTGCATACTGTTCTCCAAATCTTGGAACTAGAACAGTACTTCTCAAAGTGTGGTTCCCAACTCTGCAGCAGTTGCTTCATTGGGAGAACTTGTTAAGAGTACAGATCTCATGCTCCACTCCAGACCCCATGAATCAGAAACTCTGGGGTGGGGCTCAGCACTCTGTGTTTTAGTAAGCCTTCCTGAGGATTCGGAAGCACACTCAACTTAGACAACCTCTTCTAGAGAGTGAGTTCCAAATTCTCTCCATCCCCTACTGAGCACTATCAAAGGTCACATTATAGTGGATGCTTGAAGGTGGGCCTAGAATGGCTTTCTGCATCATGCCATGGAACTGACCTGATTTTCATTTATTTAATATATGTTTATGGGAAGAAAAAAAAAAAACTTTAGCAATAGCAGGATTATGGTGGGATTTGGGAAAATTTCCCACATGACTCAATCATGAATTTTGCCCATATGTAAACAATGGAGAAAGGAGGGAGACCTAAGATTTGCAAAAATCTATAAAGCATAAATTTTCAAATGATCTAAGAGGAACTGAAAGAGTTGAGTGAGGGAGAGAATGTTTCTTGTTAGGGCATAGGGACACTGACTGATATGTTTGAGTCATTTAACAACAATCATTAAATATGCAGGTGATGAGGACAAGGCAGAGAGACTAGTCCCCAACCTCAAAAAGCTCACAATGGAAAAAGGAAGATAAAACAAAACCATGGCTATTAGTGTGAGAAGCAGTCTAGGGTGGTGGTTAAAAGTGGGAGCTCTGTCTACAACTTGGCTTCTCATTCTGCACCAGCCATTTACCAGTTAATGAATTTCAGCAATTTGCTAAACCATTGTCACTGCTTTGCTTTCCTCCTCTGTGAAGGGGAATAATAAAAGTACTTTACAAGGTTGTTGTGAGGTTTAGCACACAATCCTATATAATAAAAGAGAAACATGCAAATTTGACTGTACCTTTGTTCCTGATTGGCTATGCTACCAGCCAATCAGGAGTGGGGGTGGGGCCAAGTGGCGTGAGCACTGGGCCAGCAGTGGTGCAGCAGTGGTGGTGGTGGTGGTGGTGGTAGCAGCAGGGAGTACCCAGCTCCCAGGCTCTGTGAGCGGAAGTGGCAGTGAGCGCCCAGCCCCTGGGGCCAGGTGGTCGCAGGCAGCTGGGGCTGAGCTGAGCAGGGCGATGGCTGGGTGCCCAAGGCCTAAAGCCTCGGGAAGCTGGGGGTGAGCCATCAGTTGGACATCCCCTGAGGGCTCCCAGTATGTGAGTGGGGGCAGGTTGGGTTGAGGGACCACCCACCCCCAGTGCACTGGGCCCCTAGTAATAAATAAAAGGCCTTTGGAACATTTAGCTAGTAAGAGCTCAGTAGATGTTAGTTCTTACTTTGTCATTAAGAATTGTTATAGAAACATCCAGAAGTGGGTGTTCTATAGTAGAACTGTTCATGTGATGTTTTACCCATGATGGGGTAGCTATAGAAAGCATTAAGACACTACGCCTGCCCCATGGGCTCAGTGCAGTCATGTTGTATTGGTCTAGAATATAATGCCAGGACCTGCTTAATTTAGAAATGACTCCAGTGTGTCCTCTTTTGGTGAATGGATTCTTAATAAGTCTGTTCCAGACTTATAATACTATGTATTGCACAATTCAGAACTTCTGATGCAGGAAGTCCACTTAGGGTACAACCTCTGTGTGAGATGAAAAACATGCCAGAAGCTCTTTTGCGTCATCCACAGGCCTCTGGTTGAAACAACTTGCATTGAAATGTATAAAGAAGAGAGTGAGGTCACATTGGGTTTTCATCTATGGATCAAGTGGGTTTTTTTTTAATTCTCAAGTTTAGAGTTTCTTACTCTTTCGAGTCATTTGCATCTTCCTGATAGAAAGGGGATAAAAGACAATATATTGAACTAGCTAGTAAAATGATGGGAAACTATTATTCGTAATAAAGCAATTGGAAGTACAATTCAAAGAGACAGCAATTTTCTCTCTGTGTTAGATGCCCTCGGCCAGAGGTCTGAAAGCTTCATTGCATATGCTAGAGTTTGCCTGACACAACTCCAATTCCTTTCTGGCCTAGCCTTCTGTAGGGGTGAGATAAGGAATGGAGAGGCAGTGTGAAGTGATCTCAAATCTGAAGTTCACAAGTTATTATAAATGCTAGGCTCAGGTTTACCTACAGAACTAGGCTCAGTCAACTTTCAGTATGGGAACTTTCAGTTTGTTTGAGGGTTATAGTTTGAAAAGTGAGAAAGCAGTGAGGTCATTATTTAGAATGTCATCTGTAGTGTGCGTGTGTTGGGGTAATGGACAGTACATATTACAGAAAGTCAAGCAATCTCTTTGGCACGTGTTTGGCATGGGAGAGGGGAAACAGCTTGTTACTCTGGAATGAGCAAATTCAGACTGAAGACCAGGGGCTTATTAGGCATTGATAAGTACTGTGTGTCTATTCCAAACTACTTGTATTAGTTTTCTTGGACTGCTCTAACAAAATACAGCAAACCAAGTGGCTTAATGGAAATTTACTATCTGGCTGTTTTGAAGGCTCTCGGAAGTCCAAGATCAAGGTATTGGCAGGGTTGTTTCCTTCTGAGGGCAATAAGGGAATATCTGTTGCATGCCTCTCCCCTAGTTCCTAGTGGCTTTCTGGCAATCTTTGCTGTTCCTCACTCTGTCTCTGCCTCCATCTTTACATGATGTTCTCCATGTGTGCATGTCTGTCTTCAAATTTCCCTTTTTCATATGGACACCGATCCTACTGGATTAGGGCCCATCCTTATGACCTTAAGACTACCCTTATAAATACCCTAACTCCAAGTATGATTACATTGTAAGGTACAAGAGGTTAGAACTTTAACCTGTGATTTTGTGGGAAACAGTGTAACCCACATACTCAAACTGTATCCACTCTAATCACACACTATTACATTGAGATGGCTGTGGTTCATGAAACAGAAAGCCTGAGAAGTGATGCCAATCTACCTCTAATTGGCAATACCACACGGACACATAGAGTCTGAGGCCTTGCCCCATTCTGTAAAGAGAGCTAGGTGTCATTCTCTTAAATTTCTTTCAACCCTGCAGCTCTTTCTCTGAAGTTCTCCTTTCCTCTCTAGAAAGTCTTATATTGGCTAATAACATTGTACTTACCCTTTTAGCTTGTACTATGGTATTGCTAATAACATAAAGATATGATGTTCTTTTTTAAAAAAAAATTTTTATTGATTTTTTTTGCAGTATAACTTATATTTAATAGTAGTACATGTTTTCTTCCCCCCCCTCCCTATTATCCTCCCCCAGTCTCCCCTACCCCCCAGCACATGTCCCCAACCACCCCCTCCCCAACCCAGTGTCTTTCATTCATTGATTATGCTCATATGCATGCATACAAGTCCTTTGGTTGATCTCCCCCGGCATTCACCTCCCATCCACCCAAGCCTTCCCCCTGTAGCTTGACAGCCTGTTCGATGCCTCCCTGCCTCTATATCAATCACTCTCCCCTGTTTCTTTTCTTCAAAAATATCTTGCCTCTGCATACTAGAAATAAATGTATAAGAACAAAAAATGTTTTCAGTCTCAGTTTCAATGTCCAACTGTTCTGAGTCCGAGTTTCAGTGTCAAATAGTTCTTTATGTGTACATGTCAGCAATGGTATCCAGATGGTGGACACATCGTAGCAATGCAAGTTCCATCCTCTCTGGTTTGGTCCTGGGCTGCCTGCAGCCATGCACAGCTGCCAACTGCTAGCATGGCAAGGTGTTGTCAGTGTCCCCATCTCTGGACCATCCTCGTGACTGGAACAGATCCATCTGTTCCTTACAGTCGCAGGAACCCACATGATCTTGGAGTTGTTCTCTGAAAACACACAAACACATTCTCGACCAAAAGTTAACAAAGGGATCCTCTCTGCAAAATAGACTTGGGATTCTTTTTATTTTTGCCTAAATGATTTTCCTTTGGCTTATTTTGACACCATGTTTGTTCTTTCATGGGTGTCCTGCAGTTGGTTTTACAAATGGAATTAACTTTTCTAGATGTATTTTACTTACAGGACATTTTTCCTTACATGATATTACCCCATTGATCCCCCCCCCCTTTTTTTGATTAATGGGGGCTTTTGGAAATTTTAACTTGCAGTCTTGGTAATTTTAAATTTTAATTTTTGCACACAAATATGGCTGCTTTAGGTTCTTTGGTTGTTAGGCAATTTTACAGTGAGATGAACTACTAATAGATATTTTAGTTAATGTTTTAGGAAAAGCTTTTTGTCCAGTACACTTAAATTTTCTTGAGTATTCACTTATTTCACTTGGCCAATTTAAATTAATGTTAAAACTTGAGTACTATTTTACTGTCAATTTTAATACTCAAGCAGAAATCTTAGTTTACCCTGTAAATACTATTGGAAAGGAATATTTGCATTTTTGAGTAGGTCCTCAGCATTCCTGGTAATAAACTGCATTTAGATATAGAGCAGCTATTGCTGGCTGAGTCTCTGTTTGCCACCTGGGTCCCGGTCTGAGTTGTGCATGGGAGGCGAAGCAGTCGTGAGGGTAGGAGACCGCCCTCAGGAGGGTTGAGAATTCAAACCCCTGTAAGGTTTGTGGATGAGGGTCTGTGCTCCACCTCTGTTGACCTTTTAGTTCTCTCCTGTTGGCCCCTCTGCGACTGTGCCTGTCTTAGGTTGTTCCTTCCCTGAGGAATCTTACCCGTCTCTCGCTAACCAGCCATCCTCCGGGGCCAAACTGGGTGATGTGAGGTTCAGTTCTGTCTCCTTTGTAGTCTATGCCCCCGTGGCCTCCACATCCAGCACCTGCCTTGGGGTCCCCTTGCCTGCTGGCGGGGTCCCGGTACTGATCACAAAAGATATGATGTTCTTATAAAGTCCTTGATCTATATTTCTCTACTCTCTTGATGTGAGCTTGTCCAGGGAATGCCCCAACAGAACATTGTAAGCACTTATCACAGTGGATAAGGGAAAACTGATTTTTGCCTTTCTTTGAACCGTCAGGAATACTTGTGCCACCTTCTGGTTTTGTGGATGTTTTATGGGTTCCCAGCAATGCCACCATTGTCTTCTACATTATCCATATGAACAAGCCTTGTCAAAAGTGTGACCTTTCCTGTCTGATATTATATAGGATAAGTAAACCTGAACGAGCCTGATCTGGGGTGGTGTCTTGGGTTTGGGGCCCTACTGGAGTATGAACACTGCTGGATCTCACCATATCTTCACAATTAATGCAAATTATGAGCCATAAAGGACAAATCTTAGTTGTTTTCATTGTTTCGCTTAGCCTTTCTTGAGTACCTTTTGAAGCACACCTGAGAAATATTGAATTTTAAAAATGTCAGTAACCTATTTTTATATGCACATATGAACTTTTGATTAAATTGTTTTTAGTATTTTTTATGTATATATTTATTTTGTCAGCATCAATTAGAAAGTATTGTAAGCTTACTATCTGTGTGTCTTAGGCAAGGTGCTTTGTTCTCTGTGCATCAAATTCCTCCTCTATAAATAGGCACAAAAACTTCCATTCTTTCTTTGTATTAGGATTGTGAAAATGGATCAGATGAAATTGTGGATAGTGATCAAAGGACTTTATGACTACAAAGACCATGTTTTTCTGTTTATATATATTATCTTGGGGTGATAATAACATCTCCTTATATTGGACAGTTTATGAGTTTACATAATAAATTATATCATCCCTTATAAAATAACAAATATAAGGATTCTTGGTTTTATCACTATATAGATTATCTTAAATTATGCATTCTTAAATTGTTCTTTAAAATTTAAAGCCTTTCTCTTTGCTGACTTTGAAGAACAGAATAACCAACTGAATATGAACTCTATACACTCATGCCCATTCATGTCATTGGTGACATGGGCCATGGTGGACTTTAGGTGGACCCTGCTGCTATTTGCTATTTTGCCCCAGGACTATCCCAAGCCTTGTGGTGCTCAAACTGTTTACAGGCTTCAGTCTTTCAACTGATTTCCCCCTACCACTTAATCAGGTCTTAAGACTGCCTACAGGATAATACTGGTAATTCACCTTTGTCTGTCTGCTCCTAAAGACAAGTACTCAGGCCCTGTCTATTTTGAGGATAAAACTGTTGATCTCTTTAAACTGGTAAATGGTTGATGATAAGCAGAATAAAACCATGGGAAGGCTGCAAAGCTTAAGAAAGGATATGATGTTTTTATAAAGTCCTTGGTCCATATTTCTCTACTCTCTTGGTGATGATAGTAACTACAAAGCTCAATGGGCTTCTCTTTTCTGCATCTATACCTAAGGCTGGAATACACCACAGTGTTCCCTTTCCTTAGATTCCATGTTCTCCTTTGGGAAACCACACAGCTTCTTCAAAGTGTCATGCCTTCACTAATGCTGGACAGTAGATTAAAGCCTTTCCCTGAATGAGCATTTGCTTCTCTGAGAGTTTATAGACCAGAGAAGACTCATTTAACAGAGACTTTTATTCATGTAATTGCATATTTTTATCACTATTATTCAAATGTTTAACAGTAGAATATGAGTTAAGGATCACAGAATTTCCTGGGCCCACTCCTCCTTTGTACAGTTGAAGGAAATGGATACTCAGAGATCAGCAACTGTCTTTTAATCACAGAGTAGACCTCATACTAGGTTTCCAGGCTCTAGATCTCTTCCCAACATACTATTCACAGTCATTTATTAATCACTTTGGCATTTACATGATGTATTGAATATAATAAGTATTATACAATGAATAATGAAATTCCAGATGGAATGTATCATTTCTAAATGCTCAGCTTCTTCCTTCTGTGGATTTCAGTGGGCAGATTTAGCAATCAATACTTTTAACATTCATGTATTTTGATTATTTACAAAGTAACTGACCACAGTTTTTGGCATATAATAATTTGCCATGTAATTATTATATAATTCTTATGTAGTAATTATGGCATGTGATAATTTGTCACAAGGACAATAACTACCACTTGGGTTGTTCTAGGGATTAACTGAGATAGGACGTGAAAAATCCTGAGCATGAATATGAATTCCTTAGGCTAAAAAGCTGGGTGTGGGAGTGTTTACTTAGTGAGAGAGCCTAGTCATAAAGCACCCATCATTTACATTTGAATTGGGTTCAAGAATTTGGTGATTTGGAAAGGGTTTTGGATGTAATCCTCATAAGTGTAGGAGGTCTATTCTAATTTATATAATACCTTTCCTCATCTCCCTCCTCCCCTTCCCCCCCTCCCCTCCTCCAGCATTTCTCTTGCTAATACCATAGCCTCTTTCTGGTTGGCCTCTGTGGTTGCCCCTTTTCTGGGGCTCCTGGAGGCAGCCTGCTGGCATGAACATGTTAGCTGCAGAGAGTGAATCACATTCTCATGACCAGGAAGCCCAGGGAGGTGAATCACCTGGATTTACTTATTTCATTGACAAAACTACCCTTCTAATCCTTCATATCCTACCAAGATCTGGTTCAAACACTATCTTCTAGCCTGAATTTCAACCTGAAGTTATCACTCATTTCTCTAAACCATGTTAGTTGTATTTCTCTTATACATGCATGATTTTATTACATTTTATCCTGCTCTCTAGTATATATGCCTTATATCTTTCTGTATCTCCCAGCATGCCTGGCACAGAATCTCACACAGGGATGATAAGGTGAGGGGGACTCAAGGGATCAGGGCCAGCCTGTTACTTCTTATGGAACACTTTCAATTCTTATTAATGCAAAACTTCATCTGTGTACCTGGACTACATGTTTCTATGGCTTTGACACATTTCTTGGCAGTAGAGATGCTCAGAGAGATAAACAAACTGGTTAACAAAGGAGAAAAAAAGAAGCCCACACAATCTTCACCTCCTTTGCTCTATTACTTTTAAGAAGTCTGTTTGTATTATCACTTCAACAGTTTGGTAAATATCTGTGCCTTCTCGGTGATCTGTCTTCTTGTGGTTGATTAGTCATGGGTAAAAGCTGTATGCATTTCTTCAAGCTGCTTGGCAATATGTATGCAGGAATTGGAGGCAAACAGAGATGAATACATGGGTAAGCAGCTTAGACTGACAATATTAATGTATTCAACAACTTGGAAATTTTAGGTATATTCATACCAAACTTAAAAAGGAAACCACGGTAGTGATTATATTTTATTTAATTTTGGCAGCAGGAAAATTTTATTTTTCAACACTATTATAAATAAAATTCATAGATATCCTTAAAGCAATTTGGCTGAGACGTGTATATTGGAGGAGTTGCCTCTTATTTTCATCTCCTTACATCTACTTCTGGGCCCCTCTCACAACTGTAGGAATCTTTGGAACACAGAAAACCTCCCCATTTTTTTCTGTGATTATCACATTCATGCAACTTATTATAGAAGACTACTGAACTAGAATTCAAGAAAAATCAGTTCTGATCCATGTTGGCCATTAATTTGATATAAACAGTGAGCAAACCAAATGCTCTCCCTGGATTTGAGTTTCTTTAGTGAACGAAAGAAATTTATCTCCACGAGCTTCTTGGTATGGTGCTGTAAGAGCTGACAGTTTTATTTTAGTCTAGTTTATAAAGAAAAGTTATTCTTTTAAAATTTACTTCAAATCATATGATCTTAGCACTGAGTATAGAGTTGGTTAGCTTCTTATTTTTACATGCTCTTGGAATTTTATTTTTTGTTGGCCAAAATGTTTTGCCAAATACCTCCACTTCACAATAGCCTTCAGAGTCTCACCTAACTAGAGAAGTGTTTCTGATCTGTAAAGGATCATCCTATTCATAATCTCCTTTGATCTTTACAGAAAGTGTGTGAAGTATCAGAGAGGAAATTTCACATGCATTTTACAGTAGGGGAAAAGGTCAAAGCCATCAACTGGTCCAAAGTCACACAACTGGTAAGTGATGGTGGGGCATTTTCACCTACTTATCCAGTGAGTCTAGCACATGTTGGGTTAACTTTTTACTGCTAGGAAACTGGTGGTTAGATAACATAGGCAACTTATGGAATTTCACTGAAGGTCCATGATTTTTTTGTCTAATAACTGACCTAGGTGATTCCCTGTCTGAGATAAGCATCTACAATCCAGCTGAGCCAAAAGTCAGACATTTGACATCATTCAGTCCAGTTTTCTCCCATTTTCTTCATCTTTTCTCCATCCAGCAAACATCTACTCATCTTCAGAGCTCAATCTCTATAATCTGTATGAATCCTTCCTTTTAGTCTCAAGGAGAATTGAACTAAATCATCCTTTTTTGTTCCTATTGTACTTTTATATATCTCCATGATAGCACTAATAATGTTTTAACCTTATTCATTGGTGTACTGAGAATGCCTTGAAAGTAAGACATTCCACCAACATTTACTTAGTACATTAATAGTTTGTGAGTCATGGTACTGCACAGCCAATAAATGTAGGCCCAAGAACACAAAACCATTTACTGTGCTTATATTAGTTTTTAGGAATATTGATCTGCCTATACCAGTAGTTATTATCCTTTATGTTAGATCATATACTAGATTATTTTGCTTTTCAGAAAAGTATGCTGAGACTCTTGACTGAAGCTGTTGGCTTGAGTTAAACTTCAGAGAACCACAGGAAAGTGGTAGCTGAAACATGATTGAACAGAGCCTTATGCAGGCCACAGACATTTACAATTCACATAAACCTTCCTATTGCAGGCATGTGAACGAGGAAGCCTACATACAAGCCATGCTTTGTGGCCAAAGAAGATTATTTCAGATCATCTACTATTATGTTATTTAAAAAGTAAATGAACATTTACATACAATTTCAGTTTTGTCAGGAATGAAAGATTTATCTTTAAAATCTTCAAAGTTATTGATTTAAAAATAACATACCTAAACACAAGAGAAAATGTTGAAAATGCCAGTATAAGAACATAGAAAATTTAATTCTGACCAGATTTCCTTCTAAGCTATTGTTACTAGTGCATATTCATCATGTATCTATACAAAACTACCTACCTCCTATTCTCCAAAGTTATCAAAGAAAATTTGATAGCAAATGAATATATGATTGCTATTTGTTATCAAAACTTATGCTGTGAGTTTGTGCATTTCTTTTTCTTTCTTTTTTTCTTTTTTTGGAAAAATGGGAGGCCAGGTGGCAGCTCATCTCTAGTGGAAGGACTGCCTCTTGCTTTGGCCTTGCCATTCTTTTTATTTAGGTTTTGGGATACACCCATTGCTTTTTGGCAGGGAATAAGCAGATTATCTTATCAGTGAGGATTTACATGATTATTTGGTGGGGAAGCTGCCCTTGCCACCCTTGTCTGAATTAGATAGGGAGTGGTTGGCTCATTTCTAATAAGTGTTTTACTTTCTATTCAATTCCTACATAAACTTTTCACATTCAGTAGAGAGATAACCTTTTCTGATATCCTCTAGACACAGACCCAAAGTCACTTCATATAAATGCCTTCCTAATTAACCCCCCATTTCTCTGTGCATCCACATCTCCTTAGCACTTGGGCAAATTTTTGGAATTCTGGCCATTCCTGCTAGTTTGCATGTTCAGTGTGTTTGCCTTCTTTCTTGTTTTCATGTTTACTCAATCAGCTTTTCATACTCCACCAGAATGAGATCTATCATGCATCCATCTGTCTATTTTCTCTTATTCTTAAACAAAATTATGTCCCCTCCCATCCCAGTTAGTATATAAAACTAATCAAGATTTATGGCCTTATATTTAAATAGTGTATGTATTTGGTTTATTCTTAATACCTTGTAGACTATGAGGTCCATGTGATGAGGGAATCATGTCCTTTTTGTTCACTGTTGCTAGCCCAGTGCCAAGAAGACATTTGTTAAATAATAGTTATTACATAAATTTATTATAGAAAAATTGGAAAATTCAAATGCACATAAAGAATAGCGAGAAAAAAATCAACCAATGGCTAGTAAGTATCAAACAACCAATGTAAACACTTTTGTCATGTATATATACTTAATATGTATATAAGATATTAATATTTTTTTAAAAAACAGGGTCATGCAGTATACATGATTTGACTTGCTTTTTATGTATCATATGATGACCTTTTTATTGTATGTCACTATACATATATTATTTACATTACCATTAAGAAATTACTGTTTTTAAATATTATCCATATGTCAACAGTTCTCAAACTTTTTAGAATTTCAAAATTGCAGAGGATTACAATGAGCTGCATCAATTGAGATGTACCTTATAAAAAATTAAAACAGAGAAATATAAAAATTAATTGATTTAAAAATAAGTAATAAAATGTGATTATGTTAATTTGATAAACATTTTAAAAAACAACAAGATCTTTCAAAAATATCACGAAGAATAGCATTATTTTACATTTTTGCAAATCTCTTTTCATGTCTGGCTTAATAGATGACAGCTGAGTTCTCATCTGCTTCTGCATTCAATCTGAGACAAATACTATTTTCATTAAAGTATAAAGTATATTTTAAAAAATTCAGCCTTACACAAGTATATAGTTGGAATATGGAGGAATATTTCCATAGTTCTTTCAAATAACTGTGGATTTATTCTTTAACACCATATCAGAACACAAAAATGTGATGGTTTCTTGAAAGTTAGTTGCAATAGGGAATTTGAAGTCATACCAGTAAACTTTTAAAACACCTTTTGCCTTTTACATTTAATGGATCATTTATCCATATGTTATGTTTTAACATCATACACTGATCAATTAGAAAACATTGAGTTGTGCAAGTCTTATAAATGTTGACACAGTTCATTATACAATGTTATCACATGCCATGGAGCCTCTAGAAAACACGTTGTCATTAGAGGTTGATAATGAGAAAGACATATAAAGCCTTCATATCATTGCAGAGATAGTTTTGACCTTGTGGACCCTATGAGAAAATTCCAGGAACTTTTAGGATTCTCTGAAACACATTTTAATAGTTGTTGCAATTTGTCTATCAGACTCATGTCAATGTTCAATTCTGGAAATTTTTCAGCTATTATAACATTCCTTCCCTTCTACTATCAATTTTGGGAATACCTGTTAGATATACTAGAGTGTATTTATCTGTTTGGCATTTTCTAGCATACTAATTTGAGCTTCCGTTTCACCAATGCTAGGTGCCACGATTACTTAATATACAAGTTAAGCTCATCTCCTAAGATTTTTATTCTAACTTTATTTCATTTTTAAGATATTATCTTTTTTCTTATTTGCCTATTCTTTTTTCTGAACTGCCTGTTATTATTTCATGAGTTTCAGTTCTTATATCATGACCATTAATCATTTGTAATTTCTGAGAGTTTAATTTTCACTATTTAAAATTCTTATTCAAATTTATCTATTTTCTTTATTTACTGATTTTTTATATAACATTTTTTATATTTTTATGTGCTTTAAGAAGATTATTTTTTCCCAGGGATTTTTCTTTAGGTTTGTAGGGGAGTTTTCAAATCCTTGGTTCTAGATTCTGCAGAATGCATAACTCTAAATTGAACCTTTTGATAGCAGCTCAATTTGAGTTTTCTCTTTGGAAAGAGTACAATGTGCCATGCAGACCCAAACCCCATTTTCACATGGGGACTTCTGCCTGTGCCCTCAGAACGGCCTGAGGATTGTGGGAAGACCTTTTCCATCACATTTTTTTCAGGTGGGCAGTATAATCCCAGCTCTGAATTCATTTGATGAACCCGTCTTTGTCCCTCCTGCCATGCACTAGTCACATTTCTCCTCCATTTCATGTTCCCAGTTAGCATCCTGACCCAATATCTGTATTTGTTCTCAATATCCTATGGACTTGTAGCTTCTTTCCCATTTATTACTATGTGTTGCCTCTATAGTTCTGCCATTCAGAATCTATTCATTCTTTGTTGAGCATATTACATTTTCAATTATATATAATTTATGTTGTTATTTCTTTTTATTTTATCAGTGACTTATGAGTTCAAAGTGGAAAGGGCATTTTTAGTATGTGTTTAAGCTGCCATCTTGTCCAATTCATTCACTATAAAATCTACTAACCTTTATTAAACCAAGTCCCCATTCTTGGATATTTAGGTTGTTTCTAGTTCTTGTCATTACAAAATCACAATGATAAACATCTTTATAGCTAAATGTTTGCATGTGTCTATTATGATATCCTTAGATTATGTTTTCAAGAAATAAAATTACTGGCAGTTTTTACCATACATGTCTGACCATGTTCTTCTTCTAGATTTTCACTGGCTTTTCATTGCCTTCAGGATTAAAGCCCTAAGAGCATGATGGGGTATAAAAATGCATCAATATCTAACTTCTACTGACTTCTTCAACTTTATACTTTCCCACTATCTTCCATTTACCATACTTGGAATTCTCAATACCTTATGCTTTCTCATTCCCCCATCTCTTTACCTGTGTTGTTCCTTTCATCAGAGATACTTTCTCTTCATCTCTTTGCAGACTGATCTCCTGTTTTAAACACTGTTCAGGTGGGCCCTCTGCTGTGAAGTCTTCTGTGACCTTTCTATAGCATGTTTTCTTCTTGTACACTATTATATTCCCTCTATTATAGCATTCACTCCTGGAATTTATATGCTTGTCTTCACCGCTAAGTGGAAATTCTCAAAATTGTTGTTTGGACCCCTGCACTTAGCACAGTATATGTTATATAGAAGGTACTTGATAAATGTATAATTGAGTAATGAGTGATATTGTATAACTATGAGTAATATGTTGAATTACTTTTTTTTTTTTGCTTCCCTAGTAAACTTGTTTTGGGTGAGAACTATATCATTATTATCAATCTTCTATCATCTATCTGTCTATCTATCTATCATCTATCTATCTATCTATCTATCTATCTATCTATCTAATCTATGATAGTACCTTTTTATCTCCAGTCTTCTAATGGAGCATCAATCATATTGTTGGCATCCTCTAAATATTTATTTTATTGACTTTTAGACAACATTACAATATTATTAAAGTGGAAGAATATTAATTGTGGAGTTTTGTTGTAGATCATTACATGATAGACCTTCAGGATGTTTGCACTCAACACTGACCTTGGACAAACCTCTTTCCTTTCTTAGTTTTGTGGGATTAAATAAAGGTTTTGGATTTGACCTCCAAGGTAGCTTCCAGCACTAGTAGTTTATTTTCTAACTTATGAATCCAGTCTAGGTCAAATCTAGACTATGATCCCTGTTCTACAAAAAGTTAGTGAGCTTGATGTTTCATAACAGCTCTTGCTTGTGGTATATTTTTAGAGCCAAAAATGGAGTCATAACACTTGTATTTATGTTTCAACATATAACTGGAGAAATGATTTATGCAAGTTCGGGAAAAAAGACTTATAAACCCTTCTTGAAATATTCAGTCTACAGATGAACACGTATCTATATTTATGATGAATTTGGAAATGATAGAAAAAATGATACTTTGCTGCTTTTTAAAGTAAGTTCATAGAGTGAAAATAAGTTCTTAAATTAAACAAGCTGAATAAATCTGAGTAGAAAGCAAATACAAAACTCAAGATAGTATCCTGAATTGATTGAGGAATAAAACGTAAAGAAGGACATAATCCTTTGTCTTTATTCAGGAATTTATTTCTTGCATTAAGTACATATTTTGTCTGGAGTTCAATAAAAATCTCTAGTTCTCTCATACAGAAATCATATTTGGGATTATGCTTAGAATAACCATGGACCTGATTTTGCTGGATTTCCAGGATGAATACACTAACAATCTCATTGAATATTGGGTGTGGTTTTGTTTCACTTCTTCATGCTTTTATTTGTTTTTTAGTTATTCTATACTAGGTAGATATTACTTAGCTATGAAAAAAATGCCATGTTTTAAAACTAAAATATTTTAAGTAAACATAGCTTTGATTTGTACTGAATTCTGTATTTCTTGCAGAAGCAATAACAATAAACAAATGGATGAGAGGTTGGATTTTTGATGATTTAAAAAAAATTGAGGGGGCTGCATATTAAGGAAATAATGCTGGTGGTAGTTTTAGTGTTGTGATCTAAGTCTTAAAGTCACGAGCTTTGTGGTCCTAGGACAGTGTTCAGCAAACTCATTCGTTAGTCAACAGAGCCAAATATCAACAGTACAACAATTGAAATTTCTTTTGAGAGCCAAATTTTTTAAGCTTAAACTTTTAACGACACTTCTTCAAAATAGACTCGCCCAGGCTGTGGTATTTTGTGGAAGAGCCACACTAAAGGGGCCAAAGAGCTGCATGTGGCTCGCGAGCCACAGTTTGCCGACCACTGTCCTAGGATAATTGTGGGGGGTTTTAATCACATGACAAGTCTGTTGCTCATTTAAACAGGAAGCACTCATTCTCAGGGACACTCAGTTGCTACTACTTGCCTAATTTAAGCAGTGCTAATTTTATTGGCTTGCAAGAGATCTTTGTCTTATTATAAGATGTCTTTCTTATCTCACAATTAATTTATTTGGTTGGCGCAAAATGAAATGATGAAGACACTGGGGTAACTTCAAAATCCCACCTGCTTCCTGTCCCTCACAGCTTGAGAAGAGGGGGGCAGATAGTGTGTTGGAAAGCGTGCTGCTAACCTTGTTTATGGGTTCAGGATCTGCTCTTTTGCTCAGTGGCAGGAATCCGAGCAGCTTCGTATCTAACGGAGGGGTATTACTACCTGCTAGTCTATGTAATAGCGTTACATGATGCTAGGGAAAATGCCAGAGTAATTGCAAAGCACAGAACAAATAGATGTTGTTAGCATTGTTAGGATCTATGAGTATGGGCAAAGGTGAAATCCTTGGAAACAAGCTGGAAGATTTTTTTTAGCCTTCCTTCAGCCAAAAATGTATATTGATTGCAGCTGGAAGGAAACCTTTCTGAAAGGAAAAATGATGCTGAATAGGAGTCAGAGCCTGTTTAACATTCTAAAGTTTGAGCATGCCTCTTTATGTTTCATAATAATAATTCAGCTTCTAAGTGACTTCTCTGATGTGAGAGCCCATTAAATAGGGAGAGCTATAAAATGCTGAAAGTTTCCCCTCAGGGGAATTGGACAGTGTGTTTGCCTGAGGATATGCAGCTTTCTAAGGTTCTATAGACTTCTAAGAGGCCAGTTATGTGACAAGTGAAAAACCAAAAGAGCTAGCCACCGAACAGCCTTGAACGTCATTTATTTAGACCATGCTAAATAAACTCTGTGGTAGGCTCTTTGACCAAAATAGTAGATTTGACCTTCAGAACAAGTCTTTTAGAAGGGTACTATTAAATGCAATTAGGAATACTTAATGCAAAGTGCTGATGTGACAATTCTCTACACTACAATTATGCTCAGGTCTTCTACTTTTAAATACCATACTCTCCCAGCTGGCATGCCTCAGCAGTTGAGCTTCAACCTATGACCAGGAGGTCTTGGTTCGATTCCTGGTCAGGACACATGCCAGGGTTGTGGGCTCGATCCCCAGTGTGGGGCCAGTATGGGTGAGCAGGTGGCAGCCGATCAATGATTCTCTCTCTCTCTCTTTCTCTCTCTTCATCTCTGAAATCAATAAAAATACATATAACTGTATTAGTAACTATGAATTTACAAAGTCCTTCCACACTGCCATGGACTTACCATCAGTGGCTACTATAATTTCCTGGAGTCTTTTCAGAAGAGAAGTTACTCTTTAGCTTATGTTTTTCTCTCAGTGAAAACCTAGCATCAGCAGTGAAGTTAACAGTCTTATAGTGATTTTCAAATCTGATTTGTTCTGTCCCTTAGTTATGGTTGATCCACTCCAAGCACTTGGGGAAGCAGCTCAGGGTCCTAGCTAGCCTGGTGAATCCCTGGAAGACAAGGGTCAAATACACTTTTTTGGTAATACTTTGCAAAGGGTCTAGTATCTGGTTTTCTAGAATATATAGGTGACCATTACTCTAGCACAAGTGCAGAACCTATGAATATTTCAAGGGAAAACATAGCTACCCTTTCAGTCATTATATCTTCAGCCCCTAATTGGATAACTATTTTGATATGTAACCAATGAGTTTTTTAATCATCTTAACTGTAGTGATCATGTCATACCAACTCTGCCCCTGGAAAAACAAATTATTTTCATTGAAAATCTAAGTTACATAAGCCCATAATTTAAGAGAAAGACAGAATTTTCATCTCTTAAAACACCCTTTATTTTCCAAAGCAACCAAACACCCTGCTCTCTAGGATAAAGCTACCGCACTTGAAAATTTCCCCTACTGGTTGGTTGGCATGCTCCATACTCTGCATTGTTCTGCTCTCCATGACCATCTTCTTGCAGAGGCTGAGGCTTGCTCAGCTCCAGAGTCGTGGCAGAATGCAATAAAAGTGCCGCTAGCAGCATTCAGGACCCTAGGGAACTTTCTGGCAAACCAGCAGCTGAGTTGAAAGAGGCAAAAGAGCCACAGCAGCAATGCAGTGTTCTGAAATGCCAAGTCCTGGGGACCTGACAACCAGCTGTTTCAATACCAGCTTTCAACTGAAGTATGGACATATTCTGTTGACATAAAATGATACAGAAAATCTTATAAAATGTGAAATGTGATATTTTTAAAACAACTGACTGATAGATTACTTAGCAGTTTTATGTTTGTTTGTTTTTTCCATTCCCGGAATCGCTGATGTGTCTGATTGTAAATGTCCCAGTTAATCCTCAATGCATCTCTGCCAGTGCACTCTTTTGCAATTAGCAAGTGCTGATAAGGGTCCATTCCATTCTACAAAGGAGCAAAGATGGAGTGAAAACAATTCCAAATGGTCTGTGGGCCTCATTGGAGAAACGTAGTCTCCTCCCAATTAAAACCGCCTTTGAAAATTCTTATCTTGCCACAATTATTAGTTTTTGGGGATTTTATTAGTATTTTAATCATTTTTCCCATTGAAAAACTAAAGGAAGTGTTTAGACATTGTTTCTATTGATAGAGGACATGTGTTTCTATTGATAAGTTTGAGTTTAACTGTTAGTAGACATACTTAGTGTGGGGGAAGCATAACGCAACATTCTATTAAAATACAGCCAAGTGTAGGATTTTCTAAGTTATGATGAATAAAATGTCCATTATTGTAACATCTCATGAGTCTGAAGATCATAGATTGAGTAAACTCAGCTGGCTAGCACCTAGCTGCAAGGCAGGAAATGAAACCACAATGAATTTGGAAGAGATAAAGAAAGACCTTGATTGTTACATGTTCTCAATTTCCATTTCCCCACTATGGGATATTTTTTTAGGATTTAATTTTAGATACAGTTCTAATAGACCTGGTGATATTTTTCTTTCCATAAGAGTTTAGAAGCCTCTAAAGGCAGGGACGGGGGTTATAGTGAAAAATTCAGGTAAGACTCTGCTGAAACAGGCAGAGAAAGAAAAGTGATAAAAACCAGTAATGAAGACTCTAAAAGCATTGGGCCATCTGGTGAGGGCACAGGAAGCACTGATCACGTTATTAACGCCAGAGGACAGTGCAGTACAGGACAATGTGAATCATTGTCATAACCCTTGTGACATGTTAAGAAGAGGTTAAATTATGTTCAAGATGGGCGGTATGCCTAATAAAGAGCAGAAATGTATAGTGCATTCCAGAAAGCATTCTGTGTGGGAAATTTAATTGTTTTTATGAACATAAAAGGGGGAAAACTGTGTTGACTCACTAAACATAAGTATCCCAAATAGCAACAATTTCATGATTCTCATTAGACTTGTTATAGTTAGTGTACACTGGGATTCTTTATGAGTTCTATGACCTTGGACATGGGATTGTCTCTCTCATTGTTTTAGAATTTTCTTTGGAAAATGATTATAATCACATCTATCCCTCAGGAATATTCTGTAGATTCACAAAGATTTCTTTGTAAAGTTTCTTGAGTTATTCCTGCTAAATGTGTATTTAATAACTGTGGTTACTATTTATTTCTAGCCTTTTATAAGCAAGGAAATACAGTGGAGGCTCAGCAGTGCCAAAAAGTATACATCACGTTTTTATAATCCTACACTCTTATTAAATACTCTGAAAAATACCCATGAACAAAATATGAACTAATAAATATTACATGAACTATAAGACAGTCAGCCCTGGGGAGACTGCACCATCACCTTGAAGTCGCTGTATTTTGGGTGGGATAATTCCTGTGCACTGTAGTATGGTTATCCTCAGCCTTTACCCACTAGATGCCAGTAGTAACATCCCCCACACTTATAGCAACCAAAAAATGGCTCAAGAGACTGGGGGAAAAGTCACCTTGGTTAGGAACATTTACGCTAGAGAAACAAGTATCAATATCAAATGTAGAGTTTTAAAACCATCACAAGTTAATGCTGAGTGTTTTACAGCTAGCATTTCTTTTGTGCATTAAGACTTTGATAACTGCTGTTTGCAATTACTTTTGAGTGTATTTCTTCATTTTAAAAATTTTAACTTTTCTATTTCAGTCTACATTCAATATTATTTTGTATTATTTTCAGATTAGATAATCATATATTTTACAAAGTGATCTCCCTGATATTTCCAGTACTCACCTGGCACCATCTGTAATTACACCATTATTGATCACATTTCCTATGCTGTACTTTAATCCCCATAACTATCTTTTCCCCTTTCAATCTATGTTCTTTGGTGACAGCTAAAGGAAGGTAAGAAAAGATTGGGCTGAAACAGTGTGTTTCGTGCAGACTTTTGAAAATGAGGCTTTCTGGATAAATTTCAATTACTGGCTTTTGAGATAGCTGTAAATTAACAAACACACACTTATTGAACATGTGCCCACATTTAAGTCCTGTGCCAGATAATACAAGGGAAATAATAACTTTGTTTTGCAAAACCACTTGTATAAGGGAATTTCTTTTCTGGATTGGTGTCTTTGTTGGCCTCTTAAATTGCAAGGAGCTTGCCTTTCCCTGTAACTACATTCATCTTTTGCTCTACATTCCCATGCCTTAATTCACCTCTCTACTCTCCATCCCATCTCCATTGCATCATTATTCAGGGTTCAACACTATCATCTTCAGGCATGACTCAGACTCCTGATGAGGTTTTATTTCTGGTTTCCTATTTAGGGAAAATTATTTGCTTCTTTTAGTCCATTTTAGAATGTAACAATGACCCATTTATTACTTAGTTGGTCTTTAATTATAAAATTTAGTCATGCAATGCTTCTGACTCTTTATTCTCTCCATATTTAGAGGAATTCTTTTTTTTTTTTTGTGGAGTATAATACCATTGTGTTTTTTTATTAATTTTTTTATTTTTTTGCAGTATAACTTAAATTTAATAGTAGTGCATATGTTTTCCTTCCCCCACCCCATTATCCTCCCTCCAGCCTCCCCTACCCCCCAGCACATGTCCCCACCTGTCTCCCTCCCCACCCCAGTGTCTTTCATTCATTGGTTATGCTCATATGCATGCATACAAGTCCTTCGGTTGATCTCCCCCCGCATCCGCCCCCCCGCCTTCCCCAGCCTTCCCCCTGTAGCTTGACAGCCTGTTCAATGCCTCCTTGCCTCTATATCAATCACTCTGCCCTGTTTCTTTTCTTCAAAAATATCTTTCCTCTGCATACTAAAAATAAATGTATAAGAACAAAAAATGTTTGAGTCTCAGTTTCAATGTCCAACTGTTCTGAGTCCCAGTTTCAATGTCAAATAGTTCTTTATGTGTACATGTCAGCAATGGTATCCAGATGGTGGACACATCGTGGCAATGCAAGTTCCATCCTCTCTGGTTTGGTCCTGGGCCACCTGCAGCCACGCGCAGCTGCCAACTGCTAGCATGGCAAGGTGTCGTCAATGTCCCCCATCTCTGGACCATCCTCGTGGCTGAAACAGACCCATCAGTTCCTCACTGTTGCAGGAACCCACATGGTCTTGGAGTTGTTCTCTGAAAACACACAAACACATTCTCAACCAAAAGTTAACAAAGAGATCCTCTCTGCAAATTAGACTTGGGATTCTTTTTATTTTTGCCTAAATGATTTTTCTTTGGCTTATTTTGACATCATGTGTGTTTTTTCATAGGTGTCCTGCTGTTGGCATTACAAATGGAAGTTACTTTTCTGGAGTAAGAATTTTCTAGATGTATTTTACTTACAGGATATTTTTCCTTACATATTACCCCACTAATCCCCTCCTTTTTGATTAATGGGGGCTTTTGGAAATTGTAGATTGCAGTCTTGGTAATTTTAAATTTTAATCTTTGCATACAAATATGACTGCTTTAGGTTCTTAGAGGAATTCTTTTTTTTATTAAATTGGTCAATTAGCAACAGAGAACTGAAATAAGAGTGACTTTAAGTAGAATTAATTTTTTCCCTAACATAGCAGTCAAAAGATAGGCAGTTCAAGGCTGGTTGTTGATGGTATGATTTTATCAGTTTCTCAGTTTTCCCCTTTTCTTATGTTCTGCCATTCCTATTGGTTAGCTTCCATCCTTAAAGTAACTTCAAAAGTTGTCTATCTCTTGTAGTTCCAATGATCACCTCTGAGTTTCAGGCAGAGAGCTGGAGGAAAAGAGAAGGGCAGAAGGAAGGACTGCTAATTTAATACTTTCTTGTTTTCCTAAGTCCCTTTTAAAATCATTTTGTTTAAATTTGAAAACCTATCAAAAGTGGACAGCTGGTATATGTAGCTGGGTACATTGCTGCTGTCAATTACATAGAGACTGTGTTAATAAGCAGGAAGAGGGAATAGATGTTGGTTAGGCAGCAGATATCTCTGCCACACAAAGAATTTGGAGAGGCATTCATATCATGGTTGATGTACATATGGATGCATGAAGTAGGACTTCAATAACATATTTTATATTCTATATAGCAAATATTTTTATGATCTTAGTACTGAGTTTCTAACCTAGAATACCTTAAGTACAGAATTGGAAGGATTCTTTATCATTTCCCCCAGGGAACCAGGTGGAAAACAGTCCCCATGTGGTCAAAAATGGCTGCCCCCATGTGAACACAAGATGGCTGCCACAAGCTGGTGGGTAAGGCAGTTGTGGGTGATCAGGCCAGCAGGGGAGGGCAGTTTGGAAGGACCAGGAATGCAAGGGAGGAAAGTTGGGGGCAATCAGGCCTGCAAGGGAGGACAGTTGCGGGGGATCCAGCCCCACAGGGGAGGGCAATTAGAGTTGACTGTGCCAGCAGGGGAGGGCAGTTGGGGGCAACTGGACTGGCAGGGATGGCAGTTGGGGGGACCAGGCCTGCAGGATAAGGCATTGGGAGTGACCAGGCTAGCAGGGGAGAGCATTTAGAGGGGACCAAGCCAAAGGGAAGGCAGTTGGGGGCAACTAGGCCAGCAGGGGAGGGCAGTTGGGGGTGACCAGGCCTTCAGGGGAGGGCAATTGTGGGGGACCAGGCCTGTAGGGGAGGGCAGTTGATGATGACCAGGCCAGCAGGGGAGGGCAGTTAGAGGCAACCAGGCCAGCAGGGGAGGACAGTTAGGGGCTATCAAGTTGGCAGGAGAGGGCAGTTAAGCATGACCAGACTTTCATGGGAAGGCAGTTAGGGGCAATCAGACCAGCAGTGGAGCAAGTAGATGTCGATCAGGCTGGCAGGGAAGTAATTAGGGGATGATCAGGCTGGCAGGCAGAGTGCTCAGGGGTAATCAGGCAGGCAAGCAGTTGGGACACAACAGTCCTAAATTGTGAGAGGAATGTCCAACTGCCCATTTAGGCATGATCTCACCAGGATTGGGCCTAAATGGGCTGTCAAACATCCCTCAAGGGGTCTCAGATTGGAGAGGGTGCAGGCTGGGCTGAGGGACACACACTCTCCCCATGCACAAATTTCATGCACTGGGCCTCTAGTATATATATAAAGGCCTAAGCAACTGGCAAATCAGTTGACTGGCCAGTGCTATGCTGCAAAATGACCACCAGGGGACAGATGCTCAGTGCACAGGCATAAAAACATTACAGACTGATGAATCTCAGACAAGAAGGGTGAGGGGAAAGGGCAGGAAGAGATTAACCAAAGATCTTATATGCATACTAGAGACCCATGGTGCATGAATCTGTGCACTGGGCCTCTAGTCCATATTAAAAAAAAGACGAATATGCTAATTAGACCAGATAGACTGGATGTCCTTCTGGATGTCTTCTGGACAAAGCAACGGTGGCGAGGCCAAGGCAGAGGTAGTTAGGAGCGATCAGGCAGCAGGGGAGAGCAGGGATCAGGCCTCAATTGGCAGTTAGACATCCCCTGAGGGATCCCGGATTGGAGAGGATACAGGCCGTGCTGAGAGACCACCCCCCATCCCCACGCACAGATTTTATACACCAGGCCTCTAGTAATATATAAAAGTATATGTAAGTTTAAAATCTTATTATATTGCTTGAGTTAATTTTATATAGTTCCAGATCAAGTTTTAGCCACTCTTGGCAACAAAAGGCAACAAATAAAATCTATTTTTCCAAAATTATCTTTTAGCATTCAGTTATTTCAAAAATTACTCTTTCTTCCTTGTGACATTACAACAATGTATTACTCATTAGTACTCATTAATACTAGTAAGGAGGACTTAGGAAGCACCACCAGATAAATTACAGCTCACTTCTAGCCCTCTTACTCTTTCCCCAAAGCGCTGTTCTTTCATACCTACTTTCATGTCTAAAATTCTTAAGTAACAGAATCATCCTTTATCTGTTTATGCAATGGTGAAATCTTGAGGTGCTTCATATTTTTGTTATGCAACACGTAATATTTACAAAGTCTGGGTTGCATTATCACATTAAGAAATCCAAAATGAGGAACAGATATTGAAAGAAAGTTTTATTTATTTACTCTGGTTTAATGAAAATTTGATCCATTATCTCTTTCTTAATTAGAAATGATTTGTATCAAGGTTTTGTTATGGGGCATACAGGAACTAATGAAAATATTTTTAATAATACTGATCAGTATTATCTCCCCAGAAGGACACAGAACTTTGTAAAAAGGAAATAATTCTTTGTGTTCTCTTAGAGGAGATTACATGTGGTTGAGAGAAAGTCAGTGGTACTTGAGCCCAGGTGTGATGGCCAGACAGTAAATCTAGGTAATCATTCTTGGAAGGAACTCCTAAAGTAGGAAGTAGGAAAAGTGAGAGTATTTTATTTTATTTTATTTTATTTTATTTTAATTTATTTTATTTTATTTTATTGTTTAAGGTATTGCAAATAGTAGTACATATGTCTCCCCTTTTCTCCCTCTATTGACCTCCTCCCAGCCTCCCCTACCCTTCGGCACTTGCCCTCATCCTCCCCATCTCCCAGTGTCTTGTGTCTATTGGTTGTGCTTATTTGCATGCATACAAGGCCTTAGGTTAATCTCTTACCCCCCAACCCTCCCCCAACTTCCCTCTGTAGTTTGACAGTCTGTTTGTTGCTTCTTTGCCTCTATCTATTTTTGTTCAACAGTTTATAATGTTCTTTATATTCTATAAATGAGTGAGATCATTTGATATTTATCTTTCTCTGCCTGGCTTATTTCATTTATCATAATGTTCACCAGTTCCATCCATGCTGTTGCAAATGGTAAGAATTCCTTCTTTTTTACAGCAGCATAGCATTCCATTGTGTAGATGTAACAGTTTTCTAATCCAATCATCAGCTGATGGGCACTTACTGTTTCCAAATTTTAGCTATTGTAAATTGTGCTGCTATGAACATAGGGGTGCATACTTTCTTTCTAATTGGTGTTTCTGGTTTTTTGGGATACATTCCTAGAAGTGGTATTACTGGGTCAAATGGCAGTTCCATTTTTAATTATTTGAGGAGATGCCATACTGTTTCCCACAGTGGCTGTACCAGTCTGCATTCCCACCAGCAGTGCACAAGGGTTCCTTTTTCTCCCCATCCTCACCAGCACTTGTTGTTTATTAATTTGTTGATGATAGCCATTCTGACAGGTGTGAGATGATACCTCATTGTCATTTTGATTTGCATCTCTCATATGATTAGTGACTTTGAGCATGTTTTCATATATCTCTTGGTTTCCTGAATGTCCTCTTTCGAAAAGTGTCTTTTTAGGTCCTTTGCTCACTTTTTTTATTTGGTTGTTTATCTTGCTTTTGTTAGGTTGTATGACTTTCCTGTAAATGTTGGAGATTAAACCCTTATCAGAGATAACATTGGCAAATATGTTCTCCCTTGCAGTGGGCTTTTTGTTGTTTTGTCGATGGTTTCTTTTGCTGTGAAGAAGCTTTTTATTTTGATGTAATCCCATTTTTAAAATTTTATCCTTAGTTTCCATTGCCCTAGGAGCTTTTTGAGCATCCCAAAAAGGAGGTTGTAAACTCTTTGAAAATAAGAAGTGCAACTTTTGCCCATCACCACATCCTGCCTAATCATGGTGATGACATAGAGAGAACTTGGTGATTAGTTATCATGTTGTATTGCAACCAGTTCTAAGCTAAACCATAATATTGAATATTTCCCACCCTCTCCTCTGTCATTATTACCTGTGAATGTAACACAGGTGTTCCATAAAGAGTGATTTCCAATTCCCATGTGTGAGCTATTGGAAATATGGGGTTACAGAATGGCTGCCATTAAATCCTGTGTCACAAGAATTTATCACGGGGAAAGTAGTATGGCCATAGATAGCATCTACTCATATCAAAAAGAGTTCTAAAGAGTGGTGTTTGTATCTCAGCACGTTCCTAGTTTATTACCAAATTTGGTCACTGGACTCTTTCTCTCTCTCTCTCTCTCTCTCTCTCTCTCTCTCTCTCTCTCTCTCTCTCTCTCTCACACACACACACACACACACACACACACACACACACACACACACATTTAGCCTGCAGACTTAGGGGTGAGTCAGGTAATTTGGGGCTAGAACTGATGCCTTATATAAAAGGTAGGCATCCAATTGGCAGAAGAAATCTTTTCACCTGTAGGACTTTTAGAACAGAATGCTGCACCTCAAGCCTAGAGTTTTTGATTTGGTAGGTTTGTGACCAGGGCTTGATAATTTGCACTCTTCAAAGTTGCCAGGCGATGCCAATGCTACTGATGCAGACACACATTGAGAACCATTATTTAAGGATATTCTGAAGCCAAGAGCAAGTAGGCATCCTCTCAGGGAAAGCTTGGAGAATGAAAGCACAGGGAGGAGGTTTTGCTCTGCAGGCTCTGAGCGGGCCTGGCTTTGTCTGAAAAAAGCTGATGCTCACTCTGTCTTTGTCTTGCAACACTGGCCAAAAGGACTACCTCCCTATGTGAGCCTTGAACTCTCACAGTCTGATCTGTCACTCATGGTTTTCTTTTCATACTGGTATGTCTTCCCTCCCTGTGTCTACCTATTGAAACATGTCTCATTCATCAAGATCTAGCTAAATACCCAAGATATGCTCTGATTCACATATAAACAGAATGCATTGTTCAATGTGCTCCCATAGCTCCTTGCTTGCCTTTATGTGGCAGTATAATATCTGTCCTGATTATCTAGTTTGTTCCATCCATTTTAATCCCTTCTGTAAGTGTAAGGGCTGGAAGTCCAGAGGCCAGGTTTGAGTGGCATTAGTTTCCCTGACACCTAGCAGAGTGTCTGGAATGGAACAGGTACCTGGCAAATATTACTAGAATGAATAAGTAAATCTGTTATTCCCTGTCCCTTTCACTTCACAGCATTCTCTGCATAAATAGTGTGACTAAAGAGAGGGAGCATTGATACAAGATAAAACTG
Source organism: Antrozous pallidus (assembly GCA_027563665.1). Lineage (NCBI taxonomy): Eukaryota > Metazoa > Chordata > Mammalia > Chiroptera > Vespertilionidae > Antrozous > Antrozous pallidus. The sequence continues at coordinate 52,009,368 of CM050514.1, read as the reverse complement.
AATTTGAAGTTTGCATATTGGCAATTGAAACTTAGCTCTATATTTATTCATTGCCTAACTTGGGGCAGTACACTGAATCTTTCTGCACTTCATTTCAAAATTTAGTAGGAGATCTATTGTTTGTCATTTACCAGTAACTATCACTCAACCTCCCTCATCATCCTATCTAATAAAAGAATAATATGCAGATTGACCATCACTCCAACACACAAGATGGCTATCCCCATGTGGTCAAAGATCCTGCCCCCATGTGGGCACAAGATGGCCACCACCAGATGGCCAGCAAATGAGGGCAGTTAGGAGGGACCAGGCCTTCAAGGGAGAGCAGTTGGGGGCAATCAAGCCTGTAGGGAAGGGCAGTTAGGGGTACCCAGGCCTTCATGGGGGGACTAGGTTTGAAGGGGACAGCCATTAGGGGCAAACAGGTTGACAGGGGAGCAGTTAGGCATCAATCAGGCTGGCAGAGGAGTATTAGGGGGTGATCAGGCTGGCAGGCAGAAGTGGTTAGAGGCTATCAGGGAGGCAGGCAGGCGAGCAGTTGGGAGCCAGCAGTCCTGGATTGTGAGAGGGATGTCTGAATGCCCATTTTGGCCCATGCACAAATTTCATCCACCGGGGCTCTAGTTTTCTACAACATTAAACAGTCCCAGGACTATAGGATGGGAGAGCTGGAGGTCCTTGGTGATGTTATCTAGGCTCCCTATCTTACAGAGAAGGCATTATAGTTCAGACAGAAGTCACCTACACAGGTCACACAACTGATTGGTATCCAGTTCACCCTACCTGAAAATCCCACCACTATTAGTCTAAGAAGCTTAGTGTGCTAACATCCCTAAGCCCTGGGACTGTGACTGCCAGTTCATTATTCCAAGTAATTTGGGTGTTTTTTGCATTGTTGGATTTTACTCTTTTAGCTCCTAATAAATGTCTTTCTGAATATAAAGGACAAGTAAAATATTTCAGCAAATAACTCTTTTTTGATGTTTGTGTCAGCATATTTCTCAAAACTCAAGACATTAGGAATGACATAAGTTTATCTTATTCATTGGTTTGGCACTAAATGCTGGTCAATCAAACCTGTTATTTACATTTTCATCTACTTTATTCACTATTTCTCAATAAAAATTAGGATATTCCCTAACCATCCTATAGTTAATGACAGGAAATACTTTAAAAAGCCAGGGTTATCTCATAAGACATATATTAAGATGGCACATGCTATATATTTTAGAAAACTTTATGTTTATGTTTTAGAAAACTTTACTGTTTAAACTATAATGTTTCCTCCTTTAGATCATGAATACTTCCGTTTCATTCATAATCTTTTATGGAACATTTCCATGTGCCAGGGATGTTGCTAACTACTAATGATACAAAGTTGAGCAATACACAGGTCTTATTTGGAAGAAACTTACAGATTGATGAGAAAAATGTACTTAAAACAAATTACTGTAAAGTTTAAAAATGCAATGATGGAGTAAATAATAGGTGGAAGGTTGGCACATGCAAAAGGGGGTGGGCAGTTTGGGTGGCTCAGGGATGCACTATAGATGGGCACTCTCTTTCTGAATGAGTGGGAGTTTATCAGGAGCCAGGGATGGGGGGGGGTGGGGTTGGCAGTTTCAGTGGTGGAAATTGCAGGTGGAAAGGCATGGCTGTGTGGAACAGTATGGCATCTTCAGGTAGACATAATTCTGTTGATGGCTCTGGAATTCAGAACTTGGGTAGGTAGATAGAAGAAACTGAGAGAGAAGAGAAAGTAGAGGCAAGTTCCCGGGAGGCATTATAATTGCTAATAAAGTGTTCAAATTTCGTTTTGCAGGAGTTTTATGTGTCTGTAATTAGGGGAACATGAGACATGATCGAATTTATACTGAAGATGGTCTTTTTTGCCTCTGTTGCTTTCCCTAGGGCTCTCTTTGGCCCCTCTTTCTTGTAGTCTGTAACAGAGGAAAAGGTGGTTTTCTTAATGAGATATGCAAGGTGGGTGGGTGGGGAGGAAGATTTGCATTTTACCAAGGTTATCAAAGATAACCACTTACTTCAAAACCATGGTTTTGGCCCCCTTGAAACTGCTAGTAAGAAAAATATCAGGAATGGAATATACCACAGTGTAACCAGACTGAATTTTTTTTAAAGACTATCATTTTATATAAAAAACATTCATCAGTGAAAACATTAAAATGAAATTTCAGTATAATTTTAATAACACAAAAACTCAGGATGTTTATTACAAATGGAAGTTAAAATAAGAAGGAGAAAACTAGATTGTGAAGGTAATCTATGAGTTAAGAATTAAAACTTTTTAATTAACCCGCCAAATGCTTATGGGAAAATTAATCAATAATGGGATTAAGCCCTTTGGGAGGGCCAACCCCAACTTGCTCAGTGAGCTCACATTATTATTGAGTCACCCTATTTATATAATTGCTTCTATTGTGTGGAGTGGCTGAGGTTTTGGCTTTGGGAAGTAGTCCTCTGCTGGCTGGTGCTGGGTCACAGTAATTAATTTCTACTGGCTGGTGACTGACTATCTGTCTAGTCAGATGGTGGCCATTTATAGGTGTATTGATCTAAGAGCTGAGATATCTGCAAATGCTTAGGTCGACTCAAATGCCTTTAACTTTAATACCTGGTTGTACTGATTTTCAGTATGGTCTCGTGATCTCTTGAGATTGACCCCCTCTCCCCACTTCCTCCATACTCAGCATCTATTCTATTTCTCAAAGGTGACAATAACTTGAAATAATTCTAAAAGTGAGTCTATTGATTTACTTAAGAACACATTTTAGAGATTAATTAAGTTCAAGGAAATCCCTAACTGCTTTTCAGTCCCATACTGTAAATTTAGTTCATATTGGATTATTGCTAAATTGAAAGTTTTATCTCCAGGATAAATTATTCTACTTTCTGAAAATACTACTTTTCCTCTCTATTTGCTCCCTTCTGATACTATTTCTCATTTTTCCCATTTCTCCTAAATTTTGGAACACAGAGCAGAATCATGAGTAAATGTCTCAATCAATGCAACTATCTTTTATTTGGGCAATGCTTATGTAGTTGGAGAAGAAAGAAAAACCACAAAGATGGAAGTTTGGTGGGTCTACCCTTTGGCCAGAAATAATTTTTTTCTTGCCAAAGGATAAACCCCAAATGATGTGAGAATGTGAAATTCCCCGATATTAAAATAATTTTAATTATTCTTTGTTCCTATAAGGGTGGATAATTAAGACATGCTCATCTAGCAGGGGAATCACTAATCTCAGGTATATTTGGATATCTTAAGGCCTTCATTATTTTTAATGAAATGAAAAAAAGCATGACATAACCAACAAAGTCAAATATTTTACAAAATACATTATTTTCTAGGCCATGAATCAGTTTTTCTATCTGATACTTGTGTATATTGTTATATCATGTGAAAATAAAAATACCATTAATTATTATTATCTGTAATAATAAAAGCATAATATGCTAATTAGACTGGACATCCTTCTGGACGACCTTCTGGATGAAGCTGGAGCTGCGAGGGAAGCCCAGGTCCCAGGTGCTAGAGGAAAGCCAGTGCCAGGAGCCCCGGGAAAGAAAGGCCTACTCTTGCAGGAATTTCAGGCCTCTAAGTATTTTAATAATACTAAAAATAATAACAGAATATTTGATTCTGTTATAAATGCATTGATGTCAGAAGATGTGAGTTGGTATAAAACTTATTAGAAGTGTGAGTCTTCATAGTGGCCTTACCCTGTGAAGGTTATTCTGCCTTTCTGAAAAAGAGCAAATATGAAGATCAGACTTATTAACAGAGATAAAAATACTTTGAGACCTATAAAATACTAACATGCTTTTATTTGTAACATTTTCAATCTGCTTCTTCTAAAAGAGCTCCTCTACTTAATTTGCCAATTTTTATTTATTTACTCTTTTATTTACATCTTATTTTTAAGAAATTTGCTAATTTTTTTTACAATCTCCATTACATATATTATGTATCTATTTTTCTCATACCATCCATAATAAGTATCAAGCCATGTTACCCAGGTCTATATAAATTTCAGATAACCATGTGCTAATTATTAGTCATCAAGAGAAAACAAAGGGAGGGGGAGGTGGGGGTAAAAGGTGATGGAAGGAGACTTGACTTGGCATGGTGAACACACAATACAGTGTACAGATGCTGTGTTGTGGAAATGTGGACCTGAAACCTGTATAGTTTGGTTAACCAGTTCCATCCCAATATATTCACTAAAAATGAAAAAAAAAAACCAGAAAACTTAAAAATTAATAAGAATACTTATTTCTCAATACTTCCTGAGTACTTGACATAGGACAGTTCAACATCTTGATAAGTCACTGGTTACTTATATTGAAAATATATTAAAATTTAAAATTTTTCCTTGGATCTTTTACAACTATTTGGATAAATTTAAATCTTTGTCCATTTTCTAGACTGAAACAAGCTAGTAGGTTAGTACTGAAAAGATAAATTGTGTGTGAAGCACATTTTCTGGTTCACTGATACATATGTCATGTGGGTAGAGTTCAAAGCTTCATTAAAGCCCTAGTGTATTATAATTCTGGCTCATTTTGTTATCTCATCCTCATCATTCAGCACACGTGGTAAGACTCCTTGATGGTTCCTTTATAGGGTGATGAGTGGCAATGTTTTATAAGACACATGGACTCTATCTTCTTAACATCATTTAGGTGATAGATTACAAAAACTTTTTCATCATCTTTGCAGGTAAAAAAAAAATCCTGTGGAACTGAAACTCCAAAGTCATTATTAAATGTAGACATTAACTCATTCAGCCACAGATCACCAACTGTAATAGCAGCTTTAAAAAAATGATTTTGGTAAGATCTTATATAAGCAAGCTATCTAGATTGATCTATCTTCGTGTCTATAATCTATTGAGCTTAACAGAATGCAGGGAGGAGTTCCATGAGATTTTTTAAGTAATATCTTTAATGATATACAATTCACATCCCATAAAGTTCACCTTTTTAAAGTGTACACATCAGAGGAACAAAGATGGCAGCATAGGCAAACACCTATTGTGTGGCCCCGTGCAACAATTTCAAAACTACAACATAACAACAAGACAAACATCATCCAGAATCACCGGAAAGCTGGCCGAGTGAAAATTCCACAAATAAAAGTAAAGGTGGGACAATGAGACTCAGAAGAGTGGCAGAGCGCAGCCTTAAAGATACGTGTGGAGCCAGAGGTTCGGAGGAGCCGTGGGGCGCGTGCGGGCTGTAGGGCTGGCAGCAGCAATCCTGGCTGGATTTCTCCAATGGGGAGGGCAGAGACGCCCCACTGCTCCCCAGCGCCAGGGTACGCACCCTGGAAGCCGGGCGCGGCAGAGGTCTCCGAGTCTGAGGAGAATCCGGGTTGCTTGGACCAGCAGTTTGCGCGTGTAAAGTGTGCGACAGCACAGACGTGCGACTTGCTCCCTGACGACTTGTCCCCTGGTTCAAGAGACCACTGGACTGCTTTGTTTTACAACCCTGGGCGAGACTTTGAGTGTACAGACTCATTTGGGGAGAGGCAGAGTTGTCTGGCAAGGGGTAGAGACTAGCGGCTTTCTCTTGGAGGTGCCTGCAACCATTAACACCCAACAGAGACCCGCGTGCTGCATAGGACATAGCTGACGCTGACACTGCGTGCTCAGCTCAGAGACTCCGCCCATCAAACCTGAACACAGTTTCCCAGCACAGCCAGTTGGCCTGGTGGTTAACCCCTCCTAGAGCTAACAACAACAAGCTGGGCTTAACTTCAAAAATCTTGTACAACCCATAAAGGATTGCAGTAAGAGTAGTCACCTCAGGTAACTGGGGAGGCTGAGCCACTGTCCCTTAGAGGACATCTACCACATAAAAGCCACCATGCAGAAACATGGAAAGAAATCAGATATGAAAGAAATGGAGGAAAAAAGACGACTAGACATAGAGTTCAAAACCATGGTTATAAAGCTTTTCAAGAGGCTCCTAGAAAAGGCCGATGAACTTAATGAGAACTACGAGGAAATGAACAAGACCAATGAGGAAATGAACAAGACCAATGAGGAAATGAACAAGACCTATGAGGAAATGAAGGAGTCCTACAAGGAAATGAATGAAACCTACAAGAAAATGAACAAAAGACCTCTGAGGATATGAACGAGACCCTCAAGGATATGAAAAAGGACCAACTAGAAATTAAGCATACACTGATTGAAATAAAAAATATTACACAAAGTCCTAAAAGCAGTCCAGAGGACCATGAGATCCAAGTCAAAGATTTGAAATACAAAGAAGCAAAATAAAGTCGGCCGGAAAAGCAAGAAGCAAAAAGAATCCAGATAATTGAAGATAGTGTAAGGGGCCTCTGGGACAGAGGGTGCCAGAAAAAAAGAGAGAGCAATGTAATGAAAACATACTTGAAGAAATAGTGACTGAAAACTTCCCCCACCTGGTGAAAGAAACTGACTTAAAAGCCCAAGAAGTGCACAGAACCCCAAAATATAGGAATCTAAAGAGGACCACACCAAGACACATCATAATTAAAATGCCAAGGGCAAAAGATAAAGAGAGAATATTAAAAGCAGCAAGAGAAAAACAGTTAGTTACCTGTAAGGGAGCACCCATACGATTGTCAGTGGATTTCTCAACAGAAATTATGCAGGCCAGGTGGGAGTGGCAAGAAATATTCAAAGTGATGAATAGCAAGAATCTACAATTTATCCAGCAAAGCTATCATTCAGAATTGAAGGTCAGATAAAGTGCTTCTCAGATAAGAGAAAGCTAAAGGAGTTCATCACCACCAAACCAATATTATATGAAATGCTGAAAGATATTCTTTAAGAAGAGGAAGAAGAAAAAGGTGAAAATATAAATTATGAACAACAAATACACATCTATCAACAAATGAACGTAAAAATCAAGTGAATTGATAGGCCGATGAACAGGATAAACTGGTGAATATAACAGAATCATGGGCATAGATAGGGAATGGACTGACAATTCTTGGGGAGAAAAGGGGTTTGGGAAGTACAGCAAGAGACTGGACAAAAATCTTGCAACAATGGGAGAGGACAGTGGGAAGGGGGAGGTGAGGGCAGAGGCTGGGATGGATACAGGGTGGAGGGGAGCTATAGGGGGATTCAAAAAGGGGGAACAATGTAATTAATAAACTGAACAATAAAGATAAAAAATATAAAAAAATAAAGTGTACACATCATTGGTTTTTAGTATATTCATAGAGTTGTGTGTTTATCACCATTATCAAATTCCAGAATATTTTAATCATTGCAGAAGAAAACCCCATATACATTAAGCAGTAATTCTCTATATCCCATTCACTCCAGCCTCTGACAACCATAGTCTACTTTGTCTCTAATGATTTTCCCAGTATAATAATTTCATATTGATGCTGGCTTATTTTACTTATTATGATGTCTTTGAATTTATCTATATTGTAATACTACCGGTGTTTGCTCCTTTTTATGTCTGAATATTATCCCATTGTATGGATATACTGAATTTTATTTATCCACTTCATGAAATCTTCAGTATCACTAAAGTAACTAATCAATCCCTCCTGGAACTCCCAGAAGAGAAGATTTCTGGCAGAGAAATTAGCCACAAATGACAGCTCCTTTATTTATATTAATTGAGAAGAAGAGACTCATTAGTACAAACCATACTTTGTTGGGAATTATAAATGTTTCTTTTATAGTCTTTTCTTCCCTTATATTCCTAATTAAGTCTTGATTTCCTATATCCCAGGAATGATTGATTAATTGATTAATTGGTTGATATTGTGTCTTAAGCTAAGATCTTTCATGGATGAATGGGTCTGATTGAACTTTTCCTACCTTTCCCACCTGGATTCATTCATTACGTTCCAATCACATCCACCTTCTTTCAGTATTTTGAATACAACTCATTCTAACCTCAGGTCTTCACATATGCTATTCACACTTGGAGTGGCATTCACTTACTGAGCCCCTTATCAGGTTTAAGGTCTCAATTAAATGACTATTATCTTAAGAAATCTTTCACCCCTAACACCCACCCAATATAGATTACATGTCCCATGTATTATTTTTATAGTACTGTACAGTAATTAAAACAATTTTAAATTGTGAATTTATTTGTGGCCTCTAAAATATAACTTCCAGTAGAATGTGTTGTGGAATTGTGCACCTGAAAGCTGTGTAGTTTTGTTAACCAGTGTCACCCAATAAATTCAATAAAAAGGAAAACATTCTAAAAAATAATTTTGGAAGAGAAAAAGAAAATATAACCTCTAGTAGAATGTTGGCTCAAAGAGAGCCAGGCGTTTTTGTTTTTAAACCTGCTTTGGTAACAGCTTATTCCCCGACATCTAATAGAGCTGTTGGTAAACAATAGGCATTCAATAAATATTGAACAAACAATTGGCTTTAATTACCACCTATACCCTCATGACTCCCTACTTGGCATCTCTCTCCCAGACCTGACACTCCATTCTCTTGTGGGCTGCCATCTTGAACATCTATCTGAATGCTCCTCACGAACACCAAAGTCAGCATTTCTAAAACCGGGCTCATTAACTTTCCTCTCCACCTCTGCTTCCATCTGCTCTGTTTAATGGTTTCTTTTTTAAAAAACATTTATTGTTCAGTTTATTAATTACATTGTTCCCCCTTTTTAAATTCCCCTATAGCTCCACTCCACCCGGTACCCATCCCACCCTCCGCCCTCACCTCTTCCCCATTGTCCTCTCCCATAGTTGCATGATTTTTTCCAGTCTCTTGCTGCACTTCCCACACCCCTTTTCTCCCCAAGAATTGTCAGTTCATTCCCTATCTATGCCCATGATTCTGTTATATTCACCAGTTTATCCTTTCCATCAGATTATTAATTCACTTGATTTTTAGATTCATTTGTTAATAGATGTGTATTTGTTGTTCAAAATTTATATTTTTACCTTTTTCTTCTTCCTCTTCTTAAAGAATATCTTTCAGCATTTCATATAATATTGGTTTGGTGGTGATGAACTCCTTTAGCTTTTTCTTATCTGCGAAGCACTTTATCTGATCTTCAATTCTGAATGATAGCTTTGCTGGATAGAGTAATCTTGGTTGCAGATTCTTGCTATTCATCACTTGGAATATTTCTTGCCACTCCCACCTGGCCTGCATAGTTTCTGTTGAGAAATCCGCTGACAGTCGTATGGGTGCTCCCTTATAGATAACTAACTGTTTTTCTCTTGATGCTTTTAATATTCTCTCTTTATCTTTTGCCCTTGGCATTTTAGTTATGATGTGTCTTGGTGTGGTCCTCTTTAGATTCCTATATTTTGGGGTTCTGTGCACTTCTTGGGCTTTTAAGTCAGTTTCTTTCACCAGGTGGGGGAAGTTTTCAGTCACTATTTCTTCAAGTATGTTTTCATTACCTTGCTCTCTCTCTTTTTCTGGCACCCCCATAATTCGGATGTTGGCATGCTTGAGGTTGCCTCAGAGGCCCCTTACACTATCTTCAATTATCTGGATTCTTTTTGCTTCTTGCTTTTCTGGCCAAGTGGATTTTGCTTCTTTTTATTTCAAATCTTTGACTTGGATCTTATGGTCCTCTGGACTGCTTTTAGGACTTCGTGTAATATTTTTTATTTCAGTCAGTATATGCTTAATTTCTAGTTAGTCCTTTTTCATATCCTCATAGGTCTTGTTCATTTCCTCGTAGGTCTTGTTCATTTCCTCATAGTTCTCATTAAGTTCATTGGCCTATTCTAGGAGTGCCAGGGCCAGCCGGCATCAGGCATCAGTCGAGCAGTCTCTGAAAGGGGGGCGAGGCTTACGGAAAGATAGAGATAGAAAGATGGATAGAAATAAAGAAGAAACGAAAGATATGGGATCAGGAGGTCTGCAAAGCCCTCTTTTGGACTGCAGCCCCGAGTTTATTTCACTCCACTCTTTTAAACAGTTCTGGTTACATATTACACAATTCCTTGTTCCCCAAACAACAAAGCAACATTCTATTGTTAACACGTTTCCCCACTAAAACCCTTATCTTAACTACCTTCCTTAGGCTATGTCTCCATCCAAGATGCCACCTAAATCTTTCCCCATTTTCCCACACAGTTTGGCTATTTACAATGTTATGTGCTGGAAGGCAGTATTGTTTGGTAAACTACAATTGAAGGCAACCATTCTCGGGGGGGGGGGGGGCAGAAACTATAACTAATCCTTAGAGCAGACGGGCCTTGCAAGGCCCACCCTCTCTGAGAATCTTTGTTCTCCAAGGGCGCTCTACACATAGGAGCCTCTTGAAAAACCTTATAACCTTGGTTTTGAACTCTATGTCTAGTGGTCTTTTTTCCTCCATTTCTTTCACACCTGATTTCTTTCCATTTCTCTGCATTGTGGCTGCTTTCCTGAGTTGGTCCATTAACTTTGTGTGGTAGATGTCCTCTAAGGGACTGTGGCTCAGCCTCCCCAGTTACCTGAGGTGGATACTCTTAATGCAATCCTTTATGGGTTGTACAGTATTGTTGAATTTAAGCCCAGCTAATTGTTGTTAGCACTAGGAGAGTTGGACCTCCAGGCCAATTGGCTATGAAGGAAAGCTGTATTCAGGTTGGATGGGTGGAGTCTCCAGGCTGAGCACGCAGTGTCAGCTCCGCCCTCTGAGGTGCGAGGGTCTCTGTGCCAGATGGTAACAGCTGTGCACCTCCCAGAGAAAGCCTCCTCTGGTCCCCACCAGTTGCCAGACAACTCTGCCTCTCCCCAAATGAGTCTGTACACCCAAAGTCTCGCCCAGGGTTGTAAAACAAAGCAGTCCAGTGGTCCCCCAAACAAGGGAGCAAGTCACGAGTCCTCTCTGCACGGTCGTGAAACTCTGTCCCCAAGTTTACGAGCAAACGGCTGTTCCAAGTTTAGCGCACTCTCCTCAATCTCGCAGACCTCTGCTACGCCCGACTTTTAGCATGCCTACCCTGGACCTCGGACCTCATGTAGAACTGGGGGATCAGTGCAGTGGGACGTCTCCACCCTCCCCATTGGAGAAATCCAGCCGGGATTGCTGCTGCCCGCCCTACAGCTTGCACGCTCACACAGCTCCAAACCTCTCTCCGGGCGTATATTCAAGGCTGCGCTCCACTGATCCTCTGAGTCACAGTGTCCTATCTTTACTTTTATTTGTGGAATTTTCACTCAGCCAACTTTCCAGTGATTCTGGATGATGTTTGTTTTGTTGTTATTTATAGTTTTGGACTTGTGTGTGGGGCAGCAAAATAGGTGTTTACCTATGCTGCCATCTTGGTTCCTTCCTGTTTCAATGGTTTCTTATTGTCAAAGCCAGAATCCTGAAAATCACCATAGATTATTTTCTCTTTAACCCTCCATATATAATTGGTCTGCTAAACATCCTTTTAATATGTTTTTTATATTTATATATTTCCACCACCACTACTTTAGTTCAAGTTTTTGTTTCTTACTCAGTTGTGCAGTAAAAACTTTCTAATTCCTGCCTCTCCCTATCTCTTTCTGTCTCTGGTTTTGTTTAATACATATTCCACACCACTATGATTTTTTAAAATATAAAATTGACTATGTTACCTTGTCTCAAAGCCTTCCTTGATGAACCATTTTCTTCAGGTGAAGCCACAATTCCATTGGTTGGCCTACAAGACCCTGCTGGCCTCTTCAACTTCAGCAAGAGCCATTTGATCACATATTCAATTATGCCAGGCTGCTTTCGGTCCCCCAAACATGTTATTTTTTTTAAAGCAATGCACCCTATCGTTGAGTTCCCTCAATCCACCATGCCTCCTTTCTCTTGTCCATTTTGCAAACTTTTAGTAATTCTTTATGATTCTGTCTGAATTCTCCTCAGAAGAATTAAAGTTCCTTCTGCGCTTAATCACAATGTATGCTTACCTGAATAATAATAGCCCACACCAAGTTGCCTTAACCATTGAGGTAGATGTCTCCCCCTGATACTAGATACAAGTCCTTCAAGGGAAGCTCTGTGCTCTCTTAAAGGCTCAGACTTTGGACAATGACAAACTTGTGTTAAAATATTCATCCCTATTTGCAGTTCGGGCTTCAGTGGAGCATTTAACATTGTAAGTGAGGAGATATGAAGTGCCTCATACAGTATCTGAGATTCAGGAAATATTTAACATTAATAGCAATTATTGATTATACTATTTTAATAGTAATATAAGTGACTATACTGTTCTAAGGTAGAACAGTGACTGATTTATAAGAACAACATTTGTTGAATCAATGATTAAATAAAAATCTATGTTAATTTTGATGAATCATAATCAAATTTCAATAAAATAAAATAGGTGTAAACATAAAGTAAGCTGGGTCGAGAAAGACAATAGCACAAATATGAAAGGAAGAAATATGTATCTACAGTGCTTAGAGGGTTGAATGAATTGGTCTCTGTTTCACTCAAATCTGCTGCAGACATCTGAAAATTTTAGAGAATCTAAACAAGCCTTCATGATTTTTGAGGTGTGTCCTGACTAATATCTTTAATGAAGTTATGCTTTCTTGAGGAATCTCCTAGTAATGTATGTACATGACTTTAGCAGAGGCAAAGCACCCAGACACATATTTGTGCTTTGGCAATAGACATCACCAAGAAAGTGTTTCAGGAAAGGCAATGTGGTTGAAGGGGGAATGTATGTGTATATAGTGCCAAAGGACCCAAGTTTTAGTTCTGGGTAAGTGAGTTTACCTCTTTAGAAGTACATATTTTATGTGTAGGACTGGAAGCTTGGCACAGCAGGTCTCTTGGGTTCTTTTAAACATAAACATTCTAAGGTTACTTGAATTACTCTTCAATGAGCAAGAAGACTCCTGAGCAATCAAGACCCATTTGTTTTGTGAGAACTAATTGATGCTGTTTATTAGTGTAGGAATTCTACTTTTGAAATCTATTATTTCACCAAAATTAAAGTATCAGGAACCTTCTGTCATATACCAGTCTTTTCTACTGTTTAAAATTATGCTCTAGCAACAATTAGAATGTGTAAATTATTTGTAATCTTATCACATATAGAATACTAAAAATTAGAAGGATGGATGAATGAAAATAAATGCCATTGGAAATGGCCACCAATAAAGGGCAGTAGGAATTTGAAAAATAGAGCCTTGAAGAGTGGGCATGATGTGAATATGAAAAGTAAGAGGAAAAGACATTCGTATCATTTAGAAAGATCAAGGAGAGAAAAATATAACATGAGTGTTTTGGGAGTGAGTTGAGAGTATAATTTGCATGAAGCAGAGCTGATAGATGGCAATATTTAAAATGTAAGTGGAGGCCAGATTGCAGGCCAGTTGAATGAATGTATAATCTTTACTTTCAAGACTCATATTGGACAAAATCCCCTTTGGTGACAGTTTTCTTACTAAAACAATTGGATTAGATAATAGTCCATTCAATAATAATGTCCTTTAATTTTATAATTCTCCAGGATGCTTGGATCAACAAGTAATAAATATTCCTACGACAGATAGATAGATAATGTATTCTAGAGAATTCCCAATGGTTTTCAGAAAATCGAAAGAGTAAAGAATTGTCTTAATAATTTTAACTCTAACCTGAATTATTATTTTTTAATTGTGATTGCCAACTATGTGCAAAAAACTCTTATGCAATATCATTTCTACAAGAAGCATATATTGATTGTGAATATATTGAAAGGTAATTTGTAACTGGTAAGAAAATGTAATTGACAGCTGATCTTACTGTAAATTATAGCATTTAGTAGTAAAAAGGAATGAAAGGGAAGGAAAAATGAGCATAACTCCAGATGGATTAGTCAGGACATTCCTTCAAGCCCTTCATCAGTTGCCTGCCGGGGCTGGCATGGGGACAGGGAGCAGTTATGTCCTCCATCATTTCCTTTAGGCTACTAATAAGTGGCCCATTAAGATGGGTTCATGGCAATGCTACACTGACCCGAGATTAACATTTAACTGGAGATTCTCTTTTCCTTGGGGCCAATTGGAACCATTAGCCCCAAGGAAAAGAAGTCATTTCTCAAATAAAAAGAGAGTTCATGCTAGCGGGAAATGCTGTCACTTGGATATCCTTTGTTCATCTGAAAATATAATAAACATATTTGTGCATGGCACAAATATCAAACAAAAATATAATAAGTATCCCTTAACTCTCTGTTCATCTGACCAGAGACAAAATCCTTCTGGGAAAGCTTCCAAAGACAGAACTTCTGTTTTATGTCATATTTATTACATTTTTGGATTTTTCTATTTCAGCCATGACTATGCTCCTTCAGATGGAAGTCTGATTTCCCAGGGGTGCCTCAGCCCTGAGTCAGAGCAGGAGTCTTTTGCTTAGTGCTCCACACTCTTAGGAAAGTCACTTGAATACTCTGAGCCTCAGCTTCCCCCTCTACAAGAAATAGTCATTCTTTCCAGGTGCACTTCATCTAGTTTTGTAAGAGATTAATGGAATAATGGATGTTAAATATTTTAAACAATAAAGAACAATACAAATATGGTTTGAGAAGAGAGTAGTGATTGTTGAGAAGTTAGGAAAAATTCTTCAATATTTGGTATCTTGGATAAAACTATCTGATAAGGTAATGGGTTTGTAAATAAGATATGGAAATATATAAATCAAATTCTGATTATCTATAAGCAAAATATATTATATTTACAGGCCTGTAAATAGGGAACATCTCTCTGAGACGTGTGATTTAGAGAAGGAGTCAAGTTTTTCTGTAAGAAACTAGAGAGTGGCCGAGACCGGTTTGGCTCAGTGGATAGAGCGTCGGACTGCGGACTGAAGGGTCCCGGGTTCGATTCCGGCAAGGGCATGTACCTTGGCTGCGGGCACATCCCTAGTAGGGGGCGTGCAAGAGGCAGCTGATCGATGTCTCTCTCTCATTGATGTTTCTGACTTTCTATCCCTCTCCCTTCCGCTCTGTAAAAAATCAATAAGATATATTTTAAAAAAAAAGAAACTAGAGAGTGAATATTGAGGCTAAGCGAACTATGTGTTCTTTGTTGCTACCACCTGTCAGAATGAAAGCTGCCATGACAAACAAATGAGCAAAGCTGTGTTCTAATAAAACTTTATGGACACTGAAATTTGCATCTCATCTGATTTCAACTTATTGCAAAATATTATTCTCTTTATTATATTTCAACTATTTAAAAAAAACAAAAACTATTTTTAATTCTCAGCCCATACAAATACAGACTGCAGGCCAGGCTTGGCCTGTCTGTCATAGTTTGCCAACCACTAATTTGGAAAAAGTTGTTTCAACAAAAATGATCTTTCACCACCAAAAATTTGATTCACTTACACGTTTCACATGTTCTATGTAAGACTGGGCTGACTGGGTGGAAGTGGGCGCTACATCACCCTCTGAGCCTCATTCTACTTTTTGTAACATGTGGGAAATATACGTGTGAGTGTTTTGGGGGAAGATCTTTCTTTTTAAAAACATGTATTTTTATTGATTTCAGAAAGAAAGGGCAAAGGAAAGATAGATCAAAACATCAAAGATGAGAGAGAAGCATTGGTCAGCTGCCTCCTACATGTCCCACACTCTGGGGAGTGAGCCTACAACCTGCTCATGTGCCCTTGACTGGAACTGAACCCAGAACTCTCCAGTGCATAGGTCAATGCTCCATCCACTGAGCCAAAGCAGCTAGGATAGAGAGATATATTTGTAATTTCTTAGGAGCTTTCTTTCTCATACATCTGGT
Organism: Antrozous pallidus; assembly: GCA_027563665.1. NCBI lineage: Eukaryota > Metazoa > Chordata > Mammalia > Chiroptera > Vespertilionidae > Antrozous > Antrozous pallidus. Next base: position 51,993,643 of record CM050514.1, on the reverse strand, counting down.
GGCTGAGTGGTTCTGGATAATTGGGTCCATCTTTACTTATATGTGAGCTATAAAATGTACCTGTGAAAGCCCTTCTCCCACAAAGCTTTTGGCTTCTAATATTTTAAATGCATTGATAACTAGCACTTGATTTCTGCATCATGATGGGCTCAGATTTTCTTGGTTCTCGGGTTTCTCTGTATTAAATGAGCTGTATGCGATGGGCATTAATTTTTCAGTAGCTCCTGAGTATCACTTGGGGGCACTGCCATGTTATCACTGCATTGCCCAGTGAATTGGAAAGCATTTTAATTCGATGGAATTTTTTCTCCCCAATACTCCCACAAACGTGGGCTGCAACTCATACTAAATGAGCACATGTATTAAACAGAGGACAAATCCTTACCTCGTGGGCATGCGGTAAAACTCAATTAGCTAATGCTTCTAAAGAAATGCCAAATCCATGGATAGAATGTATTACTCAATTGCTAGGAGCTATTATTGTTTATTGTTTCCTCTAGGATATGAAGTGCTCTGTTATTAGGAATGATGCTCTGCTATTAGGATATGATGACAGTAATTTTGAAACAAGTTGACATTTGAGTTTGTTTGCAGAGTGCATGAAGCTACAGGTTAAATTTTAATTAAATCTTCTCCCCCTTCATTCCAGTCATTAGGTGCACCATTACTGCCTTCTCTTAGATGTTCATACTATTTATTAGTGTTTAACAGAAACATCACTGTCAGTGTACGACAGAATGAGTAGAAAAATTTCTGCCAATTATATCAAGTGACTCAGTAATATATCCATGTTTATAATATTCTTAATGCTAACTAAGTCAGTGTCTAAAGGGAGAAAAAAAGTCGTATCTAGTAATTTGCTAATAGTTGCAATTGACCTTTTCTATGGGCCCACTTTGTAGTTTGGATAAGAGCCACTGAAGACAAACCCCAAGTATTTCTTCCATAATATGTAAATGAGCTGGGAAGGAGTTGCAATTTTTAGATGTTGTACCATTTAATGTGCACTTGCAAACATGTGAAGGCCAGCCAACATGCTACAATAGAACACTGGGCTGGAGGCAAGCAACCTCTTTAGAGACTCGGCTTTTCTTCCTCTTAGCAAATTTCTTCTCTCTCTGGGACTCAGGCTCCTTAGCCAGCTGGAATTACCACTGGTTTTCAAACTGTGCCCTTGCAATTTAAGACTCAGAGAAGATGCTTCAGGGTTTTTCCAAACAGCAAAGAACATTCCAAACACTGAAGATTTATCAGCCTGAAGACCCCATAATTACTTTTTCTTCTTACATAGTTAAGATTTATTTTAAATTTGCATGTGAACATTTTCATTGCTTAGGAAAATATTCAAAGGCACTCTGTGATCCAAAAGATCCCCTCTGGCTCCAACAGCGCCTGATCCTGCATCTCAAATGAAGTTGAACAGCACGCACACACATGCACACACAGACACGCACACACACGCACACAGACACACAGTTATTAAAAACAGTATTTTTCAGTCATAGACTCTGGGACCAAAGGCAAGTTTCCTTTTTTTTAATTGTGTAAAGTTTTACATATATATCTTTTTTTCCCAATTAACTCCCCTCCCATCATGCCCACTCTGGGCAAGCTGCCACCACCCCAGTGTCTGTGACTATTGGCTATGCTAATATGCATACCTAAAAGTCCTTTGATTGCTCTCTACCCACCTCCCCTCACCCCCACACCCACACACACACCATTTATCTCTGGGTCTATTCTTATTCATTGAATTATGTTGATTATTATATCCCGCATATGAGTGAGATCATGTGATATTTATCTTTTTCTGACTGACTTATTTCACTTAGCATAATGCTCTTCAGTTCCATCCATGCTGTTGTAAATGGTAAAAGTTCCTTCTTTTTTATAGCAGTATTCCACTGTGTAGCTGTACCACAGTTTTTTAATCTACTCATCGGCTGATGGGCACTTAGGCAGTTTCCAAGTCTTAGCTATGGTGAATGGTGCTGCTATGAACATAGGGGTGCATATATCATTTCTGATTGGTATTTCTGGTTCATTGAGATATAGACCTAGAAGTAGGATTACTGGTTCAAGTGGAAGTTCCCTCTTTATCTTTTTGAGGAAACTCCATACTCTCATCCATAGTGGCTGCACCAGTCTGCATTCCCATTAGCAGTGCATGAGAGTTCTTTTTTCTCTGCATTCTCTCCAGCACTTGTCTTTGGTGATTTGTTGATGATAGCCATTCTGACAGGTGTGAGATGGTATCTCATTGTCATTTTGATTTGCATCTCTCACATGATTAGTGATTTTAAGCATGTTTTCATATGTCTCTGACCCTTCTGTATGTCCCCTTTCAAAAATTATCTATTTAGATCCTTTACTCATTTTTTGATTGGATCATTTATCTTCCTTTTGTTAAGTTGTATGAGTTCCCTGTAAATGTTGGAGATTAAACCCTTATTGGAGATAACATTGGCAAATATGTTCTCCTATGCAGTGGGATTTCTTGTTATTTTGTTGATAGTTTATTTTGCTATGCAGAAGCTTATTATTTTGATGTAGTCCCAGTTGTTTATTTTCTCCTTAGTCTCCATTGGCCTAGTAGCTGTGTCTGTAAAGATATTTCTAAGACATATGTCTGCTATTTTGATGTCTATGGAGTCTAACATTCAACTCCTTTAGCCATTTTGAGTTTGTTTTTATGTATGGTTTTAAGTTGGTGATCTAGTTTCATTTTTTTTTGCTTGTATCTGACCAAATTTCCCAAAGCCATTTATTAAATAAACTGTTTTGACTCAATTGTATGTTCTTTCCTCCTTTGTCAAATATTAATTGAGTATAATGGCTTAGGTCAATTTCTGGGTTCTCTGTTCTGTTCTATTGGTCTATATGTCTGTTCTTGTGCCATACCAGGCAGTTTTGAGAGCCATGACTTAGTAATGTAGCTTGATTTTTGGTATTGTGATGTCTCCAACTTTGTTGCTCTTTCTCAGGATTGTTGTGGCTATTTGGGTTTTTTTTTATTCCAGATGAATTTTTGGAGAGTTTGAAATATGCCATTTCAAAAGGGGATTTCATTGAATCTGTAGATTTCTTTGGGTAGTATGGATATTTTAATAATATTGATTATACCAATCCATGAGGCTGGAGTAATGGTGTTTGTGGTTGTAGGTTCCCGGAAAGTATCTAAGGTCTCCCCTATTGAAGGTAAGGTTGGGCTTCTGATCACAGCCAGTCTCCCCTTCAAATAGCATGATCTCTGTAGTAGAACTGGCCACTCCAGGAGATATTTCAGTAGCAGTAGAGACTGCCTGGCCAGGGGAGCCTGGTCTGCCAGTTACCAACGATCCCTTTGGAATACAGCTATCCCTCTCACAAATACAGACACTCCTGCACATCCATGCACCTCCTTTCATTCTCTCACTCACGCACTATCTTGCAGATTGCTGTACCTTCAGCAACCATCTTCCTTCCAACAAGTTTCTTGAGGCTTATACACTGTAGAGGCTCTGTTAAATACATAAAATATTCAATTAATAAGTAAATAGTATTTGAAAGGCACACACTCTGTGAAACTGCCACTGGAATGCTTGGCAAATTACCTGCTTTAATTCTTCTCAATAGCTATTTCCTCCTCAGCAGTTAGTGTAGCAACATTTTCATTTCCAAGATCTGTGGGCTCCTTTCAAGTCATGCAGCTGTGACTCAAATGGAAAGAGCTGTAATGTGCCTGTGTAAGTAAGTGCCTACTGTCCTGGGGAGTAAGGTGAGGCACAGAGGAGAATTGGAACTCAATGATCTGTGCTCAATAAGTAGCATTTCTTATTTCACAAGGTACAAGCTTTTCAGGTGCCAGATCAAATGTCTATTTATCTTTACCTTTGTATAGTTCTGACCCACAGAAATAATTGCAAAAGGAACTGGTAAAGGCTGAGCTTTCCTTTTTCAATTGCTCTACAGAATAAAATGGTAGGTATATCACTGTGTATGTCTACACTTACATATATATTTATAAATATATATGTAAAGGCAGAAATATTATTTAATTGTTGTCAATACAAGGATGTTATATTTTGGTCAATAAAAAAGTAAGTTCTCAGAGACATGCTGAATTGTGTTGATGTGATAGCATTCAATCTTGGGTCCTTTAGCTTGAAAAATAACTGTTTCCTTAATATTTTGTGTAACACATGGAATTACCTATCCTAAAGCCAGACTTCCCAGAATGTTGTCTTTGTATATCATTTGGGAAGATGAATTCACTGACACTGTGGCAGGGCATGACCATATTTGCTGCTTTTTGTAGGCCTAAAATGCTGAGTTGTTTGTATAATGAGGAGAACGCTTCACCTGGCACTTTCCACCATGCACTGCCTATGGCGTGCTCTGTTCATCCAAAAGATAAAATGGGAAAGCTCCCACTGAGGAGCCCTTGCTTTGCCACTGGTTAAGTTGTAAACTTGGGCATGAACTATTTTCTATGTACCTCTCAGTTTCCTCTTCTGTAAAAATGTGGATCTTATACAAGAAGATATTTAAGGTCTTCCTAGTATCAGGCACAGGCAAATTTAAGTAATTACTCCTTTTTTAATTATCTTCTTTTAATATTGGTGAATTGTATCAATGTTAATATCCTGATTCTGATGTTGTACTATAGTTTTTTAAAATATACTTTTATTGGCTCCAGAGAGAAAGGGAGAGGGAAAGATAGATATAAACATTAATAGTGAGAGAGAAACATTGATCAGCTGCCTCTTGCAAGCCCTCAACAAGGGATTAAGCCTGCAACCCAGGCAATGTGCCCTGACCAGGAATTGAACCGTGACCTCCTGGTTCATAGGTCAACACTCAACCATTGAGCCACACCAGCATGGGTGCTCTGTATTTATTTAATGCCCAACAAAGGTTATTATGCATATTGACCTTGTGTTATACATTGTGCTAAGAGCTTCAGTTTCATCATTTCTTAAAAGCAGTACTATAACTTCCTGAGGGTACTGTTACTCCAGTTTAACAGAAGAAATAATGCTTAGAGTAAGGATATTTTGCTCTCTCCCTCTGAAAGGCACAGTTACAAATAGCAGAGAAGAAATGTAAACCAAGTCAATCAGACCCTGGAGCACACAGTGTAATCAATGTCAATGCCCGTTTGACTTCAGCTGTTTGGGACACTACGCTAGACTTGTCCTGGGCCACAAAGATCAATATGACACAGTTCCTATCTTCCCAGAGTTTGTAGTTGTATTTTTTGCTGAAAGGAAACACGAGGGAAAGAGTTAAGAGAAATGCCAGGCAGCCTGTGCATTGGTGACCAAAGGAGAGGTCCAGAGCATGACTATTATGGAAGTCCTAAGAAGAAGGCAATAGGAACTTGGCACCACTGAGGTGTCATTACAAACAAGCCAAAAGCATTGTCAGCATTTAGCAAGATTTCCATGACATTGCCAAAGAAACAGGAGCAGGAAAGAGATGGTATAAAAAGAAGAACAAAGGAAACAGCTATTTATCAGATGTGTTCTCAGTCATCCGTGGTGGAGCTGAGCTGACAACTTGTGATCATCAGGCCAGAGGGGGTTTGCCAGGTAATTATATGCAACCCAGAGGGTCTTTGGCTTCCTACCACCTCCCTCATCAGCAGCACTCTCTCATTGCTATTGCCTTCTCCTCTCTCTGAATTTACAGACACCTTGTCCACCTGGAATATAACATAGTTTCTACTTGTGCTTTCAGTTTTGGATTATATGATGGCAGAGTGTTAGGACAGGGTTCTCTGATAACATCTTGTTTTTTCCTTGACACCTGAGTCATTGGGGGAAAGTCTCATTAAGTCATCTCTGCTGACCATCATGGCTAAGTTACCTCAGGACAGATAAGGACTCTGCAATCAGAGTAGCCAATAGCTATGACTCTTTCCTCTTCCCCACAAGTCTGACATACCCACACACATTTGCAAGAGACCTACCATTACCATATCCCTGACTCATGAAGGAAGAAAGAAATGTCGGTTTAGAAGAGATTAATGAACACATTTGTTAAGGGTTCACTTGTGCAGATGCCAGCATCAAGAAATGATGATGTAGTACTGTCCAATAGGGCTTTCTGCAGTGACGGAAGTGTGTTATATTTCCACAGTGCTACATTGCAGTAACTGGCCACATATGGCAATTGCGCCATTGAAATATGGGACTTGTGGTGAGACAGAAGAAATGGATCTCAGGTTTTAGTTAACTTAAAAGAATTACATTTAAGTAGCCAGGTAACTAGTGGCTACCATATAAGATGGGGAAACCATGGATTAAAATGTCCCAATATTCAGAACTGACAATCTAGGAGGAACTAGTCTATGTGTGCTAATATTGGTATGTTGTCTTTCTAATCGTACCACATATTTTATAAAGTGGTTTTCTGTACATAATTGTATTTGAGATCTTGAGTGTATTATGAATTCAGAGTTTATAAATGTTTACTGAAAGTACTTATGTGCCATTTATCCTCCAGATCTCAGAATTTTCAATGCATAGCTCCTAGTAGTGTCAGTTGGTGGAATTTGTCAAGAAAGAGAAACCTATTTGCCATCCCTAAGATAAAGACATGTTTAGTGTACTTTGATACAGATATCTTCAATTAAGAGTTGATGACAGGATGGTCTTTAAGGTCTTATTATGATACGAGAGGCCTGATTCATGAAATTCATGCAAGAGTAGGCCTTCCTTCCCCCGGTTCCACACTGGCTTCCCTCTGGCACCCAGGACCTGGGCTTCCCTCATAGCCCCAGCTTTGTCTGGAAGGTCACCCAGAAGGACATCTGGTCTAATTAGCATATTATGCTTTTATTATTATGGATTTTATAGTTCCTTTTATTTAAAGAGAATACGTTCTACATCTCATCCACACTTCTTTTTAGAAGTTCAGCAGAAAAACCTCTGCAGCACTAAGATGATGGCCTCTTGCTTCCAATAAATCCTGTCTTCTACATAAAAATAGAATAGAAAGAAAAAAATGTGCAGCGAAAATTTTAAAGAATCAATTTATTGGCTTACATGATATCAAATAACTGATTGTTCTCTTGTTTTTGGCTTAGTGTAAACAGCCTCAGGCCAAGTCACAACCATTATAAAAATGTATTAAGGTCAAGCACTGTGAAGTCCTAGTATACCTAGGGAATCAATGCTAAGTTAAGGATTATAAAATGACATTGTAAAATCCACAGGGCTTACTAGGTTTACTTAAGTAAAATACTAATGCTTTCTGATAAATTTGCATATAATCACATCAATTTTCATGCCACATCTGTGGGACTTTTAGTGGTTTTGACAGTAATAGTCTTAAACACAAGCAGGCTTGGCTTAACAGAAAAAGAGTTATGATTATAGATGTACTTGAAAAATATTTCAAATATTCTAAACACTAAAATAGAGTCCAAGTGTTTTGAATAGCTCCCAAACCATGTTATAACTGTGATTTTTATACTTGTCAGAATATAGTTTCCAATTATTTTGTGATTGTAGTAACCAGCCATGGTATTTTTTGAAATAATTCGTATTCCTAATTAATTATGAGCTTATACTTAAAATCCATTATTCTTTTTAATTTCTCACAATTATTTCATTAGTACACATATAAATTTGTGCACTGATTTATTAATGATTGAACTCCTTCCTGGCAGAAAGTGTAGTTCTATATCTACTCTGACAGATAGTTAAATGTTAGCCTTCCTCTCCAAGAGTTTGGCTTATATGTTTATATATACACTAGAGGCCCAATGCACGAAAATCACGCAGCGGGGAATCTCCCCAGCCTGGCCTGCGCCCTTTAGCAGTCCGAGAGCCCTCACTCCTTACCCCTGCCTGCTCTCTGCTCCTTACCTCCCAGCTGGCTGCTCCTTAGCACTGCTGTAGAGGCAGGAGAAGCTCACCATCTGTGAGCCAGCTTCTGACTGAGCCTTGCTCCCCCTGTAGGAGTGCACTGACCACCAAGGGCAGCTCCTGCATTGAATGTCTGCCCTCTGGTGGTCAGTGCATGTCATAGCGACTGGTAGTTCCACTGTTCAGTGAATTTGATTAGGCTTTAATTACATAGGATGTGTGTATCTGCACATGTGTAAATGTGAAGAAAGGAGGAAAGTAAAAGAGGAAAGATGCACAATAAAGTCTTATTTAAATTAGATTTTGGTTAGTACCATCTTAAAGCAAAGAGGCAGTGTTTGGGAACTGAGGGGATAGACAGATCTATATCTGCTCTAGACCTTTAGGGATGAATTTGGACTTAGGCAGATTTTAAGCTTGCAGCTATGTACCAGTGGGAGAACATTTCAGGAGAAGAAACAAGGGTATAAGATTATGATAAGGCTAAAGAGGATGGGAGGAGTTAGTTAAATCGTCTTGATGAACATACAGGTTGAACATGAAGGGGTGCTGAGATGTGAGAGAAATTATTGGAAGTAATGATCTGATTCTGATCTGCAGTATATTGTGCATGAAGGCCAAAAGCGTTCTGCTGTTGGCTGAAAGAGGTTGTTGGAAGCTCTGTAGAAAACCATACAGATATTTACTTCTGTATTGATTACTGTAGTTTGGAACCAGTTGAATGAAGCAGAAGGTGCTTTACAAAGTGATACAGAATTATTCCATTGCTACAGCAGCACATTTGAACTTGTTTGGCCTGAGCAGTTTAATCTCACGGAAGAAGGCTTTATAGACTTTGTTTGGGTATCAACTCCACAGCTGATTAGCTGTATGATTTTTTGAAATAATCTAATCATTTTGTAGTTGATTGAATCATGTCCTCTCCAAACTCATGTCCACCCAGAACCTCAGAATGTTATCTTTCTTGGAAATAGGGTCTTTGTAGATGCTGTTAAATTAAGATGAGGTCATATAAGCTTAGACGAGATGCTAAATCCAATGCTTGGTGTCTTCATAAGAAGAGGAGAGGACAACACTATATGAAGACTAAGGTAGAAATTAGAATGATTAATCTACTACCAAGAAACACCAAGGATTGTTGGCAACACCAGGAGCTTGAAGAGAGGCACTGAACAGATTCTCCCTGAGTTTCCAGGAGGAATAATCAATGCCTTGATTTCAGAATTCTGGCCTCTAGAACTGTAACAGAATATGTTTTTATTGTTTTGAGCTGCCCAGATTTTAGTACTTTGTTTTGGCAGCCCCAGGAAACCAATACACTTCCAAACCTTAACTTCCTTCATTGTAAAATGGGGGTGAGGACACTTACCCTTTGAGAGTTTGGCAAGAATTAAATCAACCAGAATGGAAATGAGATGACATTTGTCTATTGTAGTCTACACATATTTGCAAATTTCAATATCAATTTTCTAGAATTGTGAAGTATATTTAACAGTTACTGAACATAAACTACGTGTCAAAGAATATGTGGAGCACCTTATGCCTGTTACCTCACAGTAGAATTAGCAGTATTCATTGTTTAATTTCATGTCAGTTTGCCTTCTTGGCATTTGAAACATAATAGCAATAAAATTTTATAGATGTTTACTTACTGGATGAAGAAGTGAGTGCTTTGGCTAAAATGGAAAGGTTATTGCATTTGTAGTCTCTCTGGCAGTGTTTTGTATTTAGTCAGAATCATTTCTTTTTCTCCATGGGTCTACAAATTGTTATGCCATGGTTTAATGAGTAAAAGATGTGCATCTGGCTAAAATAAAAACCTACCTGGGCATTTGCATCACGTGCTCTGCTTTTCAATTGCTACTTACTTTCCCTAAGGAAAACACGCTTTCGCACTCCTGCCTGATCAGGATTAGATAAGGTTAAAGGAACTCCATGTACCAGGAGAAAATGAAATGTATGTGGAAAGCTGTTTAGCTCAATTCATTTTCAGATGATTTGGTAAATATTCGCTAGATTGTTCTCACTGCTCTCCTGAGAGATCTATGAGTTGTGTTCTTTTGTAACACAGAAGCTGAAATACAACAATTCAGTGATTTACCAAATGAGTGAAAGGAATAGGTATAGCGGCTGTAGCTGCATTCCTGGAATTTTAAAATTATACTTTCTAATGAACTTCATTTTCAACTACTGCTAACATGGGAGGACCCCAGGCACACATATACTGCCAGTTACCATGCTGCAGTTGTTCAAAATATTTCCTATGCTTGAATTCCATTATTGCAAAACCTTTTGCTCTGTCTCTAGTCTCCTAGTTTCTATTCCACTGTCTTATATCTAGAAACACAATGGGAAATATAATGGATTCTGTTCATTACTTTCAATGTGCTATGTGTAATTACAGGGCAGTTGGGAAGTGGCTTTTTTGGTCAGAGTTTAAGATTAGTTAGACAAGGTTACTAATGGTTTTTGTCAGAGTTTGAGATTAGTTAGACAAAGGTACTAATTTTAGCAAGATGTGGCAGAAACTAGTAGACTGAAACATCGTGGCACTAGACTTGTTAACTGGTGTGGTAAAAAAGGTTGGAAGAATTATCCAGCTTTGAGTGCAAAACCTGGGTTCAATCTGGTGAACAAATGAATTTAGCAAGATTTTCAGTTATAATCAGTTGCCACAGGAAGCCAGGAATGATACATTGGATGAAGTAGCATTAAATTCCAACAGTTTAACTAAATGTAGTTGTGAATCCCTGGGGTGGGCCCATCTCAAATATCTGGACAGTTGTTATCAGAGTAATAGGGCTTATGCACTGGTTTAAGGTTTAGGAATAACTTTTCTCTATGAAGGAAAACTGGAAGGCAAATTAAGGCCAGCAAGTGGACAGGGGACTTTGGAGTATGAGGCAGGTTAGCAGAAAAGTATCCCTGTTACGAGAACAAAGGCAAAAAAATGTGGCCATGTCTTGGGAACTGGGGAGTGAAATAAGGAATAGACTTGATACGTGAACTTCAGAATGGGGACTGGAGCCCTTTGAGTAAATTGTATCATGAGACAAAATTTGGGGTTGAGGAGGTGTGGAGGGGGGAACAAGGATTGGAAATGAGCATGCACGAGTAAAATATAGCCCTAACATCAGCTGTGCAGTGGATGAAGTATAAAGTTTGGAATAAGGCTGGGACTTGCATAATTTCCATTAAGAAAACATGGATTTTTGTCATTGTTAGAAAGCATGTGTCACAAAGGGTTAGGTGCACATGAAAGATAGCAAGAGTTCTAGTTTCAGCCTTTGTTAGTTATTAGATGCACGACCTTGACTTACTGGGGGAAATTTTTTCTATCCCTGATTTCTCTGTCTGTAAAATAAAAGGGTTGCTCTATATTATTAGCTCCCAAATGATAGGCCATCAGCTGACACTGGGTTGCCAGTAAGAGTATCCTAGTGAGATTGTTAAAAATGCAGCCTCTTGACTACCCTCTAAGACTGTGCTTGAAATAGTCAGTAATGGAGCCCAGAGATCTGTGCTTGTAATAAGTGCCGCATGCAATTCTAAGGAAGGAAACTACATAAGACTGCACAAAATTAGTCACTGGCATTTTTTCAATATTATTATTATTATTATTATTATTATTTCATCTTTCCGTCATTTGCCTTTGTACCTCTTTGTATTCATGGACTTGGATGATGCTCAAATCCTATCTAATAAGAAGGAATATGCAAAGTGACCATCACACTATCACAAAGATGGTGGCACCCACAATGGAGGTGGGAGTTTCTATAATACAAGATGGCTGGACCAACAGCAGAGGCTGAGTTCCCATGAGGCTATATGGTGCTGAGCCAAGGCAGGGTACCTGAGCCTGTTGTACCCCCCCCAACCTGGTGGGGCTTAAAAGGGGACCTCAGACCATGCCCTCCTCCTGATGGGGTTGGATGAGGAACCTCAAGGTACACACCCGCCCTGGTGATGGGCCAGGGGACCTCAGGCCACCCCCCAACCCTGGGTGGGGGGAACTCAGGCTGTACCCTCCCCCTAGCAGGGCTTGATGGGGGACCTTAAGGTGTGGCCCCTGCCCTGGTGCTGGGCCAGGGGATTTCAGGCTTCTCCCCTCACCTTGGTGCCAGGCTGGGAGACCTGAGGCTGCACCCCCAGCCTGGTGGAGCTTGACAAGGTTGGGGTTGACTGGGTCTCAAAATCACCCAATGGGGTTGGGGCCAGCTGAGTCTGGGTCTTGGGAGATTTTGAGGCACTGCAGGTGGGTGGGGACTTGACTCTGGGTCCCACGGCATGCCCCAGACTCTGACAGGAGGAAGATTTTCATATATATTTTACTAATTTTCTTTCATCTCTGACACTTCTATTATAGAGAAAGGGCAAATAGCAACATTAAAATATTTCCTCTAATCTCCCTTTTAATGTGCACAAATTTCATGCACTGGGCCACTAGTATTTAATAAAGAACTGACACTTTAAGTAAAGAGCCTGGTAATGCAGGAAAGGTATTTTTTGTTGTTGTTGCCCCCTCTGCCCTAACAGCAACACCAGTCATCCCAGGTCTTACTGTGGGATCTGTTCTTATCTGATCCAGAGCCCACTTTGGCAGAGGCAGAGTGGCTTTCTTGAGTCCCTCTTCTATGTCATGAAGCTTTTCTGAAGCCAAATTAGTAACATCTAGCTATTATTTCAAATTCTTTAGAGTAAAAGTATCTTCATAAATAAGTATGGGATGAAGTTATCATGAAGGTTAGGTAATTTCTATTGCCATGTAGAATAGTGGGGGGACTTCCTTGAAGTTCAACTTAGATAAAAGTAAATCAACTTGCTATGTGCACTGGGTTATTTGTGGGAAATAATATATATTTAGGATCACATATTATCTGGTTCCCCAGGAAGATAATTTCCTACTCAGTAGGCAGATTAATTTTTTTGAGACACTTTTTAGGTTCTCAACCTTCATAATCATATCAAATTAAAATAAAATAGACTATTAGAAAATTTGTAGTTTAAATACCAGAAAACCATATCTCAGAGACGAAATGACTTATTCAAGATCACACAGCAACTTAATGGCAAGACAATCTCGATCTCTAGTTCTTATTTTGGCATTCAGTGGCCAATAAAAATATCCTCCATACCTACCAAAATTGTCAACATGAAAAGATGATAATACCATCTGGCAAGGATGTGGAGAAAAACCTTGAATTACTCATAGTATTGGTAGAAGTAAAATATTGTGCAGCTACTCTGGAAAAGTTTGATAGTTTCTTATAAACTTAAACATTAAATTATCATATGACCCTACAATAGTACCCTTGAGTTTTATGCCAGAAAAAATTAAAACTATTTTCACTCAAAATCTGTACATGATTATTCATAGTAGTGTTACCTATAATAGTAAAAAACTGAAAACAGCCCAGATATCCTTAAACAGGTGATGGTTTAACAAGCTGGTGCATCCATATCATGGAATAGCATTCAGCAACAAAAAGGAATAATCTATTGATGCATGTAATAATGTGGCTGAATCTACAGGGAATTGTGCTGGGAGAAAAAAATCCAGGCCCCAAATATACATATGGTATGATTAGTTTTATATAACATTAAAAAAAAAGACAACATCCCTGGCCAGGTTGGTTCAGTAGGTTGAACATTGTCCCATGTGCCAATGGATTCCAGTTCAGAGCACAAGCCTGGGTTGGGGGCTTGATCCCCAGTGGGGGGGGCACACAGGAGGCAGCCAAACAATGTTTCTCTCTCTCTTTTTTCCTTCCCCTTCCTCTCTCTCTAAAATCAATAAAAGCATGCTCAGATAAGTGAAAACAGGACTAAATATCCTTCTACACATCATCCTCACTTTAGTAGGGTTTTATTAGTTCTTGATTTAGATTCATTTGGGAACAGTTTCTTATTGAAAACAGGGAACATTCCATATTTACCAACTGGATGTGTGCCTTATATATATATATTTCTGTATAGATCATTAGTGCATGCCACAAATTTTCTTTAAAATATTTATATTTCGAAAAGAAAGGGAAATAAGAGAGAGAAACATCGATGATGAGAGAGAATCATCGATCTGCACCTCCTGCACGACCCCTACTGGATATCTAGCCAGTAACTGGGGGTTGTGCCCTTGACCAGGACCCTTCACTCCACAAGCCCAAGTTCTATTCACTGAACCAAACCGGCTAGGGCGTATTACACAAATTTTTTGCTGTAAACTCTTGAAAAGATATGGAGAAAAAGAACTTAAACCACTGAACCTCATAATTCCATCCTGTTCAGGCTCGAGATAGTCTCATATTTAATTAACCTCTGCCAAACACTGTGATAACCCAATCTTAACATTAATTATGTACTCTTGAGCACACTTTTGGAGACTTCATAAAATAATTACATTTCAAACATATAGTTTTAGCAACTGGTCATGATTACTTCTTCCTCTCATAAGATCTGATGTCCCCTGAGAAACCTGCAGAGCTGGTGACACTGGAGAGGCAGGTGCAGTTATCAGACTTCACTACCTTTCTACTTTTCTGCAGTATCCCATCTCGTGCTGCTTCTGAACCAGGCGGGACACATTCTTGTTCTTTATGCTCAGGAGCCTGCATTCCACTCTGGACAAGCATGGGAAAAACCTAGTAGTGTCTCGTATTCACAGAGTCAGGTGCTCTCTATGAAATACCAATGCATCTGGATAAAAAATAGAAAAATAGAATACACAGTGTACAGATCATGCATCATAGAGTTGTACACTTGAAACATCTATGATCTTACTGACCAATGTTACCCCAATAAATTTAATTAAAAATAAAACAGATTATGAAACAAAGGAGATACCAGGCCCTTTTGTCCAAAACCAAAGCACAACCACAAATTTTAAGGCATAATACTTAGAGGAACTTTGAAGGAATTCAGTTAACCATGTGGTAGTAACTCCAATTGGTATTAGTAGTACCTTATACTTGTGTTCAGCTACTTATGTTTAGGTATTAAAACATAGATTTGGCAAACATTTTCATTCCCTAATCAGAAATTTGATCCTAAGCTATTAACAAAACCTATATTTAGCTTACTTAAAAATTTTTTTTTCTGCTCAGAAATAGCTGATAGCCCTCTTGGTCTTCTCCTAGGCCATTTAGCACTTACATAGCTTTTGCCTTGTAATCAGTGATTGTCTCCCCTTCCCACTATAATGTGAAAAGGCATGCACTATGTGATTTCTCTCTTTATCCTCATTGTTCTAGTAGGGGATGTTGAACATAGCTAATACAACATAGTTCATATCCATTTGATTGGATTATGGGTAACACTTAAGTTGTGAAAATATAAACAAGAGGGGAAAGAGAGGAAGGGACTAAGCTAGGTATGAAATATAAATCGGCTGTATTTCTAATATATTAAGCCGTTACTGTAAGTGTCATACTTTAGAAAGATGTTTGGTCACCCCTGTGTCTGCAAGAAGAGGTGCTACTGGATTGCCTATCTGCCAGACTCTTAGATTAACTATGCACCTGAAGAAAACAATGAAGCCCAGATTTTCACCAGTGTGTGTGTGTGTGTGTGTGTGTGTGTGTGTGTGTGTGTGTGTGTATGTGTGTGTGTGCGTGCGTGTATTTGTGTCTTCACCTGGTTAAAAAAAGACATCCTTGTTTATTTTTGGATATAGGGCATCTCAAAGTTTACTAAGCTCACCTATACTTGTTATTATCATATTTGAGTTTTAAAACAATATGATAATACTCTTTCTAGTTAATGAGACCAGTTAAATGACTTGCCCAGGTTCTCCTAGCTAGTTAGAATGGAAGTAAGACTGGCTCTTGGATTAGAAAAGGGAAGGATGATATTTCAGAATTACCTAGAGACTCTTAAAACTCCACATGCATCTTCCCTTAGTGGTGTTTCCTGCTCCCTCTTCTCCCCTGTCATTGTTCCCATGAGGCCATGTTGCACCCCCTAGATGTCTTATGGTATAGTGAGGGCTGAAAACTCTGGCCCAATCATTGGACACCTAGTTCAGTTTTTTTTGCTAAGAGAATTTTATATGAAATGACTTACCTGTTGTCCCATTCTTTAAGCAATAATTCTGAAGAATGGCTGCAGGACAGGTTGAAAGGAGCACTCGACTAGGTGACTGGGCTCCACTTTGTCCCTTTGCTTCCCTGGGCTCTGCTCCATAGCCTTCCTATCTCTTAGTCCTTGCATTTTGCTCAGTGCCTTTGGGCTACAGGAGGGCATGCTGTGCAAAATGATTACATCTGCACTCCAGTTGGCCAAAGGAAGACATGCTGTGCATATTTATTTGTGCCCATGGCACTTGACAACAGTTAGATTTAAAATTTGGCTTGTATTTGTCAAAGAACTGGGAAAGAAGCCTTTTTCTCAGTGGGCTACTCAACAACTATAAAGTTGAGTTGTCAATCCTAGTCAGCTGCAGCTTTCTTTAGAGAAAGCCGACTTCACTGCATAGAATAAAATGTAGGCTGGAAGGCATGTGCCCGTTTCCTTATTGCCCCATGGAGAATTTGTGGTTATGTCATTTCCACTTTTGGCAGTGGAATAGAGTGCCAAGCATCTCACCATTCTATTCATATTTTTTGAGTTTTTTTCTAGTTCTGAAATCTGCAGTTCTTAGGGCTGGAGAAGGAGGTTGTGTGTGTGTGAGAGAGAGAGATCTGCATTTGGTTTTTGCTTATTATCTTCTTTATTTATCAAGCTTAACCTTTCTACTTCCCTAAATTGGGGATGGCATTTTCCTGCCAGTAAGAATATCTACTTTGTGTCAGACACTATGCTCCACGAGTTACCTACATTATCTCCAACCTTTAAAATGACCCCCTGGTGTGAGGGCTATTCCTCCAAAATCCAGTGGGAAAAATGAGAAAATATTATTATTTTCTAAGAGCACAGCAGCAAAACTTGAATTCCAACCCAGGTTTTGTCAAAGCCTATACTATACCATATGCAATATTATATAGCTAAACTAAATAGAAATTTAGTTTTAAAAACTAACAACTTTTATAGCATTTCTTACTCAACCCACTGTCCATTGGCGAAAACTCAACAATTGAGGGGAAAAAATTCTCCATAAAATTAATTGGCTAAATGCAGGCAGGAAAAGAGAGGAGAAAGTGAAGATATTATTTTGGGCGTGGGTAAAAATAAAAGCAATGGTTGGATTTAGCTTAAGCAATGGATTGCTTAAAGAGAATGAGAGGTTTAAGAGAAGAATGTTTGGAAATTTTCAAGTATAATCATATTCCCTTAGATTACTTGACCAGAAGAAATTAGTAAATTAAAGTCAGATGGTGCTGTGAGTCCATCCCCCCACTTTGCAGATGGGAACTGAAAGAGTGACGCTCATGGAGCTCATGTTGGGGTGCGTAGCCTTAGAACTTTACTTTCCTTATCTTGAGCCCAGTTCTCTTTTGTGGCTACTGTGATAAGTTTTGGTCACCCACAAAATGTAGGGAGGCAGACATTAAGTTTTTTTGGTTTACATCAACATTGAATCCAGTGCCCAACACATTGATATGGAATTCAGAGCTGAGTTTGTGACAATTTAGATACTTTCAGCTTAACATTATATCTGGGAAATTTTCTAGGTCAACATGGGCCTTATAAATAAAATATAACAGTGGTACTTACAGATTACAGTCCCCAGTGAATGATACACCAGGGAGTACAACCCATTAGGTTTTGAGTGACAGTGTGGCCTCTCTTACAGGCAGCTTGTCAGTCAAGGAGCTTGGGCAGCAGGTTGACAACATGCTGGCCAGCTTCAGCAGGGTAGCATTTTTTTCTACCTTATAGTTTTTATGCAGAGCACACAGAAAGCAAATGATTCCCAGCAGGGAAGGATGCAGATTTCTACTTGTATATTACATCCATTGGGGTAGAAGAAATATGGGTCCTGGAAGCATTTTTGGAAAACTCTCAAATTGCTGTGAGAAATGCTTATAAGGAAGAAGAATGTGGGCTCTTTCTTAGTCTATTGAAACCTTGAAATGTTTCTAAACGTTGAGTGTGTGTGTGTGTGTGTGTGTGTGTGTGTGTGTGTGTGTCCATTTTATCTTTTTGAACTGAATCATGAATTGTTTTTCTAAATTCGAAGCTAAAATAAATGTTCATGTCTTCCTCAGCTAGGGATGTGGGGATGGAATAAGCAAAATTGGAGTTGTAACAGGAAACCAATGCCAAGAAGAATTCATGTATGAATCTGAGCAGTCAGAAGAGGGACTCCATTATGCTCTTCTCACCCTCCTCCAAAAATGACCACAGGATATTCAGGCCTGAAAAAATCAATCTTTTCTTCAATAGATTGCTTTTGTGTTTTCAACCCATCTCAATTCCCACCCCCAAGAGTTACTGAGAAGCGCTGGCCTTTTGGAACTGGAGCTAGATTATCCAAGGTTGCTACACTCCACACCTCGGGGCCTGCTGAAAAACCAACCAGTCAGATTTGATTTTCTGACTTAGGATATGACAAAATAAAGATGGTGTTGAGATATTCCCAATTTCTCCTTCAATATGTTGAGTTCACAGTCAAATAAGTTCGGAATAGAGCAATTTATCTCAAATTTTTCTCATTATAAGAAAATTAAACAAGCAAAAATAAAAGATTTGCTCTAAGCAAGTGTCAGAATTGAATTTAGTACTTGAATTCCAAAATCTCATGCCTGGGTGGGAGGAGAGATCAAAATCCTCAAATTATACCACAACCAAGGGTACCAGTGAGGTAAATAAAGGCTGTGACCTTGACAGCAAGATGTCAAAGATGTCAGCAGGAAGTGCTCAGAGGAAACTAGGCAAGAGAGACTGGCAGGGATACCAGTAAGGCCTAGATTAATTTCATTGACCTCAGCCTGCACCTTTCTGGTGTACATACTGGTAAAGTACCCCTTTCCCAGCTCCTAAGTTATGCTTTCATTCTTCTCTGTACATACTCTGTCCTCTGTCTAGAAATGCTTGTTTCTTTTTTTGAGACCAGACTTGTATGCCAGCTATTCTGTAAAATCTCCTCTAGGTTCCTACCCTTCGGGGGAAAGAAAAAGGCTTAAATTTTCCTTCATCTGTGATTCAAGATTGTATTTATAGCTTTATTTTAAATAGTTAAATGTTATATTATTTTTTGATTGAATATCTCTCTATATAACCTCTATCAGACTGTAAACCAGTTCTTATCTATGCTTCCCCAGCAATGACAAGCACTTCACATCTAGTAGGGACTTGGTAACCTTTGTTAATTTGAAGTCAGTTTTTTAAATTCTCACCTGAGGATATTTTTCCATTGGGGCGAGGGAGGAGCCTGCAACTGAGAGGTACATGCCCTTGACTGGAATTGAATCTGGGACCCTTCAGTCCACAGGCTGACACTTTATCCATTGAGCCAAACTGGCTAGGGCAGAGGTCAATTTTTAAAATAATTTGTGTGTGTGTGTGTGTGAGAGAGAGAGAGAGAGAGAGAGAGAGAGAGAGAGAGAGAGAGAGAGTAACAAGCTTTGGTATATGAAGGCAGAGCAGCCTTTGTAATTGAACAGGTTTATTACTTTTCTTTTTTCCATCTGTGAATCTGATCTAAAAGCTTCAGTGGCTTTCAATGAAACTGAAGCTAAGATTTTGAAGGCTTCAATTTCTGGGCCAGAGAGATGTGGAGAATATTTTTGGCTCCACTTCTGGGGAGTGAAATATTCAAATTTATCATTAACATGCCGCCTTTCTTATACATTACTTAACTCTTCTCATTTTATTGTGTATCATACTCTGAGTTTTTCTCTCTCTTTCCTTTCTCCCTCCCTTCCTTCCTGTTTTCTTTCTTTCTTAGAAATAGTAACTAATTTTCAGAAATCCGTCTCTTTATTTATTTTTAAATATATTTTATTGATTTTTTTTACAGAAAAAAGCGAGAGGGATAGAGAGTTAGAAACATTGATGAGAGAGAAATATCAATCAACTGCGTCCTGCACACCCCGTACTGGAGATATGCCCACAACCAAGGTACATGCCCTTGACCAGAATCAAACCTGGGACCCTTAAGTCTGTAGGCCGACGCTCTATTCACTAAGCCAAACTGTTAGTGCTCCATCTCTTTATTATCATCTCTTACATCTAATGGCACTTATTTGCTAATAATTGGGTGGAGTCAAATCTAAGTTCATGGGATGCACATTAAGTTAAGAGATGCCTATAGATTTGGAATTCAATTGTATTGGCAGCATTCTTTGCTTAATTAAGCATTTTTTTATAGCTCCTCAAAATGAGCTCTCTTAAAAAACAATCAAAGATAAATCATAAGTGTTTGTTATAGCCTAGGTGCTTCCATTGTAGAATAAGAAAATGGTAGAATAAGAACAGATCTTGGCAATCATGTCAACAAATCCTCTATAATTCCTATAAGAATCTATATAGCTTCATTGTGAACACTTACACTGAAAACAATTTATTATTTTCCAAGTTCACACATTCCTTTGTTAGTCAGTTTTGAATCTTCTTTGCCATCCTGTGTATACAGATGGAGTCATATCTACATCAAGAACCCAGATATATTGTCCTTTCCCATCTATGTGTTCCTAAAATACCTAGACTAACTGCAGTATTTCTACAAGTGTCTGGATTGCCAGAATATTCATAAAATACCATATCAGCTTCAGATTCTGTTTTTCAGCATCTCAAATCTTTTTCTCCCACTTTGGCTGTTCCATGTCAGTTTCTTCTCATCATAAAACCTCTACCAAAGTACTACCCAGTGATTGCTGGATTAACACCATCAGCATCATCTATCTGAGAGTTTATGTGAAATGTGGAACTTTGGGTCCCTGGCTTAGTCCCATTGGATTGGATTAGCAATTTCATAAGATCCTCAGGTGAGTTGTTTGTACATTTGAGTTTGAGAAGCATTACTCCATCTAGATAGTGCTTTATGGTGCTGTGGCCTTGCCCATTCTGATAACACCAATATTACAACTAAAAGTGGTATTGTTGGGTGATTTCCAGTTCACAATGACATAGTTGAGGAAAGTTTTCTACAGCAAGTTGGAGATGACCTTTCCAATCTTATGACTCACTTTGTCTCCTGATGAAGGGCCTATTTAGCCCCTCCCCCTGTTCATCTCCTCCACTTCTTTGTGTAAAACCTGCTCCTCAGCCTTCCTCTCTTCTCCAGTTCCCTTCTCAGAAGAATAATTTACACTTTGGGGCAGTCAACATCATGTCCTTTCCAATGATGCTTTGAAATTTCCCTCCAGGCTCCCAATACTCTTGCCCCTTCTCTCTCATCCTGAAATCACAAAGCTTATCTAGAAGTCAGCTGATGCTAATAGACCCTAAGAATCATCAATTGCCAACTGCACATCCTACATACAAATATCTGAATTTCCTTTGGATTTAACCGCACCACACATCTTCACTTATATTTAACAGATATATATCTTCAAAAAATCTCTATTTTCTAAATGTTGCCTTCTAGAGCCATGAAAAATAAACTTTAAATATCTCTCCTATATGGCTCTCTTTTAGGTATTTGAGGAGAATTTTTATGCCCCCTTTCTCCAAAACTTCTAATTTCTAGACTAAACTTTCCCATTTCTTTTACCTTTATTCTTACATTTGATTTAGCTGAACAGATGATTTTCTCATAAGGAAAGAAGAAGACATCTACCAGCAGCCAAACTGGAAAATAATTCTGTTACTTTATTGCCTCTCATGTATTAAGCAGCCTAATAGACTCTAAACCTCATAGGGCAGACATGGCAGCTGTCTCAGTGAGTCTGTATTTCTGCCCCCAATAGAGATCTTGGTACATGGAAGGAGCCTTTTGGAACAGTATAGATAACCTTCTTGTTAGAACTATTTCAGGGCAAAATAGATCAGGTCAAGATAATTTTATTTTCATAAAAATTATGAAGTAAAGAGCAATAAAATGGAAGAAAAATTATCTGCACACAAACAAACGAACCCTTGTTTGTCTTCAAAACCCCAATTTAAAGTTGAGATCTCCCAAAAGCAGGAAATGCTCCTCTAGCTAGATTTTGGGATGGATGGAATGAAGAACATACTGAATTCACAAAAGATCTTTATCTCTTTCAGTTTTTAAAGGCAAATTACCTGAATCCCTGTTGTCATGAGTCTCTTGGCCTCGTTACAGCATAGAAAATATTCAGTAGCACTTTTAAAAGTGTTTCCTTTGAAAATTAATCTGATAGTACTGAGTAAAAAATGAAATTTAATTTAAAAATATCTAAATCCTAACACTTTATGGCAACACAAGGAAAATATATTTTGCTTTCTCAATGTATTTGAGGTAATGAGCAATTTTAAGGAATAATACAGAAAAAGGCAGAAGAATTCATTTAAATTAAATATTATCTTTTCCAAACTGGTTTAAATTATCTCCAACCACCAGGGAAGGGTTTTAGGTATTAAATGAATGCTTGGGGCCTATAGGCTTCATCCATCTTGTCACTAGTTAGAAGCATTCTGAATACTAAAACTACGCATTTTGTCATCTTCATTTCAGTATAGATGTAGAAATAAAATGGCTGGTGAACAAAGGATCTATACAGTAGATATTTTTTTAAAAGGAGGGTTTATAGGAAATAATTTTAGCTTTAACCACAGTGTACATTGAATCTTAGGGTGAAAGATATAAAAAAGTAATTAAAAAGATAAGAAAATCATGGAGGAAATTACAATTTAGAAATAAAACAATCTGTAGTAGGAATACAGAGAGTACCACATTGAACAATGTCATGCCCTATATTCCAGGGAGCAAGCCTATGTGTGTGAGAGAGATTAGAGGGAAGCAATGCAGAAGAATGTTAGGATGCCAGGGAATTGCATGTCATGTGACTTTGATCAAAAAATAGCCCATCCATCATTCTAAAGTTGACCATTCTTGCTACTGATAAGTGAATTAATTTACATTCCTTCATTTAATGGGCTTATTAGAATTGTAAATTTTTAAGTGATGTTTTAAGATCTTATGCATAATTACTGAGAAAAAACTGGCATTTTGAAGCCTACACATGGTGTGGAACTTTACTCATCAAAGACTCCATTTTGGACATTCCCTATAATATGACTATAAGTGGGAATGTATATTAGAGTTTTATTTATCCAATGTGCTTGGAATTATTCATTTTCTACTTCTCTGCATTAGAAGGATAAGTGGGGAAATTGTTCCATATCTAATATATTTGAACATGCCACATTCTTGTCAAATATTTATAAATCTATGAAAAACTGTATTAAAAGTCAACTGGTTACAGAGCATTTATTCCAGAGTCATTTATTGAACTGTTTATTTTTTGCATATATTTGGAACTCAAACATGATCATCCATCAGATCAGAAGAAAGTAATTGTGTCCCATATTGTTTTGCTTTTAGTCTTCAATGTTCTGTTTTTTCAGCAAACACATTCTCATCACACTGTTCTAGAAAAATAAAATAGCAAGTTATCTGTGGTGCACCTGTGAGGAGATGTCTACCCTACTTCCTCTGCCATAAAAACCATTAATATAAAAATGCTCATCAACAAAATGAGAAAGCACTTGGGGGAAATCAATAAGGCACAAATTGCACAACCAAGTCACTAATCTCTTTTCTCAGATATTTTTCAGCAAGGAAATTGTGCAGAGTCTTCAAGGAATAATTGGCTTCAACAACTTTCTACTGGTCAGCAAAAACTTTTTTTGTTTTGAAGTACAAAATAAAACGTAGGAAAGAAAACAAAAAGGATCAGCATAAGAGCAATACACAGAAGGAATACATCTTCCTAACAAGAAAACTAAGCAGGGAGAGGTCTTCTGTTTTAAGTATTTTTATCTATATCACAGTTTGTGTTCCAAATTATTTTAATTTTATTTATTTTATGTTTTTACAGAGAGGAAGGGAGAGGGATGGAGAGTAAGAAACATCGATGAGAGAGAAACATCAATTCAGCTGCCTCCTGCACACTAAATGAAAACATTAAAATCAGAATAGTTATGCCAAATTAAATATCAAAGTAAAAATGAGTTATCAAGTACCAAGTTTCTTAAAGGAGGGGTGTAAAGAAAACTGATTTCTCTTTATTTGCTTTACATTTTTTAAATATTTTAATCTTTATTGTTCAGTTTATTAATTACATTGTTCCCCCCATTTTTCCCCCTATAGTTCCCCACCACCCGGTACCCATCCCACCCTCCACCCCCACCCCCACCCCCCCACACACACTGTCCTCTTGCATAGGTGCATGATTTTTGTGCAGTCTCTTGCTGCACCTCCCACACTCCTTTTCTCCCCAAGAACTGTCAGTCCATTCCCTCTCTATGCCCAAGATTCTATTATATTCACCAGTTTATCCTGTTCATCAGCCTATCAGTTCACTTGATTTATATGTTCATTTGTTGATAGATGTGTATTTGTTGTTCATAATTTATATTTTTACTTTTTTCTTCTTCCTCTTCTTTCAGCATTTCATATAATATTGGTTTGGTGGTGATGAACTCCTTTAGCTTTTTCTTATCTGCAAAGCACTTTATCTGACCTTCAATTCTGAATGATAGCTTTGCTAGGTAGAGTAATCTTGGTTGTAGATTCTTGCTATTTATCACTTTGAATATTTCTTGCCACTCCCATCTGGCCTGCATAGTTTCTGTTGAGAAATCCGCTGACAATCTTATGGGTGCTCCCTTATAGGTAACTAACTGTTTTTCTCTTGCTGCTTTTAATATACTCTCTTTGTCTTTTGCTCTTGGCATTTTAATTATGATGTGCCTTAGTGTGGTCCTCTTAGGGTTCCTATATATTGGGGTTCTGTGCAATTCTTGGTCTCCTAAGTCAATTTCTTGCACCAGGTGTGGGAAGATTTCGATCACTATTTCTTCAAATAGGTTTTCATTACCTTGTTCTCTCTCTTTTTCTGGCACCCCTATAATTCGGATGTTGGCATGCTTGAGGTTGTCCCAGAGGCCCCTTACACTATCTTCAATTTTTTGGATTCTTTTGGTTTCTTGCTTTTCCAGCTGAGTGGATTTTACCTCTTTGTATTTCAAATCTTTAACTTGGTTCTTGCGGTTCTCTAGAGTACTTTTAGGTCTTCGTATAATATTTTTTATTTCAGTCAGTGTATGCTTAATTTCTAGTTGGTCCTTTTTCATATCTTTGAGGGTCTCATTCATATCCTCATAGGTCTCATTCATTTCCTCGTAGGTCTTGTTCATTTCCTCAGAGGTCTTGTTCATTTCCTTGTAGGTCTCAGCCTTTTCTAGGAGTCTCTTGAAAAGCCTTATAACCGTGGTTTTGAATTCTATGTCCAGTCATTTCTTTCACCTCTGATTTCTTTCCATGTCTCTGAATGGTGGCTGCTTTCCTGAGTTGGTCGATTAGTTTTGTGTGGTAGATGTCCTCTAAGGGACAGGGGCTCAGCCTCCCCAGTTACCTGATGTGGATATGGGTTGCACAGTCTTGTTGAAGTTAAGCCTAGATTGTTGTTGTTAGCACTAGGAGGGTTTGACCTCCAGGCCAATTGGCTATGAGGTTCAGCCGTGCTCAGATTGGATGGGCAGAGTCTTCGGGCCAAGTAGGCAGCATCAACTCCACCCTATGCGGCCCCAGAGATTCTGTGCTGGGTGGCAATGACTGCCAGCACCTTTGAGAGAGAGCTGCTGCCAAGCTCCACCCACTGCTGGACAATTCAGCCTCTCCCCAAATGAGTCTGCACACCCAACATCTCACCCAGGGTCGTAAAACAATGCAGTCTGGTGGTTTCCCAAAGGAGAGATTAAGTCACGAGTCCTCTCTGCGCAGTCATGCATCTGTGCTGTTCCCAAGTTCATGTGCACTCTGCACAAGCTCACCCTCTCCACAAGCTTGCAGACCCTTGCAGCGCTTTTGTTTCGGTGTGCCTCCCCACTGTCTAGTTTTTACCCCGTATGATTGTGGATTCCCTGGACTTCGCCCAGAGCTGGGGAATCAGTGCAGTGGGACATCTTTGTCTCCCCTGTTCAAGAAAACCAGCCAGGTTTTCATCTGCCCACCCTATCCATTGGCATGCGCATGGCTCCCAACCTCTCTCTGTGTGTATCTTAAATGCTGTCCTCCGCCGCTCCTCTGAGTCACAGTGTCCTATCTTCACTTTTATTTGTGGAATTTTCACTCTGCCAGCTTTCCGGTGATTCTGGATGATGTTTGTTCTTTCGTTAAGTTGTAGTTTTGAAATTGCTGTGTATGGCAGCAAGATAGGTGTTCACCTATGCCGCCATCTTGGTTCCTCCATTTGCTTTACATTTTTATTTATTTTTTATTTACTTCAGAGATGAAGAAAGAGGGAAAGAGAGATAGAATCATCAATGATGAGAGAGAATCATCGATAAGCATCTCCTGCACACTCCACACTAACGTTCAAGGCAAATGCCCCTATTCTATTATGATAGAATAATTTGCAAATACTGTAAATTATTCTATCATATAGATCTGTCATAATTCATTTAGTTGGTCTCTTTTATTATTTATTTATTTTGAGTTAAGCATACTTTCAGTTGAATGAGAGATCAGGCAAGCTAATTCAGAATTGTGACCTCCTGGTCCATAGATCTATGTTCAACCACTGAGCCATGCAGGCTGTTTTCCATTTAATACATCACAAATTTATGGCCTTAAGTTGTCTTATTGTTTTGCAATTAATATATGTTTACCTTAGAAGATTTAAGAAATATATAATAGTCAAAAGAAGAAAATAAATAGCACTCATAATCTTATTCTTAAACATAGCTTTTATGTCTTATTTTGTATATTAAAAATGGCTTTATATCTTCCATTCAAATATTTTTCTTACCATATGTGAGCTTTTTTCCTATGATATTTCTAATACTGCAAATTATTCTATCATATAGATCCATCATAATTCATTTAGTTGGTCTCTTTTGTTATTTATTTATTTTGAGTTAAGCATACTTTCAGTTGAATGAGATCAGGCAAGCTAATTCAGATAATGTCTGATACAGATGCTAACTTAGCAGAATAAAGTAGAACTTGAGTTATCTCTCTTCCAAATTACTTAGAAGGCAGGCAAAGGAAACCATAAGCAAACTCAATGGATTAGCAAATGCAAAAATATGGTCCAAAACGGTGATGAAAATTCTAAGAAGACAGGTAGGTAGGTGTACCCAAGGGAAGTGCCATGTTAGGCAAACCTGGTCACTTGAAGCATATTTTCAAAAATATAACCCTTTGTCTATTTGCTGGCTTGCTTTCATGATGAAGAACTGGCTTTGGCTGAAACTCTCCATGCCTCACATAAAGGGCATCTATAGAGCTATCTGGGATTATAATCCCAGAGACTCTGCATGGCCCTTTTAGATAGGGGCTAAGCCTAAGAAGAGCTTATCTCCCACAATTCACTGGAGGGTGGAGAAGATCACTGGGACACTGAATCTCCAAGCAGGAGAATGGGGAAGGATTCATACAAACATGGGGATATCTTTTTCCTCCAAACACAGCTATTAACTTTTCACAACTGACTGCTGTTCTTTGGACCAGAGTTGAGGAACTTTGCTCTTACTAGGAATGATTACTCTCTCTTTAGTACCTCCTGAGCTCTTATAATATTGCTCCCTCAGCATCTGCCCCTTTTATGTTATAGCCTTGGTAAAACATGGGATGAATATAGAATCACTTGGAAAGTACAGTATTGAAAATTCTTCCCCTTGCCCTTCAGATTTTTTGGAACTGTACACCAAGCATTGGTTTGTTCTTAAGTTTGTTGGGTGGTTCTCTTGGGCAGGTGTGTTGAGTACCATTGCTTGATGGCACACTTGTTTTTATGTATTTTAGAGATTGTGTTTAGTATTGCTTCAGATCCCCTTAAAGCTAACATGAGGTCTCTGTAGATAGTAGGTTCTCAATAAATACTTTGTTCAATGAATTAATATAACCTTAACATAATAATGTCAAATGTATTGAAGTGATCTAATATCAAAGATAGGGATAAAATCTTATTGTTGCCACTTTTTCTTGGCCTTATAGGTATTAATAGAAAAATAAATCTGAAAAGTAGCAATGAATGCCTCTAAGGGATGCTCTGATCTTTTAGAGGACTATAAACTTTTAATTTATCAACAAGTAAAGCAGAAACAAGACTCCTAAAATGCTTAGATACAATCCTTCCTCCTTTCTTTCCTTCCTTCCTTCCTTCCTTCCTTCCTTCCTTCCTTCCTTCCTTCCTTCCTTCCTTCCTTCCTTCCGTCCCTCCTTCTTCTTCCCTTTCTTCCTCCCTTCCTTCCTTGTTTACTTTCATTCATAACTGAATATTGTATTAAGTGCTTACTATATGATGAAGACTATTCTAGGCTTCGAGAATATGCTAGTGAACAAAAGTTCTGGTTGTTACATAAGTTATAATCTAGTTGGGGGAAACAATATGTATGTAAGATGACTTTAAAGGCTAAAGAATTAGGGTATAGGGAATTGGAGTAAAGCTGCAATTTTTAGATGGGTGGGTTAGCCGAGGCCTCACTGAGAAGGTGATATTTGAGTAAACCAGGGAAGGGGATGAAGGAATATCTGGGGAATAAGTTTTCGGGGCCAGGGGAACAGCAAGAGCAGAGGCTCTGACCACACAGCTGGTGTATATTTTTTAAATGGCCTTGTAATTAAGAGCAAAGATGAATCCAGAGGAGAACTGTTGAGGCCACATCTTGCTGGACCTTCTTTTAGGTGAAGTATGGACATTGGCTTTCATTTTTAAAGAGATGAAATATCATTGAGGGGTTTTAAACAAGAGTGACCTGACCTGATATTTGAATAGGATCACTCTGATTTCTGGGCTGAATAGACTGAAGGGGATAATGGGTGGAGGCTAAAAGGCCAGGTAAATGGCCATGATAACAATTCAGATGAGATGGTGATGGTTTGGACCAGAGTGTTAACATAGGAGGTGAATAGTGACCAGGTTTTGTGAAAATCTCTTCTTTGATCTATGTACCAATGTATTAAGATTGGAGGGGACAGACAGTTTCCTCCCTGGACATATATAATAGCAACACTAATCTTCAGATTTTTCTAGAGATCTGTGTAAACTTCTCATGATTCTCTACAATTGGGGAAAAAATAAAAATAAAGGAAGGTAAAAAAAGGAAGGACTTTGAAAAAGTCCTCAGCTTGCTTTCCTTGGATGCTTTTCTTGTGGAGAAGCTGAAGAGGGACTTTCTGTGCCCAGCAGAGAGTGGGAATAGATAAGCTTGAACATTTCTTTTAATACTAAGATTCTATGATTCTGTGATTCTTAGTAACTCTGAACATTAATAGTGATGCAAATTGTCACAATAGGTTGGAAATGAACAATAATGATTGGGCATAATATTCAAAATATTTTACAACTGGCCCAGCACAGACACTGACCAAGTCAGAATAGATGCCAGCTGCAAACAAGAGATGTATCTGACTGCACATCAGTCCTACTCATGTGTGGGTGTGAAGCAAAGCCTACTTTAGTGGACATGGTTTGACAAAGGTCTGTATCAGTTTAAGCCAGTTGAGCAGGTGTCATGACCTCAGATTTTGTGCCTAGGTTGGTGTACACTTGAGAGGAATATAAAAAAAATGATAAGTTCTGGTTGGAACCTTCAGAGTGCTTTGAATCCACTTCAGAAGACTTAACCTTGCACTCAGAACAAATTGGAATCATGCAATATATGATGTAATAACAACCACCTTATAGGTTCCTGCCTCCTAATAACTTAGCAAATGTGTTCTTGTTGAGGCTTCAGAATGGTATAATGAAAGATGAAACCAGCTGACCTACAAGGTTTTAGGACATGTTATTTGTTGACTTTGATACTCACTTGCGGAAGTCATGGGAGCAGCAATGCAAGGCTTCAGGCCAGTTTTCATCATTCCAACTTCAACAATACTGAGATAGAGTGAGACCCCTTCTCCATGATCACATCCCCTCCTAGTTTAGGTAACTTCCCAGTGATGTAAGAATCTACAATCATAAGCCAAAAATATGTGGAGAGTGCAAAGGAGTAGTCCTTCAAATGCAGCCTTTCACAAGCTTCATCCCCAGTTAACAATCCGCTTTAGGAAGATCTTTGCTGTATGGGATCTGATTGTGTAAAGTCAAGGCCTGGATGAGATGCATCCATTCAGCACTTCCCGCAAATACCTGAATTAAGGTTATGACGACTGTCCAGAAGCAACACATTCAGGCCTATATAGCAAATATAGAGAATTTACAGAATTTTAGTTAATCTGACCTACTTATACTTCAGTCATTAAAAGGCGCCTGGGGGCAGAAGGGAGGAATAAAATCTCTATCCGGAAGGAACACAGAGTTGCCAATGTAAACTAACTACAGATTCTGCCTATTAGAGCTCAGCCAAGTGCCTTTTTTAGTATTTTTCTCTTTGAGTCTACCTTGTAGAGCCAGTTAAGTGCCCGAATATGTGGAACTGGCCCAGCCACAGTGGACTACTTCTGCATTAAATCCTTCAGCACTGGTAAATCCAGGCCTCCTAAAGAGTTGTGTTACGTCTATACCACTTATCAAATTGGTATAAGGGTTATAGGTTTAAAACTGGAACCTGGATTTTCCCAGAGGCTGAATTGTTTAATCGTCAGCAATTTTGAGGTTCGCAGTAAAGTAGAAATAATGGAATTACCTCCTTCTCAATGTAAAAGCATCTTCCCAGAAGGTCAGAGGGTATTTGCAGCCTTTTCTAATTGCTGGGTGGCCTGGGTCCTGCCCAACATGAGCTGTTTATTTGAACAGAAATGCAAAAAGATTCTGTTGTAGGGCAGGTTCTGTGAAAATCTAAAAGTCAGGCTTTGCATTTCACTGATTGCTCTGAATAAGGTGGTACAACATCAAATTTGCTAATGTTTCTTTCCTCTTATAAATATTCTTTCACATAGCTATAGAGCTATGGAGTCATGTTCTAAATCCTGCATTTACCACTGACCAGTGGAGTGACTTGAGCAAACTGCCATGTGCCACAGTTTCCTCATTTGTGAAATGGGAATGATACTGATACCTTGCTAGCAAGGTTGTTGTTGCGAGGCTGAGTTTAGTCTCTTTGAGGTGGTGTCTAAAAGCAAGCAAGCACTCAGGGAATGCTCACTATTCTTATTTGCTGGTGTTAACATGGATACGGCTGACAAAAGTTCTACTAATAAGATTTATGTCTTTTATCATTGTCAAAGTCTTATTGAAATAGATGGAGAGCTTACATAAAGTTAATGAAGCATACACTACAGTTACAAGGGTAATGATCAACTTATTTTTAAAATGATGGTTTGAAAACAAAATATAAAAAATCCTTTATTCAAAAAATGAAATTTGTATACCAGGTATTTGAAGAGCATGCTATGTTTCGGGCATAGATAATAACAATCGCAATATATTTAGCTTCCCCTTACCCTGATATTGTTATCTGTGTTTTATAACAAAACTGAAGGTCTAATAAGCACAGGATGAAAACTCATTTGTCATCTCTAAAACCCTTTTCCACTAATTCAAAAACCTACCCTTTCTCCTTCCTCCCCTTTGTTCTGAGTCTTGATTTCCTTTCTATGGATTAAAGGGACCTCTCCCAGTGTTCCATCTCAGTAGAATTACTCCTCTGACATGTTCCTAAAAGCCCTAATAGCCCTGGATACAGGTGGATTTCATATGGGTTGCTATAAGATGTGGCAGCACGGTATGAGTTTTCTCCCCCAACCGTAGCCAGATAGCAGGCTCCTTATTTCAATAATCAATGGAGAACTAAAGACTCATTTTGTTGTTCCACAATTAAAACATTTCAAAAGTTATAGAGAAGTAATCAGAAATTGGAACGTAAAATTGTGGCCAAAATATCTGTGTGTACAGTATACATGTGTATGTATATGTGTGCATATTGTCCTTGAAGTTGTGTCTTTGCATTCTTATTACATGCCAGTAATAAATATTTGTCTCCAAATGGTTTGCTCACCTAGTACTGAGGTTGATCTAAGATATATAACACTGTTTGGGGAGGAAGATTTATGCTAAATCAGAGAGAAGACCCAAGTTTGCTGGGCCTCGAAGAGGGGTGCGGGGGGTGTTCCTGGTTGGAAGCTGTTTGGCAGTCTGGACCTTGAAGTAGCACACACCTGGGTTGAAGTTTCCTTTGATTTTTAATACTGTATGACCTTGGATAGTTTTCATAATTTCTTAAGCCTCATTTCTTCCTGAAAAAAAAAAAAGAGAATAACTGTATTTGAGGTACAGAGCTCCTTGTGATGATTAATAGTCAATGAGAGTCAAATACATGGTACAATTGATTAGTTAATACCACACGAATGGCAGTTATTATTACTGTGCACTGATTTTAATGTAAAAAGTCAGATAGTCCTAAACAACAATCTTTTGCCTGGTCACACACAGAGTGGTCTCCTAGATCATCTTCTCAGCAAATACCTACTGAAATTGTGCCTTTAGATACTGAGTTTAGGTGCCACACATGGCAGCAACCTGTATACCCCTGAGAGCAGACCCTTCTCATCAGTGCAATTCAACTCCATGTCGTACCTCTGAGAATATGTGCAACCTTCAACATGTCCACAGACACATTATTCAATTTTCACAAATTCCACCTCCTCAGAGGGAATTTCTTTTACCACAAATATTTCAGATACCCCTCACCCCACCCACCCCCTCCAGCTGCTCTCTGCTCCCTTGACTCCCTTTCTTTTCTCTTTCCTCCCTCCCTCCCTCCTTCTCCCCCTTTTTCCTTCCTTCCTTCCTTCCTTCCTTCCTTCCTTCCTTCCTCCCTTCCTTCCTTCCTTCCTTCCTCCCTCCTTTACTTCCTTCCTCTCTTCCTACCTCCCTTTCCTTTCTTTCTAATATATTTTATTTTTAGAAGTTTTAAGTTCATAGCAAAATTGAGCAGAAAGTACAGAGATTCCCATGTACTCCTCCTTTCATGAATGCACAACCTCCTCCACTATCAATATTTCTTTATTTTTAAAAAATATATTTTATTGACTTTTTACAGAGAGGAAAGGAGAGCAATAGAGAGTTAGAAACATCAATGAGAGAGAAACATCGATCGGTTGCCTCCTGCACACCCCTCACCAGGGATGTGCCTGCAACCAAGATACATGCTTTTGAGCGAACCCAGGACCCTTCTGTCTGCAGGCAGACACTCTATCCGCTAAGCCAAACTGGTTTTGGCTGCGCTATCAATATTTCATACAGAATGCTACATTTTTTACAACCTACAAATCTACATTGACACATTATAACCACCCAAAATCCATAGTTTAAATATTGCCCTAAAAAATCCTCTGTGCTCCACCTATTTATCCACCCACCCCGCAACCCCTGGCAACCCTGATCTTTTATTGTCTTCACAGTTGTGATTTTTCCAGAATGTCATATAGTTGGATGCTTTAATATGTTTAATTATTTATTGCTTTTTTCTCCCACTAAAATGTCAGCTGCATGGAGACAGGATCATTTTCTGACTTCTTATATGAGAAATCCTAGATTATACCTGGCTCAGAAGGGCCCTCAGTAAATGGGTATTAGGTTAGTAAGTGAGTAAATATTTCCTACATCAAAGTTATTCTCACCTTCCTGCTAAGGTCAGAAACTAATTATTAAAGAGAGTTACGTAAATGACAGTGATAACATTGGCTGCTATTTCTGTTATCTCTCAGTGCCAGACACTGTGCTATATACTTGAAGTATTTATTTAATGTAATCCTCATTATTACCTGCTGAGATGGGTGGGTTTAACAGATAATATAGATAACATACAGGTAGTCTAACCATTTTACAGGTAAGAAAATGAAGTCGAAAAGTTAACCTAGTCCAAGTCACAGAGTTAGTAAATGACAGTTAAGGCCCAAACTAATGCCCATAGGGTTCCAAAGCCGACAGTCTTACAGAGTATGTTAGAATTTCGAGGTAGAGGTAACCTAGCTAGTCCATTAAACTCCTTGGATTTTAACAAGGTTGGCTAATCTAAGTGAATGACATTAACTCTGATCCATTAAACATTTATAAAGCATCTGTTCTTTGCTGTGCCATTTGCTGTAGAGCATGACCTGGCTATTCTTAGTGATGCAGAGTCTCGGGCTCTACTCTGATGTGTTGACACAGAATGGGCATTTGAGCAGAATCCCAGGGAGATTTACACATATGAGGTAGGCTTGACAAGCCCTACTTTTTAAGGATATCAAGGCCCAAAACTCCTAAGCCCCCAGCTAATGGATGAATCAGGGTCTTAACTTTCAGAGAAGCTTGTAGTTTAAGGGTACGGGATAGTCATCCATGTAAAGTGGTTATTTCACCCATTAGTACATATAAACAACACAAGGAATGAAACATCAGTAGAAGAGCTGAATGTAACCAGATAGAATACCTGAATATAACCAAGCCAATCAATCTCTAGGTATAAAATCGTGTCTTCCAATAATGCACAGAGCATGCCGCTTGGATTCTCTTGCCATGATTCAGTGGTGGTGGTGGTATCTGGGAGTAAATATCAGGCTTTTCTAAGTGTAGTTGGTTATGTTTCTGTAATACAATGCAGACTGTAGCACATCTGCAATGACGTGGTAATGAGTGTTGCCCAGTGAGGCTGTTTTACTGCAAATCACAGAAATCCTACTGCATTTCCATCAGGGAAGTTGTGGGGGCTAGTTTTAGCACTGCTGGAGGCTGCTATGCTCGTACAATAGGGAACAAAATGTTATGTTTTTTAATATCGCTATTCCAATCAAACTCAACCATCAGGACACACCTTACTGTTTATGAGGATATACAGCAGGGAAAATACATTTAGGTTCTCCAGGTATGCCATCTGTCCCAGCATCCTTTACATCAAAATGCCAGGTTGCCATCCACTGATGCTCCCTGCTGCCTTGTGAGTCGCGTTTGAGTCTGAGGATGAATTCAGCACTTTAATCAGTGCATTTGTTTTCTGCTTTGTCATTCACGTAACCGGCAAGTCTAGCCAGGCGCTGCCTGCAGAGGCAATCTTCCTGTGTCTGGAATGCAGAGCGGCCAGCTTCTCCCATTTCTCTCCTTTCTCTCCCTTGCCACAGTCACCCTTTCCATTTGTTCCCAGTTCTAAGCAGACTATAATTATGTATATTTCCTTTCATGCCACTTATAATTGTACCACATTTCTGCATCCAGGATGAATGCAATTTAATCTAGTTTTCTTTCCCTTTCTCCTTTGTAATTCAAGCTGGTGCCTCATTGTTTCTCATTGATTCCCAAACCACAGTGCAATCAAATGAAAATACAATGCGTTGCACCTGACTTATCCATTTAAATCACCTGCCATGTGCTAATAGGTGCTGACAATTTCTTAACATAGCAGTCAATGGGGAATTGTGTCAGCACTCAATAATAGCATGTATTTGTTTTTTCTGGAATAATGCTGTGGTTTGATGCTTCAACAATTTAACAAAACTGTGAGGATTCCGTGGGAATGAGCATTAGATACCAACATATTTCTTGATGTTTACATTTTAGTAGTCCCAGTGGGTTCTTCTGCTCTTCCAAGGAGTTAGAGTGAAGGTGAGCCCTGGCCCTTACTGGGCACTCTCAGGGCCTAAGCCCTGGACTAGGTACTCTGTATGTTCTATCTTATTTTTACATGTATTTTTGTGCTTAATCCTTACAAGAAATTTAGGTTTTAATCATTACATATAGTTTATTTTATAAGTAAGAAATTAAAATCCATAGAGGTAAGATGAGTTTTCAAGGTTTTGCTGCTGGTCAGTGACAAAACAGAGATTTGCCTGACTCCAGCATTCATCCCATTTTCACCCATTATTTTCTCTCTTTGCAACATTTTAAATTCCAGAAAAGTCAGTGCACTCCTTTGCTATCTGAAGCTGATTAATTGGGTGCATAGAATCTATTTTTTATCTCATACTAAATGGGTACTGCCAAACTGTTGTGGGAGATGATTAAAAAAAATTATTTTCTGCTCTTTGTGACCAAAATAGTTTTCATTGTGGATCCAACTGTATTTCAAGAATTTTTTAGTTTTTCATAAGCCCTCATGGGATTATCAATCTGGCCATTATTGTGTGTCAATAAATATATCTGCTGGGCAAGATTAAAGATTAAGTACCGGCCCTGGAGTTGTCACGTGTTTGCTGTGTTTCATAGGGAAAGCCACATAACCACTAAGAGACTCAACTTATTTCTCTGTAACGTAGAGTAATGCACATGTCCTCTTTAACTCATGGGAATGTTGAGTATTGAATGAGATAATGACTCTGAAAGGCTTTGGAAACCATCTGAATACATAGAAATGTGTCAATGTAACTAACTCATTAGGCATCTCCAAGAGCCATACTACATGATGTTAGGCACTGCTCTGGGGAGGCCACCAGGACTTTCTTGGTCTCAAAGAACTTAAAAAGAAGATAAGCACAACATGGACTCACAAGCTGGGCCTTGACTTTATAACGAACTTATAATCCTTGCTATTTGTGTTCCTTCAGTACCATCAGCAATTGATTCTCAAATGGAGGAAGCATCATGCCAAAAAGCTATCCACTATATCATATTTTATAACTTACATTTTCAGATTTTTTTAAATGAAACTTATTTTACTGTATCTTATTTTCGTCTTGTCAAATGGATACAGTAAAAATATCTTCTTACCCATCAAGACCAAGCTCAAGGCCCACCACTAACATGGCAAAGAGTTTCCAAGTGTGGTCTCTGTACCAGGAGCTTTAGAATCACCTGAGAACTCACTGGAAATGAACATTTCTGAGACCTGTGAAGTGAGACTCAAGCACTCTGTGTTTTAATTCTCCTGAAGATTCTCATGGGTGTTCAAGCATAAGAACCACTGCTCCAATAAGACCTCAAGGTACAATTCAGAAGTTATGAATAAATAGACTAATAGGCCAGGAAGGATGCGGCAATGAGGGAGGGGGCTGGAAAGGAAATTATAAGGAGTGGGAGGAGGGGACTGTTGACCTGAAGAGCCCCCTGCCTAATCATGGAAGCTACTGATTACTTTAGCCAGTTAGGAATGTGAAGCAGGTCCAAATATAATTTTTCAAAAGACAAAAACAGAACTTTCTTACAAACTTATAGTGAATATATAGCAAAGATGAATTTAACTCATTAATAACAAATTAACAAGGTAGATCTTATTCAAAGGGAAAAAATGAGATACTGGCATATTTATGGGGTCAATAGTAGAAAGAATACTGAAATAAGATTTAGTTACAAAACTGGTTATTAACCTACAAAGCAATAAAACTGTTACCTATAGGGTTATTTTTTTCTACCAGGCAAAAATGATTTGCAACCAACCTTCCACAAGTTAACATCTAGCTTTAGTCTTGTCCTTAATCAATTGCAAATAGTAATGCAAACAATATCATAGTCCTAGAATTTGGGACTGAGACAGCTATATAAATCTTAGGAAGGCTTGTGAGACAATGTTCTGTTATGACTGAAAGAGCGTGTAGGAGTCCTTTTTAGATATTTCCAATGTTTAGATAGTTTTTTTTCTTTTATAAGTAATATTGGCAGACTTTCCAGTTTTAAAATAAGACTAAGAATCAGGACTTGCATGTGAAATTTTTCCATTAACAAAAATAGACTAGATACATCATGCATGAGGACAGATAACTGTGGATTGCCACTTGCAACCCAGGTATAAACCATTATTGAATTTGCAAACTCCAAAAATACTCTTTTCATCAATTGAGGCCTCATTCTATTCATTTTCTCTGTGATGTCCGGTTAAGCACTCTGTGTTTCATTATTAAAGCCTATTATCCAACTTTTGAAAGCAGAGCTAAAAGGGCAGTTTCTTGCACGAATGTCCTTACCAGACATTTCAGGCCTCAGCTCCCCATGTGTTCTTCAGAAAATCCAGCAGCTTAGCTTTCTTACGGTTTGCTTTCTATTTTATAACTTCGACCTAAGATACAAGCTGCTTACCATACCAATATTTAAGGAGTTCAAGGCAAGATTAAAAATAAAAGAGGTGTCTTGGCACAGTAAGACCAAAACAATTTAAATCTTTTTTTTTATAGCATTCTTAGGTAGAGGGATAGGATTTGAGGATTTTCATAAAAAATATTTTTCTTCCTGCCTTTTTTCTTGGTGTGAGCCAGTCAGTATCTCTCAAGCCTCAGCGGGAGGGCAGTCGCAATCCAGAACAAAGAAATCAATGCTCAGCTTTAAGTTACAAAATAGAATTTTAAAAGCGCCCAACAAGAGGGAACAGTCCTGAAACCTAATACAACCTTCCTATGAATTTTTTTTTCATTTTCAAAACATTGACTTTGCATAAAAAGGGTCAGACTTGGGTGGACTCCTAGTCTTGATTTTGTTCATTTATCTATTCACTCATTCATCCAACAATTAGTTATGAATATCTAAAATGGAGTTGTGGGTGGGTGGGTTGGGAAAGATGAACCAAATAACTTGTATGCATATATGAAATAATCGATGGGGATAAAAAGGAGACGAATGTAATACTTTTAACAATAAAGATAAAAAAATTAATAAAATGTACTAGGCACTGGGCATGCAGTAGTGAACAAAACAAAGTGCCATGGAGTTTACATTCTGATAAGTAGAGTTGGACAATAAGTACACCACAAATCTATACTAATAAAAGGGTAATATGCTAATGAGACTAGATAGACCAAACGTCTTCTGGATGTCCTTCCAAACAAAGCCATGGTGGCGGGGGACGAAGGAGAGGTGGTTAGAGGTGATCAGGCTGGCAGGGGAGAGCAGTTAAGAGCGATCAGGACAGCAGGGGAGAGCAGTTAGGGGCAATCAGGCAAGCAGGGGAGAACAGTTAGGGATGATCAGATTGGCAGGGGAGCAGTTAGAGGCATCAGGCAAGCAGAGTGGTTAGGGGCAACCAGAAAGGCAGGCAGAGTGGTTAGGAGTTATCAGATAGTCAGGAAGGTAAGTGGTTAGGAGCCAGTGGTCCCTGCAGAATTAGGCCTACACTGGCAGTCGGACACCCCTTAAGGGGTCCCAGATTGGAGAGGGTGCAGCCTGGGCTGAGGGAACCCCCTCCCTTGTGCACTGCATCGCACCTCTAGTAAACAAATAACAAGTTAAGTAGTAATAAGTGCTACGAGGGAGAAAAGGACTGAGATATATAGACAAAAAGTGTCACAGAAGGGGCATGCTGCTATTTTGTGTATGGTGTGAAGGAAGGAAGATCTCTAACTTTGGTCTGAGCAGAGGCAACAGCCAGGAGGTAGCTGGAGATGAATGACAGAGAGGTAAATCACACAGGTTTTCACAGGTCAATGTCAGAACTTTGCATTTGACTCAGTGAAGGGGAAGCCGATGGAGGGTTGTGTTGAGCAGAGGATTTATGGTGTAGGTTATGTAACTTGCATTTCCAAAGAAATCGCTGTGGCTGCTGTTCTGAATACAGACTCTGGAGAACCAGGGAGGAAACAGACTAATGAGGGGTCAGTTGCAATAACACAAGTGAAGAATGATGTGGCTCAGACCATCACGGTAGTAGTGGAAAGATGAGGAATTATCGACTTCTGGATGCATTTTAAATAATAAATCAGAACCATAACACACAAGAGGGGACAAGACTGTGACACAGCCGAACCGGTTTGGCTCAGTGGATAGAGCGTCGGCCTGCAGACTGAAAGGTCCCTGGTTCGATTCCGGTCAAGGGCATGTACCTTGGCTGCGGGCACATCCCCAGTTGGAGGTGTGCAAGAGGCAGCTGATCGATGTTTCTCTCCCTTCGATGTTTCGGACTTTCTATCCCTCTCCCTTCCTCTCTGTAAAAAATCAATAAAATATATATATTTTTTAAAAAGACTGTGACACAATGGCTGGAAGAAGCAATTGGAGGAGCTATGGGTGGATCTACTGTACACGGAGTCTCCAAGAATTGCCCAGCACGATTTTCTCTTTGCCTCAGGTCAAGCTCTGGAGGCCAAGGGGAGATAGGCCTTTTAGATACATTTGAGAAGATTCTGGGACAAAAGGTGTTTGTCCTGTAGGGGTGGCTCTGAGCCCCATAGAGACGTGCCAAGGCCTGCATGACGCTGTGATGGCATCAGAGCATCAGCTAGGTATGGAGCCTGAGAAGATGGAGGATCACTTTTCAGACTCCTATGTACACTGCATGGTAAGCAAACAAAAGTTCCCCTTAGCCCTGAAAAGGAAATAATGGGAGGAGAAAAGAAAGCCAGAAGACCAAAAGGATCTGTGGCTGGGACCAGGGAAAGATAGCATGTAAATATTGTGTCTAGATTCCATGCCAGGGTTGGAGATACTGGTAGCAGCAGAGGAAGGATTAGATTCTAACACCCAAGACCAGATAATTCAAATGATGTCCCAAAGGATGCCAGAAAAGACAGGGGTAGTTTACAAGGACAGAATATTCTCTTCCAAAGCAGAGAAGTTATCCCAACAGAGTTTTGTATGCAGTCTCCAACACACTAAGGCAATACTAATGAAACAACAGCTCCAGAAAAAATTCCTGTTTCCCCTATTTGGATTGAGTGGAGATTTCCCCCTTGCTTAATCTATTTTTATTGCCTACATAGCCTATAGCAAAATATAATGAGAAGAGTAGTAACTTAGTTGTTCTCATAAAAATTTGGGGCTAACCCATTGTGATTAGGTATTATAGCAGAAAAGTGCTTATAGCTTCCAATTTTACTTGTGATAGGAATAGTATGGTCTCAGCTTTGGAACTACCCACACATACACATCTAGCCTTCACCCAGATCTTAAAATTCCCAAAGGGTAACATGGAGGGCTTGTACAGAAAATCTTTATAATCTCTTTAACTCCAAAATTATTGGACTTTCTGCTACTAAAGGTCTTTTCAGCCAATTGTATCCTTTCCTATCACTTGCCTCAGCATCTGGCACAGTGCTTTGCTCATACTGGGTTCTAAATGACTTTTAACTCCTGAGTGAATGATGAATGAGGAGGGTGACCACACACCAAGCCCACTGCAGGGCCTTGCTTGAGGTAAAGAGCCTGACTGACCTTGGCCTGAAGCCCATTGAGTGATGGGAATAATGAGATGAAGCTGGGAGCCATGGCCAGCTTATTTCATAACCACCATCTTGCTACTTTCTGGTTTAGTACCTTAAAAATGCAACAAGCACATTTGAATTCTACTCAGCCTTTCTATTTCCTCTCATTCTTACCTACTCAAAGGTATTAAAACCGAGAGCTGATCATGTCCTCAAGCTAAAGACTCCCTGGTTGTGGCAAACTTAGCTTCTATTTTGAATCCATATAAAAGGGTCTTATAATCTCATCCGACAGGCTGGCTAGAACTTCGGTGAGCACAATCATTCACACAGGGATCAGAGAGTACCCCTCTCAGAGTAAAGCTTCCACATGGGCCTAATTTTGCCTATGAAGGCTCCATGCTGCCTGGTCTCTGGATGCAAGTCGCCTCACTGACCTCCCCTCTGCAGCTTTGGTGGAATTCTCAGGCTCCCACCAAGTGTTTTTACTATGAGGTGGGAAGGGATATGAATAGAAAACAGAGAGAGGGGATTCCAGTGGACTGAGGAGAGGTAGAGATGGTAGGAGGTGATATGAAAGGAAGGGAGGTGGAGATGCAGAGAACTGTCAAAGCAAGTGTGAGACAGGGGAAGGAGCAGAGCAGAGTTACACGGAGAATAGCAAGTATCAAGCCATTTATTTGTCTGGAGTCACCAGTTTTTATCAAGCCAGAAACATGCATTAATGGTGCCATATTTTAGAAACATTTAAAATCTGAGGCTAAGTCTGCATTTCACAAAGTTAATAATTCAAGAAAATGTGACAGGGGACATGTGATTATGCCAGATGTGTGGTACAGAAAGTGGAACACAAGATTATGTTACTCAAACCTCTGTCTTTGGCCTTCAAGCAAAAGAAAGTTATTTATTTTAAAGATGGATTTGTAAATAATTTTTGACAAATTTCAAGCAGCACTTGCCTTCTGTGGGCTTTTTTATTTGGGATGGATGTGTCTACATTATCCAGTTTCTTCATATTGCTTGACAGAAATGTTCTGCTGCTGAAAAGAAAAGCCTTCACATTTTTCTAAGGGTTTTTGAATTTTCTGCAGTTCCTATTAGCATATTACCATAAAGTTTGGATAACAATAAATGAATTAGAATTGTAAAGATTTAATTTCCTTAAAACTATTTGTGTTTTCTCAATGAATGAACTCATCTTTAAGGTACCAACAATGTGCCAGGTAATTTAGGCTTTCCTTTTTTTCATTCTTTTCTTTTTATATTTTCTCTCTCTATAAGCTCTTTATGTATTCTGATTCTAATACATCTCCCTGGTTCTGTTCATATACTGGATCCAGAACAAGTCAGTAAGACTTCTGAACTTGAACACTCAGTCCATAATTTTTGCCTGAATTGAATATCTGTGCCTTGAGTTTAGACTGAGCACTGTGATAGGGTGGAAAGAACAACCCTGGAGATGGAAGAACCAGAGTTTGAATCCCCACTCTACCACTTACTAGACTAGTGCGGTGGTTCTCAACCTTTCTAAAGCCGATCCTATTAACGGTTCTCAGCAGTTGAGAACCACTAGTGTAGAGACTAAAATCATTGGAAGACACAGATATTTACATTACGAGTCATAACAGTAGCAAAATTACAGTTATGAAGTAACAACAAAAATAATTTTATGGTTGGGGATCACCACACCCTGAGGAACTGTATTAAAGGGTCACAGCATTAGAAAGCTTGAGAACCACTGGACTAGTGGCCTTGGGCAATTTTTAAAAATACTTCCAAGTTAATTTTTCTCATTTGTATAGTAACACAAAAAATGTCAACCTCCAGCTAGTAGAGCAGAGAAATGAGAGTTTTTCTCAGTGTAGCTTGCATGTAGTGAGAGCTGAACAATGACCTCTTCTGGTGTCCCTTCTCCTTTCCAAACCCCTCTCCTTCTCATAGAATGCAGTATTTGCTTGCTCAGTCCTTTGCTTCAAGACTTCCATTTTTGCTCAAAAGAATCACCCACTATACCTATTGTCCTCTAGGCATCAGCCACTCTTCCCTTGAAGGAGTGATTGCTAAAGGACCTTACTTCTATTTCTGTGATTCAGAGAGTTTATGGATCTCACAGATTTCCTGGCTCAGCTTTTCCTCAGCTGGCTTTTCCCTCCCTCCAGCCTATGAATCCCATTTCATGTCCATGTAACTTACATAACAGGTGCTCTGTCTCAGACACACCAAGCCTGCTGACAACACTTAGGATTAGAAACAGGCTAATAGAATTTTCTGAAAGCTACATATAGAGCAGTTTTTCTTCTTGTTATCTGACTTTCCGTTTCATTTCAAAACGTGATGATTTGCAAGTCTCTGATAATTTTATATCTTTTAACAATTTAGCACAATCTGCTTGTATAAGTGAGTTGTTACCCACTCCTGTAGCCATTATATTAGTTTCTAATGATAAATTTTGTTGTGTCATTATAGCTGACTTTTATGTTTTAAATGCAATTGTATGGCTAGGCTCTGATAAATAAGCTAATAAAATCTGACATTCTTAACACTGGCATCAGGCTGACAGAGATTTCCAGGAATGTCTGCCATACCCCCTTTAGTTTCAGAACTTGGGTATGAGAGG
Organism: Antrozous pallidus; assembly: GCA_027563665.1. Classification (NCBI taxonomy): domain Eukaryota; kingdom Metazoa; phylum Chordata; class Mammalia; order Chiroptera; family Vespertilionidae; genus Antrozous; species Antrozous pallidus. The sequence goes on along the minus strand of CM050514.1, from coordinate 51,950,181 downwards.
TTCTGATGTCAGATCTCAAGAAGGGATCACAAATACTTAACAACTGCAATAAGGTAAAATGATAGGAGATTTCATTCTTCTAATTTCTAGAACACTGTCAATGACTGAGTGACTTTCTGCATAAAGAAAAATTTCAAGAATTCCAGGATACTTTAATGTAGTAAAAAGAACCCTGAACTCAAAATCAGAAACCTAGATATAAAATACCCTCTCCCACTTTCTAACTGTGTAGAATAGAGTGAGTTAATGTTCTGAACTTTAGTGCCCCTATTTATAAAGTGGAGATAATAATCCCTGTATCCCAGGAGGCTGTGTGGATTAAAAGAGTTGACATATGTAAAATAACATGAAAAGTCTAAAGCACAGAAGTTGTCATTATTATAAAATAACTTTTATGTTGTTCATAATAGCACCATTATTACTATTATTTTAATTTTATTATGCAATATTATATGATTAATTTCTTAATATGTCACTGTTTTCAAAAGTGCTATAAAATCCAAGGAAATCATAAATTTTCCCCAAAGTAAATAAAAATCATTGATGCAATAACTAAATTAAAAATCCTAAAGGGAAGCCAAAAGTAAGTTTCTTATTTTTTTCAACCATCTACTATGAAGGTGGTACCCAAGCTTTTAGAACTGGAAATTTTTTTACTTTCTTTACAATACAAGGGTTTCTTAAGTTGCTTTTAAGCATAAATTTTTTCTATATCATTATACCTAAACACAAACCTGATATTTGGGTGGTATTTTTCAATACTACTGTCCTGAATGCTATAATTTTGAAATACACCATATTCTGCAGTTCCAAAGTTCTTCCATTACCACCACCTTAGCCTTGGCTAGGGGGGCTCTTCTCCCACCCTCTGTAGTCCAGGAACTAAATGGGTTAACTTCTAGAACAGCTAACGGCCTCCAGGAAGTCACTCACTTGAGTACTAAAGGCCTCTCTTCTGATTGATTGATGCACTGCAGTCTGATTGGGAACCACTTTGAATACCACTCTTACCTAAGTTCTATATTGAAGGTTGAGTGGCTCCATTATAACCAAAGTTAATGTCTGTTCATTGAGACAAGTGCCAAATGGAGAGAATATGAGCAGCACTTCCCCTTTGTATGCCCTGCTGGCATTAATCTTGAAGCTGTAATGTGATTCTGAAATTGATTTAAGATCTAGAATTTTTAAATAGGATTTGAGCCTATTTAAAATTAGTGTACTATATTAATATGCTCTACATATATATTTTATACATTATGTATATGTATATTATATGTATATAATGTGTGTTTATAATGTATGTATATATAATGTAATGTATTATATCAGGGGCACAAGTAGGTTTATAGTTATGAGTAGTGAAACAGTTTATTTTTATATTATTATTAATTAATTATTGTATTATTTTCCATATGAACAACATAAACCTACTTATGCCCCACCTTGTATATCATACACATTATTCTAAAAAAACCACTAAGGTCAGTAACTTCAAGACAGTTTAAGAATTATTGGGTTAGGTTCTTTCTGAAGTAAACATTATTAGATTTATAGAAGCAAGACAAGGGTAAATGTGTACAAATGGAAACCATACTAACAAGAAGTATAGCTGTCAACATTTTAATGGAAAGAACTTTAACAAGTCTTGAATAATTTAAACAGAGTTGAAAATGAATTTATTTTAGTCTTCAGCTGAACATATGCACATCAAAAACAAGTGGCTCTCTATGAAGTTATCCAGGCCTGCAAGTATATTAACTAAGGTTTTCTACTAAAGTGAGGGGATGAAATTTACTCTTTGCTACCTTCATCTGGAAGAAAATGGAGCTCTTCTGTTGGCTTCCTGCTTTCTGTCCAGCTCCGGTGAAGTTATATATCAACAGGACATGGGTTATTGACAATCAAGTTCCTCTGGTGATGTTAAAATCAACTTTTCAAGCACGATTTCAGAATGAACTGAAAACAACTATAATAATATCAATAGTAACAGCCACTTTTATAAGTTTTGTTATTCAGTAAATAATTTTACTATTTATTAAGAATTCACTTTGTACCAAGTACTATACTAAGTCCTTTATTTACATTAATTTATTTAATCTTTATAACAACCAACGAAATGGTTATTACTATGTCTTAGATATAGATGAGAAAATTGGGATTTAGAAAAATTAACTTTTATGTACTTTTAAGGCTTGTAAATAGCAGAGCTAGGAATTCAATGGAGACAAATCTATCAGCCTCAGTATTCCAAATGAAATGGTAATTCTCTGAATCAGATGTTACATATTATTTCTCTGTTTGTTATCTATGCCAGTCTCATTTGGGTTATTCAACCATCCTACCTAAACAAATAATAATCACAAGAACATAGTAAGCAATGACTGCCAACTTCTTCATATAGTTTTTGTATGGTTGCTTTTCACACATGCATTTGGTAAATTTTATGTAGAGTTATCATGATGATAATAATTATGTTTTTCTTTTATGTGCCACTCTCCACTTTCTAATATTAAGCTCTTACCTTTTGCTAATTTAGGTTCAATACAATATCTTCATATACAATTATAGCTACTATATGCTCTCTTCACTAGCTCTTAGAAATGTTGCTAGATTTCATCTAAATCTATATAAATACATTTAGCTAAATATAACTAATCAAGGGGTTTCATCAGTAAAGTTTACCTATTAGACATAATATTCCATTTATGTAAGGACAATTAATCCCCTTTCCCATCTCCATCCAAGACAATTGACTATTGGCTCCATTCTTTCTCCTACTACTTATTGTTGAGTAGGAGGGGAGGTGTGCATGTATAGGGCAGGAAATGACAGGTGATCCCACCTTAGGAAGTGGGAGGCTGAAGAGTAGGCCCTAGAGTCTCCAGAATTCTATAGGCCCTATGTCCTTGGGTCAAGCTGGTGAGACCAGTACCAGAATCTCTGCTGCTGTCTGTCTCGAAGTCCCAACCAGTCACTAGTTGACCAGTCACTAGTCATTACTTTGTTGTTCCACTTAAATGGCACAATTCCTATGACATTTAAGTGGAACAACAAAGTAATCACCAGGTGGTGCCAGACCACAACAGAAAGTTGGATATAGTTGTATACTTAAGACTGTCCCCTCACCTTATCCTAGCTGGAAAGAGGCACAGTTTCATAGAAAATACAGAGATTTGGAGTTGGACAGTCATGGGTTGTATTCTCTTGCCCTCAAGGTTATTGTGAAGTCTAAAATGATACAGTAAAACTGATGCAAACAGTCAGGAAGAACAGTGCCCAGCATCTGTTAGGCACTGTATACATGTTATTCTGATCTAGAAAGAACTGACGTGGCCTGAAATTTGTCTTAAATATTGAATTAATTTTTGCCATTTACTACTCTCACTTTATTGAAAGTGGAGTGACCTTTCCTCATTTGATGTTGAACCGACAGAATAATCCTCCTTCCAGATGGGAATTTTACCTCTTTGGGGTTGAGCCATACCTTGTCTGTAATTGACCTACTGGCTTCCATGAGGCGCCCATGTAGGGCCTGGCATAACCTGCTAAAAAGTGCATTCTGGAGATGGGAATAGCATTCTCTGTGGAGGATCACAGCTTTGCTGGCAGCTTTACAGGAGTCCATCAGAAGAAGACATGCAGCATTGAGTAATAGCCCAAGAGAGACTTGGGATCTAAGGAGGTGCCTTAGCCAAGTAGAGGGAGCAGAGAAAGGAAAGAATCTTTGTAATTGGTAAGAGAGTTGGGGAGCAGAGTATGCGGGACAGGCTGGCACACCTCCATAGACAGGGCAGGAGTACCAGATTTTATCTACAAATTTTTGTGATAAGGTCAAGGATGGATGATGAATAAATATGGAAAATGTGGCTGAAATTCTGGTATGTTACTAAAAGAATCCAAATCCCTTATGTGAACAGTAAGGTGCTCTATTAGATGTAAAGAGCCTCAAGTTCTGAACCCACAGATTGGAGTCTATTTCTGGGCCCAGGGGTACTTCTGTCTCAGAATGATGCCTAAGGTGGGTCTCTAGACCTCTCTGGATCTGATTCCCATGGGATCTCTAATGTAACTACTAGATAAAGCTTTAAAAATAACTGTGTACTCAAACATGGAAAAAATGAATGCAAATAATTATGTATAGATTGGTACAATTTCACATGAGGTAGAAGAAAACTACAACAAGAAAAAATGGGATAGCTTTTTCATATATAGAAGTGAGAGAATCAGGAGACAGGGTACGAGGAAATGACCAGTGATTTTGAAGGCTTTAGCAAGGGTATCGAAGAAACAGTAATTACTATAGCTAGTATTCCAGTAATTTTAAAATTTATTTTATTCCCTTTAACAAAGAACAGGAAATGTCAGAGGAGATATAGGTGTGGAATAAAGCTGGTCTCAGATCCTTTATAAGGTTTCTAATTAAATTCAGAAACACCTTAATCACTCAACTCCATGATTCCATGTATTTCTGAAAAAGATTATGAGCTCAGGTTTTTCTTTTTTAAATCAGCAGAACCTTATTATTCAAAGCAGCTCAGCAGGCTTTCTGAAGCTAGTTAGACCGAATTCTCCCCAGGATTTAAAATTACCAGAGAAAAAGATAAAATGATAATTTCAGAAACAGAATTCAAGCCCTATAAAACAAGCTAAATTTGAAATTCAGGGGTAGAAGAGAACATTTTTGTAAAAGATGTCTAGGATTTTCTTGTATTATTTGGGGCATCATTTTCTGCCTGATCTTCTAATCACCAGCTATTGAGTCTGAGATCCCATCTTGCTTTAAAGCTATTGAAGCTGTCTTGGTTCCAGACCTTTAAGGCCGTCCACACCTCTAACATAGCATTTAAAGTCTTTTTGATTCTCTGTTCTAGACCAGATCTTATAATTCTTAGTATCTGGAAGGCTTTATCCTTGTCAGGGGTCAGCTTATTTTCATCATAGCTAGCTAAACTATATTTCATTGGGAAATAATAATCCAGGAATAAAAATAAGTAACCATGATGTTATACACTTAACTTTAAGAAGGTAATGTTTTTTCCACATTTTAAATGCCAGTTACTTCCGATTGTGTTTATGGAATGCACTTTGAAAGGATATGAAAAAAATTAAACATAATTATTTTTAGAAGCTGAAAGCTGAGTAATTCTGAAATCAAATGGCAAAGATAATGCAACGTGCATTATGTTGAACTCAGTTTAGCATCTGCATAGTTCTTATATGTAGCTGCTTAATAGTCAAGGATTAGGTGGACTGCATTTTTACTGGACCTAACATTATTTTATTTTTTCATAAATTCTGAACAAGTGTAAATGCAGTAGACACATCGTCAATGAGTAAAGCATTGAGTTTATTTGAACCTATTAGTACCCTAAAGAGAATAAAGTATTCAGAGTTTTAGGAATTTTCATATCTGTTCATAATCTTTTAGCCAATTCAACATGATGGTATTTTTGAGGTAAATGTGTTCATTACATTGAAGGGTTAAAAATGCACCATGCCATTTAGATCCAGAAAGACATGAGGAAATTTTGAATTATAGTTTTCTCAGAGGACTACGAAGCCATTGAGCCATTTGGATTCTGAACCATAAAAATTTTTGAATTCTTCTAAATTGTTTTCATTTACATTTTAATGAAGATCTTTAAAGGCAATGACAACACATCTAACAATTATCTTTTTTTTACTTGCTAAATAAATAGATGTTTATTGAAGAAAATGTTTATAAGCCAAAAAAGTGATGAGAAGAAAATAAAATTATTTATTTACTCTTTCCATAAATTCATTTTGAATATGAACCATGTGTGTTAGTCCATGTATGTATGTAGGTTGTGCAAATTTAAGAGCAGCAGTGAAGTTGTTGAGGAGCTAATTATCTCTCAGATGAGTGAACTAATCATTGAAATAAAGTGTGCAATAGTAGGGTGATGATCAAAGTTCAGGGTTCCATGGTAAGATATAACAGAAACACATGATAAGGTAGAGCCTGCTGGGAGAGTAGCGCATCTAAGTGGATGCCTGGAGAATGAACATAAATTTTTTCAGTGAAAAAGTAAGGAGGAATTGAGTGTTTCAGATAAAGGGGATGGAACATTGAAGGACCTTGATTAGAAAGATCATGACAAAATTGAGGAATTTTAGGATGTTCAATTAAAGAGTTAACCTTTTTTAACATTCTTGTCTATAGTATTCCTTTTTTAAAAAAATGATGTGTTGACTGTGTATTTCTAGTTCGGTAATGGAAATATTGGGGGAACAATCTGTAAAGTTCATGATTATCTAACCACTATGCTGTTCACTGAAACTAAAACAAAATAATATTGAATGTAAACTGCAATTTAAAAAATTTAAAAGGATGTATTGATCATATAGTTTTCTACCTACTTTATTCAGTTAGCCATAAATTGTATTTATGACCCACATCATTGATATTCTTCTATATAATGTTCAATGGCAGCAAAATTATCTGTGTAATTAAAGTCATTATTAGGCATTCCCCTCTCATTGGGAATATTGTGCCCATTTTTTCTCTATAATAAAAACAGAGTGTTTTAATATATATATATATATTTCCTTAGTATCAGATATAACATGTATTTCAAGTAAACAACTTCACCCCCAATGAAACACTAACATAAATTAGTGTCTCTTTAAAAAATCCTCATCAGAAGATATGTTTACTGGTTTTAGAGAGAGAGGAAGGGAGAGAGACAGAGAAACATTGATGTGAGAAACATCCTTTGATAGCCTCCGGTACATGCCTAGATATGCACCCTGACTAGGAATTGAACCTGCAATGTTTTGATCAACCTTCCAACCAACTGAGCTACTCAACCAAGACAAATTAGGTCTTTTCAGACTCTTTATTAGGAAGCATTTACTGAAAGGTCTCACATCACACATGGGACGTAGACCAGTTGTCCTCAGCAGGCAGAAACTGACTTGGGGCCATATTCTAAGACCCTAGTATTTTAATATCATGGCTCATCCCCTTAGCAATTTGTGCTCCATGGTTTAGCAGTTCTATCTGTATACTAAAAAAAATTTGAGTTGGACTTCAGAATAAGCTTAAAGTAATTTTCACCTCTGATTGCATTTTTTTAAAAAAAATAAGAACTTCAACAACACTTGCAAAATGCAGAAATCTTGGCTCTACAATGAATTCCAGTAGTTTGCTCTAATACCACGCACTGGCAGACACCTCTGCAGCTAGGGACGTGGAACAGTTTGGAACTTAAAATGGTTCGTTGCAATTACTTTAAATGGTTTATTGCATAAAGTGCCTTCACAAAAGAAAGCAAGTTAGTAAATAAGCAAATAAAGAAGTTGGCTACAACATTGCAAGTCTCAGAGTTTTAAAAGAAAGAGCAAGCACTGAATTGAAAATCAGAAGACCAGCACTGGTCTTCCTATATCCCAGATGGTAAATTCCTTGAGGTCAGGGAGCAGGATCTGTCACCTCTGTGTCCCTCTGCCCATGTCAGTGTCTAGCAAATCACACTTAATACAATCATCTGATTGAATGAATGAGTGAATAGAAGGAAGGAAGGAAGAAAAGAAAGGAGGGGGGAGGGGAGAGGGAAGAAAGGAGAGGAAGAGGGGGAGGAGGAGAGGGGGGAGGGAAAGAGAAAGAAAGAGAAAAAGAAAGAGAGAAAGAAAGAAAGAAAGAAAAAAGAAAGAAAGAAGCAAGGAGAGAAAAAAGAATTGGTCCTGAGGCTTTCAGAAGAATCAAATGTGGTTTACGACAATGGGCATATAGTTCTTGTATGGACACAACTCAGTAAGTACCTTTGCCCCTTTGTTCTGGGCCATGTGTGCAGTTTTTAATCTCTTAAACAGACTTGAGGGAATGAGCTTTGACTAGATTCAAAAATTGTCTACACATTTCCCCCCTCTTTTTTTGTGTATATTTAAGGGAAAGAGCACCCTAATTTTCTTTCTTGGAAACAGGCTTAGTACCAGGCTACAAAGTAGTGTTTTCCCAAATAGTAAAAATGAGGACACGTAATTGGAAGTAACATTGACATCCTGCACTCTGAAGGTCATTTTCTATTTCAGCAAACCTTAATTATAAGGTACTTGTAAAAGAATTATTGAAAGCCATGGAAAGAAAAGTGAGCGGAAAGAAATCATAGACTTAAGGGAGTCTTGGAATAAAGATTTGGTGATAGACGTTTTACAAACCAAGGCAGCGTGGGAGTCTGCAATTTATATTTTTAAATGTGAGCAGATGGGCTGTGTGTTCTTGTAGAAAGGGGCCGTGTGTGTCTAGGCAATGAAAATGTAGTTCATGAAGGCTGTTCCTTTGCAGGTGGAAATAATATGAGCTTACTCATTTTGCAATGATAAGATTGCTAAAATCAATCCCCAAAATGTTTCACATATGGTGACCCAGTTCTTATTTTCTTATTGTCTGGCTCTTTATTGAGAGTTGTTCTTTCCTTACATTTGACAATTTGAATGAAACATATAGTATTTTCAAAAAAAATTGAATGTCAATCATATAAACATTAGATGTGTCATAGCAGAACTTTGTCTATAGTGTGGCTTTTTCTTGGATGTCATGGAAGTTAAGGATGGGGGTTGGGGTGTGCAAAAATTGAGTACATACTTCCTGCTTACAGGTTTACTTTGAGAGACAAAGTTACCATGACTTAAGAAATAAGGGCAATTGATAAATATGTTTGTCATAGTATATGCATAGGTGAACACATTGCTGTTGTTTCCCCTTGAAAGAAAGTAGAGAGTTAAGTTGCAGAGTCTGGAATCAGAAGGCTTGAGTTCAAGTTCTGGCTCTGCTACTTCCTACCTCTGTGACTTTAGGCAAATCACTTAACCTTCCTGTGCTTCAGTTCCCTTACTATTGAAATGAAGGGAATGGAAAGGGGAATAAGAGTACCTTTTGACAGGGACATTTGGGAAAATTAAATTAGTTATTATATAAAAAGTGTTTATAGCAGTGTCTGGCATACTGTAATTATTATATAAACACAGTGATTGCCTTTATTATTACCTATTCATTATTATTCTGATATAATATAAGTAACTAGAGTCTGAATTTATTTTTCAGATAAATTTACCCCAACAATATTTTTATTGATCATCTTTCAAGTATCCCTCTCCCAACCCCAATAATCCCTCTTACCAGATCCTGCTATCTGCCTATACCTTTTTGTGGAACCAGATAGCTACTCACATTTAATATCATAAAAATGACTTTTTACAAATTGAAACATTTTTAGGGCTTCATCTAATAACCCATGGTAAATTTCAAGATTTATTGGATACATTCATGTTTATTCAACCTACAAACTACAACTCAGTTCAGGTGCCTGCTATTTGCCAGTACTGTGCAAGGCACTTTGAGGTGAGAAAGTTGAATAAAACAGTTGTTATTAGAGAGATTAGAATCCAGTGTGCTTTAGACATTCCCACATATAAAAGATTATTTTATAAACTTCAATCTCCTCGCTCATATCCCCTTCATCTTAGTCTATCTCCATTTAAGATAACTAATTTTAAATGAGTTCCACTATGCCATATGGAAAAATTGCCTCTTCGTTTCTTTTCTGTCCCAGCTTTTTCTGAAGTTTAGTCAAAATGCTTCCTCTCTCCAGTGCTGCCAAAATGCACACAGTATTCCAGGTAAATCTGGCAGGATCAGGTTTCCACTTTGTTACCAGCACCCTTTCTGAGAATTTTACTCCTGGAATTGAATGCAGTAGTACAGTGGGCCAAATATTTAGGAAATCATGTACAATGACTCTCAAAACTATTTGTTCATTAAAACACAATTATTTTTGTAGTAAGAAGAACAATATACTCTGATATGTTCATGGTTCAAAAGTAGGCAAAGATAAAACAATATAAAGAAACAAAAGCCACTTACAGTCTTAACACTGAAAAGAGCATATTTTAATATTTGTGCATTCATTTCTCGTCCCTCTTCTGTCACCAATAGGTGTGGTACTGAGCTGTTGCTTTTTTCTGCTTTCAAACATATTAGTATTAAAATGTGGGCATGTTCCCCATTTCATTAAGTATTCTTAAAGGGTCCACATGATAGATTGAATTATGACTTGCTTATGATTTACTTAATTCTTCTTTTATTTTATAAGCAGAGGACATATTACTAAAATAACTCCTTGACCTGGTTTTCCCTCAGGACCTTTATAAAACATTGCTCTTTAGGTTGAGTCACACAGTACTTCATTATCTTGTCTTTTTTACTCATTTGAGAGTTATGGACAATGCACAAGATTTAGGGTCAGCTATTCTTATACTAGCTTGTGTGGTATTCAGCAAGTCATTTCCTCTGACTTTCCTTCAGCTCTCTCATCCTAAAGTGGGGTAACATCTCTTATTTAATTACAACACAGTTTCTGTGCAGATGAAATGAGATGGTGAATGGGAAATTGTTCTGTAAATTATAAAACCAGGGATTCTTTTTGCCCTGTGTTTTACTTTTCTAACCCAAAGGCAACATCGATTTTTTTTTCAACAGAGAAAGGCTGCATTACGTGTTGAAAAAAAGCACTATTCATCTACCTAAGCTCCCAAAGGATTAATGTGTGACCTTAACTTACCCCTTTCCCACAGTGACCTGATTTATCTGACTATTTAAAACTAAGATTACTTGGATGGTCAAAGAACAATTTTCAAATGTGCATTAAGAAAAGCAAATACCAGTTACCTTTCTTATCCTTATCATAGACTATATATTTACAGTGATAATAATATTAACATAATTACAATCTACTAGGTACCTTCAAAGTGACAGCTAGGTACTTCCTATATCAGTTTATATCTTCTCAACAACCCTACAAATTATATATTGGGGTGAAACATCCAGCATTATGTCAAAATCACTTAGAAAAGACCACCAGAGTGGATCTTAAATATATTACTCATAATTAGAGAATAACTAGGCATAAGAGAAGTTACCAAAAGCAAACCTAATGGCTAATGGAACAAAAGAAAACACTCAAAAACAAAGGCTTCAGCATGGGCGCCACCTAGTGGGGGACAGAGAGCAAGAGATTTCCCACTCTTCTTCCTATTGCATTGTGGGTATTGGCTCAGTGAATATCCTTCAATTCTGACAGTACCAAAGCCTTCATCACTTTTTCATAATTTTTAAAATATTTTACTAAAGTATTATTGAAATGGAAATGGTGCAGAATGAAAAAAGTGTTAAGTTTTGACATCATTGCCACTGGAAGTTCAATGAGTGTAACAACTATGTCCACCTCACCCCCCTATACACACAACTCCTTTTTCCCCTCTTCGCCTCATCCACATTCCTAAACCACCAATATCTGCTCTGTCATTATTGATTAGTTTGGATTTTTAGAATTTTATGTAAATGGAATCACACAGTAAGTACTCTTTTTTACTAGTTTATTTCCCTCAGTATAATTATTTTGAGATTGTAAGCATAATGTATGTACCCATAATTTACCCCTTTTATCGCTTAGTATTCCATTGTGTGGATATACCAGTTTGTTTATCCATTCATCTGATGATGGATATATGAGTTATCCAATGTTTCAAAACAGGTTATCACAAAACAGTGGCTTAAAACAAGTAAGTTTTGGCTCAGGGTCTCTCATAAATCGTCAAGATGTTGCAGTTATCTAAAGCCTTTACTAAGCTTGGAGAATTTACTTCCAAACCAGCTATTTTTTTGTCTACTGTCCCAAGTATTGTGCCTTACACTACTATGTATTCATATTCATGTATTATATGTGTGTGTGTGTTTGTTGCTAAAATAGATTGAGCTCTGACTATAGACATCCTTATATTTCCTTCCCCACCAAGCTGTTGAGAATCAGTACAGATGCTGGATTGGAGAATGCTATGGTGACGTCTGTTACAAGAATATGGTTTCAATGACAGGAGGTGGCTCAGTTTTTAGTGAATAAGTACTCTCAAAATGGGCAGTGCTGGTCAGAGAGGTTCAGAGTTTTATTTTTTAGTATAATCTTTTAAGCAAAAGCTTTATGGGAAAGGGTTAGAATCATAGGTTTTCATGAAGAATCTAACCAAACTCTTTTATTTTTTAATGTGCTTTTATTGATTTCAAAGAAAGAGAAAAGGAAAGGGAGAGAGAGAACAAAAACACATTGATGTGAGACAAAAACGTTGATTGCATGCACCCCCAACTTGGGATCCCAGAGATCAAGCCCGAAACCTGGGCATGTGCTCTGACCAGTAATTGAACCAAGGACATTTTGATGCATGGGATGACACTGAACCAACTGAGCCGCACTGGCCATGGTTATTTTTTTATTCTTGAACCATAAAGACATGCTGAAAGTGTAGGCTTCATTACATATGGTAATGATTGCTATGTGGTACAGACAGGTTATTTTTTTCATCTCTGAGCTTTGGTTTATTCATGTCCAAAAGAGACAATATTGACTAGCTAGTTTCTACACTCCTTTTGAGTTTTAGGATTATTTTAGGAGAAGTAGATAAAATTATATATTGCAGAAAAATCACCAAAATACATGAGTTCCAAATATTTGATTCCCATGTGTGACCCCTTCTCAAAACAGAATGATGGAGCCACTGCTTTATAGCTCAATTGTGATGTTTAATTTGGATAGATAGACATTTCCTTTACTCATGATTCTCCATAAGGTGTGGCTGAGCAAGAGCCCTAAATGCCTTAGGTTGGAGAGGCTGGGAAAGGGGAGAAGTAGGTTAAACCTGTCCTCATATTTTTTCTCCTAACTCAAATGGAAACGAAGTGACACTTACTGAATAAGTCAGAGGCAGGACATAATCTGATGGCAATTAAACAATGCAGATCTTTTAAAATTATGACCTTTTAAAATGTCTTCTCACACTGTTTATTTTGTATATCATCACAAATTTCAATTTTATTAAGTTATTTTCTCAAGTGTGTAAAGTGTATAGTATTACAGAAATTGTAGGTATTGTATTGAAGGTCAGGATTCTCCAGGGAAACAGAACCAATAGAATATATAAATAAATATATACAAATAAAGAATATATCCTATATAATAAAAGCCTAATATGCTAAGTGTCCAACTGTTCATTTGACTGTTTGACCATTCGCTATGATGCACACTGACCACCACGGGGCAGACGCTCCAACTGGTTGGTTAGCTTGTTGCTGGGGTCTGGCTGCTGGGGACTGGGTGCGATGGGCAGGACATGCCCTGGAGCCCTCCTGTGGTTGTGCACCATTGTGACGGACCCCACCAGTGCATGAATCCATGCACCACCAGGGCTCTAGTGTAGAGAGAGACACAGAGAGATACTTATTAGATGAATTGGCTCATGTGATTATCAAGGCTGATAAGTCTAAATCCACAGAGCCAATGTCCCAGTTCAAGTCCAAAAACAGTTGGTACCTGCTGTAGTACAAGACAGAGCTGATGTTTTCATTTGAAGTATGACTGGAGAATTCTCTCTTACTCAGAGAAAAAGTGAGCCTTTTTTTTTTTCCTTCAGGCCTTCAACTGATTAAATATGACCCACCCACTTTATGGAGGGAAATCTGCTTTACTCCATTTATCTATTTAAATGTTAATATCATCCAGAAATATTCGTGCAGAATCACTCAGAATTGTTTCATCAAATATCTGAGTCCTCTGTGACCTAGTCAAATTGACTCATAAAATTAACTATCACAAGTGTATCAACTATGCTTTTTTGTTGTTGTTTTGTTTTAAACTACATAGGGCTCCATCACCCTCCTCTCTGCACCCCATTCACAAGATGATGTTTAAGGCCAATTCAGGGGTATGGTCTGTAAGCATTGGATAATGAGAATCCCTACCCTAAGAAAGGAACATCTTTCCCCAAATTACCTATCTCTGATCACCAAGTGTAGAATGAGATTCTTTAGTGTAGACCTTTGTTTATCACTTCAGATCTTGGCTGATCGAAGTATTATAAACACCTCTTCTAAATGCCAAGTCCTTTATTTTAGAGCGATACATCATCTTTCTATCCCTCTCTCTTCCTTCTAATATTTGTTAAGTATCATTTTATGTAAATAATAAAACTATAAGATGACCATAGATGTTCTCTATTTTTACTCTGTAGGCTTTTTTATTTATATGTGACATTATGATGTTAATGAGTCCCCTTGTATTTTTCATTTTACATAAAAAAACCAGAATTTGGAATTGTTGTGAATCTCCCACTGTATAGCTCATAATAAAGTAGTCTAGTAGAGAATTGCTAAACTACTCTAAGAAGCCAATTTGTAGTATTATGTTACTTTGTGTTTGGACCTAATCAGTGGTATTCATGAAGTGTAATTTTGGCAAAGAGTCCTTGCAATTAAATAAAGGGGTTAAAACAACATATATGCCAACTTTGCACTTTTTATGGGTTTTGTTGGTCAACTTAGTGCTCTTATATGGTGCATTTTTCTTTATGATGTCCTTTTGGTGAGTTTTTGTGGCCATTGTTCTCTCCCCACACACCTGCAAGCTCATCAGCATCATTGAACATGCAATGTGCATAGAGCTTGAATCTATATGATCTTTTAAAATTAAAAGGTGGATTCTCCTTTGTTACAAGAGTGCTCACTTGGGCCTCAGGAAGATCAACTGGGCACTCAGGGAAGAAAATCTAATCAAGTGTTGAAGAACAAGAGTCATTTACAGAACATTGCCGGTTATGTGACCGGTGAAGATGGAAGAATGAAAAGAGCTCATTCTGTGCAATTAAAAAATACCTTTTACTAAAAGAAATGAGCAAGAAAGAAGGCCACAAGTAAGTGTTACATTCGTTAATAACTTCCATTCCGCATCTGGAGTATTATACCTGAGGATGCATGATGAATCTGTTTCCTAGTTTATTATTCTCATTTATTCGTTTTTCAGTAAACAGCCCATCATACATGAGGCACTGTGGGTAACTCAGAGATGTATAAAGGAGATTGCTAAGACTGGTATGCTACACTGAATAGAAAGAAAACAGTGCTGGGGCCCCTGGGCCCAAGGAGAGTTCCTGGGCGCAGAGATTGGCTTCCGGGTGGAAGAGCTCAGGGCAGACCTCTGGGAGGCGTGGCCACCGGCGATGCGGAGAGACTGGCCATCCAGGTAGCTACTGGGGCTGCGGTGGAGGAGGGTGGTGACCTGGCCTGGGGAGGAAGAAGAGGCTGGTGGCGTTGCTTTAGTGGTGAGCAAATTCAGGGATGTGGCTGCCCTGGGGGCGCAGCCTCGGAACAAGGGGCAGATTCAGAGGCAGCATATGAACGCGACACAGATCTTTTAACCAGGCCTCGCGAATCCCATTACGTAGTCTGTCCTCTAGTAAGAGAGATGCTGAGCGCTTTGCCTTTCTTGCCTGCCGGGGCGCGCCTGTTGCTGCAGCTCTGCCGGCGTGCAGGGCCGCTGCTCTGGCCGGAATTCCCGGGCCCTGGTCCGCGATCCGGGCTGCATCCCCGGGCTGCGTGAGTCAGGCTTGCGCCGAATCTCGGCAGAATAGAGGAAGGCGCTATTTTGGGGTAATAAGCGTATGATCAGTTTTGGGGGGGGGGGGTTGGGGGTGGGGGGGGGGGGGGAGGACAGATATTCCAGGCCGCTATGTTTGCAGAAAGAGTGACTTTCCAGAATGCCCGTCTTTCTGTGAGAACACAGAAAACCATTTCATGGAGTCATCGTTGCCTCTGTGGCAGAAAGGGGTTCACATCGGACATCCACAGCCCATTCATTGTGTTGTGGGCAGGAATAGCCTCAGAGCAATTTAAAGGAAGATGTTTATGTGTGGTTAATAAGCTACACTCCCCCCCCCCCCCCTTTTTTTTCCCAATGGCGGAAATGAAAGGGGAGGGGGATTTGGAAAGTGTGGCGAAGCTGAAATCATGAAACCCTAAATGAACTCGCGTCTGCTCCCGCCCCTTTCCACGCCCCCTCATTTGCTTTTCTGGCCTTCCTCAGGTGCAGCCAAAAAACGAGCTTCCAGCCTAGAATAGTTACTAAAGGGGGGTGGGGGGGGGGTGATAGTGCAAACCATATAACTGATGAGGGGGTGGGGGGAGTGCTAGCATTCCAACCGGGTTTACTCTTTTTCTTACATATATCATTACTATCAATTTCAGTAAACATATTCTTTTGGTAATAAGCCAAAACTAATACAATAGTTGCTAAAAGGATAAAAAGAATGTGTGTGTGTGTGTGTGTGTGTGTGTGTGTGTGTGTTGATTTCAAGGCCTGTGAAGTTTGGGGGCCTGCACCCTACTCAATATAGACAATATGACTGCTGTGAATGCAGTGGGTTTTAATCTTATTTCCAGATGGTGAACACTCTGGTGTGTTTCTGTTTCACAAGCTTAGTCAGGCATACTTGGGAAAATACTTTGAATTTAGTCTGAAGTCCCTACCTTCAGAGAGATTTAAAACCTCTCTGTTTCAGAGGCTGCTCCATCCTTCACTGTCGTTTTCCTCTCTCTCCTTGGCCATTTCATCAGTTATATGATTTGCACTATCACCTTTGCATGTTTTTCCCATAACTACGTGTCTATAAGTAAAGCTTCTTTCGATATGTGTAAGATGCATGTACTGAAGGGTCTGCTGGAGCTCTCTCCTTGGATTTGCACAGGCCACTCAAATGCACCAAGTTCAGATTTGAACCACCTATGTCCCTCTCCCCATTGAAAATGAAAACAAATGCAGTCAATCTGATGCTTGTCTGACATCCTGTCTTGGTAAATGGCACTTTCAATCCTCATTGTCCAAGCCAGTACTGTGTTCATCATAATCTGTTCCTCCTTCATTTGTCAGCATCCTTTATATCCACTTACTTATTAAGCCTGTGTGCTCCAAGTATTAGTTACTTTTAGATATGCTTCCTCCTCATAACCCTCAGTCCAGGCACTGATTAGGGTAGGGCTTTATCATGTCCCTTCTGAAAACCTTCACAGTTCTACTGGCCTCATAGCCTCCGTCTTATCCCTCCCCAGTCATTGTTTTCACACACATCTTTCTAAAATACAAATATAATTTCCATTCTCCCTATTATCCCTTTTCCCTATGGGATAAATTCAAACTCATGTGCATGGCATACACATTTCTCAATCAAGAAAACTTTCAGATCAGGAGTCAGATCTGAGTTCAAATCTTGGTTTTGCCACTTACCAGCTGTGTGACCTTGAATGACTTCTCTGTGTCTCAATTTCTCCACCTGTGAAATGAGCATAATAATGGTAGCTAGCTACCTGTGTGAAGCCTTACTTTTGTTCCCCAGTACCTGCTTCTCCTTTAATTCCAGACATTACATTTCTCTCTGCCTTCAAGGTACCTGTGCTCAGATGACCTGCTTAATAAAAGAAATGTAAGCAGATGTGGGACATGTCACTTCTGTGTGGAGGCATTCGGTTACTGGTACTGAACTCTCCATCCCCTCTTTTCTTTTGATGAATTGTGAAAACGTGTTGATATGAAGGTGCCATAAGAAATAAGTAGAACAGATACTAAGCCAACACTTAGAAGACTACTCTGACCCACCAAATTATGTGGGTCAGAAACAAGCATTCAATGTATGAAGCAAGTGAGATGTAGGAGCTGTGTGTCACCTCAGTACAGCTTAGCCTACACTGCCATTCTCCCCACTGTTGTGAGAATATATAATGCACAAGGGCATTTGGCATGGTGCTTGACACAAAGCCAGTGTTCAGGTAATGGTAGCAGTAATTATGGTTATCTTTCTAGAGGATGTTTTGTTTTCCTTTCTTTCTTTGGCATCCTTTATTCCATAGACACCTATCCCCTTGCTATTTCATGTGCTGGCTTCTTCAGACATCTCGATTGCTCCACATATACTGTTTTCAAGGTTCTTTCTCAGATGATGTAATTTATTCACCCCTTAAGAACCAGCTGATGTGTGTCCCTTATGGATGCTTTCCTGACACTTGTATCTACTTGCATATCCAGGGTTCACCCCTTGGCTGCTGTGTTTATGTATGTAGAGGACCTGTCCTCAGCATGTTTACCCTAGACTATAGTCTTCTTACATGTCTGTCTCTCCTGCCAGGTTGTGGGGATCCTAAGAGGAGGATTCTGCCTGGCTCATCTCTATAGTTCAGAATCTCAAACACAGTCTGCCTCAAAGTAGATATTCAACAAAATGTGAAAATAAACAAATGTACAACTAAAGAGGGAGATAAGATAATTCCACCATAATATGACAAGTGACTTGCAGATGTATAAGTGCCCTCGCTTTTTTCCTCAAAGAATTCTCTGTTCTTCATTTCCTCTCAGATTCATCATGCCTTTGACTTTGTGACCATTGGCTGGTCTAGCTTTCTTATCTGACAGATGAGGAGACTGAGCCCAAGCAGAGTACAAGTGTCACAGCAAGATGGTGTCAGATTCTGGAAGAGAAATGAGATGTTAGTGTCCTGTGGCAACTAAACCTGTGGGAGGGTCACAGTGACCATAATAGGTAGGTTTGTAAGCTCCCGTGGACAGGTGCGAGTAAAGTAATGAGAGCATTACTCATTACTTTAAGTAATGAGTGAAGGGTGGACCGACCCCAAAAGTGTATGTCCCAATTCCAACCCCTGGTACCTGAGAATGTAGTTGTTTTGCGGGGTAAAGGTCTTTACAGGTGTAATTCTCAAGATGAGGTTGTCCTAGATTATGCAGGTAGGCCTTTAAGCTGTTGACAAGTGTCTTTATATGAAACACAGAGAGGAAGGAATGCTGATACAAAAATTGGAGGCCCAGAGCCACCAGAAGCTGAAGAGTCAAGAAAAGGTTCTCCCTAGATCCCTTGCAGGCACCTTGATCTGGTTCTTGGCCTCTACAACTGTTGTTTTAAGCCACCCAGTTAGTGGTAGTTTGCTATAGCAGCCCCAGGAAATGAATACAAATATCATTTGGAAGATAAATATGTTTTTTCTCTTGGGCATACTTTTTTCAGGTTTTGCTTTCTATAATTGTCTTAGCGAAGTATTTTAGCCATTGTTATAAAAATAATAAAAGCCCTTTTCTTTTCTCCTCCTCCTCCTCTTTCTCCTCCCCCCTTTCCCTTCCCCTTCCCCTTCTCCTCCTCCCCCTTCTTCTCCTCCTCCCTCTCCTCCTCCTCCTCCTCCCTCTCCTCCTCCTCCTCCTCCCCCTCCTCCCCCTCCTCCCCCTCCCCTCCCCCTCCCCTCCCCTTCCCCTCCCCTCTCCCTCCCCCCCTCCTCCTTCTCCTTCTCCTCCTTTTTCTCCTCCCTCTCCCTCTCCTTCTCCTTCTCCTTTTCCTTCTCCTTCTCCTCCTCCTCTTTCCCCTGTTTCTCCTTCCCCTTCCCCTTCCCCTTCCCCTTCCCCTTCCCCTCCTCCTCCTCCTCCTCCTCCTCCTCCTCCTCCTCCTCCTCCTCCTCCTCCTCCTCCTCCTCCTCCTCTCCTCCTCCTCCTCCCCCCCCCCTTCTAAAGTTTTACCAGTTCTATCAATATTCTTGGACTTTTTCCCTCCTCTGAAGTTGAAAGTACAGTATCCCCATTCATGTTCTCTTTCCCATGGAGCACTTCTTACTAGAAACAGTGACAAAGTTTTGAGCTTTGCCTTAATTTTGAGCCTCTGAGGCACTTCTGGCACCTGCCGTAAAACTGCTTGGTTTTCTCCGCAAAAAATCATGATCCTCATGGACTTCACATAGGGACGGGGAGGATAAGATAAGAGATAGTATTTGTGGGAGTTTTGTAAACTGTGAGGTGCTATGTGGAGATGACAATTTTACAGCTGGTACACATGAATATGTTCGGTATACATACAGAATATTTGGAATCTGAGACTATTTCATAAAGGTGCCCTCAAGACTGCTGCTCAAACTGATTTTATGCTATACTTTGCTGCCACCTTGTGACATTCCTGGTAATTGTTGGAGATGATTTTTCTAATAAACTTCCAGAGATTTTGTTTTTAATAAAGTGATTTTTTCTTTCAGAAAGAAGATGCGGAATATGCCTCTGAAATTGCTCAGTATCATTCTATGTTCTTATTTGACAGAAGTTAGGAGACTTGCTTTGGGAATATTATTTGAGAAATTATGGCTGTCTGGCCACATGGTTCAGTGGTTGAGCTTCTACCTATGAACGAGGTCATGGTTCAATTCACAGTCAGGGCACATGACCGGATTGTGGGCTTGGTCTCTGGTGGGGGACACGCACAAGGCAGCCTATCAATGGTTTTCTCTCATTATAGATGTTTTTATCTCTTTCTCCCTCTTTTTTCCTCTCTGAAATAAATAAAAATGTATTAAAAAATAAAAAATTATGACTGTTAAGTCTAGAGATTAAAAGACTTGGGATGGTCAGAATGACAATGGACAGTGTTGAGGACTTTAGAGTAGTGGTTGGCAAATTCATTAGTCAACAGAGCCAAATATAACAGTACAATGATTGAAATTTCTTTTGAGAGCCAAGTTTTTTAAACTTAAACTTCTTCTAACACCACTTCTTCAAAATAGACTCGCCCAGGCCCTAGTATTTTGTGGAAGAGCCACACTCAAGGGGCCAAAGAGCGGTATGTGGCTCGTGAGTTACAGTTTGCCAACCACAGCTTTAGAGAGATGAAAGCACTTGCCCTATCCAGGGGGTCATCCACCCAATACTGTTGTTGGAATTTCAACACTTCTTACATATAAATATGATTGTTCCAATATTCCAGGCTCCTAATGGCAGGTGGTCACTATTAGCTCCCTTTTTTCCAGTATCTCCTTCATTTATTTCATAATCTCCAGATCCATGATTATTGTGTATTTCTGGTCCTTGTTAGCAGTTCAATACCTATCTCCATTTCAATCTCCCTATCTCCATAATCTCTCATCTTCCATTCATCTTGCACACAGTGCTAGACACTTTTTATGAAGCCCTGAAAAAACAGTACGAAATAGTGACGAAGTACGATCTGGAGCCAGACTGCTGGGATTTGAACCTCATCTCCATCAGTTCGGTTCTACTTTCATGATCTGGGGAAAATTCCTTAAGCACTCGGTATAGCAGTTTCCTTATCTGTATAATCATGACAACATTAATGCCTACTTCATATGTTTGGGAGAAAGATTAAAGGAGCTATTCTATTTAGTGATCAATTAATATTTGCTGGTATTCCTCCCTACTAGAGTGTTAATTCCTTAAATACAAGACTATATTGGATTTGTCTTTGCATCTTTAAATTGACATGTTATTTTTACATTATAGTCATTTGATGGCATTTTTGTTTGTATAATAGGTGAAGAATCACTAAGCATTTGATGGGTGCATCCAGTTCACTTCTTGGAATTCTCATATCATCAAAATACACCTAAGGCCATAAAGTGATCTCCCCCATACCCCGAATTATACAGATTTTTTTCAAACTTGCTATATCTAAATTTAATAAATAGTGATTAACATTTACTTAGTATTTACTATGTGATAAGCTCTGTTCAAAATACTTTTACAATAGGTAAGACAATAATTCCATTCTAATCATATATAGTCTGACATATCAAAAACTACCTGCTATTCCAACTGCTGGTTTGTGTTAGAAAGTCTTCCCCAGAATACACAGACCTTGAAATGGACCTAGAAAAATGCATTTCCTGAACGACTAGAGCAGCTTGAGCTTCAGGATGTAAAACTATATATGGTCTAGTTTTCAGACTTGGTCCCATTGTCCTTATTTCTATGGTATAACCATTCATCTACCCCATCAATAATTATAAAGCATCCTCTAAATTCCAATGACATTAAGGTGACAGAGATTATGTCTTTCCCAAGAGTTCCTTAAGGAGAAGTCTCATTTATCTGATACATCTTATTTCACCCAAACTCTTATTTATTCATTCATTCAAAATTTATTCAAAGCTATTTGTGATCGTCTACTATACAAAAATGGTGTCAGGTATTATCAAGAATATTAAATATGTTAAGTGAATTTCAAAAATAGATATAAATATAACCTAGGAATCATTTTACCTTTTGAGATGAAAATTAAAATGAATCAAATTTTTATTTCTCATTCCTCATCTTCTTTCTGGTGATTTTTCTAGGGAAGCTGTATTTCTCCTAGACACCTCAAACACAGAACGTGGCCAAATTTTGTTGAAGATTTTGGAAGATGGGAAAGCTTTATATTCATAAATTACTTTTGCCAACCCACCACATGGAATTTCTAATTGACCCCATTTCTCTTTGGTGTATTTAGTTGAACATTACATGGTAACAGTTCTGCTATGGTCTGAAGTTTGTGTCATAAATTTGTATGTTGAGAACCCAGTGTCTAAGGTTATTAGGAGGTAATCAGTTGATAAGAGCACAGCCCTCATAAGCAGTATTAGCACCCTTACCAAGGAGAGCTCTTAGAGGTCCCAAGACCCTTCTGTGAGGACACAGAGAATAGTGCCGACTATGAACCAGGAAGCAGCCTTCATCAGAGCTCGACCAGGCTGGCACCCTCATCTTGGACCTCCCAGCCCCCAGTAGTCTGAGAAATGAATTTCTGCTTGTTATAAACTACTCAGTCTGGTGTTTTGCTACAGTAGCCGAGCTAATACACAACTCCACTCTCTTTTCACATCTCCTCTCCTTTCCTTCAGTACTATAGTCTTAATTGCCTTTGAAACTATAAGCCTAACCAAAAAGAGTTGTTGTCTTAAGAAAACTTTTCTTCTTATTAAGCTAGTTGATACTCCTTTTTGTGATATATAGAAAACTTGAACTTTGAAAAATGTAGGCACACTAAGTGGTACACTCAGGTGTATATGTCTTATTATACACTTTTCTTAAACTTGAGATGTATTAGCTCATTTAATACTTATTCTATGATACAGGTATTTTTATCATCCCTATTTTCTCAGATAAGAAAAATGGGGCATAGAGAAGTTAGGATTCCAAGCCAGGCAGTTTGGCTCCAGAGTCCATGCTTTAACTACTAGGGTATACTGCAGATCACTGTATCTGTTGACAAACTACCTATCACTACATTCATCTATTGGTAATATCAGTTAAATGTTGAACAATTATGCAGTTTCTCTGTTTGTTTCAAGATACTAATGATACACACTTGCTAATAAGGCACCTCCCATGTCCTTTATTTGGATGTAATTGTGTTCACACATTTAAATTTGCCAATTTCTATCAGAAGCCATCCTCTGTGTGCTTTCACTTATATGTGGAATCTAAAACACAAACAAAACAAACATCAAAAAAATCCCACAAAAACAGATTCATAGAAACAGAGACCAACATGATGGTTAAAGAAGGGAGGGATAGGAGGATGGGTGGAAAGAGGAAGGATAATACAGTTAACAATATTATAAATTACACAGTGACAGATGATTACCAGAATTAGTGGGTGATTAGATTGTAATGAATTAAAATGTTGAGCAACCATATTGTACACCTGAGTTTAATGTAACCGATGTAAGATTATATACAAACTATACTTAAATGTTTTTAAAAAGCTGTTAAAAAAAAAGATGCCATCCTCAAATATTGCCATTTTTCCTCTTTGGGTTTAGCTTTATTTTTATTTTTTAGGGAGCAATAATAAATTAAATTAACCTGGTTCTCCTCAGTCTCCAGTGTCAGGAGTGGAAGTAAGCTAGGAGAAAGATGGGATTGGTGTTCAAAGTCGTCATTGTATGAGCAGCTGCTGAACATGTGAGTTGTTTATGTCAGAAAAGTAAGCCTTATCCCAGTAACTTTGCCATGATATGAAGCAGAAGTTCTAGTATTTTATCCATTGTGTTTTTATTTAATATGGTATTTATACTCCATTCTCAGCTGCTAGGGCTCCTGACCTAGCTGACTCTTTAAAGCTCCCAGTCACATGTACTCCAGGAAAAGGAAGCTAAAATCAGTGGAGCTATATATTTTGCTTTTTTCATAAAAGAAATAAACAAAAAGAGGTTTGTGTTCTTTAACATATTTGAAGTAGTTTAACATGCATTTTTATTTTGTTAAATCCATTATAAAGCCTTCATTGACAACTGGTTTTCTTGAATTAATTCTGAACCTTTTAGGCATGTATTGGGAATCCTTCATTGTGTAGCTCCAACCTACCTTTCTGCTCTTACCTCCCACTTTCTCTGACCTGAAGCTTTAGTTGTGTTTGACTATTTGTTCTTTCAAAATCAAGCCCTTTCCCTTTCTTTGTGGCCTAGCCAAGACACTGTGCTATGCTCCTTATGATTCATTTCCTTTTTTCTATTTGCAAATGTGATTTTACTCCACTTTTGTTTCCCATAAATGGCACTTCACATATTCTACTGAGAATGGCCATTATTCCATTATTAAAATAAGAAAAGTTGTCTACACCAGTCTCATTTTTGAGTTGAGCTCCTTTGATATTTGGCATACTGCCAGGAGCTTGGACAACATTGCTTCTTCTCTTTCAGTTTCACAGGCAATCAGCTACAAAGTTCTACCATACACATCCTCAGGACCTCAATCTGTTCTCTTATCTCTATCTCCACTGCATTTGTCCTAGTTTTGGTCTGACAATTTAATGTCAGAACAACTCAGTCTCCTCCATCTTAATACTGGTACCAGAGTCACCCTTTTGAAATACATATTTGATTACAGTAAACATTGAATTAAAATCTTTAAAGGGCTTTGATATAATAAAAATTCTAGGTTTCCTAGTCTGGCCAACTATTAGTGTCATTGGCTTTCATGGTACGGTGTAAGGAAGCATAACCTAAAACATCCACTTTAATGCTAATGTTGATGGCTAATAAGAAAAACAGTAGTAGTATGTGGTAAGAACATAACATAAAGATTTATGAAACCCTTTTTTTTTCATGGAAACAACCCAAGTGAACTTTTTTTTTCTTCAAATTTCAAGAGTGGTAGTTGTATTTTAATGAGTTATTGCCATAGGAACATATTGTATGTCAGGTATGGAAATTAGTTTTCCTTTCAAATATTTAGATTAACAGTGCCAGTTTTAAATTAATTTAATTTAATTTAATTTAATTTAATTTAATTTTTTGGTTAATCCTCACCGAATATATTTTTCCATTGATTTTTAGAGACTGTGGAAAGGAGAGGGAGAGAGAGAAACATCCATGTGAGGGAGACACATCGATTGGTTGTCTCCTGCACGTACCAAAACCAGGGCTTTATCCACTGAGCCAAACTGGCTAAGGCAATAGTGCCAGTTTTTAAAAAACAGTTTGTTGTTATTGACGAGTAACAATATCAGTGCATGTGTTTGGAGGGCTGTAGCTACAACTGAATAAATACACGCCTGTCTTTCAATCTGTCTGCTTCTGGCACAGAATGGTGACATTATTAGAGAATAGCTACCACTGGAATTAATAATAATGCTCAGAATCTGACTAATGCATACTTTGATGAATCGGTTGACCTCTATCCTAGGTATGGCAAAGGAGACATATTAGAAGCATTGAAAATACAATTGATAGGCACACAATTGGTAAGCAATTAGAAGGAAATGAAACAAACTTTTATGGAAAAGGATATAGAAATGAAAGATCTGAAGTCTGCTCCAAGTTGAGTCACTATACTATTAGTTGTAAATTATCTTGAGTGATTCATTTCCCTTCTCTGGCTCTGAGTTATTGTTTTTTTTTTCCCTTTGTACAAGGAGGGAACTGGAATATAACTCTATATTTCTATCTGAAATCTCTATAAATTTACAATATTCTGAATTATAAAACTAATCAAATTGTGCTCTGTTGTAGTCTCAAGTCAACTACTA
Organism: Antrozous pallidus; assembly: GCA_027563665.1. NCBI lineage: Eukaryota > Metazoa > Chordata > Mammalia > Chiroptera > Vespertilionidae > Antrozous > Antrozous pallidus. The sequence continues at coordinate 51,924,501 of CM050514.1, read as the reverse complement.
GGTGTGTTGGTTCTGGGGCCTTTTGGGAGGATCTCTGGTACATGCCAATGTCAGACACCATGTGTGACAAGCTGTGGGCTACCTATTAGGAGCTACAAAGTGATCCGTGGTTGATGGCTTTCTCTGCGGGGCTGGGTGTGTGGGGGAGAGGCCAAATGCACATTGAGCCCAGCTTCCACTAGAACTGGGCCTGTTTATTTCTTGAGTTAAGAAAGGCCAAGGCACCCTGAGTCCACTTCTGCCTTTTGGCTGCTCATAAGGCTTAGTCACTGAAGAGAGTCTCTGGTGGTACATGAGTTGTGTAAGGCAGGTTCTCAGTGAGCCACAAGATAGGGGTGAGTGGTGTTCACCAGGATGATGCAGATTTAGACTCAGTGCCAGTACTGGGTCTGAGTCCACTCAGCGAAAGTCTTAGAATGCACCAAGGCCAGACACCATCTGCCTCAGGCATGTGGGCCTTTGCAGTGAGTCAGGGTCTCCCATTCATTTAAATATTTAATTTAAAATAATTTATCCTTATTCATTATTATTATTATTATTATTATTATTATTATTATTATTATTATTAATTTGGCAACACTTAATTGTCTTCAAAGAGCACTGCAAAGGATATAAAAAAAAGAAGACACATTTCTAATCCCCTAAAGAACTTAAAACTTGCTCCTAGAAATAAGGTAAATATGGTTAAGTAACTAGAAAAGAATAAAGATTGCAATCTACAAGATACTTACTTCTTTGTCCCACCTTTCCTGAGCACTACACTAACCCAAACGTGGTCTCATTGAAGTGTTGAATTGGAATGGAAAGCTAGCGGTTATACTGCTTATAGTTCTTAGCATTGCTTAAAAGTATGAGAGAAGAAAAGAGAGATTCTGAAGTAAAACTAGTTTTTAAAAACTGTCACATTGTAAAAACCACTTTGTAAAGAGGAATGGAGATATGATATGAAATGATTTGGTTTGATTGTCAATATTCTTTATTTCTGTAGGCTCACTTTATTCAATAAATTCTTTTTTAGGAAAATGCCCTGCCAGGAGTCACAGTTCGCAAGGCAAAGCAAGGGCAGGGCTGTTCCTTAAGGGGTTTCTAGTCTAGAGGGAGAGGGAGACATGCTCACAATATGCTGACAGATGCACTGACATTCCACCTCGGGGAGGAGCCAACACTTGGACTGGCCCTTTAGAGTTTATTAAACTAGAAGAGGTAAAGAGGACATTCTGGGCTAAGGAAAGAAAATGAACAAAGTCTCAAAAGTTTAAGAGTTTATGTCTAAGTAAAACAAGTGCAGCCTATAATCTATTTTCCATAATTTATAAATCTAAGAAGCTCTGAAAAAAATTTTTTTAGTTTGTAGCAAACTTATTTTTTAGCACAACTTGACATAGATTTACATGAGACTGTTTATAATCTTCATTTATTCCACTTATAAGAATATTTATAGATTTCACTACAGAAATATCAATGTTTTTGATTACAGGTGCTGCTCACTATAAAACCTGTGCTAATATTTTATTCATTTACTGTATTATTATTATTTTTTTTAAATACCATCTGTGCCCCTAAACCTGAATTACAATAAATTCCTTTTCCCAAGTGTTTCAGATATGGAATTGCAGGTCTGAAATTCCATATTGTAGATGTAATATTGTAGAAGGTATAGTCAGAAAGCTAGATAAACACTGTACTGGCTCTTGAATATCTCATGAAAGATGCTGGAAAGTCTACGTTAGGCTGTATTATAGGATTTAAAAAAGGTAGTGAAATATTCAACAATGTTTTATCAAATTAATTTGAATTTCTGAGCATACTTCATTTTAAATTTATTTCCCCAGACAACCACTAACACTGGGATTTTTTTTTTAATTTTTTTTGCAGGAAATAGTGAATTCAGATGAAATGCCTTTCAGCAATAGATATTTACATCCATTGTTTGTTTGCTTGTGAAGGTGCCTGGGAGAAATAGGGTTAGAGAAAGCAACATGAGATTGTGTTTACAACTTGCAAAGTGTGATATTATATAAATACTAGAGGCCCAGTTCATGAAATTTGTGCACTCAGGGGAAGGGCAGCCTGGCCTGTGCCCTGCCAAAGTGTGGGAGGCCTGTGATAGATCTCCCCAAAGAGGTAGGCCCCCTGATGGATTGCCCCAAAGAGGTAGGCTGGAGCTGGGGGTCCCGCCTTCGTACTGCTTGGAGCTGGGAGGCAGGACCTCCAGGACACCCAGGCAGGCCTTGCTGTGCAGAACTGGTAGGAGGCAGGACCCAGTCAGGTCTTGCTGTGCTGAGCCCGGAGGAGGTGGGACCTCTAAGCAGGCCTCGCTGCACAAAGCCAGAGGACTTTTAGGTAGGCCTTGCCAGACCCCAGGCAGGACCCACTTCCTCCTGGCTCTGCGAATAGACGGGACTTCCAGGCAGGCTCCATGCTGTGCATGCAGTGTCAAGCCCAGCCCCACCTACCTGCATCTGCCCACTGTATCTTCAGCCATCTTGTGATGGTGTGAGGGTATCATGTCACGATGACTAGTTAGGCTTTTATTAGTAAGGATGGTCAGGATTTGGTGTCCCCAGATGACTTTACTTTGAAAATGCAAACACTGCTTTCTGGAAGAAAAAATAAATAAGCAAAAATCCCACAAGTAACAGTAATAGACTTCATTTTTATCACATTCCCTAAGAAATAATTAGATTTTAATTAGGTTAGGAAAATTATTTGAAAATCAAATTTGTTCTTGTGTGTGTGTGTGTGTGTGTGTGTGTGTGTGTCCTAGTAAGTTTTAAACTCTGCTGTTGGAAAAAGGCAGTAAAAGTTTGGGAATTAGAAAATTGTACACATTTCATTTTATTTTCTTTGCATATCTGGATAGTTAGTTGGTCTCTCCTTTCCTTGAGCTTGTAATTGATGCAAGGACCCCAAAAGTGAAAGCGCATTTTATTTTTAATTTTAAAAATATCACTTAAAGGTCTAGAAGCAGAGATAGGCACATCTAATAAAATTATAAATTTGTACACTCTTCAGAAAGAGTGCCTGGCAGCTGCCTTGGGAATATTACTACATCCACTTCCTAGAAGACATATTGCAATCCTTCTAAATCTGTGTAGGGAGGGAATCAGAAAATTCCATCCAATTCATAGCTTATGCTTTTTCCTAAATTTCAATATTCAACATTAGAAGTACTGAGAATAATAGCAGCATCTTTACTGAATCCAAACATGAAGCCCATATAGTAGGCCATGGAAGAAGTATTTTTTTAAAAATATTTTTTATTGATTTCAGAAAGGAAGGGAAAAGGGGAGAGAGACAGAAACATCAATGATGATAGAGAATCACTGATTGGCTGCCTCCTGCATGTCCCCACTGGGAATGGAGCCCAAAACCAGGATATGTGCCTTGACCTAGAATATAGCCATGACCTCTTGGATCATAGGTCAATGCTCAACTACTAAGCCATGCTGGCCAGCTGGAAGAAGTATTTTTTGATGCTGTAACCTCAAGAGTTATAATTGAATATGTAGCATTCTTAATTTAAAGATATGCTTATAGTAAAAAAGTGAAATATTTATTTCTAATTTTTAAAGTATTCAGCATTAATTTTAGAAAATTTAAAAATTACAGAAGTGCAGGAATAGAAATTGATGAAAACATCTGTGGAGTGTTTAATTTTCACAGGTACTGTACCTTGTGCTTTATATACATGACCTCAGTTAAGCTTTACTGTGTGACATATTATTGTCCTCATCCTATCTAATAAAAGTAATATGCAAATTGACTGTCACTCTAACACACAAAAGGGCTGCCCCCATGTGATCAAAGATGGCTGCCACAAGATGCCAGCAGGGGAGGGCAGTTGGGGGTGATCAAGCCTGCAGGGGAGGGCAGTTAGGGGTGACCAGGTCAGCAGAGGAGGGAAGTTGGGGTGACCAGGTCTGCAGGAAAGGGCAGATAAGGGTGACCAGACCTGCAGAGGAGGGCAGGAAGGGGAAATCAGGCTGGCAGGGGAACATTAGGCATCAATCAGGCTGGTAGGGGCGTGGTTAAGGGGTGATCAGGATAGCAGGCAGAAGCAGTTAGGGGCAATCAGGAAGGCAGGCAGGCAAGCAGTTGGGAGCCAGCAGTCCCTGGATTGTGAAAGGGATCCCAGATCGGAGAGGGTGCAGGCTGGGCTGAGGGACACACAACCCCATGCATGAATTTTGTGCACCGGGCCTCTAGTTTTATATAAATAAAAAGTGATATCGCAGGAGGTTTGTGACATGTACAAAGGTGTCATGGCCATAAGTGGTAGAGCAGAAGGGAAGCGAGCAAGTCCAGTTCCTGAGGTCACCCTTTGAACAAACTAGACTGTCCTGCCTCCCCACAACCTGTTCACTGAGAAGTAGTCACTGTTGTATTTTTGTGCATATGCCTTCATTCTTTCTCCCCCATGTATATCTCTTTTTCAAAGATAATTGAAATCCTGGTGCATGCTGTTTTTTCACCTTTGATGTTGGACTTTTTCATACTTAAACCTATTAACTATTAAAATGGAAAAAGGTGTGATCTTGGTTTACTAATCCAGAATGGAGCCCTAATGCTGAATGTCTAAGTGATGCCTTGGATTAAAGACAAACCAACAATGGCAAAAATAGGTTGTTGTTGTTGTTGTTTCATTTTATTTTTCTTTTTGCATTTATAGATTATAATTTTAAATACAGGAATGGTCAGTGGGTGACTTATACCATGTTATGATTTAATTTTTTAAAGCCATTATTTAAAGATACACTAGTCTTTGTTAAGCAAATTTCAAATTCTGGGAAAAAGTGACAAGGAATTTTTTTGTGGGGAATCTTTTTAAGTGCTAAATTTGGCATTAAGCATTTTCTTCTTCCTAGCCTCTTATATTTTGTTACCACAACTCTGCAAGGCAGTTTATCAGACTCACTTTGCAAATGAGGAAAATGAAACTCAAAGAAGTTGAGAAATTTGTCCATTAACAAACATAGCTGGTAACTAGTAACATTGGGATTTGACTCAGGAATGTATGGCTATGAAGTCATATAATCTATTTTGTAGTTGTAAAAAAGACCCACATATTTTTCTTATAAAGTTTTTTTTTAATTTAGATTGAATTCAAATTCCACCCCTTTAAAGGGTTCAATTTAGGTTTGGTTTTGTTTGTGTGTGTGTGTGTGTGTGTGTGTGTGTGTGTGTGTGTGTACTTACAAAACTATGCAAGGATCCTCACTGTCTAATTCTAGAACATTTTTATCAGCCCCCAAAGAAATCCCTTATCCATTAGCAGTCTCTTCTTACAGACTTTTGATGAAATAAAAATCTTCAAAACTATTCTGCTTTAAGTCCAATTTTCTTTGATTCTGTTCTCAAACAAAAAATTGTTCTTTTTAAAAAAAATATATTTTATTGATTTTTCACAGAGAGAAAGGGAGAGGGATAGAAAGTCAGAAACATCGATGAGATAGAAACATCGACCAGCTGCCTCCTGCACACCTCCTACTGGGGATGTGCCCGCAACCAAGGCACATGCCCTTGACTGGAATCAAACCTGGGACCTCTCAGTCCACAGGCCGATGCTGTATTCACTGAGCTAAACCATTTTCAGCACAAAAAATTGTTCTTATTTAGACAGATGTTGTAGAATAGTTATAAAAACAACCTTAAATAATAGATGATTGATGTTGCTAGATATATTCTAATAAAATAGTAATATGCAAATTGACCATACCTTCGCTACACCCCAAGCCACACCCACCAGCCAATCAGGAGCGAGCATACAAGTTAATCCAACTAAGATGGCTGCAGTTATGGAGAAAGCAGGAGGCTTGGGTTTCCCCGGCAATGGAGGAAGCCAAACTTTCTGCTTTCCCTGGCCTGCCTTGGCCTCTGCTTAAGGCTACAAAGTTTCAATTATAGAAGATAAATAAGTTCGAGATTCCAGGGCCTCTTCTTGGGTCACTGGGGGGGCATGGCCAGCCTGCAAACGAGGCTCCCCCATGCCCCAAGGCAGTGGTTGGCAAACTGTGGCTCGTGAGCCACATGTGGCTCTTTGGCCCCTTGAGTGTTGTTCTTCCACAAAATACCACATTTGCCCATGCTCATACAGTGCGATTGAAACTTCTTGTCCCATGTGCAGAAGTCGGTTTTCAGCTCTCAAAAGAAACTTCAATCATTGTACTGTTGATATTTGGCTCTGCTGACTAAGGAGTTTGCTGACCACTGCCCCAAGAGAACCCCCACGTGATCCAGGACACCCTTCGGAGCAAACCAGCCAGCTCCCATCCATGCACCAGGTCTCAATCCTATCTAATCCTCCTATCTAATAAAATAATAATATGTAAATTGACCATCACTCAAGCACCCAAGATGGCTGCCCCCAGGTGGTCAAAGATGATTGACCCCATGTGGACACAAGATGGCCACCACAAGATGACTAGCAGGGGAGGACAGTTAGGGGTGATCAAGCCTGCAGGGGAGGGCAGTGAGGAGTGACCAGGCCTGCAGGGGAGGGCAGTTGGGGGCAAATAGGTTGGCAGAGGAGCAGTTAGGCATCAATCAGGCTGGCAGGAGAGTGGTTAGGGGCAATCAGGAAGGCAGGCAGGTGAGCAGTTGGGAGTCAGCAATCCTGGATTGTGAGAGGGATGTCCGACTGCCCATTTAGGCCCGATCCTACAGGAACTGGACCTAAACAGGCAGTCCGACATCCCTCCAATCGGGGTCCCAGATTGGAGAAGGTGCAGGCTGGGTTGAAGGACACACTCCCCCGTGGATGAATTTTGTGCATCAGTTCTCTAGTTTTTTAATAAGGAAAGGATTACTAATGGAAGACTATTCCAGAGTTTTCAATGTCAATACAATCCCCACCACCTCCATGATCATTTACCATTATTTAGTGAGCAACTTACTCTCTGGCAGGCACCATACTAAGATATTCTTCTTCATTTAATTCTGGCAACAACCATTTTAATACTCACACTATTGTGCAAGCAAGAAAAAATAAAATTAGGAGAAGTAAGTCACTTAAGTGTCAGCGCTGAGAAGTTAAAATCAGGTCCAGTTTGATTCAAAAGTACAAGTCTTCTTCTTTTTTTAAAAAAATATATTTTATTGATTTTTTTACAGAGCAGAAGGGAGAGGGATAGAAAGTCAGAAACATCGATGAGAGAGACATCGATCAGCTGCCTCTTGCACGCCCCCTACTGGGGATGTGCCCGCAGCCAAGGTACATGCCCTTGCCGGAATCGAACCCGGGACCCTTCAGTCCACAGTCCGACGCTCTATCCACTGAGCCAAACCGGTCTCGGCCAAAAGTACAAGTCTTAACCACTGAACTTATCCAAGTGAGAGGCATTGAATCAAAAGATAACATAGATCTAAAATGTAAATAACATTTGAATCCAAATGGAAAATTTATACAAGCCCAGGGTACTGTAGAGGCTTATTCAGTGCTAACTCCTAAGAGCATTATCCCAGTGACTTACATATCCACTGGATCAGTTATATTCAGTGTTCACTTGATTAAAGCTATAGGAACCACATCTTTTTGGACCATCCATTTGAAAAAAATGGTAACTAACCTATGCAATCAGAAATGTAAACAATTGCAAATTTAGGGAGTAGGAGACCTTTCAGATTGATGCTCTAGAAATTTCTTTATCCAGGTCTTTACCTGTTGGTCTTCTAAGAATATTATCTTAGACTGGTCAATTAAAGGGTTCGAAACACCTATTTTCTCTTGGCTTGAGTTTCTTTTCACTCATTTTAAGACCTCCTTTATGTTTCTCATACCTAAAACCATCTGGAAGGTGTGTCATTGATTTTCAGGAAAGAGAATGCACAAAACATGTTGCTTTTATATAAAATTGCCATATTCCATTACAATGCATTTGAGTAAGCCTTTATCTTCAGATGAATTTTATGGTTGATTTAGTCTTGAAAAAATAAAATCATGTAACTGTTCTAAGACACTGGGTAAACTTTCAATTTAATCCAGCAGGTATTTGGTGACCATTTCTTATGTTCTGAATAAAGTCTGTGTATGGAGGCATGTGATAGTAATAGTATTATTACTACGAGAGGCCTGGTTCATGAAATTCATGCACAGGGGGAGGGGAGGATGTCCCTCAGCCCAGCCTGCACCCTCTCCAATCTGGGACCCCCTTTCCTACCAGAATCAAGCCTAAGTAGGTAGTTGGACATCCCTCTCACAATCCAGGATTGCTGGCTCCCAACTGCTCACCTGCCTGCCATCCTGATCAACCACTAACCACTCCCCTGCCAGCCTGTTTGCCCCTAACTGCCCTCTCATATAGGCCTGGTCACCCCTAACTTCCCTCCTCTGCTGGCCTGGTCACCCCTAACTGCCCTCCTTTTCAGGCCTGGTCCCTCCCAACTGCCCTCCTCTGCTGGTCATCTTGTGGTGACCATCTTGTGTCCACCTGGAGGCAGGATCTTTGACCACATGGGGGCAGCCATCTTGCATGTTGGAGTGATGGTCAATCTGCATATTACTCTTTTATTAGATAGGATAGAGGCCTGGTGCACAGGTGGGGGCTGGCTGGTTTGCCCTGAAGGGTGTCTGGATTAGGGTGGGGGCTCCCTTGGGGTGTGGGGTGGCCTGGGCAAGGGGCCTGTGGTGGTTTTCAAGATGGCCAGGCCCCCCAGTAACCCAAATGGTAGCCTTGGTATTTGGGATTTATTTATGTTTCACAATGAAACTTTGTAACCTGGAGCAGAGCCAAGCCTTCTGTTTGCTCCATGATGGCAGCCATTTCTGTTGGGTTTTATTTATTTTTTATAATTGAAACTTAGTAGCATTAAGTGGAGGTATGGGCCAGCTAGGGCAGGTGGAAAGCTTGGCTTCTTCCATCTCTGGGTGAAACTCAATCCCCCTGCTTTCTCCATGTTTGTGGCTGCTGCCATTTTTATTTATCTTCTATCATTGAAACTTTGTAGCATTGAGTGGAGGCCTGAGCCAGAAATGGCATGTGGAAAGCTTGACTTCCTGTATTGTCAGGGAAACCCAAGCCTCCCTCCTTCTCACTATATGGCCACAGCCATCTTGGTTGGGTTTATTTGTATAATTGCTCCTGATTGGCTGTTGGGTGTGGTTGGTGGGCATTGCTTGTGGGTGTAAAGGAGGTGTGGTCAGTTTGCATATTACTCTTTTATTAGATAGAATTACTAATAGTAGTGAAACATTTCATACTTACCATGAAAAGGAATAAGGTGTGTGTGTGTGTGTGTGTGTGTGAGGTGAGGAAATATATGTAAAAGATATGCCCAATTAATTGTGATACAGGGCACAATGTGAAAAATTCTTCAGCTTTTCTTGATTCTTCCAACTAGATCAACCCTCATCTCCTACTTTAGACACTTTAGCATCATGTACTTTCCTTTTTTGCACCAATCATAGTTGCAATTGTTTGTATGATTATTTGGCTGAATTTTCAACAAATGCTTTTGTTTTCTGATAACTCTATCAGACATAAAGGTTATAAAAAATAAACAAATCCAAGATTGCTATGTGAAAGTCCTATGCTAAGAAATATACATAGATGAGCTCTAACCTATTCAGGTTAGAGTTTTGATGGAGGTCATGCTGGACCCAATTTTTTAATGTTGGGTACATGTATTCACTGGGATATGAAAGAAGGCAGGGTGTGTAAGCAAGGGGAATAATATGTGCAAAGATACACACACATGTAAAACTTTGTGCCTCCAGGATATGAATGGTGTTAAGTTCATGGACAGAGATGGAGGGAAATGAGGCAAATTATCCAGGTTTTTGTGGGGGAGCTAAAATTGTTGACTTCATCTTGAATGCTCTGAAAAGTTTCTGAAAAGCAAAATCCTTCAGGGGTTTGAGTTTTGGGGTGATTATTTTAGCAGTGTGGAGGGTAAATTGAAGATAGTTGATAGTTGGATTGGCTTTCATAATAATGTTACAGTAGTCAGGCAAGAAGTGATGAGGGCCTGAAAGAAGATAGGAACCAAGTAGATGGATGTTCGAGATGTTCAAGAAATAATACCTCTGATACCCTCTGACTGACTGATGGGAGGTGAGTTAGCAAGAGGAGTCCTGGATGGTTTACAGGTTTTATTATTTGGAAACTGTATAAATGATGGAATCTTTTACTAAAATGTACAACTCAATAGGTTTTTTGGGAAAGGGATGTATCCAGATTTGTTGTTTTGTAAGTGCCTGTGGATCAAAGCTTTCCAGGAAAGCCTGAAAATATGCAACTAAAACTATGGGGGAATCTGGTCAGGAATCATCAGCAAACTAAGACATCTGTAGAGGGATGCCTGAGAAAAGTAAAGAGAGTGAAAGGATTAGAGGCTGCAACTCTGGAAACAGTAATAGTGGGTGATGGCCAGAAAGAAAACTGTGAAGTTAAATAGAGTAGTAAAAATCTTGTTCTAGAAATAAGGAGAAATAGTTTTGTGAAATAGAGTGATTAATAATTTAAATACATATAATTAGTTTTCTGTGTAATTAGGACAAAATGTGCTAGAAATTAGAAAAGCCTAGTATATGGTGATTTTAAAGGAGAACATCAGTGAGATGTATGGGCAAAAGGCATCACTCAATAGGTTTAGGAAAGAATAAAATATACTTAAGTGGAGACAGTATACGCACATTCCTTTTTAAGTTGTTTGTGTGTTTAAGGAAGAAAAAAAAAGGAAAGTGCACAAAAAGGAGTTTTGAAAATTCCTCATGAAGCTCTTGCTTGGTATATGGCAGTGTGTTCTGCAGAGGTACAAAGATATGCACATATGTGTATCTGTATGTATAATAAGCACCTTAAAGAGGGCTAAACTATTTCCTTTACAAAGTACCACATCTCCATCAAGCCTTCACTACTACTCAAATCAATGGTCCCAGAGAGCAGTTTTTTTCCTCTTTCCTCTGTCCAGACTATATACAAGTATTTGTATTTTCAAAGTTAAAGCTCACCACTATGAGAATCAGCCCACTCTATAAGCCAAGACTGGCTCCTAGACCCTATTGTGAAAGTTGACACCAGTAAATACCAAATACTGTAAAGGCAATATTATGTTTACTGTTGTCAGGCTTTTAAATGAATGGCTGCCCTCTGCTTCTGGAAAGCAGAGAATTTGCTGAGAGAAAATTTAATTTCCAGGGAAGGATGTCCTGAAATCATTTCTATGCATTTTATAAAATAAGTTTGATCTCTACACTACTCAAACCAGAAACGGCACATGGTGTCAGGTAAAGAATATTGCACTGGAGGCAGTGTCCTGTGCCACTAGGAGCCATGTGGCTTTAGGGGAATCACTCTCCCTTTTTTAGCCTTCATGTCTGTTAAAGGGTTGAGTTGAATATAACCTATCTTGTTTTGGCCTATGCTGAAATTTTATTCTCTTAAACTCTGAATGGAGTCATTCCACAAATAAATTTTCTTTTCCTATCAGTTTTTTGGAAATAACTCCATTCTTGTCAAATACCACCATATTGGACTTCCTTTTTTTTTTTTTTTTTTGTTCCGAACCTCTCTACTGGACAAATAAAATTGCTCCCTTCATCTTTGCTCCTCACAATAGTTTTCAGGCATCTCTATCCTTATAACCATTATTTGTATAGCTACCTCCCAAGATATCAGGTTACTGAGGGCAGGGGCTATCTTTATAATGTGCACGGTATGCTCACTACGCATGCATTGAATAGAAATTTTAAAACTTAACTCATTTAACAAGTAGACTTAATATATACTATACAATTAAAGGAGGTTTTTTATTTGGAGAGTACAGATGATGTGAAATTTGATAAAAGGGGTTGGTTGACTATTTATTGCTGAAGTGAAAGGGGGTCTTCATTATTATTATTATTATTATTATTATTATTATTATTATTATTTGGTGTTTTTAATACTCAAGATTGTTGAAGTTCCACAAGGGCACAGGGACGTTAAATATAGCTTATTTCAATTATATGCCAATATTAACTATTTCCCCCAAGGTCAACTAAATTTAAGGCCTCACTTTAAAAAATTAGTACACAATTTAAAATTAAAATAAGAGTAATATCTCAGATTTATAGCACTGAGGACTTCTTTGTTTTTACTTCATGTACCCCCTTTATTGCAGAGGATAAGTCTTATCAATACCTTAAACTACTTTTTGGTAGGAACATTCTGTTCTTAGGCCCTGAGCAGTTATGATTCTGATGAAGTTTTCTGATTCGGGGCGTTAAGACTATATCCTGTTGGCTATTTGGAAATGACATTTCTAGTTCTAGTGTATCTCCTTCACTGTCTTTATTTTGTATTTTAATCAGTCTTAGTAATAAATACTTTTTTAGCCAAAGCAAAATTTATATATTTAATTATATTTATTTTGAAGAATACACACACGCACTCAGTACCAAGTTTTAAAAGTACAAAATGAATTGCAGCCTAGAGTAAATCTCCTCTCTCCTATTCAGAATCCTAATCCTCCCTAACACTATACCCGATGTCAGTTTCTTGTGTACCCTTTCAGAAAGTCCATGAATTTATATAAGCAATGCATTCTTTTATTCGATCACACAGACTGTTACATAATTTAATATTCTTTTACATGTGTATTAAATTTTATATAAGTTCATGCAATTAAATTTCAAACAATAAATTTCAAGGATCTTTCAGTACATATTGAGTTAATATTTTTTTAAAGATCAAGACATTTCTTTGCAGCTAGAGATGTGCCAAAAGTCAATTAGTTCCCTATTAATGGATTAGTATCATTACGATCAAAAAGTATGTCATCAATGTTATACTGATACGTTGTGCAATTGTCACTAGTTTAACCTCTGCAATCATATCAGGAAGCTAGTATTTAGAAAGACATTTGGGAGAAGTGGCTTTTTAAGTGTTGAAAGATGGAGACAAATTGCAATCCGTATGTATTCAGTGTGTACTCTTTCCAAGAATGTAAGAGTTCCCATTTCCTTTACATTCTCTCTAGTACACTGGTTTATCGAACATTTTCACCTTTGAAATCTGAATAATTGAACAATGGTATCTTATTATTGATATATTTTATAGTTTTCTGATTATGAGTGAATCTTATGAGTTATCATGTGTCTACAGTGAATTATATCTCAGGCATAGGCCATATACTTACTCTAAATTCTTCGTGGGTTATTGTTTTTTAATTTGGTGCATAGTTGTAAAATATTTTCCAAATGAAAAATACACAATAACAGTCCCCATATTGCTTTACTTCAGCAATATTAAATATCATTAATTTACTATTAATTTTATTATATCAATATTCAATTAATAAATTATTTATTACATGTTCTAGGTACTAAGATAAAATATGAAAGATAAAGATACCTAAATTTTTAGGTATAGGAGCTCCTAATCTCTTGGGGGAAGAGACATATGTACAAACAGAATAAATGGAATTATATAGTGTGTTATGGGAGCTGAGAAGTTGTAATTAATTTGGGGCAGAGTCAGGAAGCATCAGAGAAAATTTCCCAGAGGGAGCTGGTAGGTCTTGTGGTAAGTTTTAAAGAATGTGTGAGATTTGTAGGGTCAGAGAGAGTTGAGAGGATAGAAGTGAGAATGTACATTTGGAACTGTGCCTGTATTTTTGAAGAGTTTTGACTAATGAGCAAATGTGGCTTTCCTGAAATTCACAAGTATTAACTATCTTGGATTGATTGATTTTAGATTTCTCACAATAAACAACTGATACTTGGCTCATAGAACTCATATTTAAAGATGTTTTTTTAAAAATAGATGATAAGCTCTGAATCTATTCAAAACAACTCATTACAGTGTAATTAGAAGAAAATGGAAAACCTCAAATTGTAACAGCACACTTGGAAGTATTATTTATTTGAAGATTGGGATCTAGGGTGGGAAGGTTGGAGAAAAACGTATGAAAGGCTTATATATTAACTGGACTTCAGAAGGTTAAAAGTAACAACATTATTTCTTGACTTTTTTTTCCTTTTGGTCTGCTATAGGATGTACTTAAGTTAAATGAGAATTATTGCCATGTATCTCATAGAGATGTGAAGGGATATAGGACAGGATTGGAAGTAAATATAGTCTGAAAATGGGTGCTGTATTTTTCAGAAGTGGTTTGTCCTTTAGTGGATACAGTATTGTATTTATTCATTGTGGGCAGATGGTAGCATTTATTAAGCATTGGAAATTGTATATTTAAATGAGAGGTACCTCCTTAGGTTCAGCTCACATTTCTTAATCTATATAAAGTTTTTTTCTATTTGTTTCTTCATCAAAAGATAGAATGAATCACTTTTTTTTCTTTGTACCTTCACTGAGCTCTGTGTTGCAAAGCTGTGTTTTACTTATGGTTTACATATCTCTCTTTCTTTACTGGCATTTAGAGCAAGGATTTAGTTTTAGTTTCAAATTATTTGTGGAATATATGAATGGATGAGTGACCGAATAAAAAGTTATCTTAAAACCTTACTCCCTGTTCCTATGAAAACGACCTTGTTTTGAACTCCTATCTAAATAAATGTTTAAATTATTATAATTTAATTTCAGGACCCTCCCTTGTGGCAAATTCTGGTCTTTTAAAAGTGGGTATTTTTTCCTAATAACAAAATAAGAAAGTAATGTAAACACGCAATTCCTTTGAAAAATATAAGCTCTTGAATAAATAATGTTCAAACTTACTCATAATTAGAGACATGCAAATTAAGATGACATTACAATTAAACTGACAAAAATAAAAATGTAGCACAATCCATTCTATGGGTGGGGCTGTAATGAAAGCTGAACTCTCACACAAGGAATTTATACAAAGCTCTTAGAAACATACAGATGTTTTACATACTCCAATAATAGAAAAATCACTAAAATTAATTTTAAATAGTTAACATCAACCAGTTTGGAATATAAGTAATAATAAATGCATGTAACTGGGTTACAAATGAATACGCTACACTGAAAAGGATAAGGAACAGCAAGCTAACATAAGTACCTTTGAAAAAAATACCATTTTGACTAGCAATTGTAAAAAACCTAAAGATACATAACATTACTTTTGTGACATTCTCACCAAAATTAATAACTGTTGAAAAATCATTGGAAAACATCAGAGAAACCCAAATTGAAAGACATTAAACAAGATGTTGGGCCAATATTTATTAAAAACTCAAGGTCCTGAAGTCAAGAAGAGATGGAGGCTTTGTCATGAATTTAAGAAGATTAAGGGTACAACTAAATGCAAAGTGGATCCTAGTTGGATCCTGAAACAGAGGAAGAACATTGGGGTACTTGTGAAAGCTTGTAGTTTATTCAATAGCATGGTGTCAGTGTAAATTTTCTGGTTTTGATAACTGTACACTGGTTATGTAAGTTGTTAACATTAGAAGTTGAGTGAAGAGTGTACATTGATTTTGTATTATTTTGTAACATTTCTGTAAGTCTAAATTTATTTCAAAATAAATAGTGTGGAGAAGAAGAAATAGAAGAACAAAAAAAAGTACAAGAGGAAAGAACATAAATTTTTTAAAAACCCATGTGCTTGCATTTTTTAAAATAGTTAAAAGTTATTTAGATTCCATGTCATTAATAAAGTAATTCAGTTAGTAGTGGCAGTTTTTGTCATATTATATAATGAAATTGATTTTATTGATGTCTTGTGTGTCCCAGCCACTACAACAAAAAATACTATAGACTGGGGGGGCTTTAACAACAAACATTTATTTCTCACAGTTCTGGAGGCTGGAACCATCTATTTTTAAAAAAACCAAGGTCAAGGCACCAAAATCTTATATCAGGTGAGGACTGGCTTCCTAACTCATAGATGACCATTTTCTTGCTGTGTTGTCCCAGGGTGAAAGGGTTGAGGTAACTCTCTGGAATCTCTGTTTAATGGGCACTAATCTCATTGATGATCTTGAAGCTTCCCAAAAGCCCCATCTTAATACCTGGGGAATTTGGAAATCAATTTATGAATTTGGGGATACAGACATTCAGTCTATGGCAGCTGCCTATTGAAATTGGATTTGAAGGTATTTCTAAGACATGAGATATAGTTTTTACCATAACAGTCAGTGGACTATGCATAGCACATTGATGTTGATCGTCCAATTTATGTGTTGCCAAGGTTTTTTTGTGAAGATATAAGTTGCTTTCCATTTGATAGACATTTTGCCATTAATATACTCATTAAGAGTTTTGGACCTGGCAAATTTTTGAAAATGTTACTACTCATTAATTGTAGGATTCCAAGCAGAAAAATGCACTGATTAATTGCACAGTTGATGCCAAGAGTCAACAGATTCTTATGTTTAATATGAACAGAAAATGTCTTAGATAAGTCACCACTTAAAAATCTCAGAACTCCCACAGACACTTATTAATTCCTGCAAACTGTGAGTAACTCTTTATAAAAAGGAAAAAATTAGATACTAGGAATTGAAAAAGCTCACCTATCATTATGTACCAGATTTTCTAATCCCTCTTAGAAAATTATTATTTCATTTTGCAGCCACACTGGTGAGTCACTTGCTAGATTTGGTCCAAGGTTAATTCAAAAAGAGAAAGAATGCCTAACTTAAGAAAACTTCAATTAGAGACAGATACATGATTTAAAATTTAGGCATTAAAATAATAATATATCTTCAATTTAAAGTTTAAAAATATAACTCCCAGAACAATTTTGATTTGGGGTTAAACAGAAAGGAGAAAATTTGAAAGTTTTGCTTAAACCAAAATTTGTCACTTTATCCATCGTGCTTCAGCTACTACATTTGTTTTGTTTTATCATATATTTGGAAATTATGGTACCTGCAAAAATGTGTTCTCCTTAAGTACTCCCCAACATACTTTAGGAAGATGACATCTATGTACCTAATTGTGGAACTAGATGTCACTTTAGGAGTTGCTTTAACAAGCATGTACATTGAAGTTCTGATAAGAGAAAGAACCTTTTTAAAAAAAAAAAAAAACAACAACAACTAAGTTTGACTAATAAAATTCTAGTGATCAATTTCCTTTTAATCTACTTTAATGAAATGTTCATAATATATAGTCAGAAAATATT
Organism: Antrozous pallidus; assembly: GCA_027563665.1. Classification (NCBI taxonomy): domain Eukaryota; kingdom Metazoa; phylum Chordata; class Mammalia; order Chiroptera; family Vespertilionidae; genus Antrozous; species Antrozous pallidus. The sequence continues at coordinate 51,907,467 of CM050514.1, read as the reverse complement.
TTGCATTAACATATTCTGTGCTCTTTTTGGTTTAACCTGAGCTCACTTGAGAGTTCAGTAACATCAACCAAAATCTGTCCCTGGGAGCCCTCAGTTTGTTTTTACAACTACTGTGATGATTAGTTTTCTTTGTGATGCGTACACTTGACCACAAGTATCACTTCAACAGCCATTTAAACAAGTCAGCAGGACACTTGAATATTAATTATGACAGCTTTCCTGTCCTGCCTTCTAAGAGTTGATAGTCTTGTTCAGGAGATAGATTTGCCTGCAATGAAATAAAAGGGCCAGTGTGTTAGACCACCAAGGAGCACCTAGAACCCAGAAAGTTGGGGATAGCACCTTATCTTGCAAAGATAATAAGAATCGTCCAAGCACTTTCCTGTATTTCACCACATGGAATCCTTGCAATGACCCTGCCAGGTGGGCAGACAGGAGACGCTCATTACAAATATGAAAAATGATGCTTCGGACAGTACGCATGTTTCAAAATCACACATGGACCTGTTTGCTTGCTCTGGTTCCTTTGAGGGAATCGGGTCTTTGCCCTATTTTTATTGTTGTTGTTATGTTCAAGGAATAACATTTATCTCAAAATAAAGAAATAGCTCTAGCACCGGGCTCCAGAGCAGGAGCGCTCTACCGGAAAGCTCTGCCAGTGCTGCAGCACGAAGGACTATTTTTAGGTGTTTTTCTTTTGCTAATTGCCTCTCCCTCTGTGGGGAATTTCAATGGTAGAATCCCCAGACAGGCCAAGTTTCTCACTAATTCCCGAAGAGACCGGAAAGAGGAGGGCCATGACCCAGGTTGCCCAGTGATGACATCCTGGTGGCTTTAGCAAGACCTTCCAGGACCTTGCAGCCCACAGAGCTTAGGTGATTCCACTGAATAACAATTCTTAGAGATGACTGGAAGAAAGGCCTGGACATACCTCCTTGAGTCTTGAAAATGCCTCTAATGACCAAGCCTGGTTGTGTTGTGGAGTGAACGTGAGTGAACGACCACTGGAGTCCAGACCAAAGTAAAGTTTAGGGAGCCTTTATTAGCCGGACGGTGGCTGTTCTGCCATTCTCCATGCAGGGAGTCCAGAGAGCAGCCCTGACCCTTTGTGCAGGACCACTTTTAAGCACATTAACCACATCTTGTTTTTGCAGAACAAGCAACCAACATAAAACAGTTTTTCCTAAGCTACGTCACGATCATGCCATTGACAACCATGTTATTTACAGAGTCATCCTGTTCTTCAGAAAGCTAACAGTGTTCTCTGTCTTGCAAGGTCTACATGCTGGAAAGGGGCTATGAGACAATATCTCAAGGCCTGGCCTGGTATCAGCACTGACAACTCTATCTGGGGCATAGTCCATGGACTCTCTGGAGTATAAAAAAATTCCCACTATTTTAACAGTTGTAGCTTAATTCTAAAAGGAATTAAGAAAAGGTGGAGCCAGGATGGTTGTGGGCTTGAGGCCCTCCAGATGTTCTGGCTTTCTTCTAGCATCTTTGAGGGGAAGAAGGAAGAGACTTCTGAAAGAATATTTTTTCCAGGTGACTTCAACCTTAAATCTCAACTATTATGGAACATCATAGGAACTGTGAAGGTTTAGTATAGAGAAAAGAAAAAGAAAAGTGATGAAACCATTTTTACCTCTGTGCAGGGAAGAGCTGACCAGCTAGTGCTAGGTGGCCTTGGGGTAATGGGTAGAGCAAATATGAAGTTCTTGGCTCAGTGTCAGTGTAAACTCTCTAACAAGTTTTATACACTGTTTTATACCTTGGAAACCGGTGAGTTCCTTTTAAGTAGATTTTTATTGATTTCAGAGAGGAAGGAGAGGAAGAGAGAGATAGAAACACCAATGAGAGAGAATCATTGATCGGCTGCCCCCTGCAGGTCCTCACACTGGGGATTGAGCCTCCAACCCTGGTATATGCTTTAAGCCATCATCGGAACCATGACCTCCTGGTTCATAGGTCTAGGCTCAACCCCTAAGCCACTCCAGTTGAGAGTGGTAAGCTCGTGATACCTGAACTATTCACTAGTTCTTGATACCTGAACTGTGGACACTAGTGTGGACCCTTGCATTCATTGTAAAGTGAAAGTGATTGGGAACCCTACAGGTGGAGAGCTTAGTAATCCTTGTTAACACTATTATAGCACTTATTTTACATCAAGTGTTTGCTTAACCCTCAGAAAGGGTGTCTAAAGTAGATACTATTAACTTTCTGTTAGAGGTGTGGAACTTGAGGCACAGAGAGGTTTAAAAAATGTGTTCAAGGTCACATACCTAGTAAGTATTTGAATTTAGGCTTATTGTCTCTGGCAACTGTACTCTTAATCACCTGCTATAATGCTGTGTCCTCTCTGGCCCCGGTTGCCCTGAGATTCCAGGTAGGGTGGAGTCCCATCCAATCGCCTCCATTATTTTTAGGTTTTACTTGGAAGCCTTCCAAAAGAGCTTTGATGGCATCCTCTGGGAGCAAACAACTGAACCAGCTAACCAACCAATAAATAAGTAAAGCCAAAGAGGTTTCTGGTGAAAAAATCATCAAGGCTTTTAAATCTACAAGGAAGCTCCCTGGTCATCTCGGGCCAGGTGGTTCAGTCAGAGCTGATCAGAATAGTGCGCCTAAGTGTAGTGTTTTCTGATTTCCTTCCTCATCTGCTTCTCCCTTTGTCTTCCCTTCTGGTCCCCCCCCCCCCCCCCCGCCCCGCCCCTGCCTTCCCACAGCACCTGTGCTAAGATTTTCCTGGAGATTGGAAGGCAGGAAGCTAACAATTGTCTATCCCACACCTTCTCCCCGCCCTGATTTACACAGGGGGAGAGTGACTTACCCAAGGTCACAGAGCCCCCATCAGAAAATCCAGGTGTCCAGACCCCCCACATCAGGGCTCCGCCCACACCCAGACACACCTTCGCTCTCCTCACCCGCACCCAAGGGTTTCCTTTATTCCACACCCCTTCCTCCTTATCCCCACCCCCCAGGTCCCTAGAGTCGCTTCTGACGCTTTGCAGGCTCCAGGGTCCAGCCCTTCCTGCCGGCGCATCCTTTCCGCCGGATTGTCACGCCGAGTCGCCCTCAGCACGCGCGCAGCCCGCGGGGGGGCCCAGGGTTCACCGCCCCTCGCTGAGATCCGGAGCAGAAGGGGTGCCCGGAGCCACCAGGACCGAAGGGCAGGCCCCTCGAGGGACCCCGCCCTCGTCCCCGGGGTGCCGGCACCTGGAAAGGGCACCGACCCAGTCACCTTCCTGCCCGCAGACCGGCCGCCTCCTGGAGAATCCCAGTGTCAGGTGCGATCCCACCGGGGTGTGGCCGCGCCCGTGGCTCCCCGGGGGGCTGCCCCCGCCCGCCGCCCTCCGCCCTCCCCCTCCTCCCCCCCTCCCCCGCCCGGGCCCGCTGGGCCCCCGCGCCCGCGCGCTCTTGCCCTGCGCCCCGGTCCTGCCCGGGCGCGCTGCGAGCTGCTCTCCGCCGGGACGCGCGCACCATGGACTCGGGAGCCAGCTCTCCTGGACCAGCCGGCTTTCGGTTGGACCATTAGCGGAGGTGGGCGGGGAGTGGCCGAACCCCACACGCGCGCTTCTCCATGAAGATTCTTGAGCTTTCTTTGAGGAAAGGAGTGCATATGCTGCAGTGTCTCTGTGGAAGGAGCCTCAGGACCAGCAACAGCCTAAGCGGTGAGACAGTGTTCTTCCCTTGGCCCTAAGACACCCCCTCCCGTCCTCCCGGCCTCTCTCCTTGCCCCTCCACGCCTCTGTTCCGCGGGGTAGGTGGTGGTGGAAGGAAGGCGTTTCCTTGCTGGGACCAGAGGATGGCCCCGCTGAGAGTTGTCTTTCTTTCTTTCTTTTTTAAGCCCTGAAGTCATCAGCGCTTTAGAGAACGCTGTGGCTGTCACCTAGCGCCCGCACGGGAGCCTCGGGTGTCTCTTGGAGGGGCGCGTTAGGTGACCTGCTTTCGCATGGCCTCGCGGCTCTCCCCTTGTGACTGGTGAGGGCGGCGTGCGACTCGAAGTCGCTCTGTGCCTCCTCTGAGAAGTTGCTGGTGCGTTGGGGACTTTTAAACAGGTGGCTGGCGAGGCAGGTATCTTTTCTTTTTCTTGCTTTGCCTGTCAAGTAGACTTCTTCTGGCCACATTCGGGGAGTGCGTCTGGCCCTGGAGATGAAGCAGGTTTTGCGTTCCTTGCGGAAACCGGAGAGTTCCAAGTAGTTTGCGGGTTAACCGATCAGGTCCTCCAGGGAAGGCACAGGGAGGGAAAGAAAAGAAAAGCAGGCCCTTTAAATGACCAGCAATATTGAGAAAAATAAATAAAAACAATCAAACTAAAACCAGATACGTGAAATTCTTTTGTGCGAAAGCCTTGGGAAAGGATGCACTCTTTCACAATATTTTCCGTTGTCCATCTTTCTTTTAGGGTGTAAATTCCCTTTAAAATGATTATGTCTAGTAATTTTGCAAGTACTAATCCACTTTTTGTGTCTTGGGTTTTTCTCTTACAAAATGGGGGAGGGGCAGTGGACGTGAGGGCAGAGGAAAGTTACATTCGTTCCTCTGTCTAAAGAAGTGGTCTGTCTCTTTTTAAAACTCTGTGTTTTTATTGACTCAGAGAGGAAGGGAGAGGGAGAGATAGAAACATCAATGATGAGGGAGAATCATTGATTGGCTCCCTCATCCAGCAAGCAGGCATATATATGCCCTTGACAGGAATCTAACCTGGGACCCTTAGATCTGCAGGCTGATGCTTTATCCACTGAACCACCAGCTAGGGCCAAGTGTTTCTTTTTAAACCAAAGTTTTTGGGATCCATGAATTGCAAAAAGCTTTAATGTTAAAAATGTAACAATATTATAATAGGTGTCATGTTTAAAGCTTCATTCCATATATTATTCTGGTGAATCTGACTCATTTGTTTACATATTTTCACTCTGTTCTAGAGCTATGAAGACTGTATTTGAAAAGATTAGCATATATATAGGTTTCATTCACCCTTTATAAAATTTTGATTTTCTGGTACTTATCACTCTAAATACAAAATAAAATCATTTAAAAAGAACTAATTAGATAATTTAACTATATGTGAGATCTGAGAATATACACTTGTGAAATGTAATCAGCCATGAGATCTCGTGTTTGTACTTTTATTCAATTCAGAAAATTATATAAACATTTTTTGCACCTATGTTTATAAGTGATTTTAAGCCACTACATTCTAAACTAACATGATCGATGTTGAAGTTTTATATTTTGAAAATACATATTTTAGGAGTCCAATAGAGATGTATTTTAATATTATCTTAATTTTCCTTTTTTACATTAAATGAAATGTGAATGGATTGTAACTTAATGTGTTTTCTACATAGGCTGCCCAATCACATATGTTATCACTTTTGTTTGGATCTGTTAACTATTTCAGAAACTGACTTACAAGTAAATTGAATATGTTACCTCTTTTAGACAGGGTATGTCCTCATTTAAAAACAGTTAACATATTCAACTTACCTGTAAAGTCAGTTTCCCAAATAGTAACAGATCCAAACAAAATTGATAACGTATCATTTGGCACCATAGGTTGTTGCAAGATCATGATACTAACACAGAAAACCTAGTTATTATAAACCAATCTTCTGCAACAGCATAACTGGACCTGAAGATTATTATGCTAGGTGAAATAAGCCACACCAATATCCTATGATCTCACTTATATGTGGAATCTAGTGAACAAAATAAACTGATGAACAAAATAGAACCAGAGGCATGGATAATTGGAACAGACTGACAGGGGTCAGAGGGGAGCGAGATGGTGGGCGACTGGATGAAGGAAGTTGAAAAGATAAGCTGAAGAACATATATGCCTAGCCAATGAACACTGACTAGAGTGTGATGATGGCCAGAGGCAGGGGGTGAGGCAAGGGCTGAGTCCTGGTGGGTAAAGTGTGTGTGTGTGTGTGTGTGTGTGTGTGTGTGAAAGAGAGAGAGATAGAGAGATAGAGAGAGAGAGAGAGAGAGAGGGAGCGGGGGTTGGGGAGAGTGAGGATGGGGGACATCTGTAATAGTGGCAACAATCACAAAAGTCACTAAGCGTTTTGAATTTAGTATTATATGAAAAAAATGTGGAAATAATGATAGCTCTAGCCTGGTTTCTATCTAATTTCATCTTATACTTAACATGTAATCCTATAGAAATTACTGCACTTTATTTACACACTAGAGACCTGGTGCATGAAATTCGTGCATGGGGGGGTGTCACTTAGCCTGGCCTGCACCCTCTCCAATCTGGGAACCCTCAGGGAATGTCCAATTGCCGGTTTAGGGGCATTAACTTCAGCCATTAGGAAAATCACACAGAATGTCCTTGACATACAAACAGTGTGGTTTTATGAGTTATTTTAATAATAACAATGGCCATTCCTTTAAATAATATCTGCTCACATACAATACAGCTGGTACTATGTGAATTCAGAATGTTAATATCACAAATCATAGAGGTTTGTAGTGAAAATAGCCTTGAATTGTCTAGTCCAAACTTTTATAAATATTGGAATTCCCTTTCCAAATATTTTGAATGCTTTTTATTCTAAGAAGCTTAACCAGCTTTTGAGGCAACCCATTTTTTGACAGGACTAGGGGGACTCCTGGGAACTGAAGGGAATGGGTGCTGCCATCTTTGTGATGGTATGACAGTCAATTTGCATATTCCCTCTTTATTAGATAGGATGCATTTTTACTTAGTGGACTAATTGGTTATATTGGGGAACTATCACACCAGGGGAATTCTTTTAAAATGGTGTAGTCACCCTAACTGGTTTGGCTCAGTGGATAGAAAGTCAGCCTGCAGACTCAAGAGTCCCAGGTTCGATTATGGTCAAGAGCATATACCTTGATTGTGGGCACATACCCAGTAGAGAGTGTGCACAAGGCAGCTGATCAATGTTTCTCTCTCATCAATGTTTCTGGTTTTCTATCCCTCTCCCTTCCTCTCTGTAAAAAAAAAATCAATAAAATATATTAAAAAATAAAATGAAATGCTGTAGTCACAGTAGTGAAGATAAAGACTCATTTACACCCTTTCCCAGAGGTAATATGTATATTATAGATTGCTTCTGGGAACTACATTGCCTTTGCTTAAATTGTGGTTCTTAGTTTATGATCTTATATAACTTTTATATGTTCCTGCTATTCTTCATTCAGAGCATAAATTACTAAGATAATGGTACATACCTTATAGGTTATTGTAAAAATTGAATGAATTAATAATAGCTAAAGCTTTATTGAGTTCTCACAATATGTTGGACATTGTTCTGAGAACTTTGGACTTATCATATACATATCCTGTATATTTTAGATATTATCATGTTCCATTTTAAAATTCTTTCATGTGACTTATACCATTAATATGACATTATAGCAATTTTGCATTATGCTCAGTGTGCACATGCAAATTGAGGTAAAGATATCAGGTACATTTCCATGGAGTAATTTATGAAAATAGAGCTAGAATTCACTATTTCAATTTTTAAACTTTCCTAAAGAGCCATACAATAATACTAGTATTTTGAACTTTGCCAGCATGGAGTAGAAATTTTTATGCCTGCTATTTCTTCCCCATTACTTTAGAGTTGAGGAAAGTGAGAACCCCTGGAGAACAGTGACATAATTTTTATAAGAGACTAAGAGAGTCTATTTTTGTGTGTGTTAATCCTCACTCAAGGATATTTTTCCATTGGTTTTTAGAGAGAGTGTAAGGAAGAGGGGGTGGAGACAGAAAGAGAGAAACATTGATGTGAGAGAGACACATCAATTGGTTGCCTCCAACAAACCGCCAAACTAGGCCAGGGATCAAGCTTGCAACCGAGGTACCAGGTATGAGCCCTTGACCAGAATCAAACCTAGGACCCTTCAGTCCATGGGCCAATGCTCTATCCACTGAGCCAAACCAGCAAGAGCAAAAAGATGCAATTAATGGATTGCTGAACTTTTTGAATTGTAAACATTTCAATATTTTATTTAGCCATTATTAAATAGAGTTAAAATACAAAATAATTATTACTAACATTTGAGCTTCTTAGTGTAATTAAAATATTTCATTTCTCTTGTCTTTTTTCTGTATTTTCAATTATTAATATTTTGTCTAATTTATCTCCTTATATTAGTTTAGACATGTTTTGTACTTTAGTAGGATGGAGCTAGCATGAGCTATCAAAGATGACAATCTTAGACAAGGTTAAGTGGATTGTTTAAGACTATTTCTCAGTGTCTTATGATTCTTCTTTTATTTTTCTATTTTTTAAAATTTACCTTTGTTGTTAAAAGTGTTACAGATGTCCCCTTTTTTCCCCATTGACTCCTTCACCCTGCTCCTCCTCCACTATGCTCCTTTCCCTTTACCCCCTAATGCCAGGCCTTCACTGCTCTATTTTCTGTCTATGGGTTATGTATATATGCATACAAGTTCTTTGGTTAATCTCTTCCTGCCCAACCCCTAATAATTTTTTTTTTTTTTTGCAGGGGGGAGCCTATCCATTAAAAGACACATAAGTTTAAAATTCTACACAATTCTACTCATAGTATATGGCACTTCTATTAACCTGATAAAATACTAAGTTTTCAGTTTAAAGGGAGAGTAAAGCAGCTTCATTTTTCTCTATTGCAAAGAACATAAGGTAAGAAGAGTAGGAATTAAAACAATAGCTTACTGTCTGCATTCCAATATCTAGTTGGGGGAAAAGCAGAAGCATTGTTATCAATGCTTCTCATCACTTCTGTGCATCACTAACATGTAAAAGAGTGGTTCCTATCCTAACAGCCAGGCTCCTGAGAAAACTGTGTTAGGTCTCCACCTAATACTAGAGGAGGGCAGTGCTTTTGTTAGTAGGTCCCTTCAATAGTTATGTGTGTGTGAGTGTGTGTACAAGTGCACACAACTGGACATGGGGAGCACTGTGCTCATCTTACCACCTTAGGCTGCTTCAAAAAATCAGCCAGCAGGCTCTCCTCCTCCTGTGTACACTCATAATTATTCTATGATATTCAGTCAGGGGCTACTCATCCTGGGAGCTTGGAGAATTATCAGCTGTCTAGAGATCGAACTATACAGTTACATTAAAAGGCCTTGGTGTGGGTTTGAGACACTCCAGGCAAAAGTAATTTATCAACCTGCTGAAAACACATAACTCAAACCCAGTTACAACCATCCCTTAAAGTATAGTACTGGCATCTAAAGTAAAACTGCCCATTTATAGGTTGCATGTAAGGGATATAGGCTTTGATTACTCTAAAGGACAAGGAAGTGATCTAAGAAAGAATGTTTTTTTTGTAAAGTGGTTATTGCTTTTTGCTTATTTCCCAGAAAGGGATTCTCTATAAAGATACAATTATACAGTTGTTTTCAGCACTACACTACCTTTACTCCTAAGGATTCATAGTCATTTAATCTCTTTCTTTGAAGATGTGGGTAACAGGTGCTCTCCGAAATGGAGACAAATGACAATAATATATTTATAAATTGAAGCTATTTTAAATTCAAATTCAATTTTCAGAAATCCACCAAATAAAGAAATAAATGACAAAATCCATCTCGTGAAGCCATGTACTCAGGTGCTCACACTGTTTTAATTTTGAAATATGGGTCACTTCAGTGTGTAACTGCCTTCAATTATCCAATCTTGGAAAGCTTGATTAAAGAATAAATTCTTTACTCGTGGCAATTATCTTTGTTGTAGAATCATTTTTTGAGCTGTTTTATCTCCCAAGCTTGAAGTTTTTTACTATTCCAATGATGCTCCAAAGGCTACAATGATATGAATTATGTAATATACCACATAGCCATAACATTCCTATGGCTTTCATTTCCAAAAGGATTTTTTGTTGAGCTTTTCAATGTTAATTAATGTCAAAAAGCTCTAGAACTTAGTGCTTTTTGTTAGTTCACTTGCTATAAAGTACTTTAAACAAGCCATTTGCTAAGTGCCTACTGTATGCAAATGTAATAGTCATTAAAACTTTTCACCCAATATTTTGGATTGTTTTCTTGAGCATATTAGGATATGGTCATCTGACTTGCACTATTAGCCCATGTCATGTGAGCAGAAGTGACAGGTCTCACTTTCATAGATAGAGCACAATTCACCTCAGGCTCTTTCCTTCTGATAATGTTCCAGGGAATGGTTGCTCCATCAGCCTGTATTCCTGAGTCTCTGTAATAAACAGAGCCCCACTATCTGAACCATGATGAGCATTTAGCACAAATGAGAAGTGAATACTTCTTTTTTAACTAACTTAGATTTTTTTTAGTTCAATTATCATCTGATCTTCCCTGATTGACATAGTGAGGCCAGAGAGTTTAAAATAATAAAATTTAATGGAAGATTTTTGGGCGATGTTTAAAGGTCTTTACAATCACATAATCCAATTTCCTTATGATATCATCTTTGGTATATAACAAATAGATGTATTGGTTTTCTTTCATAACCTTAGGATAATTAATTTAGCTTACCAAAGTATGAGGCTTTGTCATCAATCACCCTTGTAGCTAGTGTGTTTCCTGAGCCTAGTGGATACATTGTTTCTTAAATGATACTTGTCTTTCCCCCAAAGATATAATGAAGCTCCACTGATGTTTCTGAAATTATTCTTTCAAAGTTTTACTTTAATTGCAAGGCCCTTAAAGACTCAGTTGCTCATGACCACTTATTCTGAAATGTGGAAATTACCTTTTGATGCCCCCAGTATATTCTGGAAAAGAAGAATTCACTACATTGCTGTAAAAGCAGTGACAATGTGACAGCTCTGGTCACTACTATAGTTATGCTTCTCAGAGCTTATAAATTAAGAACCAGGGGATGAATTCTCTCATCTGAGTCCTAGACCAACAATCAATTTGCCTGGCTCTGGGTTAAGTATAGCTAAAGAGAGGAGGGAGGTCAGACTTTTTCTGAAACTTAAGATTTTGTGTCATGCCAACCAGCCCTCCACAGTTGGCACCCCTTCTTTCCGTCTGCCCTTTTCCATCTGAATATAGAAAGTTAAAGGAACATGTTTCTGGTTTAGGTATTGCCATTTTTTTCCAATCCAGATAATACTTTTATATATATATATATATATATATATATATATATATATATATATTGATTTCAGAGAGGAAGGGAAAGGGAGAGAGAGATTGAAACATCATTAATGATGAGAGAGAATAATCACTAGACTGTCTCCTGCATGGCCCCCACTGGGGATCAAACCTGCAACCCTGGCATGTGCCCTGACATATTGAGGGTGTTTTTTCCTCTCTCTCTCCCACGAGGAGAGAGACTGGGTTCAGTTTCTGAGTGGAGGAGCTGAGGATTAAGAAAAATGAAGAATAAAAGAGAAAGACACAGAAATAGTAAAAGGCTGGGGCTGGGTGGAAACTCTGTTCTCCCTGATGAAGAGACAGGAATTATCCAAACCCAAACAGCAGTGGTTTATTTATATTCCACAATACAAAGGGGTCTCTCCAACATTAGAATCAAAGGAGTTTCGGTAAGCCCAGGCCCTACTCATTCACGCATTCCCGGGGCAAGCCTGCATTTAAATATCAAGGCCCTCTCCTCGACACCTGAGGCAAAGTTAAGCCAAGCTGATAACATATCCAGCCTCTTTGGTGAATATGTTTTTCCAAGACCTGGTTTTTCCAGGTGCCTGGAATTCAGCCAGCACGAAGATTTAGAGAATGCTCAAGGTGTCTTGCCTGGGGCCGCCCCCCAACACTGATAGGGAATTGAACCATGACCTTCTGGTTCCTAGGCGGATGCTCAGCCACTGAGCCATGACAATGGGGCTCATCAAACACTTCTTGAGGAGAGTTTGCATGCTAAATTCTATGTTAGGTGCTGGAGACCAGCAGGAATATATATATATATACATATATATATATATGGAAGAAGTGTAATACTAGGCAGGATATGATACATGCCCTAAAAGAAATACTTGGGAACCTCAGTTTGTCTCAAGTTTAACAACCTCTTCCCTAGGCCAATTTCCTACTGTAAGAATCACCCCAAGGAAGGCAAAATTAATTCTGCCTAGGATTGTGTTAATCTCCCAGTGTTTGAAAGCATTTAGGAGTCCAAAAAGGTAGGCCGAGGTAGGTAAGAAAGGGGCTCTAATGCAAAGAATAGTATCTCTGAATATTTTACTGGAAGAATGTATTTGAATTAAAATAAGAGGCCAGTATAATTTTTTTTTCCACAAACAAATTCAATTCAAGCCTACCTAGCCTTATTCATATTCACGTCTCCTGCCTAGTTATTTATGTTATACCTTTTCTCTGCACTTACTTCAACAAGTTCATTCGTGCAACAGCCAGATATGATTCATCAGCTTCTAAGAAAGGGGCAAGTTCTATTCTCTGGTATCACTATTAGAAAGGGACACCCAGGGAGTACTTATACATGTGTTCCTTCAATTTCCATGAAATATCTTAAAACAATGAAATGTTCCTCTGTACAACTTAGTGTGTGGAATTGCTACCTTTGTGACATGTTGTTTTCATTGCACAATGCTATGTTAATCTCCCAGTGTTTGAAAGCATTTCTTTTAATGCTATTAAATGTTGCAGGCCCTTTGCATTTCATAGCGTGCCAATCAGAAGGACACTGTGAGTCTGCCAAGACAATCTCTCTTGCTGAAATGATCTTTCTTGTTTATACATAAGCTTCTAGTACCTTCCTACCCCCTCCACTCATTACTGTTTATAGAAATGATAGCATTGCAGTTGGTGTCACTGATTGCCCACGTTGTTGCTTCAATGAAGCCAGCTGGGATTCGATTGCATGGTCTTTAAATAAAACTTAGTGGCACAAAATCAATCTCCTTTTTTTTGAGGGGAGAGGGGTTGTTGCTGGCTGTATCATTCTCTACAGTACTAATTATCGGCTTCACTTGGAGGAACTTGAGAAGCAGGGGATTGCTATGTTGGCTCAGTGTCTGACCTTGGCATTGAAGAACTTGTGTGTAGATAGCATAGTTAGACTTCATGAAGCTGCTATAAAAATGATAGTGATAACCTCCTCCCTCTAAGTCATTTTAGCACTCCGTAAGTAAGCACTAACCAGAAACTGTGGATGTTCCAGCTACTTCGAGGAGAAGATTAACTGAGACCAGGAATTCTAGGCAGTAATTCTTTGTACCAGTCTGTTGATGGTCCTATGTTCAGGGGATGACCTGAAAATGGTGAGAAATAGAATGAAAAGTTGGAGTTGCATTTTCTAAAACTGCCTCATATGGAAAATGGAGGCTATCAATCACTTTTTTTTTCTTTTTTTTTTGGCCTTTTGGCTTCTAGACTTCACCATGAGATAGGCAAGATGACATTCCTTTTTATAGTTACACTAGAGGCCCAGTGCATAAAATTTGTGCACGGGTAGGGTCTCCAGTGGTTGCCAGCTGCTGGCTGGGGCCTCCCTCCCCCTGGCCAGCCTCTCCCCTGGATCGAACTCCTGGACAAACTCCTGGTTGAGGGGACAATGTGCATACTACACTTTTATTATATAGGCTAGGACCGATTAGGAAACTAAGGCTTATCCAGGTGAAGGTTTATATATCTATGTACATTTATGCCTTTTCTCCTCAGAATTTACATTTACATGATCTCTATGTATCTAAAATGTCTATATACGTGTGTGAGGGACAGTTACCTTTAGAGAAGGAGGGAAGGCTTGATTTTTACTTCATAAATATCTACATTTGAATGTTCATTAAATTATGCCCATTTTATAAGAAACTGCTGATATATCAGGTTATTACAGTTTTTTGCTCACAGGAGGAACCGTTGAAAATATAAAATTGCTGTAGGATTATAGAATAAGAAAATCACTATAAAACCATAACCCCAGTGTAATCCTTTCTATTCTTTGTGGGTGAAATTTTTAAACAAATATTATCACTTGAAAAGTATATGTTTTATCTGTCTTCCTTATGAATGTAAAGAATTTAAATATGGAAATATAGACATATTGAAATATTTGGAAAATATATTTTTCCGGAAGGAATTACAAGAAACTGTTCATAGTGGGTGGTTGGAGAGCGATGCATCTGGGGCAGTGGGGAGGAGGCTTTTCCTTTCCAGCTTTGTGCTTTTTTTGTGCTATTTCTAATTTTTAGACATATTGACTTTAGTTGAAATTGGGTAGAAAATTGTAGACCATTTGTATTTAAAAAAAATACTAACACATATGTCATTTTACAAAAATATTTTCTAGAAATTTCAATGAGTATTTATTTTCATATTGAGAGAGAGAGAATGAATTCATAACAGACTAAGCTTCATGTGCCCCATTTTTCTTCATGATCTCACCTATCCGAGAAATTTTTCCTCTTCTTTGGAATGGAGTAGACCAAAAAAGTCCACTATAGGCCAAGAAATAAGCATAGAAAGTGGGAGTGAAAAGTTACTCATACAGAATGCAATTTTCAGAAGCATAACTGTTTTTTAAGCATGTTGAAATGTTCTTTAGTAACTTACACCTCTAACAACATATAATATTTTCCTGGCTTTCTGTGACTGTGTTTTCTGGATCCTCAGTCTTGTGTTTCATATGCAAAATGGGACTTAATGATAGTTCTTAGTGTTAGGGTTCTTCTGAAGATTAAATGAATTTCTGTCTGTGAGGTTCTTAGCCTATGAAATCCAAGCATGTGTTTTCTGCTCTTCTTTTTCTTGTCTTCCATCCCTCCTGGTGTCATAAAATATTAAAGGCTTGCTAATAGTGTATGATTTATCCTATCTTATTCTTTCTCACAACTTAAGGGGAAAAATGTGTACCATACTCAATCTTAGGATATATTTAAAATTTTGATTTGTATGTTTAGCTTCTCCTCATTAAGATAAGCCTTCCTTCTAGTAAGAAGTAAGAGGAGTCTATATCTAGCCAATTTCATTTCTGAAAAATCCTGTTTATTACCTTATATCTGATAATCACCATATTTTCCACAATGTTAAGAAAATTGTGTATTTTATATCATTGACCAAAACAAAAGTAAAGTGGTATGGGAGCATAAATTGACTGTAACAGGTAATTGGTTGATACTCTAAGTGATTTTTGATAAGTGAGTTTTTTGGAATTAAGCATAGTAACACTAATTTTATTCTTTTTAAAAACTCCTCAACCAAGGACATGTTTCTATTGATTTTTAGAGAAAGAGAGAAGCGAGGGAGAAAGAGGAGAAAGAGAGAGAAACAGCCATCTGCTGTCTCCTGTAAGTGCCCTGACTGGATGTGGAATCTACAACCTAGGTGCCCTAACCAAGAATCAAACCTGCCACCTTTTGGTATATTGGACTAAGCTCCAATCAACTGACCTAATGGCCAGGGCTACTTTTATTTTTAAAAATCCAGGATGCTCGAGTTTCAACTTTCTCCTGTGTTGGTAGATTATTTAGAAGATCAAGACAGGAGACAACCAAAAGTCACGTTCAGTTTTAATGTTCTAGAATAAGTGTAACAGAAAAATTCTTCATTTCATCAGAACCAATAAATAAATTTACTTCTTTATTCAAGTCCTTCGTTCAGTAGATTACTGATTTTTTATTCCGTTGCAGTGTTTCTCCTACCAAATAATTTCTAGGAAACATTGAAGAATGTTTACACATTCCACAGGTCTCTCCAGGTGTTCATTTGACATCACTACCAATTTTCTTTACTCTGAGCCACTGAAATGCAAGGGTTTTGCCTCCTTCCTTTTTACCCTTACAGGAAACTAGATGGTGGGTCTTCAGGAAGCAGAGGTGCACAGCCCTGTGGCGAATGGAAATCCACAGACTGATGTTATCTATAACTGCTCCTAGAGTATATAGATTCTTCCTAGGAGCAGTGATAGGTAATATCTATCTTTGGACATCTCTCTTCAATCCTTAGCCTATCTCTGCATAACAGAAATTCTCTTTCCCCAGCAATTAGGCACCATTCCTCCCAGTTCCAGAGAGACAATAAGATTAATCACTTTTCTTGTTGCAGGATGACATAGAATGGAGCATCCATATTGCTTAGGAAAAACAATCACTCTTAGCACAAGATATGGTCTGACCACTCTTGGTCCAGAAAAAGCAATCATGGTATCTGTCGGCACATTTCTAAATGTTGTGGTCCTTTCATTTTGAATAATACCAGATGAGGAATACTAAGTGTACAGCCTAGTAGTATTGTACCTTTCCACCATCTCTCAAAGTAGATTGCAAAGGGCATTTATCCTGGCATGCTGTTCTTGGCATGATCTTTCCTCACAAACTCCTGGAACAAATAGCACTGGTCCTCTAAGAATAAGCACAAATTTTCAAATGGGGCAGTCTAAATGTGGGAGAAATGTTTAAAATCTGCATGAACTTGGTTTTTCTAAAAATATATCCAATTTAAATTACTAACTCAAATACCACCTCAGATGGAAGCATCTGCTTTAATTGTTAGGTTTTTGTTTTGTTTTTAACAGCAACAGAGAATAGGAAATTAACTTATTTTTGTATGATTAGAAAGGCTTTACAGAGTAGTTCCTCTGAAAACAAAAGAGATTCTTTGACAAGGGGAAATTCTAATTTCTAACCTATGAGCAAAATTTCTTACTACCCCTCCCTCTAAAAAAAAAAAAAAATGGTTTCAGCCTCTGGCTATCCCAGTTGGATGGCAAACTCATTAGTCAACAGAGCTAAATACCAACAGTACAAAGATTGAAATTTCTTTTGAGAGCCAATTTTTTTAAACTTAAACTATATAGGTAGGTACATTATTATTAACTTAATTAGGGTACTCCTAAGCTGGCCTTTGCTAAAAACTCAAGGGGCCAAAGAGCTGCATGACTCACGAGCCGCAGTTTGCTGACCACTGGACTATCCTATTGCTTGAAGAATTGCTTTTTTTTTTTTTTTTTTTAGTTTGGAAAAACAGAGACATTATAGAATATCACTTCATTTATATACTTACTCAACTAGCATTTACTGAGACATACCATGTGCCAAGCAACAGGGTCTGCATGAACTTGATTCTAAAATAACTCATCATTTGATAAGGGAGGTAATATGTGAGCACAAAAGATCCCACTGAAGGTATTAATGGTGTTTATAGTGTGTCATTCATGATCAGCATTGTCATTATTCTAGAATGGACTGCTATGTTTGGAGTAGCAATACATTCTCCTCAGTGTTTTTGTTTTTAGGTTACCTTTTCTGATAATTACTGTGGCTGCTGTGATTGCAGGTGCTCAGTTCAAGTTTTCATTTAGTCAATTGGTTGTTAATTTTTTTCATCACACTCAGCAGGATATTTTAGTTGGCATTATCATTAGGCTAACTAGCCCTGAATGGATGATTACTAGGGTATTATTTTTCAAAATTCAATATTATGGGTGTTAATGGCATTGGAACACATCTATCCTTTATAGATGGCTCTATAAAGGATAGAAGGCTATATGTACATGGATATATACAGTTTATTTTTAAGGATAATATGGAGAAATAACCAGATATTAATATAACAAACATTAATAGATTAAAGACTCAGAATGAACAAATTAACTTTACTCTATACATATTTCAGATATTTTAAAAATAAAGTCCAACTTAAAAAAATTAAAATCACCTGGAACTGTCCCAGCTGCATTACAGAATTCTTCCTCAGGTGTAACAGCTATAATAATGTTGGCAGGTACCACTATGATCCATATGTTTATTTTCTTAATACATGTCATATATAATATTGTGTGGGTGTTTCTAAAATGTATACAAATGGTCTTGAACTGTGTGTATCTCTTTGCATCTTATTTTTTCTCTCAATTGCATGTTTTTGAGATTCATCCTTGTTAATAGAAAATTTCAAAGTTCAGAAACATGTACCTGGTATGAGGCAGTCATCTACTGTAGTGGCTGAGAACATGGACTGTGGTGCCAGGTTGCCTGGGTTCGACTTGACTTTGAGACTTGACTTTGAGACTTAACAGTATGCAACCTTGAACAAGTTCCTTAACCCCTCAAGGCCTCAATTTTCTCACTTGTAAAATGGTTATAACAATAGCACCAGCCTTATGGGGATTGTGATGAGGTGTAGACCCAGTTAATATATGTGAAGCTCTTAGAATACTGCATGACACTAAGTGCAATGTAAGTACTTATCTGTATGTTCATTGTGTGCTGACTCATAGTAGGAGGAGCGGCCTTAATTGACTAATACTCCCTGATTTTTTCACGTTCAGCACAATACTACCCAAGGTTAGATTTAGATTGTGTACAAGTTGGATTCCTGTCAGAGGTAACTTAGCTTTGAATGGAGCAGAAAGAGAAATATACTGAGCTGACAAGGTAGTGAGTCAATACAAAAAAATCAGCTTTTGCCCAGTGGACTAGAGTCAAAGGAATTTGCAGTGTCTGCTGAAGAATTCCTTGTTTGGGGGGTTGGTTTTATTGTATCTGTGGGGCCACAGGGACAACTGAGAACTGTCAGAAGTCTAACCAATTTTCCTTTGATTGTATGTTACACCTTCCTTTCACTTCTCTCAGGAATTATAAATAGGTGCATTTTGTCATCTCACCTTTTGAATTGAGAGGGAGTGATTCTTGGTTGAGCTGGAACTAGACTAAACTCTTAAGACTGAAGCAAATCTCTGGAGAGGTTTAAGAGGAAAATAAATGAAAAGATAGTTAGAGAAGAGATTTTCCATTGACTTCCTATCTCTGGCAGCTCTATTTTCCAAGACACCTGACCCTTCTTAGCAGGTTCCTTACAGCTGAGAATCGCCAGCTTTCTCAAAAAGATGGAGTGCATTTCTAAGGCAGATATTAAAAACTGAGCTAAGGCTTTGTTCTGACTTATCTCTCTGCCTCATAAAACTTTTGAGCATGACCAAATTTCAGCTATTCTAATGAGTCTTGTTGTCATTATCACAGCATATATATTAAGGAGCGAACATGAAACCTGTGTTGTAATCTCAAGAGGGAGGATCAATTATCATATTATACGCTGAGTATAAGTGATTTAGATATTGAATCATATTATAGGCTAGCAGCAATTGTAAAAATGGAATACATGCTTTTACTTGGCAGATAAAGATACTGAGACTCTGCAGCCTTGGGGTAGCTTTTCCAAAATCTCATGTCTGTATAAAGTGGCTGGATCTTTGAATCCAGGATTTTAACTCAGTATAATTGGGATTTGTACTCTAAAGACATAGATTGGAATCTGGTTCTTTCATTCACTCAATGCTTAACCTTAGGCAACTTTCTTAACCTCTGTGAGCCTTAAAAATTCTCATCTATAAAGTAGTTATGATTATTCTTACCTTCATCCAAGCATTGTTTGAAGTCTAAATGAAATAGAAGTGCAAAGCAGCAATGTATAAAAACACAATACAGATATAACTTATTTATTGCAATTACTATGCTTGCATAACTTGCTTATTGCTATTATGTTTTGTTGAGAAATAAAATAAAGCTCTATTTTTATTGTATTTCGAAGAGGGAGATAGTGGCAAAAGTAAATTTGAGAAACATGAAATATATTTCTTTTTTTAGAATATAAATTATATATTCCAATAGCTATCACATCTTGTTGCATACAAATTTTTCTGGTCTACATTGCTATGATTAAGAATGCTGTTCCTATCAATAATATAGAATCTTTTCAGTCCACATTGTGAAATGGGACATCATGATAGAGGTTAGGGCAATTTATTTATTTAAGCTTACTCTAAGTTCTTTCATTGATGACTAATAACTGGAGTATTACACAGGGTGGAATACAATATCCATACTAACTTCTATTATTGAGGGCTTGGAGTACTCTAGTTCCCAGAAAATGGTGAACAGATATGTACTATATTAGAGTGTAATTCTTGGCATCTATAGCCACTTTTGTGTCTGCAGAGTGGAGCTATTGGATGGAAAGATAAAAGTTGGGATTTAAATACACCAGTGAATGAAGAAGTGAATCCAGAGACATGGAAGCAGGTAATGGAGTATGGAATCTTAGAGGGAAGGCAGGGGAGGGTGGGTGGGAGGTAATCAACCAAAGACCTTGAATGCATATATGCATAACCCATGGACTCAGACTATAGGGTCTAAAGGCCTCTGTCGGGAAGATAGGAGTGGACTGAAGGGGGTCAATGGGGGGAATGAGGGAATATGTAATATTTTAACAATAAAGAATTATTAAAGAAAAAAGATTGGAATTTAGAGGATGCCAGGTCTGGAAATAAAAATGTGTGATTCATAAGCATAGATATGGTTTTTAGAGCTCCAGAACTATGTTCAGTCATAAGGAGTTAGTATTAATAGGAATAGGAGAGATTTAAGCCTAAGATACTCCTGTAATTAGCCAAATCCTATTAAAGAGACTCAGAGGGAGTAGTTTGAGAAGTGGAGGAAATTCAGGAGAGTGTGATAACAGTAGTTAAGTGAAGAAAAGTATGACAAAAGAAAGAAGGAACATCTGGGTCACATGCTGATGAGAGATCTGTAATATGCAGAGTGCAGTTGTATCTTTCCATTGGGAAATGTGGAGGTCCTCCATAACCTTGTGGCGAAGTTTCAGGGGAGAGGTTGTGTGTGTGTGTGTGGGTGGGTGGTGGTGGTGAAAGTCTGATTAGAATGGGCTGAAGAGACTGTAAGGTGAGATATTGGAGGCAACAAGCATAGAAAAAAAATCTTTCCATGAGTTTTGCAATGAAATTGTGTGGAGAAATGAGGGAACATGGGATCATGGTAGCATTGTTTTTATGAAAAATTTTATGGCATATTTATATGCTGATGAGAATGATTGCCTAGAAATATGAACACTGTTGTTACAAGCAGGGTAGAGATTGGGGATATTGGAAGAGTAAATGGCTTCCCATGGTTAACAAATTTTAGGCTTGGACCAGCTCTATCATAGTCAGATCAGACTCTTGTTTAAAACAAACAAACAAATAAGCAAGCAAACAAACAAAAACAGATTTTTTTTTGTCTTATGCTAGACCTCCTATGTGTGAGAAAGGTCCAAAATGTTTATATTTTCAAAAGCTCCCCCAGTGATTATAAAGTAGAGCTAGATTCAGGAATGTTTGTTTTAGGCAGAAGACAGTGCTATAAATTTGACTTTTTATAAATTTTAATCTCCTAACTTTAGTTTTTCTTGCTTTTGGAATTCTCCTCCTAAGAATGCCATCAGCATTGGTGAGTGAAGGCTGCTAACAGTTTTCAGAGCCCATGTGCTTTCTCTGGGGATATTAATGGAAGTGTGTGGCTGTAAGTATTTTGTGATTAGAAATATTTCTGTTAATAGTTTAGGAAAATTATTTATCCATTGAAAAGTGATGGTCTTGTGCTTTCTACACTTGTAAGAATACACAGAATTAGTCATGAGATTGCCAAGTCAAATTCAAACATGTTTAAGAAACTAGGGCAAAGGAGACGGTTAAGATTTATACCTGATGTATATAGAGTCTTAGAACCAAGCGAGGTGCTCAGACACCTAATTATTTAGGGAGAATAATACTGTGAAGGGGGACTAGATCTGGAATCCAAAGGCCCAGAGTTTAGTTCTAGCTCTGTAATTTATAGATTATGTTAATTTTGATAAATCTTGTGTATTTCTATGAAAATGAACACTAACCTTTACCTACTTTCACCTTAGTCTTATGAATATCAAATGAGTAGGAAATATTTCACGAGTTAGAAATGACTTACAAATATCTATTTATTGAGATGAATTATGAAAACTAAATTTTGTACACAGAGTTTTATATTACATGACATAAATATGTTGGAAAAATGACTTATCCCACCCCATTATCATTTGTGATGCAAGAATGGCTAATTGATTAAAATGTATATGTATCTACATTGTATATACATTTATATATGCACACACACACATAAATGTATAAATAAGTGTCTAGTTTTGTACAGTATTGTTTGTTAAAGTTCCTCAGGGATTAGAATAATTTTTGGATTATCCTTAAAGAGACTGTGGAAGTTGTATAAGAACCTAGATCCCCAAATTCTCCCCACAGTGGTCTCAAATATGGAGATAAATCTCAGAACATCACTGATGCCTCTCTGCACTGTAGCTGTGTTTCCATCTCTGTCCCACTAATTATGGGCGATAACTACAAATGAGAAAGGGAAGAGAATGATAACAGTAGGTTGTACCATTGCATTTCATGCTGTTCACAAGATGCTTGGAGGTGGGAAGGACAATATTGAACCTGTTCTTGGGTGTAATGTTTCCCAAGGGATATTATTACACAGTAGTGCATCTAGGAGATGGTAACCAGGATATTAGTAGGATTTGAAGTCATGACTTATAAGGATTACATACATAAAGACCATGAAGCGAAGATATGTAGCAGAGAGAAGATTTCAGTAGAATATATGATGTTCTGGTTATTTCAAGGAAGAAGAAGCAGATTTGATGGATTGAGTTTTAAAGGCAGCCCTGGCATGAATAGGAAGTACAATGACTGCAATTATAGAGTCCACACATGAATGTTTCGGCTGCTAATGACTCCAGTTATTGTTATTGTACAAGCAGATGCTATGTGACTGTAGAGCTATTGCAGCAAGATGTAAACATCTGATATGAAGCAGAAATAGATGAGCTGTGTTGTCTTTTCTAGCTTGAACACTTTGTGTCAAATCTAAGAGTATGTGCGGGAGAACTAGTTCATTTTCTGAGTTTTAATGGAAGGTGGGGGAGGACAGAGAGGAAGACAGATGCAAGGAATGGTTGGTTGTGCTAAGCAGTAGGAAGGGTTTTTAGTTTAGTTTAGAAGTTGCCAAGGAATATAATACTTATTTCAATTCTCAAATCCTCAGATAAAGTCCTGGGTAAATATTGTCATTCTGTTGTGATCCAGAGGTCAGAACAGTGTCACTGGTGTAGAGTTTGATCTCTTCTGAATCTAAATGACAGAAAAAATTGTCACCCTCTCAGACTTCCTTAGATCCTCCTTCAAGATCCTTCACTGTAAAATAATAAAGCCCTTGAATGCATAGCTCTGAAGAAGTACTAAATTGAGTGGAAGAAAAAACAATTTAATTTATGGCCCACCTAGTTAACAGTAAGTCTAATTGACATATTTAACAGCTAACTGTGTTCCTAATGGAGAGTTAATGTTTTATACTTTGACTCATAGATTGATGTTGCTGGAAGGAACCTTGGAGACAATTTAGGCCTTTTATAGATGAAGAAGCTGAGGTTCAGGGAGGAAATTTGATGAAAGGCACAGTCTTAGAACTGAGACTGGGAACTTGGATTCCTGCCGTCTTTTGTCTGAGGTGTGCATAACTCTCCACACTTCATATTTGTCTCTTACATTTGCAATTTTCTTTATCACATTTTGAGATTATTATTTTTATATTTTTCCAGAATTAATATTACAGTATTACTTTTAATCTTTTTTAAAATACATTTTTATTGATTTCAGAGAGGGAGAGGGAAAATAGAAACATTAATAATGAGAGAATCATTGATTGGCTGCCCCCTATTTGGGATTGAGCCTGCAACCCAGGCATATGCCCTTGACCAGAATCAAACCTGGGATCCTTCAGTCCACAGGCCAATCCTCTATCTGCTGAGCCAAACTGGCTAGGGCTGCTTTTTATATTTATAGTTTGCAATGAAGAAGAGTAGTGTTTGGGAACTGACTCAGAGGAAAACATCGTTAGGGAAACTTTACCCACCATACCTACTGATATGTAAGAGGGAGATATTAACTAACACAGTATCCCCCAAACTCTAGACATCCGTGTATCTCTTGTGTAATTTTGCTATAACCATGGTCCCTAAATTATTTTGATTTAAATTAACACATTTAACCTTAATCAATAAAAAATTGAAGAAAAAAAAGCATTTTAGCCTTCACATAGTAATTATGTCTGTTTTTTTCTAATATTAACACAATAATTTTACTAGAACCATAATTTTTTAAGGTTTTATTTGGATGTCCCATAAAGTCATTTTGTATACCGTGCTTTGAGAAGTTATGAAGAGGTGAGACTATTTCAACAAATTTTCTGCTTACATAATGAATGATAGTCGTTTCTTCCTCTCAAGCCTTCCCATTTTACTACTAATATCTCAGTAATAAAATAGAAAGAACACCAAATCCTACGTGTGTGTGTGTGTGTATTTTTCTTTCTCTGTGTGGGAATGAAGGAACTATGAAGGATAACTTAAGAAATAATGTTTTAGGAAATGAATGAATCAAGTTACATTCATGCATTGACTAATGATAAGTATCTTCTGACTAGAAAAAGTGATGAAGCATGCGGAAGATACATTTTCTTCCTGTTTGACTATTGATTAGTTGTTTACAAATTCTGATTGGAGATGTCAGATAAGATCAAGTCTGCTTAGAATTTTCTTCCTGTAGTACCACTCACAGTTCCATATGAATATAAATAAACACAGCATTCTAAGTTTCATTTTTGGAATTTGAGTATGTGGTATGGATGCTTTTATATGATGGATGACACTCATATTTGTTGAAATGATGCTTGAGACAACCTATCTCATAGACCTACTTTTTGTGCTTTAGCTCAATTTACCAGCAGAGACACCCATACAAGGTGGGCAAAAATAAGTAGGTGTACAGTTGTGAGAACTCAAAAACAGAATTTATTCTTGTATTATGATTTATTAACTATTGTATTTTTTTCTATATGAACAGCTATAAACTCTTCTTTTGTCCTACCCTATATTGTTTGAAGGAAGAGACAAAAAGCCTTGATTACATGTAAGCCAGAATTTTTAATTCTAATATGCTAGAGGCTCAATTCATGAAATTCATGCAAGAGTAGGCCTTCCTTTCCCTGGTTGCCAACACTGGCTTTCTTCGTGGAAAGGAACCTGGGATCCGGGCTTCCCTCACTGGAAGGACTCCAGTCTAATTAGCATATTATATCTTTACTATTATAGATCAAGGTTATGTAGAATAGGGCTTTCTAACCAGTGTGCATACTTACTGTACCATCCAGCCCTAAAGAGCTGCCTTGTTATTTTACATTAGTGTGGTATAGTAATTGTAATTATTTACAATTGTAATTGTAATTGCAATGTACATTGAATAGTGCTTTGGAGTTTACAAAATACTTATGTGCATCAGCTCTTTTGAGGCACAGCATTTCTGTGAGGCGACTATTTCCCCATACTTCAGGTAAGGAAACTTCACTCCTGCATAAATGTCTGCACCTTAAATAATTGGCAAGTTAAGACTTGTAGTAAAGTTGCTATGTTTTTAATCCAATGAATCTGACTACATTGTAGCTGCCTTCATAATTTCAAATTTCTTAATACATATGCAAATACAAGAACACAAAGACGAAAAACAAATAACATACATACATTTCATAGGAAGCTGTTTATTATTTATTTTTATTATTGAAAGTATTTCAGACGTCCCTTTTTTCCCCTCCATTGGCCTCTGTAGCCCTCATCTGCCCCCTGCCCCAGGACTTCACCACATAATTGTCCATGGGTTATGCATATATTCATAAATCTTCTTTGGTTAAACTCTTTAAATCCATCCTCTCCTACCTTTCCAGAGGCTTCTATGCCTCTGGATCTATTTTGTTAATCAGTTTACTTAGTTCTTTAGATTCCATGTATGAGTGACATTTCCTGACGTGATTTGTGCGTTGTAGTATGAAATGACACACATGTGATCCTTGCCTTCAGTGTGTCACAGTTTTATGAGGAAGGGAGGTATTCATATAAAAACACCCTAATAAAAAGCAGCCTGGAATATGTGTTCTAAGGTAGGTATAGACAAAATTACATGAAAGAATAAGAAACAAAGGGGTTAACTTGAAATGAAAAAGAAACTAGAGAAAGGATTACAGGAGAAATGCAGTTATAATAATGATTCATTTGCATGCCTAAACTTATTTTTTTTAAAGCTTTTAGTTTAAATGCTGGATAGAGAGAAGTGCATAAATCTATGTGTAGCTTGGTATAATTTCACAAAGTGAACACCTCCATGTGGCCATCATGAAGATTAGAAGCAGAACATACCCCCACCTTGGTAGCTCTTGCGCCTCCTTCCAGGCACTACCTTCCCAAGGGCAGCAGTTATCCTGCTCCTACACTATGGATTAGTTTGCCTGTAAAACTTTAAATGAAATATGTCTGGATGTTTGCTCTAATGTTGTTTCTGTGAGATCTATCCATATTGTTGCATGTAGCTGTAGTTGCAGTTTTTTTTTTTTTAATTTTGTTGCTATAGATATACCATGCATTTGTTATCCATTCTACTGTTGATGGCCAATTGGGTTGTTTCCAGTTTATGGTCATACACATACTGTTGCTATGCGTTATCTTCCACCTGTCTCTTTGGGAACACATATATGCAGTTCTGTTGGGAATAGTCCTAGCAGTGGATTTTCTGAGTCATGGAATATGTTTATGCTAACATAGTTTTTAAAAAATCTTTATTGTTGAGGTGATAATAGATGTCCCTCATTTTCCCCCCATAGTCTCCCTCCACCAGGATCCTGCCCCACCCCAGACCTTCACCACCCTATTGTCTATGTCCATAGGTAATGTACATATGCATATCAGATCTTTGTTTCATCTCTTTGTACCCTCCTCATCCCCCCTTCCCTTTGAGAATTATCAGTCTGTTTCATTTCCATGCTTCTGATTCTGTTATTTAGCAGTTTATTCTATTCATTAGATTTTTTATTTGTTTATTTTGATTTTTAGATTCAATTGTTGATAGATATGTATTTGTTGTCATTTTGTTGTTCATATTTTTTTTTATCTTTATCTTTTTCTTCTTCTCTTCTTAAAGAATACCTTTAAACATTTCATATAATACTGTTTTGGCAGTGATGAATTCCTTTAGCTTTTTTTTGTCTGTGAAGCTCTTTATGTGACCTTCAATTCTGAATGATAGCTTTGCTGGGTAGAGTAATCTTGGTTGTAGGTTCTTGCTATTCTTCACTTTGAATATTTCTTGCTAGTCCCTCCTGGCCTGCATAGTTTCTGTTGAGAAATCTGCTAACAGTCATATAGGCACTCCCTTGTAGGTAACTAACTGCTTTTTTCTTGCTACTTTTAAGATTCTCTTTGTCTTTAGCCCTTGACATTTTAATTCTGATATGTCTTGGTGTGGTCCTCTTTGGGTTCCATTTGTTTGGGACTCTATGTGCTCCCTTCTGTTTCTTTCAGCAGGTAGGGGGAGTTTTCTGTCATTATTTCTTCAAATAGGTTTTCAATATCTTGCTCTCTCTATTCTTCTGGCAGCCCCATAATTTGGATGTTGGTATGTTTAAAGTTGTCCCAGAGGCTCCTTACATCATCTTCATATTTTTGGATTCTTTTTTCTTTTTACTCTTCTGGTTGGTGTTTTTTTTTTCTTCTTCCTCATATTTCCACTTGTTGATTTGATTCTTGGGATCCTCTAGTCTACTGTCGAATCCCTGTGTATTATTCTTTATTTCTTTCACTTGTGACATCCTTGTCTCTGAATTTTGGCTGTTCCCGTGTGTGTGTGTGTGTGTGTGTGTGTGTGTGTGTGTGTGTGTGTGTGTTTTCTGTGTATTGGGTAGAGCTTCTATGTCTCCTTGAGTTGATATAATGCCTTTGCGTATGGTTCCTCCCCTATTAGCCAACGGTGAGAGAGATGTTAGCCACATCAGTTCTCTTTCATTGGAGGAGTAACAGTTTCTTATAGGGCCCAATGGCTCAGACTCTCCAATCACCTGAGGTGGACACTCTAGGTGCATCCCTTTGTGGGTTGGGTACACAGTCTTGTAGTTGATACTTGATTTCTGTTGGTGTCACTCGAAGGAATTGACCAATTGTCTGTGAAGACCAGCTGAGAGTACAGTGGGAGAGTTACTGTGCAGGAAACACCCCTGTGGAACAGGACTTGCTTCAGTGCAGATTTGGTGCTTACTGAGTCTGCCCCTGAGCGGGTCAGTTATGGATGTGTAGAGTTGTAATCTGGTGTGGTCTGACACTGACCACTGGATACACTGGCTCTTGGGTTTCCAGGGAGGAGTAAAGGCAGCCACTGCCTGGGGCCAGCCAGCAAGTGCTACACAAAAATCTGCAAATTTCTCCTCTTTGTATCAGGTTTGGAAATGCCCAGACGAGACCCAGCTGTGAAGGAAGGCAGGCTGGTGCTGGTGCTGGTGCTGGATTTTTAGCCTTTTATTGATAGGTTTGGGGCTCCCCAACCCAGCTGCAGCTTGTTTGACAATTTTACACTGAGCAAGGGAAGACCATTCATATGCAAAATCCGCTGCACACAGCTTTTGTGGGTGGGGTTATAAATTGGATGAGGTAAGGTCTCAGGGAATCACCTGGGCAAAGCAAACAGCAATGGCTGCCAGTCAGCCCTGCGATGGGGGAGGTCCCAGCACAGGAACAGTGATCCTTGTGAGCACTTCCATCTAGGAGAAAGCCACCCCAAGATCCTGCCCCGTTGCCAGACAATCCAGTTTCTCCTCATGTGTCTGTGTTCCCCAGAGCCTTGCCCTGGTACTGGAGCTCAGTGAAAGTGGGACCTTGTAAGTTCTTTGTGTGCTGGCCTTTTAAGAGGAGCAGATGGGTCTCCAGCAGCCTCTGTGTCAGTGACCCCAATCCACACTGGGTTTTACAGCCTATAGTTATGGGGACTTCTTTTTCTAGCTCTGGGACCCTGGGTTGGGCATCTGGTATGGGACTGTAACCCCTTGCTCCTCACTGGCAGCCTCCACAGAGAAGATCTCCCTCCAGATTAAAAAACTGGCCCTTGTGGGTGCCGGATTAATCAGTTCTGTGCCTCTGCACCTCCTATCAGTCTCTGTGTTCTTTCTTCTTTAGTTCTCTAGTTGTAGGACTTCCATTCAGCCAGCTTTCTGGTGGTTCTGGATGATGGTTGTTCTATATTTTAGTTGTAATTGTGATGTGGCTGTGGGAGGCAGTGAGTATAGGCATTTGTCTACACTACCATCCTGGTCTCCTAACATAGCTTTTGATGAGAAAAAAACAAGGAGGGCAAGAGACTTGGCTAATAGGGGAGGAACCATTCACAAAGATCCATGGTGTAGTGCAGAGAGAATTCAGAGAGTGATGAGCAATCTGGGTGGCATGAGTATACTGTTTATAAGAGCTCTAGTGGAACATAGATTTTGAGAGACCAGGAAAAAGGGAAGCTTAGAAGAGCTCTGTGCTATTTTATAGAAAGATAATAAAATGAATTAGAAAGACATTTATCTGAACATTACAGGAAAATTCAGTAAGTGTCTTAATCAACTGGATTGATACCTCGCAAATACCAAGAAGTCTGGGCGTAGGCATTTTGTTGAATTTCACCCAAAACTCAACAGAGCCATCCAGGAATTAGGAACTGTGTTTGCTCTGTGGCATCCTTAGCATGTTCCCATTCATCTTCTTATCTGCTACTTTTTAGTTGCAAGATAGTTGCTGTAGCTCCAGATGTCGAGTCTAAGCTCAAAGCAAAGGGTGAGAGAGATGTTAGCCACATCAATTCTCTTTTATTGGGGGAGTAACAGTCTCTCAAACATCTCCCAAACACTTAGTCTCCTTAGTGTGTGACCCCTAGCTGAAAGTGAGGCTATGAAGTTGGGCATAATATTATTAAGTTTAGCTTATATTAATTATAATCCATTGGATCTAAGCATATAATTGCCCTGAAGTACACTGGAACTCTCTTAGCAAAGAGAAGTGGATATTAGATAGGCAATTAAATGAGCCTTCCATAACAATGATGGCCTTGGAATGAAGATTTGGATAGGATAAAGGGTCTTATGTAATATGTGATTTAATTTTACATCCATATAGAAAATTTGAAAAAATTTAAGGAAAAAATTAGCATATCATTTAATTGGATTATTTAAATCTTACCAAGGCCTTTTATTATTACCATTGTTTCTATTAGTATCTCATTTGAGATATGTTTTCATTGATTTTAGAGAGAGAGGAAAAGAGAGAGGAAGAGAAACATCTATGTGAGAGAGAAGCATAGATCAGTTTCCTCCTGTGTACTTCCCACCCGGATATCAAACCTGCCCGACTGGGAATCAAACCTGCAACCTCTTGGTATACAGATGATGCTCCAAGCAACCAAACCATCCGGCCAGGGTGTTTTTTATTATTTTTTTTTAGGGAGATGATGAGGTAGAAAATTATCAGATAATATCTCTTAAAGTGAGGTTGTCCTAGAAAATTATCAGTTACATAAAGTGTCATTTTACCAGCTTTTATACAATAAAGTGAAACCAAAGAACAGGCAGGCATTATGTTCTGCTGCAATTACAGGCAGAGTGGTGTAAAGCGATTTCTATGATGCATAAATTAAAGCATCCCATCATGAGACTAACAGATTCAAAATAGCCCAATTTAGTCTTTCATGTGACTTTATTTCTATCTCTAACCTGCAGTTGTTGATTTCTGACAAATTAATTTGTCATGAAATGAGTTGAGTTAGTGCATAGAAGGAGAACATTGATTCACATGTTTCAAAAACTCATATGTGTGGCTGTAAAGGAAGAAAAATGGTCATATATGTACTTTTTGTTTTAAGTAAGTCAGAAATCAGGTCAGTCTATAAATTGTTTCCTCACAATTTATTCCCTTCCAGCAGCAAAATAAGGCGCTATTCATTAAGGTTCACAAAACATAATCTGTCTCCAGTGGTTACTTATTCATTATTTTGTTTAGAGATAAGGTGGAATATTAATATAGCAAGGGTTAAAGGCTCCTGTGTTGGGTAGAACAAAAGAAAAAACAGAATCACAGAGTCATTTCCAATGTGATAGAGGTAGAGCTAATGGACTGAGAGATTTTCATTTTATGTGGAGTGTGATGAATGTCTTTTCCATCCTAGAAGTTTGGCTCAGGGAGATGAAGAAGAGGGAAGGTAATATGAGGGTGATTCAGACTTCAGTTCAGCAATATTTGTATAACTCTATATTCATATATAATAATAATAATAATAATAATAATGATTATAATCACTAATGATTTGGATAACTCTCTTTCCATATGTGATAAATTAATGGTTATTCCTAATATGGATTGTTTAATCATTTCATAATTACAGTGTCCATTGGCCTGTTTCAAAACAATGTGTAGAACCAATAGAGATATTGCTTTTATCAGGAGGCAGTTAATAGTCAGATTTTATTATTTTGAGGGATGTTACAGATCCAGAATATTAATAGGCTTAGGAAAATAACGTGTGAGGTAACAACCAAAGCTTACAGTTAAAGTAATTGCAGGTATTTGGGGAAGCAATATAGAATATACTTCTATTATTTTGGAGATTTATATCACAAAGTCCAATCGTGTTTATCCATTTTGTAGCCTCATATAAGCACAAGATGTGGCTGAGTGTTCAATAGCCTGACATTCACTAATTCAAAAGATTATTTACTGAGAAGCTTACCGTATACTACTGCTCTAGGTACCGGAGGTAGAGCAATGAATAAATTAAAATGCCTACGTTCTTATAGAAGCACTTTTTTTTTTCATGGAAATTTCAGGACTTCACTAAATTGCTGTGCTTTCTAAGCAGATGAAAGAAAGGGGATAAAATTAGAAACAGGCTTTAGCTAATCTCAACCTAAGAGGTTGCATCTAATATGTGATAGGAATTGTAAGTTCCCCATTTTTAGAGTTACAATTAAATTATAAGTTAATCACTTTAAGTAGTATATGTATTGTCCTACAACACTTGATTGTACATACAATACAATATCCCTCAAAGGGTCCAACAATAACTTGCACAGTAGAAGTAAGCAGTGCAGAGTCCAAATTCGAATGTCTTCAGAGAGAAGTAAGATCAAACAGGTGAGCTTGAGCCCTAGGGTGATGGCCCACAGAACTGAAGCCAAGGACTAGGCTATGGATAAGCACGAAGACGGCATAAGCTAATGTTCCGTGTTTAGGTGTGGTCTTGGAGCGACAGATGGACACAGATCACAGAGTTAATAAATAAACAAATTTAGATCTAGGAAAAGAACAAGTTAGGCATGATCTATACCCAAATTTTGAGTCAGCACTTGGGAAAGTTCCTAAGGGCTGTGACTGTTTCCATCTCACCTAAGAAGAGGTAACCAAATAAATGCCTCTGGATATACCCAACAAGTGAGAAACATGAATAAAGTAGGCTCCCTCTTAGTCAATGGATGAGTTTAGGGAAGTGACAAACAGGAAATTACAGCATTTCCCAAATGGTGAAATGGAGCAGCTGCTACTCAGTTCAGACCGATTGGTTCTAGGCATGAATGCAGGCTCAGTATTACTGCATTATCCAGGAGAAAAAAAAAACAAACAACAACAACCCAGAGATGCAGAAAATTCAGATATTTTAGGTAAAATCTCACAATTTTAATAATTTTGACAATTTAAATGACAAGAAACTAACAAGCAAACGGAAAATCCTATAAAGATGCTCTTGGCTCCTGTTTCCTTTAAGGCGGTCTTGGTCCCAAGTGAAGGAGGCTGTGGTGCTTTGTCAATGGTATAACAAGCTATTTCACCCAGGTTGGCCTAATATCTTAAAAATATAAATTAGATCTCATTTTTCTACTGCTGTACTTCTCAATGGCTTTCTATTTCACCAAGCATAAAGTAAAAACTACTCTGGCTTTCAAGACCCTAAATGATGCTCAGTGCCTACCTCTGCAACCTCATTTTATCCCATTCTTCCCCATGCTCACTATTTCTCAGATACATTATTTTGCTTTTAGTTCCTCAGGCATCTGACATTTTTTTTTTAACATTAAAGGTTTATAATTCTTTATTCTCTCTTCTGGAATAATTTTCCTCACCATGTGTACTCTTTGGAAGGAAGGCTTATTAATCCATCCAGGGATCATCTTTAGCAATATGTTCTTCAAGAGGCTACCACTGATCATCTAATCTTAACTGATCCTTCATGTTACTCCATTTATTGTAAGATCCTCCTTATTTCCCTCGTACCATACATTGATGGCAGTTTGGATTTTTTTAAATTATTTGTTTATATGTTAATTTTCTCTCTGTCTTCTTTGATTTTAAGCTTCCTGAGACTAGGGAACATATCTATCTTGACTACTCCTATGGCTTCAGTGTCTAACACACAGTAAGCATTCATTAAATATGGATGAATGGGCTATTGCATAAGAGGACTGGAAAGGTTTGCGTCATTCATATGTTGAATTGGTGCCTGGCTGGTGTGGATCAGTTGGTTGAGTGTCATCCTGTGCACTGACAGATCGAAGGTTTGATTTCTGCTCAGGGCAAATGCCCAGCTGTGGCTTGATCCCCCAGTCAGGGTATGTGCAAGAGGCAACTGATCGATGTTTTTCTCTCTCTCAAAAAAAAATCAATAAAAATATATTGAATTATACTGAATTCTTTGGACCTAGATCTTCCTAGATGTTTCTCAAATTTAGGTAACACTATATTAATTGCTGCTCAGTGCAATTTAAATTGTTTTATTGCATGTTATAAACACTTATATAAAATAAACTTTTATAGCACTTAGAAAATTATGAAAATATAAAATTACAAATTAACTTAGGAACAAGTCTATACAAAAGGAATTCAATTCAAATGAATAATATTCATTTAATTTATAGGTGATGTTTTGATGACAAAGAATTGCTTCAGTTTCAATGCAGTTCCATATTTAATGTTTCTGTGCATTCATTTTCATACTACTTATGTAGATGGTACAGGTTACATAAGTATATTGAACAGATTTAATACTTTATTAGTTTTCTTTGTTAACTGAAGGTATCCTACTTTATACTTAATCAAATCTCTGCTTGCTAGAAATCCTAAAATCTTCATTTTGATTCCATGTCACTCCAAGCATTTTTTTTCCCACTTGAAGATAAAGTTGACAATGTAGTATTACTGAAACCAACATTAAAATGTTATGTGAACAAGTTGCTGGAATTGAGGCCAGAGAAATTTTTTATTGCACATTTGCTGTTTATTCTTACTGTGAGTGAATTATTGCAACAATGTAGGCTCAAAGCTGGGATTTCTGTGATACATCTATCTCACAGCAAAATAAATTTTTTTCTTATTTCAGAAACACAAGAACTTTTGAGTTTTCAAAAGTCACCTAATTACTACATTTTCCCTCTATTTGAACTAAGACAAACTATTGTTCATTTGATGCCTGATGATTTCATCTGAACTTTACTAGGAGTGGAACAGATCATAATAAAAACTAACGACATTGGTTCCAAATTTTTTGTGTCAATATCATTTGTAAATTAACCAGATGGCTCAGAATATGTCTAACTGCAAATATATAGATAAATGTACATACATACATAAATACATATTTATATGTAACATGGATATATATATATATATATATTGTTTGTGTTTATATATATAAAATATAAATTCTCATAAATACTTTCTAAATCACCCTTCCTATAATGGGAGAAACAGTGTATTAGGAGTCCAACTGTGTTTCAACGCCTGGATCTAGGTATTGACAGTGGAAGGTAAGGCTCTAGACCAGTCTTGAAATATGTAGGCTTAAATAGAAACATAAATAAGAGGGTGAACTTTCTATAGTAAATGCATTTTTGTCTTTGAACTGAGGTCTGGTCTGGGGAAGGGCCAACAATTCTGGGGACACCATCCATATGGGTTTCAGGAATTGTGTTTTAGGAGATGTCATTCACATAAATACAATATGGACAGTGTCCCCTGGAGCTGTGCAAGGTGAGTCTGTCCAATCAACAGCAAGAATGTACAACCATTCATCCACCTCTGTGGTGATGGTCCTCTCCTACTACTCAGAAAACCCTGTACTTTTCCCATAAAATGAGAATTCCCTCCCAGACATATTCACATTCTAAAGTTTTCTTGTCTATATAATAAATATTTAAGATCATAGAGTAATGACTGTATAACAATAGGCTGTATTTTGCTTTTTGTGGGGAAATGTAAGAAGTGATCAGTATCACACTTTTATTTTATGTATGCTTGAATTTATAGTAGGCTAAGGGCATGTTCTAAGAGTGGTCGGCAAACTTATTAGTCAACAGAGCCATGTATCAACAGTACAACGATTGCAATTTCTTTTGAGAGCCCCAAATTTTAAACTTAAACTTCTTCTAATGCCACTTCTTGCAAATTGACTGGCTCAGGCTGTGATATTTTGTGGAAGAGCCACACTCAAGGGGCCAAAGAGTCGCATGTGGCACGTCAGCCTCAGTTTGCTGACCACTATTCTAGAGAAATAAAAAAGATGGCTCTTTTTTAATATTCTTATTGATTTCAGAGAGGGATAGAGCGATAGAAACATTAATGAGAATCATTGATTGCCTGCCTCCTGCACGCCCCCTACTGGAGATCAAGCGTGCAACCCAGGCATGTGCCCTTGACCTAAATCAAACCTGGGAGGTCCCTTCAGTCCACTGAGCCAAATCAGGTAGGGCAACAAATGGCTCTTTTTATAGGGGAATGGAATGACCTCCTTCAGATTAAAAGAGCATCTGAGAGTTGGGCCTTCTTTTGCATGGAGATCAGAATTTGGCATCTCTGTGGTGGTAACAGAGGGTGCTCACTCATGGACACACTTGCTCTTTCTCCTCAAGATGCCCTTCATCTGTTCTCCCCAAGATGCCCTTTATCTTCCATCCAATAAGAACAGACTAGTTTGCCACCTCATCTACTTAACCAGGCTCTGTGGGTATTCTTCATTTCTATTAGGGATACCATCAGTTCTTCATTCTGCTAGTCTCAAATTACTGGATTTACCTTTGATGCTTGACTTCATTGTTCTTTGATATTGATTATCCACATATCGTTAATACTTTTTTAGAGTGTATATTATGTTACAAGTGACTTACTAAGAATGTAATGTTTTTCTTATACAGTAAAACGGTCGAAGGTTTAAGTTTTGAACTTATTCATAGTTTGACTTTACAGCTCTTCTTATTTCTCACTGCTGTCCAGGCAAGAGCCCATGTGATTGTTATATGAGTGCTTCTCTGCTTCTGCCACATACAAAATAATTTTTTTCTCTCAATTGCTGTATCTATTTATAGATAGATATGGATATAGATATAAATATAGATATTGGTATAAATGAATTAGATATAGGTATAGCTAGAGATTATAGAGATAGAGATGGAGATGGAGATAGAGATAGAGATACTTACAGTGGCTTTTTACATCCTCTCTGTTAATCCAGATACTATTTTCTTTCAAGCTATGCCTCAACCACACTTATGCCTGTTAGCAATTGATACTGAAATGATCATTCCTCAGTGTGAATTCTTCTTATCCTTTACATATACAACATATAACACTAATTCATTCTTGTATTTCAAGAGCCTTTTTTTTCATTCTATTATTTGTGTATATAAATTGAACTGATATTTGCTAAATACTTATTTGTGTATTACCTCATTTAGCATCCTTAGATAGAACCTCATCAGACATAATTTTACCCTCAAAGACTTCACAGTCTACTAATAAAAATATGTTTTCACATGTAGCCATTATTTGAAGTTTTTGTTTTGTTTTTAAGGGTAAGCAAGTGCTATCTAAAGGGCAGTAGAAGTTGAGAAAATGGGAGATTACAACTAGTGATGGTATGTAAGTCCCCATGAAGAAGGTGGCATTTGGAGTGGGCTTTGAGACCTGGGTAGATTTTAGAAAGGCAGAAAGGGAATCTTCTTAGAGGAAGAATAACTAGAACAAAGGCATTAAGGGGGCTCTTTTTGAGGAAGGCAGAGAGCAATGGGTGTGGAAGAATACAGGTCTGCAAGTGCATTTCCAAATAGAGATTGTAAAGATGAGTCAGAAAACATAAATTGAAGGCAGGTGTAGGTTGTACAATGCTCTAAATTCTATTCAAAAGTATTTAGACTTTATTCTTTAGACAATGGAAGGTTGAAAGCTATGACTATGGGCATGAATCAACCAGTGTTTCCAATCAGGTTAGATGCTATTCATTTTGAAGAAATTATAACTATGTAAATAATAAAGAATTTGTTAAGCTCTTTCCCATGATCTCACTTTTGTCCTCTGAATAGATTCTGAATATTACATTGTTATCTTTTTCTTTTGCTGCTGAGGGGAGTAAGCCTCACAAAGTTTAAGTAGTCAGCACAAGGTCATACAGCTGAAAGACACAGAGTCAGGAATTTAACCATGTTTTAGGATTCATATTCTGTGCTTTACTTTTTTTTAACCATGAAACTTGTCCTCTTCTCACTTTAATTTTTAGTTTTCCAAAAAAAGTTTAGATTTTTATTTAATAAAATAGTTTAAATATGCAAATATGTTTATATATCTTATTTTTCTCATGTATTTTTTGCTCAATTCCTTTTGGATACTAAAATACTAAGGATGTAATCTCTTCTATGCTTGAGGTTCAAGACCCACACATTGGTTAACTCTAATGATCCCTGAAACGAGGTACAGCATTCTCACTATTCTTGGCATTGATGAGGTTGGTATGTGATAATGACATAGGACTAAGCTCTTAAGCCTGGAAGAACCCTTTAGTGGCAACTTCTAAAGTCATACTACCTTCTTCAGAGGGCCCCTTTGAGTCTTCATATTTGGGCCAATAAAAATATGCTCAGCATGCTTTAAGAATAATTTTCTTGGTCTCTGAGAAGTGTAGACTCTGAGAGGAATTGAACTACAAATGTGGTGTAGTGGTAGGAATGCTTTTCACTAGAGTTTACAGAAATTACCACTCTGTATGGTTTAAACACCAAGGAGATTATCTGGCTCATTTTACTGAAGAAATCCAAAGGGAGATCAGACTTCAGTGTTGGTTGGTAAATTGGTATAACTTTCTCAGAAAACCCTCCAAAAAACAACTTGGTTTTTCTTCCTTTGCTCAGCCCATCTGATGAATTGTTGGCTTCATTCTTAGGTTCATTCCACCCATGGCCATAGATAGAATGCTGCCTGAGGCAAATTGGGATCATACCCAGTAGGATAGTTGGGTACCACTGAATAAAACATTTAAAAGTCTCCCTGGCCACAGAACTTTCATTCATTCATTGGCATATACTTAATTTACCTTAAACAAATGAAATGGGTAGGATTACCTTGACTGATGTAGATGAATTAGGATTTTCCCCTAAAGTTGGGGTATAGTGGTAAAATCTAGCAAAACAAAAGGACTGCTGTTCAATAGATATCGAAAAGAAGACCGTGTCTTCTATATATCAGGATAACTGATATTTTAACCCTTTCAAGCCATTTATACTTTTTCCAATTTCAAAGATATTTTTAAAATTTATGTCAACATACTTTTATATGAAATTTATGTTGGAGATTTCTGATGTTATCATTACTCAGCAAATCCTAGAAGCCATTGAAGTGAAATTCCTGTTATAAACAGTATTCTGAGCTAGACATGCAGTGAGTGAAAAATGTCATCATCATTCAGCATCAGTTACTTCATTTGGAGGGAGGTTAAATTCAGCATGTTTTTTCTGAAATATAAATTTAGCATATGAAGCATTAAATAGTGCAACTCTCTTCCCTGCTCCCTGGTTACATCTAACTAATTATAATGCAATCTCCTTTGATTTAATTTTAAGTAGATAGTGGAGTAATTAATCTGTATTAGCACAACATGTAGACAAAGAAAACACTTTGATCAATCAATAGCAATTGAAAATGTCAAAAGATAATGCAATTAAGCTGTTTTGGATTCCCTAAGTTTCAAATGTTTTGTGCAATCTTTTTTAGAGTACATCAATGACAGAATCTCTCCATGACTTTTGCTATGT
Organism: Antrozous pallidus; assembly: GCA_027563665.1. Classification (NCBI taxonomy): domain Eukaryota; kingdom Metazoa; phylum Chordata; class Mammalia; order Chiroptera; family Vespertilionidae; genus Antrozous; species Antrozous pallidus. The sequence continues at coordinate 51,868,752 of CM050514.1, read as the reverse complement.
TCCATATTACCAATTATTGGGACTCTGGGAAGGAACCTTTTATGCTGATTCAGTTTAGGAAGAGTTGAAAGAGCTTTCTTACTGTTTCCCCATTGTGAGATACTCCTCTTCTGCATTTAGTCTTTACTCCACTTAATTAGAAACTTTATTTGTGCAATTCCTGGTTCTTCAATTATTTCTATAGTTGGCAGCACCATTTGTTTCAGAAGCCCCTTCGAAGACAGGACTACCTCCTCTATTCATCAGCATAATCTTTCCCCATGGGCCAGCACAGCAATCATATGTCTTTTCTACACTGAGTAACTTCCTAAAATTAGTCATGGGCTCTCATACTGACACTCAATACCTTAATTGTGTCTAGAGGAGAACGGAAGGAGAACTTAATTGTGTCTAGAGGAGAATGGATTTTATGGGGAAGGGTGTAAAGAATGACAAGGTTCCTTTGCAATGTCTCATGATTATTTTTCTCTTTATTCTGCCATTATCGTCATCAATATTTAAAACTGAGATTACTTCAGTTAAGTTGTCATTAGATGCTTTGATTCCTTTTCTTTATCTTTATTCCCACAGAAATAATTCAACCTGTTGGTGCCAGTTGAGTATTTCCATAATACTGATGTCCTCTCTGCTATTATTTTTCTATGATCTGCATGACAACCCAGAAAATCCATCTCCCTTCTTTTTCCTAATTCAGATTCTATCTGTCTTTTAAGTCCAGCCTAGCTCATACATTTGCTACCCACTGTTTCCCAATACTCTAGACTAGTGGTTCTCAACCTTTTTAATGCTGCGACCCTTTAATACAGTTCCTCATGTTGTGGTGACCCCCCAACGATAAAATTATTTTCGTTGCTATTTCATAAACTGTAATTTTGCTACTGTTAATGAATCTTAATGTAAATATCTGTGTTTTCCGATGGTGTTAGGCTCTACAACAGCAGTTCTCAACCTGTGGTCACGACCCACAGGTTGAGAACCGCTAGCATGGTCACCTAGAACAATCGGAAAACACAGATATTTACATTGCGATTTATTAACAGTAGCAAAATTACAGTTATGAAGTAGCAACGAAAATAATTTTATGGCTGGGGGTCACCACAAGATGAGGAACTGTATTAAAGGGTCGCAGCATTAGAAAGGTTGAGAACCACTGTTAGACATTAATAAATTCTTGAACTTATATGCTATATAATTTTTAGGATCTTCACAACCCATATTTTTAGTCTTCAAATAGACCATCTTGCTCTTTTTATAAACATTATGTACCTTAATATTCTGGGGAGTGGGGATATAATTTTACTTTTTCAATCCCGAAAACTGATGCAAAGGAGGCACTCAATTAAAATGGACTGGATGAACCAGGCAGCATTATTTTGAGAATATAAAACTAGGTTAATAGATTGATTCCTCCCATTTTACTCACATCCAACATTAGTTTTTATTTGATTTGCTCTATTGGTGGAAAACAGAAGAGTTTATTAGGCTTTTAAAAATTACTTTTTTTTTGGTAAAAAATAAAGTAATGCTTAGTCTCCCACAATTATTTTTTCAGTTGTACAAATGATTAAAGATGTTGACTAAATCTGTGTTATTGACTCCACTGTCTTTACCAGGGACTGGGACTTTGAGCAAGTAGACTGCACCAATATAGCCTTCTGCAGCCTTGAAAGAGACTTGGAAGTGGAATAATTCCATTTACTTACTGAATAGTTCTCTTTATTTATTTATTGTACAATTCCCTTTATTTTAAGGAGAATGGGGAGAGGGGAGACTCACAAGCACTGCCTGTTCAAAAGAGAATGCATTTCCTGCATCCTGCAGAAGAGGAAATGAAAGGGAAGGAGAATAGAACTTCGACATCTATCAGATGGAGGTCTGACAGTGCTCTTCAAATAACATGCCTTTTTTAGGCTTCCATATTTTGATCAATGTGCACAGTCAGGGGGTTTATTCTGTTTTTTATAATGTCTGTTTTACAGAAAGTGGGCTGAGCAGGTTCTGAGTAGAGGAATTTGTACTAAGAATAAAGATATGTAGCATAACATCAGGACAGTGTAAATGAAATGGATGCTTACTGGAATATGGGAAAATGTTTCTTTTGAGTTTACTCAACTCTTCATCCAGAAATAGTGACCTGATTCTGAAGAGCAACTATATAGATATTGTGATATTAGTAGAAAGTGTATATATATATATTTTTTCTACATTTTCTTTCAACCATTTTTCACTTTTCAATTACTTCAAACATGCTGTTACACAGTCTAGTAATTGAAAATTATGTCTTAATTACAGCAAAATAGAAAATTATTAATATAAAATAAGATATTTATCTGACAAGGAAGTTGAATAGTCTCTTTGAAAAGTGTTACTTAGGAAGTGGAGATGAATGTTGAGATTCAAAAATCTGTACATTTAGCCCAGGCAGTATGGCCTGGTGGTTGAGTGTTGACCCATGAACCAAGCTGTCATTGGTTTGATTATCTGTTAGGGCACATGCCAGGGTTTTGGGCTCAATCCCTGGAAAGGGGAGGCAGCTGATTGATATTTCTCACTCTTCCTCTTCTTTTTAAAAATCAATAAAAATAAAATCTGTACATTTATATAACATTTAACTTTTACACGTAACTTTAACCTAAGTTTTTTTTTTTTTTCATCCAAACCCCAAAAGACTATTATTGGTTAGGAGAACGTATTGTTTGATTGTATAGTTTGGTGTGAGGGCAGAGTATTGGATAAATTCCTGGCTTTAACACTATCTGCAAGACTGTAGGTAAATTAGTTAACCTGACTTAATAAGACTCAAGTTTCTTGTGGGTAAAATGGAGATAATAGTAGTATCTACTTCTTGGATTGTTGCAGTGGTACTTGCAAATAGTAAGCACTCAATATGTATTTTCTGTGAGAGGTTAGATAGGGCAAAGATGTTAGGTTAAAAGGTCAAAAGACTTATTCCAAATCAGAGAACTAAAATGGCACCAGGTCTCAGGCCCATAGCCTTCAAAAGATATTTTAATTTTGTCAAGCTTTTGCAGAGCTAACTATAGAATTTTGGCCTACATTTTTCATAAGCCAGTGGGATAAAAGTGTTGCCTATGGTTGCCCATGTGTGAAAACAGTGATCAAGAATTGAATCAAGTGTCTATATAAAGTACAGTCACTTAGCCCTTCATTAGGAAGCACCAGAATGTCTGTTTGTGAGAGCTTTCTATTCTGTCATGAATTCGAAGGATAATTTATCAAACATAAGAGCTTTCTATTCTGCCACAAACTTGAAAGGTAATTGATCAAATAGCATATTCAACTACTAATAGCAATATGTGATTTCAAGTGAAGTTTTAATGATTCAAGTTCAGTTTTTCTACTGTTAATACTTCTTAGCTAATTTTTCACACTACTAATACATCAAATTACCTTGTGTATACTTCTAAGCCAGTCTTGACTTTTCCTCTCTCCTTGCCCGCACTCTTCATATGCATAACTGTCATACTCGTAGAGACTTGAACTATAATATAAATGAGTTTAATGCTTAAATATAAATATAATTATGTTACATGATCATTGGGAATAATGCATCTTGTATACTGGTAATAATTTCAGCTATTCTAACATCATTTCTACTCACTCTTCATCTCTGTTAATACAGGTAAGTAAACACTGTAAAGCACTACTATAGGATTTTCTTTGTTATTTGGAAGACTTTGAGATAGAAGCATCCCGGTTGTGTTTCCAGATCCCCTCTTCAGTCCCTTACTTCCTTCTACCTGGGAGACTGACTTGTGTGAATTATTCTTGGTGCTCCTGTCTACTCTGGATGCCTATTGAGTTTGCCCAATGCAGAGACTTGTGAGGAGATGGAATGGAGAAAGAGTGGAATCAGATATTTATTCCTTTACTGCCTTTTCTGTGAAGCCATCTCTAGCTAGCCAGGATAGAATGTCACTACTTGTTTCTGAATAGCCTGCTTTACACAACTTTCTCTCCTTCTGAGTTTGAGTAACCTCTCTCTTTTCTTATCCCTTCAAGCTAGTACAGCTCTGCTGGAATTAGCCCTGAGTTCTTATACTCTGCTTGTAGTTACCCTACATATTGCTTTCCTTTCTGTAATTAGTCCTTCTGAAAGTAAAACCTTCTCAAATTAGGAATCTAAAAAAGAAACAAAAAATATGTGTGTTTTGGGGGGATCCAGTCTGATACCAGTTTTAGTCATTCAAAACCTTTTATTGACACTTGCTTATATATGATTCCAATTATATTACTCCTACATTCTTGGGCTTATTCAATGGCTCCCTATTGCTTTCAGAATAAAGATAATCTAAGCCCATTTACAATTTGGCTATAACCAGTCTTCCCTTCTTTCCTCTCACTAACCTCCTCCTTAAAGCATTTATTCTAACAAAACTATATATAACTTGACAGGTGATCCCCACAGCCAATGTTTAGAAGATCTTTATCCAGTTTGGTGACACTGTATCTGTCTCAGTGTTCAATTTCAGGTGCCTCCTCACCTTGAGCTTGGCTTTCATGGAGATCAACTAATTCTATTTCTCTGATGTTTGATGATAGTTTGGGGAGTTCATAGATTGTAACATTTGATGACTTCCTAAGTTCTGTTGTAGCAGGTGTCTATTTATATCTATCCACCATCTGTTTGTCTATCTATCTATCTATCTATCTATCTATCTATCTATCTATCTATTTACTTTAATAATTTTAGGCTTGCAAGTAATGAACTGGAAGAATGTTTTATGTTTGTTCAATCAGGATAATGTTTCAGACACATAGAAGCTGTGTTATGTTCCTATAGACTTCTCTGTCATAAGAGCAGATTCTGTAGTTATTTGTAATCTTTCCATTTCTTTGTCATTAAAAAATTATGAAGTGAAACTATTGGGTCTAGATTAACTGTGCCTATCCTAATGCTAGCCTAATCCATGATCACTCTAGGGACTCTGGCTTGTTCTGGTTAGTTTAGTTTTACAACTTCTCATTAATGGGTAAAAACATCATAGAATTTATATTTCTGCATTTATTTAAGTACTAGAGGCCTGATGCATGAAGATTCATGCAAGAATGGGCCTTTCTTCCCCTGGCTTCCAGCACCATCTTCGCTCTGGCTGAAGCCACCTTTCTGTTCCAGCCTGGCGCTGCCTTTCCACCTTCCCACACTGCCCAGTCTGGAGCAGCTGGGTTAGTGAGGAATGCCTGCATCATTGCCGTAGCGATGACACAAGCATCCTGCCCTGCCCCCAACCGCTTGGCACCTGTTTATGCAAACCAACTGAGCAAATTTGTTGGATTAATTTGCATACTCACTCCTAATCGGCTGGTAGGTGTTGCGAAGGTACAGTCAATTAGTATGTTATGCTTGTATTAGTGTAGATTTCTGGAAAAGAATCTGGAAATAGGCTTATATTTTAGGTCATCTAAGGTTTGCAACCATGATTTTTGTTTCTCCTTATGTCCTTTATTGGAAGCTACACAAGTTACATCTTTTATAATTGCATCATTTAATTTATCATTCTTTTGCCTCCTGATCACTGAAATTACAAGCTCTTCTGTGGGTCGGGTGGAAGCTCAGGAACAACCCATCCTCACTGACTTCCAGCTAGACCAGACCACTCATGTAGGTTCTCTAACAGGCTCTCAGCAGTGTCATATTTTATAAGCCAAGAACTTGGATTTGGATCCGTTTGAACCCATTTAATGCTTTGCTCTATGTTTTCTTTAGAAAACCAAGGGGTGAGCCTGGCTAGCGTGGCTCAGTGGTTGAGTTTTCACCTATGAACAAATCCTGATTTGATTCCCAGTGAGGGCACATGACTGGGTTGCAGTCTTGACCCCCAATGTGGGGTGTGCAGGAAGAAGCTGATCAATGATTCTCATCATTGATGTTTCTATCTTTCCCTCTCTCTTCCTCTCTGAAATCAATAAAAATGTATTTAAAAAAATAAAACAAGAAAAACCTCCACTAGGGGTTGAACATTACTTTAATTCTAACTGTATTCAATAGCATTTTAGTTATAAATGCAGAGCTTCCAATTTGAATCTATTTAAGTAAAGAGGGGATTTTTATAAATATACTAGAATTGCTCACAGAAAGAGGTTATATATGGGACTTCAGGGACTTGGCAAAGGACTCAGAAGCCCTCAGAACATTCAGTCACGTCTATTACTCTGTTGGCTTTGTGTTTGCCCACCCCCTCCCCCTGGCTGTTTGTGTATGGCTGCAGACTGTTGCGGCTGTGAAGCCAGAAAAAAAAAAAGGTGGTAGTTTTCTTCATCCATTTTAGTATATGAAAATGTAACATGGAGGTATCATCTTGGGTCATATTCCTATTCTCTATGGCAGGGAAAATGGGTTGCTATGATTGGCAAAATCTATAGTATGTGCCTAGTACTGTGTCCTAGGAGGCCAGAGCCCTGTTACTGGGAGCTTAATCACTTCCCCCTAAGAGGGATGGATGTTGCTGTTGGAAGTAGAGAACGGGATTCTGAACTGACAAAAACAGCAGATGTCCACAGCATAAAGGGATACTATTTTTTAAAGTTTTAATTTCTATATAAACAAAGCCTGTTTTATCTTATTGCAGTTAAATTCATTAAAAACATTTATTGAGTACTTTCTTTGTGCCAGATTATAAAAAAGATAAATGATATGTTCTGTACCCTTAAATTTAAAAAATATGTAAAATTTCAATAATTTACTCTATGTGCTGGGTAACAAAGAACAACAAACCTCAGTGGCTTAGGAGAGTCAATATTTAATAGATACTTGCATTCCATGAGTGCTGCAGGTCATGTGTCCTAAAGTCAGCGTAGCTCCATATATCCTTTTATCCTAGAACCAGTGCTGAAAGAGTAACCCCAGTGTGAGACGTGACATTCTCCTGGTGAAGGGCAAGAGCAAGAAAGCTTGAGTCAAACACTTACTGAAATTTGCTTAATTAATTGTAGCAAGCACCTGCTTACAATTCTCTTGGCCGATGTAGGTCCCATGGCCACACCCAGAACTGAGGCCATAGGGACGTGGTCTTTTCCCACAATGTATGACAAAGGACATGGCAGTGAGTGGAGCTGTATAGTCCTGATATAGAGAGGGGACAAATGATTGAGGACAATGGCACAAAGTACTTCACTTTACAAAGCAATATTGTTTTTACTCTTGTTCTTTGGTATGTCTTTGAAATAATAAGGACCATCACTTTTCTTTAGAGTAGATAGAGATTAGACAGAGTATAGTCAGCCTACCTAATGTCACCTCTGTGTATGTATAGTTTCCTGTTTTCATCACCCACGTATGCAGGCTTTGATGACTGCTGTGCCCTCTAATAATCATTTCTCATGATGAAGGACTTTACGTAATGTTAGTTTGTCTAGAAAACCGGTTGGAAGTAGCCATGGGATGTCAGTAAAAGCAGACATAAACCAGTCTCAGGTATTCCTAAGGTTAAGTCAAATCTCAGCAATTTGCAGGGTGAGGTGTGGCTGAAAATTTCTCTTTAATGCTAAGTTTCAGTCAGTTCAAAAGCATACTCTGTGTCTTCAGTTTCTTATGCTCAAACAAATATTTATTCATGTATTGAACACATACTTAGAGTCAGGATTAAAAAAATGTGTAAACTCATAAGCGCTGCAACTCAAAGAAATCACAGCAAGCAGAGTAAAATGCATGTAGATTGTAGACTCCCCCCCACCCCCAAGTACAGAAATAGCAGTAAAAAGAGTATAAATCTCTCTGGAGCTTGGCATGAGAGGGCAGGCGTGGAGATAGGGAGAAACTGCCTGGCACAGGGGATACTGGGGCAGACTTGTGAACGGCAAATAGGTAAAAACTGAATTTTTTTGCTCAGGAAGTACCACGTAGGGGGGATAGCCAATAAAGACTTAAAATTATAAAGACGGAGACTTTTTTGTGTACAAACACCCTTGGTAGGAATAAGAAAGCTATTTTAGAAGGTGAGGAAACAGAACGGAGGAGCCACACAGATGAGAGCAAGAGAGCTTGAGGGAGGAAGATGGTCTTCCTTTCTGGAGGAAAGCGTGTTGATTACTTTTCCTCTCCTCTCATCTCCTCTTTCCTCTTTGGATGTCCTTTAGGAGTTTTAGGTTATTGGCCTTTTGGGAGTTCCTGGGAGATTTTTACGTCTTCAAGCTTTTATTTTGGAGGCCCTGAGCTGTGGGCTTTGAAGATGGTAGAAATCAAAGGGAGACAAAGCCAATTAACACCATGGGATGGCATCCAGGTTCCATGTGAAAGGAAGTGTTATTAAAGGAAACATTCTGTTTCATTCTCATTCTTGGAGCCTACACGATGATGTGGCAAGAGAGGCGTGATGGGAGGTCCATTCCTGTACCGGCAACAAAGGGTGCAGTGTCTAAGGCAGATCTAAAAACATTAATGAAGCCAAATAATATTCATATGCCTTTAATTATCAACACATGCAGGCAATTCTAAGCAGTGCCAGAGATAACATACTTCTATTAAAAAGTCTGCTGCAGTTGCTTATTGTAAAGTTTTAAGAATATATATATATATATATATATATATATATATATATATATACACACATATTTCAAATTAGCTCATTTAAAATTACTTATACTTGAATTCTACACGGGTACTGACTTGGAGATCTCTCAGTAGCATAGTCAGCTCTAGATACCTGTACACTCAGAGCTGCCCGTGCTCATTTTAAGAGTAACTTAGCGATGGCTCAGAAATACCAGCTGGCTTTGGGTGCAGCTTGTGCCGACATATTCCTGCATTTATAGAGTAGATTTGAAATAAATAAAAGTAACACAGAGTTTGTAAAGATGAACAAAAACTGGATTTACTTCATTTCTATGATCACTTGGAGAGGTTCTGTGCCCAAAATGGCATAAAGTGAATTAGAATGCAAAATATGGTATACGTTTTTTCCTTTTCTAAGTACATGAATGTAATTATTTTATTTTTATTATTGTATTATTTTTATATTTTTACTGGCTTAATTGTACATAGGGGTCAATAGAATAACATTTTGCTGTTTGCATTTTTTCTATGGTTACTACTAAAAATAATCGTGTGGCCTAGGGGGGCAAATTTTTATAAAATCTACTCTAGGTGTCAAATGTACCTGGCTCCTAAAGCTAGGACAGAGGCACGTCCCAGGACAAGCTCTGTCCCAGGGATGAAGACTGTGCTTCTGAGTGAAACTTCTTCGAGGGGGCCCAGCTCTGCAGCTGGAGCAAGGCTATGGAGCATCCAGTCCCTGCCAGCACTGGTCCTGGAACCAGCAATGTGCCAAAGAGCCATACATTCTAGTAGGGAGAGAGAGGAAATAATCATGTAAAAGAAAAGACTTTAAATGAAAACACGGAATAAAATAGCATGGGGTGTAACAAGTGGTGGAGTGAAGGTAGTTGAGATAGGGGGTCAGGCAAGGTTTGGGGAGTGGTGCTATTTGATGAGCAGCAGCTCAATGAACATGCGGAGAACAGTGGCCAGTAGGCTTTGTTTGCCCAAAAGATGGAGAGAAGGCCTCAGGGGCTGGAGCAAAATGAACATGAGGAAAGAGGATTTATTTTCTGTTGTTGTCAGAAACTGATCTTATAGAGTAGGGGTGAGGAACCTTTGTCCAACAGGCTGTGTGAGGCCCGAGCAATCATTTGGTCTGGCCCTGCCAAGGCATTAAGGGGTGAGTTAAATGTTTGACCAAATAGAACAGCTAATTTTTAAGTTGATAATTTTGTAAGGCCTGCGAACGATGTTATACATATTCAAATGGCCCTTGGCAGAGAAAGGTTCCCCACCCCTGTTGTAGAGGCCGGGAAGAATAACAGATGAGCTCTGCTGATCACCATATCCTTGATAACCATCAAACTCCCCATTATAATGACACATTTCATAGATCTAATGTTGGATTTTCAAAGCATTGTAGTGCGATTATACAATTCTTACCTGACACTTTGAGTTGAAAGGTCTTCAATGCTGAATTTTAAAAAGTCTTTACTGCTCTTAAATTTTTTTGAGGCTTTGCATGACAAGTTTAATATGGGTAAAACTTTTATTTTCAAATTTATTTTGTCAGCAGCCCTTTTATTATTTCGCTGACTTTTTATACATTACCTATATTTAATTTTACCTCAAGTGAGGAAATTAGAATAAATTGTACTCTTTGATTCATCACACATTATCTTCTTGGTTGAGTGAAAATGCTCTCATTTTATTTATCCTAAAATATATTTTCTCTTTATATGTAATTTTCACTCCTATTTCCCTTTTCACCATGATATGCAGGATTTGACACAGGCTAAATATATACATATATCTTTTAAACACATATAAATTGTAAGTAGTTATGTGCTATATGTTAAGTCTAGGACAGTGGTCTGGGAGTAGAGTTTCTTTCAAGTTTGAGCTCTGCCATTATCCAGCAATGAGGCCCTGGGCATGGGGTAGTTTGTAGTACGCATAGTATGCCTATCTTTTACAAAAGTACATAAACACTAAAGGCCTTTTCAGCTCCTATTTCTAAGAATTTACAATAATTCTATTTCTATAAATTTACAATCACAGTTACTCCTCTTTTAAATGATAAGACGAACAGAGATCTTCTCCTCTGTGGAAGTGGCTGTGTTTCCCGACACAGTAAATGGGAGGTAGCTAACATGTAAATGCTTCTTCACTTCATGAAGGTGCTTGTAACATAACATAATCTTCCACGATCTTCCCTTCAGTAAATACTGTTTTCTAGATGTCCTATCACCCACTCTGCTCAAAATCTGCTACCGGTAAAGTAATGCTGTGCTGCCACCCTGTGGCTTATTGTAGGTACTGTAAGGCCAGGAAACACACCTTTAGATATGGGAGATCCCTCATAACTCACCAAAGTGAATCCCTTTGTTAATAAGGAAATTGATGCCCAAAGAGGGACAGTGACATTCCCTGTACTACTTAGTGGTAGAAGGAGAAACAGACCCAGGACATTAATTTGTCAGACACTTATAACAAAAGGAGCCCGACTAGCATGGCTCAGTGTTGAGCCTTGACCTGTGAACCAGGTCACAGTTTGATTCCTGGCAGGAGACATGCCCGGGCTGTGGGATCAGCCCCCAGTGTGGGGCCTGCAGGAGGCAATTGATCAATGATTCTCTCATTGATGTGTCTGTCTCTCCCCTCCTCTCTGAGATCAATAAAAATATATAAAACAGACAAACAAAAAACTAGGGGAAAGGATTCCAAGACTTTTGAATAACTGAAAATATTCTAATAATCTATTTGGAGATTTTCCAATAGAATATAAAGTGGATGTATTATGTGCTTCATTTTGGCTCTGTGTGTGCATGAGTGCTTAAGCGCCTGTCTCAGGGACACTGAGACTCTCCACACACTCTGGGGTCCACTGTGCAGACTCAAGGTTCATCGTGCTCACCACTGCAGTCCATTGCAGAGAGATGATACACAACAGGATCCACCTGGAAAAGACAGGTGGCGTCTATAAAAAGCCGCAAACAGGCCTCTAGTGCCCTCTCTGTCCTGGGAGGGAACACACCCAGTCTGTCTTCCTCCAGCAGAGAAAAACACAGTAACCTGCTGCCACTATCCTGGATTTTACTGTGGGACGGGTCACGGAGGAGGCTCCCTCTGTCCGGCAACTACCAAAATCCTAGACTCTGGAAGGAAAGCAGGCATTCAGCCCAAGTCACATTGTTTGAACAGTTTGTGCACCGTGCACCATGCTTATTTGTTAGAGAATGGAGAGTGCACTCTGAAAGCCAGTGCCCAGGTGCCAGCCCTGCCAGCCATCCTAGCTGGAGAGGGCAGCCTTGGGCCTGATCTGTGTCTCCTGCCCGTGCACAGAACCGAGAACCCCTCGCCAGGAATGTTTTCACAGGTTCTGAGTGCAGGTAAGCCTTGGGTTTGTTTCAGCTCAGCTTCCACCCGTATTATTTGTAGATTTGCCTTAGACGTTTTAAAATTGGGGAGTTTCTGAAGACCTTAAGTCTTTCACTGTTGCCTTGCTGAGTACTTTTTGAGAAGTTGTCGGTGGATTCTCACATCAGAGAACTTTTGTGATGCCTTCTTAACAGCTAATTTGCGTTTTTCTTAACAGCCTTAGTGAATAATTGGGCCCTTTTCCCCAGCTTTGGGATACAATTGCCATTACATTGTGTAAGTTTAAGGGCACAAGGTGTTGATTTGATACCCTCAGATGCTGCAAAATAATTAGCACCATAGAGTTAGGTAACACCTCTACCATATCACATAATTACCATGTTTTTGTGTGAGAACATTTAAAATCCTCTCTTGTAGCAACTTTTAAGTATGTAATACAGTATTATTAAATACTAGAGGCCTGGTGCACAAAATTTGTGCATGGATGCGAGGGGTTTCCCTCAGCCCAGCCTGCACCTTCTCCAATTCATGACCCCTCAGGGGATGTCTGACTGCCATCGGACCACCGTCTCACAATCAGGGACTGCTGGCTCCTAACTGCTCACCTACCTGCCTGCCTGATAACCCCTAACTGCCCCCCCCCAACCAGCCTGAACACCCCTAAGTGCCTCTGCCTCCCTAACTGCCTCTTCCTGCCAGCCTGATTGCCCCTAACTGCTTCCCATGAAGTCCTGGTTGCCCCTAACTGCCCTTGCCAGCCTGGTCATCCCCAACTGCACCCTCCTGCCAGCCTGGTCACCCCCAAATGTCTGCCTTCAATACTGGTCGACCCTAACTGCCCCCGCTGCCCTGGTTGCCCCTTATTACCCCCCCTGCCAGCCTGGTTGTCCCCAACTTTCCCCCCTGCTGGCCTAGTCACCCCATGCAGCCTGCTGCTCATTTGTTTGGTTTTCCCTCACTGACTCCCTTGCCAGCCTGGTCACCCCATGCAGCCTGCTATTCAGTCATCACTGTGACAACATCCTGGACAATTTGCACATTCCTCTATTATTAGTATAGATAATACATACTGTATATTAGATTCTCAGAGCTCATTCTTCTTGTAACTGGTAGTTTATGCTGTTCAACTGAGACTTAATCTCTTCAAATTTAGATGTTAAATAAGCATAAAAATTAATGTAAGACTATTTACATTATTATACACCCACAGAAATATAGTTATATAATGTGAAATCCTCCTATCTAATAAAAGAGCAATATGCAAATTAACCATCACTCCAACACACAAGATGGCTGCCCCCATGTGGACACAAGATGGCCACCACAAGATGGCTGGCAGGAGAGGACAGTTGTGGGCAATCAGGCCAGCAGGAGGGGGCAGATAGGAGGGACCAGGCCTGCAAGGGAGGGCAGTTGTGGGTGACCAGGCCTGCAGAGGAAGGTGGTTTGGGGGACCAGGCCAGAAAGGGAGGGCAGTGTGGGGTGTCTGGGCCAGCAGGGGAGGAGAATTGGGGGCCACTAGGCCTGCAGGGGAGGTCAATTGGGGTGACTAGGCCATTAGTGGAGGGCAGTTAGGGGTGACCAGGCCAGCAGGGGAGGGTTGTTAGGGGCAATCAGGCTGGCAGGGGAGCAATTAGGTGTCAATCAGGCTGACAGGGGAATAGTTAGGGGATAATAAGGCTGGCAGGCAGAAGTGGTTAGGGGAAATCAGGCAGGCAAGAGGATGGGAGCCAGCAGTCCTAGATTGTAAGAGGGATGTCCGACTTCCTGTTTAGGCCAGATCCCACTGGGATCGTGCCTAAACAGGGCAGTCAGACATCCCTTGAGGGCTCCCAGATTGAAGAGGGTACAGTCTGGGCTGAGAGACACCCCTCCACCCCCCGTGCATGAGTTTTGTGCATTGGGCCGCTAGTAGAAGTTATAATATGCTATCCTATATAATAAAAGAGTAATATGCAAATTGACCACCCATTCACCACACCAAATAAGCCACACCCACCAACCACGCCCATCAGCCAATCAGGAGTGATATGCAAATTAACACTCAACCAAAATGGCTGCTGCCCATGGCAGGGTGATCGCTGGGTTCCCAAGGCTGGAAAGAGCCTCACCAAGAAGAGTGGGCCTGGCCTGGGACTGGGGCAGAGCCGGCCAAGCAATCCACCTCATGGCAGGACGATGGCTGGGTTCCCAAGGCCAGAAAGAGCCTCACCAAGAGGCTCTTTCTGACATTGGGATGGGCTGGGGCCAGGGTCAGGTCAGAGCCAGCCAAGCGATCGGCCCCATGGCAGGGCAACTGCTGGCTGGGATCCCCTGGCCGAGGTCCCCTGCCCAAGGAGGAAAGACTTGGCCAGAGGCTTTCAGCCTTGGGCAGGCTGGGGTGCCGTCAGTAGGACATCTCCTTAGGGCTCCCAGTATGTGAGAGGGAGAAGGTTGGGCTGAGGGACCACCCACCCGCAGTGCACGAATTCCCTAGTATTAATTATAGTAGACTAGAGCCCTAGTGCACAGATTTGTGCACTGGTGGGGTCCCTTGGCCTGTCCTGTGAGGATCAGGCCTAAACCAGCAATCCAGCATCCCCTAAGGGATGTAGTATTGCATGATGCAGCAGGCAGCTGGGGAGGAGCCTGAGCCCAGGCCAGGTACCTGTGCCACTCCTGCTCATCCCGGTCCCACTGCTGCTCCACTGCAGTCTCTGCATACCTGTCCTAGGGTGATACCAGCACACCCCTGACTGAGAAATGGCCTTGGGCTCACGCTCAGTCAGTCCTGATCTTGCTCCCACTCCTGGTCCAGATGGGAGGGGCATGCAGGGGTAGTGTCCACGGGAAAGACATGTGCTTGCCAGCTGTGAACCTGGCCTCTGGCCCCCATTGGTCAGCTAAGTGGCACTCTCACTGTGGGAGACAACTGGCCACCAGGGGGCAGTTCCTGCATTGATTGCCTGCCTCTTGGTGGTCAATGCACATCATAGTTACCAGTCAAACAGTCAGACGGATACTTAGCATATTAGGCTTTTATATATACACTAGAGGCCCTGTGCATGATTTCATGCACGGGTGAGGTCCCTCGGCCTGGCAGGTGATCGGGGCTATCTTTCCCAGCCCTGATCGGGGCCAATCACGGCCAGCTGGCCAGGGGCAGGGATCACGGGAGGTTGGTCAGCCACATGAGGTTGGCTGTCGGAGTGCGGCTTCTGTATTAAGCATCTTCCTCCTGGTGGTCAGTGTGTGTTATAGTGACCAGTTGTTCTGCAGACTGGTAGTAATTGTCACTTAGGGGTGTGTGTGTGTGTGTGTGTGTGTGTGTGTGTGTGTGTGTGTATTACCAAAGCTAGCAGAAAAAATATACTCCCCAAACAACACTGGAGACTTGGAACTTCTCATTAACTGTGAATAAGAGCTAGAAACTTTTTTGTGCTTAAGCTTTACTCTTTCTGCTATTGAGTATTTCTCTTCACAGTGAGACCTCTTAGAGGCATTTTCAGCACCCACTATCTTCACTTCCACACCTTTCACTCTTTAACATTTAAAGGGGCTTGCACACCCTCTCCCCAGTCCCCTGGAGAGTGCTGTCATCCTGGAATGTAAAGCCGAGATCCTGTCTTCCAAAGCACATCACAGAATAAAATAGATGAAGAGTAGCTGCTGTGGTTGAAACAGTTAAGGAACTAAAGCTCTAACCCCAGGCTCTTCTCCCTCTTGTTGGCCCTTTCAGGTGATTCCTTAATATGCCTAGAGCTTCTGGAAGCAGAGTTCTATAGCACCCACCTAGGCTAGACTACCCCCTGTGTTGGCCTGGAAAATGCCTAATGTCCACTAGAAACCAAATGTATAACTTGAGTGCAAATCTTAGGATGTGTGGTGTGAACTTCCCTGCATGACTAGGTAAACCTGAAGAGTTCATTTCCAAAGGTAGGGCAATAATCAACCTCTTGAGTTAGTGGAAACCAGGCTTGCTCCTCTAGTGTAGGGACTAGTAATCATTCAAAAAAGTTGATAACAACAAACAACAGCATCTTCTATTATTCAAAAGTGACCTCTTGGAGCAGTTCAGTCTATTTCTTTAAAGTCTTTTTGATTGTATGTTTTTTCCTCTGTATTTACTGTAGTTGTAATTTTAACAAGATGACACCAACATAGTTGCCAATCTTCACAGACTCTTCCTATGTTTTATTTTTCATAGTCCTGTAAACTTTTGATAAGCCATTATAATAGTGTTTGTTCTATAAAGTACTTTCTTCTATGGTTGGATGTTTTAATATCATTTAATAGATATTATTTTAAGTACATATAATAATGAAAGGGTAATATGCTAATTAGACTGGATATCTTCCAGACATCCTTCCTGAAAAAGCCAGGGCTGGAGGAAAGTTGGCCAGGGTCCCAGGTGCCTGTGGGCAACAAGAGGAGTGAAGCCCGGGTCCCAAGTGCCAGAGGGAAGCCAGTTCCGGGAGCCGGGGGAAGGAAGGCCTACTCTTGCACGAATTTTTGTGCTTCGGGCCTCTAGTTTATATATGTACAAGCCAAAGCCACCATTATGACCGAATGACCAGAACAACCAGAATGACTGGTCAACCAGTCCACCAGTCGCATGATGCTCACTGACCACCAGGAGGCAGACACTCAACACAGGAGTTGCCCACTGGTGGTCACTGTACTCCCACAGCCAATTTCCCACGGCCCCTCCCTTAACCAGCCCCCATTACCCCTGGTACTAAACCATTCATAGATGACTTGCTTCTGGGTCAGGGTTTTGTACCTAGTTGAATAGTTCCTTACTACAAACTATTGAAAGTCAGCCCTCAACACAAGGATTTGTCTTGCTTCTGTCCTCTCCCTTTTCCTGGGGCTGCCCGCCTGTCATGGTGGTGGCACGGTGGTAAGGGAAGGATGTGGGAGGGGGCAGGAAACTGCATGGTGGCGGGGTACTGACAGCAGCATCAGCTCCCAGCATCTGTCCGTTCCTTCCACACTTGGCCTGGAACTATCGCCTCCTCTCCCAACTGTGCTGGGACCTTCAGGCTCCGGGTTGAGACAGGGAACTGGGGGTGGGTAGCAGCAGACATGGCCCCTTTCCCAGGGGGGCCAAGGGCTGGCTCCCTCCTTGGTGCTGGCGTCAACCTTCCATGGTCCCTCCCCTCCCCTTTTGTGCACCAATTTGTGCACTGAGCCTCTAGTCCAGTGGTCAGCAAACTCATTAGTCAACATAGACAAATATCAACAGTACAACAATTGGAATTTCTTTTGAGAGTCTAATTTTTTGAACTTAAACTCTTCTAATGCTACTTCTTCAAAATAGACTCACCCAGGCTGTGGTATTTTGTGGAAGAGCCACACGCAAGGGGCCAAAGAGCCCCAGGTGGCTTGTGAGCTGCAGTTTGCCAACCATGGCTCTAGTCTATCATTAAAATAATATTTATTAAATGCAATAATATATATTCTTAAGTAATACATATTATTTCATTTAAATTATATATATATGTAATTCATATTATTATCATGTGCAACTTTGTACATAAAGTTCTTATTTCATTTTTATATAAGGCTGTTTCCCCTGTTGACACCTAGATCAAAAGTTAGGGGCCTTTGCACATAATACCTTCAGTGAACTCTTCCCTAAGCTGTGCCTTCTTAACTAGGGAGGTCCCTGCCAGACCTTTGTCAATAGCAATTTATAATTCCAATCATTTGATTGATGTTAGGAATTCTTATTAACTTCAACATTTGAAATTATATCTTTTTACGTATATTTTTAGTTACTAGTGAGTTTTTAAAACCTTTTAATTTCAAAATGAAACACAGCCATATTTAAATTAATTAGTTCCCTCATTATCCAATAACCTTTAAATAAAAATGGTTTATTTAAAAAATCATATATATATATATGTACATATACACACACACACACACACATACATACACACACACACACAAATACACACACACATCTATTTAGGGTCAGGTAGTTGGAAAGTGAGTTAGTTTAATTTTAATTTTATACTTTGTAGAGATGAAAACATAATATTTAAGAAATGAGAAGCCATATGAAATAAAAATATTGGTTAGGATTTATAGATACCAATTTATAAATCCTTTTATAAATAAAATATAATTCCAATCACTATTAATCCTTCACAAGAATTTTTTGTTTTACTCTTAATTTAGGGTTTTCAATGGACTTTGGGTATGTTCTGTAGTACTGATGTTCTTTATATATCACAATGTCAATATTTTCAGTTGTCACTATAAATCTGGCAAATGTGTTTCAGGAAAATTCTGTTAAATTTTTTATGATGTCAAGTCTACATTTTGTGAATTGGAAAGATGCATATGGGTCATGCTTTTGACATCTTCAACTCTTAAAACATATCCCTAACAATGTAATTCAAGCTAACTTTGTTATTTAAAAATATAACAAATATTTTATAATACTCATAAAAATATGCTCTTGTTTATATAATTGCATTTCCAGGTAAGCTTCAACCTGGGGGGAAAATGTGTCCTTCATGGTGTGCATTTTATTGGACTGGGTAAATGTTAAATTCCTGAAGGCAGAGATTAAGGCTTATTGATTTTTACACTGCCCTCCCCACCCATGTCATTTAGCACAAACTCTGAAAAATACCAAGTGTTTAATAAATGTATGTATTTGGTTAAAAAAGGAAGGTTAGTAACAGCACTGCTTGATAGGAAGTACACAGGAATTAAAATGCTTGGCTTCTTGTTCCAATTTGATTCAGGTAACTGGAAAATTCATTTCATCCTTCTGAGCCCCGTAATCCTTACCCTAATCACCTCAAAGTGCTCTTCTAAGAAGGAAGTTAAATAATTGATGGGAAAGCTGTTGTCAACTGTAAAGCACTATCTAAATGCCAGGTAAATTTTTTAGAGTAAGAAAAAATAGTACTTTTCAAATTCTCAGGAGAGAGAAAAAGAAATTTCTTACCAATTCCATCTCCTTTCTAATGCTATTGGTAGATTCAACAGTTACTGAGCATTGTGGGGTCATTGATGATGGGAGAAAGATTGCATGGGCCTTGAGAGGGTCAGTCTGAATTCAAAGAGCCTAGAGTCCAATGGAGGAAGACTTAGACAAGCAGTGAGGTTAGTGCAGTTGCTACAAGGGTCCCAGGAGCCCGATAAAGGGGATGGCGGTGGAGACCCAAAGTGGGGACAGAGGAGCATCAAAGGCCCCCAGCTTGCTGCTTGGAGACCAAATGCTCCACCTTGGGGTCTATGGACTGTAGGCTTCTGTGACATTTGTTCAACAGTGGATTCCCAGACCTACTATTGAAGTCTTATGCTGCCCTATTTCCCCCCATTGAGTTTTAAGTGGCCACACACGTCATGCTGCATACCTGTATGTCATTTGTTATTGAGAAAAACAAACAAACAAACAAAAAAGAAAATAAAAAACAAAAACCCAGTGAAACAGTTTGTATCCAGAAAGCTTCAATTCCTTTCATTTGATAGTCATTCCATCTGCATAAGACACCTCCCTCCCAAAAAAACCCCCCAGCTTTCCGAGATGCTACTTTGATGACTTGGGGCACTTATACGATTGGTGGTTTTTTTTATAGGTTTAAAATCCTTTCTTCCTACTTTTATTGTTTGCTCCAAAGCAAAACTGTGGGAAATGTGTACAATCATGATGTCATAATGTTGCAGCACAATGCACTAGTCATGGGGTGGTGGGATGCCAGTGTTAAACCTACCCTCAGCCAGTCACATAAAAGTACAGCACAAACACTTAGGGGTAATACATAATACTCAGTATTGACAATAAACCTTTATGTATTACTGTACTATACTTTTTATTGTTATTGTAGAGTGTACTCCTTCTACTTATAAAAAGAGGTTTGCTGTAAAAGAGTGTTCTGTGTTACGGGCAGCAGCCGCCTCCATTCCCTGTTTCCCAAGTCTCTTGATTTTATCATTTTCTCCTACGCTTGATTGAATCTTACGTTGTCTTGTACAGTAAGTAATGTGCTGTACAGGTTTGATGTCTAGGAGCCGTAGGCTATACCACCTAGGTTTGTGCACTCTATGATGTTTGCCCAATGACAAGAAAATCACCTATGGACACATTTCCCTGTGGTTACGTGCCCCTTATACTCATGATCTGCCATGAATTCTTGGGGAATTTGCAGTTTCCTGCTGAAGCTTGTGGTCCCAAACCACTTTGCTGAAAACCTCATGTCCCAGGTTAGGAGGTGGAAAACGCAGTGAGCAGATGGGCGTAGCTGAAAGGGAGGAGAACATGCTCTCTCTCTCTCTCTCCCCTGAGTGGCCCCATTCAGCAAGTACTGTCAGGGTAGCCATGGGGAACTTGGCTCTGGGGACAGGGAATCCTGACAGTGAAGCAAACACAGCAGGAGGTAGGGCTCTTGTTGGATCTGGGGATGGGTGAGGGTGAGTTGTGTAACAGGAAAGGCAGAGTTAATTACAATCAAGGCTTACAGTTTTTTTAAAAAAATATGTTTTATTGATTTTTCACAGAGAGGAAGGGAGAGGGATAGAAAGTCAGAAACATCGATGAGAGAGAAACATCAATCAGCTGCCTCTTGCACACTCCCTGCTGGGGATGTGCCCACAGCCACAGTATATGCCCTTGACCGGAATCGAACCTGGGACCTTTCAGTCCACAGGCCGACGCTCTATCCACTGAGCCAAACCGGTTTTGGCAAGGCTTACAGTTTTTTATTCCCAAACTGGTTTTCCTCCCAGCACTGTATTTAGACAACCACACATCACTGGTTGGGGTCACTCAGGAGATTGAACGAATTTCCTTGTTAGTCTAAGCCAGTGGTCGGCGAACTCATTAGTTAACAGCCAAATATCAGCAGTACAACAATTGAAATCTCTTTTGAGAGGGACATTTTTTAAACTTAAACTTCTTCTAACATCACTTCTTCAAAACAGACTTGCCCAGACTGTGGGTATTTTGTGGAAGAACCAAACTCAAGGGGCCAAAGAGCTGCATGTGGCTCATGAGCTGCAGTTTGCCGACTGCTGGCCTAAGCTAATCTAAAGCAGGTAAGTGTAAGCTGAAGGTAAAGCTCATGTATGGTTTAGGTAAGTTTATGATACTGCAGTTGAAAGCTGTTAAGATCAAGGGTTAAATTATCTTAAAAACATGAAGAAACCCCACGTCATAAATAGTCTCTGTGGTTCAGCATGTGGTTAAATCTGACAAGTATATTGGAGTATTAGCTTATAATGTAAGCAAGCATCACCTAGAATAATGGTCGCCAACCTTTCAGACTTCACAGACCACCAGTTGGCGACCACTGGACCTAGAAGACCCCAGGTATGACTCATGTCAACTCTTGTGTCCTGTAGGCCTCTTCTTCACATACAGATGATTTTACTTCTGTCAGGAGATGACATCCTTCTCTTCTCTGGAGAAGGTACTGGCTTGTGTTGCCAGCCGGGTGGCAACACAAACCAGTTTTTCAGTGAGTATTCTGACCTTCATTGTCATTTGCGTAGCTCAGGTCTTAGGCTTAGGGCAAAACTCAGACAGATAATCCAGGCGGGTTTTTGAATTTAAAAAGAATGTTCTCTTCCTGTCCAACTTGAGGATGAATATGAATGCGTTTGTGGGATCCAAATGGCTAGTGCAGCTAGTTCTTTTGGGAAAGAAAAAAAATTCAAGTAAGAAGAAGATTGGAGCATGCTTTGTTTTCTTTGCCTTCATAACTAAGATCTATGATTTTCATTCTTATTAAGTCCCTAATAGCTATTGAGGTCTTCTTAACTCTCTCTAACACATACGATGGAATTGATTCTAACTTCCCTCTCATCTTCCCAAACTGTTCCTTGTATTTTCATTGCTGCCATAATGTTAATGCATTTGTTCTCCTTATCCTATAAGACATGAAAGTGGGATTTATTTATTTTATCTCTGTAGCTTAAATACCTCACAGAAGCGTCCTTACATAGAAGGTGGTAAATAAATGTTTTATAAATGTTGA
The DNA here is from genome assembly GCA_027563665.1 of Antrozous pallidus. Taxonomy (NCBI): domain Eukaryota; kingdom Metazoa; phylum Chordata; class Mammalia; order Chiroptera; family Vespertilionidae; genus Antrozous; species Antrozous pallidus. The sequence continues at coordinate 51,846,894 of CM050514.1, read as the reverse complement.
AACACACACATGCACACACACACACACACACACACACACACACACACACAAACACACACACACGGAAGATTATCTTCAGAATTAGTAAGATTTTTTTTTATTACTATGCAGTACCAATTGTGAGCATCACCATATTTTAACCAGTCAGATTAAAGTACATACCTTTTCAAAATTAATTTATTTTTCCTTTTGGAAATCATGCAATCATTCTAAAATTGCTTCTATGAATAATCCATTTCAATATTTGAATCAATGCACATGATGTGCCCAAGTGCAAAGTTCATGTGGAATGGTGCTTTTTTTTCTTTTTAGAAACAAGTTTAAAATTTGTCTGGTTTCCATGGGAACCAAGCTATAGACACAGAAGTGAGAAAATAAGATTCATAGTTTTATGATTGTTGCTGCTGTATAGAATTTTTCCAATCATTTTATTTTGAATGTGGCATTTACAATCAGCAGGCATGCAACAACTTTAATTGACCAACTTTTGTCTCCTTAGTACCAGGCAATTTCTTTGAAATGGAAATGAATCAGAAAATGCCAATTTTTTTGGCTTTGTCATTTAGCATTTGCAGCACAACTAAGGCTTAATTTTTATATCTGATAAGAAGTTTATTAACTGAATTAGTGAAAACAAACAGCCACAGTATTTGAGAATTTAACTCCAACTGCCCACGAGATGTAAGACATTATGGTACAAAAGTCAGTAAGATGACATCCCTGCCTGCATGATTTTTTGTTTGTTTGTTTTATAGGCTAGAGGAGAGTGACTGTAGTTTACATATGTAGGGATCATGTTTTTCTGCACGATTGTAATTCTATCATTGGAGGATGCTTCAACTAAATCCTCGTGATATTAACTCAGAAGCTATACTGGTCCAGACTTAGACCTAAAGACTACAGGGTGTAATGGTTGCTTTGTAGTCCTGGCCTGAAAAGAATTCATACACTAGTATGAAAGAAATGCAAACTGACTTATAATACAAACCAGACAAGTAAGTGCCAATGTGGATTTAGAAGAGCACACAATAAGCTTGCAAGGAGAGAGGGACTATTTCTGGGTGACTAGATTGGTGACTGTAATAGAGTAAGTGCTCAGTATTTTTTCTATAAATGAATTTTTAGTCATAATTTTAATAAAGGTTTTAAATGTTTTTATTAATCAAAGAAATGTAAAAGTAAAACAAAAATAAAATGAGATATTATTTTAGTTTATATAGTTAGTGAATTATAAACATAAGGATTTTTTAAAAAGTGTATAAAATTAGCCAGTTCTTCTTTAAAATGAAAATGCCTACTGCTGATGAAACTACTTCGTGCTGGGAGGTGGGAGGGAGGAGAGCAGGGGCAGGGGAAAAGGAAAGAAACAAGGGGGGAGAGAAAGGAGGGAGAGAAGCAGAAAAAGAGATAGGATAGAAAGAGAGATATATAGAGAGATAATGGAAGAAGATGGAGAAGGAGCAAAAAAGAAAGAGAGAGGGAAGTCAAAAGATATAAAAATGTTAAATGTTATTGGCAACTTATCTGCAATAATGTTAGTTATCTCTAGGTGATGTAGTTTAAGTGATTCCATTTATTCTTTATGCCCATTAAAATGTTTTAGAGTAAGCATGTATCACATTTACAAGAAATATTTCTCTTGAAAATATTTACTACTTTACTCAGAACTCTCTAATTTTATTTATTTATTTATTTATTTATTTTCTTTATTGATTAAGGTATTACACATGTGTCCTTATCACCCCATTGCCCCCACCCCCCACTCATGCCCTCACCCCCTGTTGTCCGTGTCCATTGGTTAGGCTTACATGCATACATGCAAGTCCTTTGGTTGATCTCCCCCCTTACCCCTGCCCTCCCCTACCTTCCCTCTGAGGTTTGATGGTCTGGTCGATGCTTCTCTATCTTTGGATCTGTTTTGGTTCAACAGTTTATGTTGTTCATTATATTCCACAAATGAGTGAGATCATGTGACATTTATCTTTCTATTGACTGGCTTATTTTGCTTAGCATAATGCTCTCCAGTTCCATCCATGTGTTGCACATGCTAAGAATTCCTTTTTTTTTTTTTTACCTCAGCATAGTATTCCACTGTGTAGATGTACCACAGTTTTTTAATCCACTCATCTGCTGGTAGGTACTTAGGCTGTTTCCAAATCTTAGCTATGGTGAATTATGCTGCTATGAAAATAGGGGTGCATATATGCTTTCTAATTGATGTTTCTGGTTAAGTGGGATATATTCCTAGAAGTAGAAACCTTGGGTCAAATGGGAATTCCATTTTTAGTTTTTTTAGAAAGCTCCATACTGTTTTCCACAGTGGCTGCACCAGTCTGCATTCCCACCAGCAGTGTACAAGAGTTCCTTTTTCTCCACACCCTCACCAGCACTTGTCATTTGTTGATTTGTTGATGATAGTCATTCTGACAGGTGTGAGATGCTATCTCATTGTCATTTTATTTGCATCTGTCAGATAATTAGATACTTTGAGCATGTTTTCTTATGTCTCCTGGCCTTCCTTATGTCCTCTTTCGAAAAGTATCTATGAAGATCTGTTGCCCATTTTTTGATTGGGTTTTTTATCTTTCTTATGTTAAGTTGTATGAGTTCCATGTAAATGTTGGAGATTAAACCCTTATCGGTGATAACATCAAATATGTTCTTCCATGCAGTGGACTTTCTTGTTGTTCTGTTGGTGGTTTCTTTTGGTGTACAGAAGCTTTTTATTTTGATGTAGTCCCATTTGTTTATTTTCTATTTAGTTTCCATTGTCTTGGGAGAGGTATTAGTGAAGAAAATGCTTCAGCATATGTCTGAGATCTTCTTGCCTCTGGATTCCTCTAGTATTTTAATGGTTTCCCATCTCATGTTTAAGTCTTTTATCCATTTTGAGTTTATTTTAGTGTATGGTGTAAGTTGATGGTCTAGTTTCATTTTTTTGCATGTATCTGTCTAATTTTCCCAACTCCATTTATGAAGAGACTGTCTTGACTCCATTGTATGCTCTTGCCTCCTTTGTTAAATATCAATTGAGTATAATGGTCTGGGTCAATATCTGGTTCTCTATTCAATTCCATTGGTCTATATGTCTGTTTTTGTGCCAGTACCAGACAGTTTTGAGAACAGTGGTTTTATAATACAGTTTGATATCTGTTATTGAGGACTCCCCTACTTTGTTCTTCTTTTTCAGGATTGCTGCAGCTTTTAGGGTCTTTTTTTATTATTCCAGATGAATTTTTGAAGAGTTTGTTCTTACTCTGTGAAATACACCGTTGATATTTTAATGGGGAGTGCATTGAATCTATAGATTGCTTTGGGTAGTATGGACATTTTAATGATGTTGATTCTACCAATCAATGAACACAGTATGTTCTTCCACCTATTTATGTCTTCCTCTGTCTCTTGCTTCAGTGCCCTATAGTTTTCCTAGTACAGACCTTTTACCTCCTTAGTTAAGTTTATTCCTAGGTATCTTAATTATTTTTTTAGTGCAATGGTAAATGGGATTTTAAAAAAATCTCTCTGTAAGTTCACTATTGGTGTATAGATTTATTAGCATTAATTTTGTATCCTGCTACATTGCTAAATTCATTTATTAAGTGCAATAATTTTTGATGAAGTCTTTAGGGTTTTCTTTGTACAGTATCATGTCATCTGTGAATAATGACAGTTTTACATCTTCTTTTCTAATTTGGATACCTTTTATTTTTTCTTCTTGTATAATTGCTATGGCTAGCACTTCCAGGACTATGTGAAACAGGAGTGGTGAAAGTGAGCATCCTGTCTTGTTCCTGTTCTTAGGTGAAATGGTTTTAGTTTTTGCCCATTGAGTATGTTGTCTGTAGGTTTGTCATATAAGCTTTTATTATGTTGAGGTATAATTCCTTTGTTCCCATTTTGCTGAGGTTTTTTTTCAAGAAAGGATGTTGGATTTTGTCAAATGCCTTTACTGCATCAATTGATATCTCTTAATTTCTTTATATGATGTATCACATTATTGATTTGCAGAATTGTACCATCCTTGCTCTTCATAGGACCGAGCTTTTCATGGCACCGGGCTTCTGGTTAAGGGTCCCTCAGTTTCAGTAAACCTTTTGCCTCTGAGTTCCCAGTTTGTTCAGTGGTGTAACAAATTTAGTTTTTTAGGTGTTTTTTTTTAATGTTTGTTTGGATTTTATTGTTGTTTTTTGTTGTTGTTTTACATAGCCCTGGAAAGCCAATATGAATTTCTGATAGATCTACAGCATGATAATAATGACTAATTTCACAACACACTAAGTTCCAAATATTCTGGCATATAGTCCTCACAAACAATAAAAATGACATATATATTACCATTTTTTGGTATCTTCTGACTTTTGCAACCAGAAGTAACTTGAAAAACTTTGGTCACACCATGTGTATCATATTCTGTCTCAGTGTAGGAGGAGATACTGTCATCTAATGTATCAGTCCATTGTTTTCAGAATTCAAGTACTGTGAGTCAGGCTGAGCTGGTAACATTTTGTGCGTCTGAGGTGTGAGCAGTACTGGATGAGGGTGGCCACTCTTCAGAGCTTCACTTTGTTGGCCATTTGGCCTCTGTCTTGACAATTCGCCGAGTTCTGTCAAGGATGTTTTCATCTTTGTGGGTTCTTACGCATTTGTGTTAAACTGAGTTTGATGAGCCAGTGGAATTGTGGACATGTAGTCTTATGGAGGCATGCAGTTATTGAGTATATTCTCAATTCTATTTATTTATTCAAAAGAGAAAATTCAAGAGTTAGTTATGATGTGAAAACCAAAAACAATCTAAATATGCGATAGTAGGGTAAAGACTAAGTACATTAGGAGAGCTACTCATTTGGCTAGTATTTCAATTATTGGTAATTTTATTAAGATTTTATAACAAAAACCTATGCTTATTATATAATGTGAAATAAAGTAAATAAAATGGTATTCATGTCATAACACAATAGACTGTACATCCTGCTGAAGTAGAGATCATGAGAGAGGAGGAGGCTAACCCTGACCTTCTCTCTCTAAATACGTGGTTGTAATTGCTTTTCTGCTGGAAGTGCCCATGTTGATGTTAGGGTTCCCTGCAAGCAGTTTTCTTACCAGGGTTTCAAATAAAAATTGGGGCCAAAGCTCTGTGTACTTTCAGTTACCTCCTTAACAAATTTTGATCTTCTTGCCTTCAGCTCCTCCTAAGCTGAAAACCAGAGTGGTGGAGGCACTGGAGTCCCAGAGACCTTCTGACCTTCTTGTTCTCTCTGGGAAACTCAGTGTTTTTTTCCTCAAAATGTTTCTATGTCCACTTCCCAGTCTGTGCCTGATATTTTCCATCCCTACTCGGTAAACTTTTAATCTGGGAACACTTACACACTCACTGCTTTCCAAGCAATAAGTTTCATGGTTTAGTCTTGAGGCCAGACATTCAATACAAGTAAATTTCTTACCAGTAAGAGAAAATAAATTTGGTGGGGAGATTATTTCAAAAATATACTCCCCACTTCAAATTAATAACAACTAAAATAAAAATAAATATGAGTACATATTCCAAGGAAATTAATACCAGAAATGTTATCTGGAGTTGGGGTTTCCAAGCCCACAGACACCCAGTAAAGCTGTATTTTAGTTGTGAGTTTATAGTTTCTTTTATCACTGTGTTCACAATCAGTTGTCTGGTTATGTACTAGACATCACCTGAGTGTCACCAGACTCTTCCTACTGTGACGTCTTCCCCTTCTTGGATCTGCAGCATTCAACCATGTCTATTATTTCTTACTTTGGTGGACTCCTAGCTAATGGTTGCATTACTGGTCAAAGCATATGCCCAGGTTACAGGCTTGATCCCTGATGGGGGGGAAGGTAGCTGATTGATGTTTAGCTTTCACAAGTATGTTTCTCCCTCTTTGTCGCTTACCCCTCCTCTCTCTCTAAAACAGTCAATATAAAAATATTTTATAAAAAGAAAGAGTTGAACTAGAATTAAAATTCAAGTTTTTCTCATTTCAAAACCTATGCATCTATTGTAGAACCAAATATAGTATCTCCCACACTTAGGATGGTGTGAAAGTGCTGTAATTGGGTAAAAGGCAAATTTACTCTGGACTTAATAATGTTTATGTGCAGCTTACTATGTTGCTAAGGTGTTCTACTCCCTTCCCCTTTTCTTTAGGTGAATGATTCCTTTTGCATTTGGTTTCTCCCCCATAACTCACAAATTTGACACTAACAGTAAAGAAAAAGTAAAGAGAAATTGATTTAGAGTCTAGCTCTAACATCAGAAAATGATTTATTTACAGAGTGTATATTCAGGTAAAACAATCTTCCACAATGATGGATAGATTACTACAACTAAATTCACTTAGATGTATTTAAGGCTAAAAATTATGACTATATTAAAACACAGCTAATCATAAAAATGTATTTGTAATAGATCTAAGCAAGAAATAATCCATGTGTCCATCAACAGTGGAATAGATGAATAAAGTATGGCATATTTATATAATGAAGTCATTTAAAGAAGTGAATATGAATGAATTACTATACACAACAGCTTAGATGATTACCACAGTCATTGAGCAAAAGAAGTCAGACACAAAATGATAGGGAGTTCAGAGACAGACAAAGCTCATTTAAGGGGCTATAAGTATGACATGGGGGAGGCTTTTGGGTGGTGTTAATATTAAGTACTGGATCTGAGTAGTAGTTATATGGAAGTAAATTTTATAGAGTAGAACTATTAAGATGTATGCACTTGACTATAATGTTTCAATAAAAATTTTTAAATGGTCAAAAACATAACTTTAAAAAATAACTTTAAAACATAACTTTAAAAAATACTAATATGATTAAATGTTAGATAAGCCATTGAATGAAGCTTACTAAAGATTTTCAAATACTAAGAAAAAAGTACTTAGGAAAGAAGATTGAATCCAAGCTTGAGTGTGTTATATCATCCCCATGGCCTAAACCTAGTGTCTATAAAACTACTTAAAAAATTCATATAGCAGTGTTGTAGAAATGAATGATTTTTGTTCTCTCTACTTCCCTGTTTGTTTTTTTCAGATTTTCTGCAATAAATGCATAAATACTTTTATTAACCAGCTATAATAATTATCAGAACATGACTATATGGGGAGGCTCATCTTTAATGACTCCACGCTCTTTCCATTACCTGGACAATAATCAAAGCTGAGTTGTCTGAATGTTCAAGATCTCTAGAATATGCTTTCAACTCATTTTTCTATCCTGAATTTTCCCTGCTGCTAGAAGCATTCTCTGTGCCTTGGCCACATTGTACTTTATCATTTTATTTATTGATTTAACAAATAATTTTTAAGCATCATTTAGTTGCCAAACACCAGACATATAGCTGTGGATAAGAATGGCAGTGATTTTTGTTATCTTAGTTCCCATTCCCTCAACAGAGGAAGACAAACCATAAGCAATTGTCCTAAAGATTGATTAGTTGATGATGGGAGGAATCCAGGGTAATACAAAAGTGCATATAGCAGGAAGACCACATCTGGTTAAAGGGACAGGATTAGTGCTGGAAAAACAGTTTTGTTTGGACAAAGATTACAAAGATGAGTACAAGTTTGCCAATTGTGAAGGCATAGAATGTGTGATGGTGGACAGTGGTGAGAATAATGATTATAGATCTCAATAAAACAGGAATTGTGTGTTTAGGGGGCCCATAGCTGGAAGTACTAGAAGTATAAGAGGCATTGAGTCAGAGTTGGATGACTGAGGTGAAAATTTTAGCAGTACAAGTCTATGCGTGATATGGAAGTGGGTTGTTGGTTCATTCACTGTGAGGATGTCCATGCTCTAAGAGTAGGTATTAGATGGGTTATGCATGTGGAGGTTGACCTCACTAAGAAAGACAAGGAGGGAGGGATGGAAAGAAAGGAATGACTCTGCTTGTTGGCTGCTGTTCACGCAAATTCCTCTGCCTCCACTCCCTACAGTGTACATCCTTAAAGGCCATGATTTATTCTTTTAGACCATCCCTAAATTAACTAATATGATATGTGATCCCTTTGCTTTGATTGCATAGCATCTAATGGCTCATTACCTGTGTTGATGTTTAATAAACATTTGCTGAATTTAATACTTCTATTAGACTTTGCTGTTAGAAACACACATTTGGAAGTGAATGAACTCTCTATTTAATCTGGGACTATTATGTTCAGAAAATAATAGTTCAGAAAAATTGACTTACCTGTTCTGAAAGCAGATTTGTCTAGAGCAGCAATTTTCAACCAGTGTTCTGCAAGAATTTTTGAAACATGCAATACCTAGCTAGTCAGGAGTACTGACCTCTTTTTTTCTTAGTTTGTCAAATAAAAAGTGATAACAGACAACACAACAATAGCCATTGGTATAAATGGATCAAACTTATACCTAAGTTTTTTGTCTGCTTGGCAAAAATATATATTTATTGTGCTGTGGAAGTTTAGTAATTAATTGTGTGCCATGAAATGAGAAAGGTTGAAAATCACTGGTCTAGACATAAAAATTTGTGTTTTGCATTTTGTATACAACAACATAGCTTAGGAAAACATTTTTATGTACAGGTGGGGCAAAAGTAGGTCTACAGTTAATATGAAAAATAACAACAATTAATAAATAATAATACAGAAAATGACTAAGAGACCTATAAAAAATGCTCAACATCACTAATGATCAGATAGATGCAAATTAAAATGATAATGAGGTTCCATCTCACACCTGTCAGAGTGGCTACCATCAATAAACAAGTGCTGGTGAGGATGGGAATGCAGACTGGCGCAGCCACCATGGAAAACAGTGTGGCGTTTCCTGAAAAATTAAAAAATGGAACTGCCATTTGACCCAGTTATCCCCCTTCTAGGGATATATCCTAAGAAGCCTAGAACACCAATCAGAAAAAAAAAAATGCATCCCTGTGTTCATAGCATCATTGTTTACAATAGCCAAAATCTGGAAACAGCCCGACTGCCCATTAGTAGATGAGTAGATAAAAAAGCTGTGGTACATTTACAAAATAGAATACTATGCAGTTGGGAAAAAGAAGGATCTCTTACCATTTGAAACAGCATAGGGGGACATGGAGAATATTATGCTAAGTGAAATAGGCCAATTAGAAAAAGAGAGGTATCACATGATCTCACTTATATGTGGAATCTAATGAACAAACTAACTGATGAACAAAATAGATATTGAGACATGTAAACATGCAACAGACTAATGAATCTCAGAGGAAAGGGGGGAGGAAGTAGGAAGATTAACTATAGAATTTATGTGAATATATGCATAGCCCAGGGATAAGGATAATAGTTTGGTGAAGGCCTAGGGATTGGGGCAGGAGTAGGAAGAAGAGGGTAAATAGGGGGAATGAGAATGGGGGACATCTGTAATATTTTCAATAATAAAGTTGAAACAAATGAATACATAAATATAAAATAAAATAAAACAATAATGGAAATGTAAAAAATAAACTATTTCACATACCCACCACTGTAACCCTACTTTTGCCCCACCCTCTATTTGTGCTACAAAGGCAAATGTATGGCTTTTTAAGTAGTCACTTAATGGCTGTGTTTTTGTTCAGTGTCTGGCTATACTCATTTTTCTGTAGATAAACCTGCAGCATCAAATAAACTTCCCGATTCCAGGCAGATGCATCCAACGTCTGTAATCAAGACAAATTATATCACTTGACTGTCACAAAGAATGCCTCTTCTGACATTTTGGAGCCATTTGTTTAATGACACAATTGCGAGTGTGAGGAACAGATGACTGACTCCTTTGTAGCTCAGAATTCCTAGGGCCCTGCAGAGCGCCACGCAGGTGTGTCTGGCTAATTCTGCAGTCTGGGTGACTCAGTGGGACAGGGGCGATGGCTCTGTTCTGTTGGAGGCAGTTCATCTGCTGCTTTTCGAGTGGGTGCGAGGCTAATTATTTGAAGCCAGAAGATTCCAAGTGCAATTTCAAACCTTGTCTGTTGCACTATGCCCCTGCAGAATGTGCATGGATTTCTATAAAGAGGTGAGTGAAGGTTAAAAGGTGGAATAAAATTACTTCTTGTATGCATCCAGTATTTGGATTTGATTGGGCTGGAGGATTAAGAGGAGGAGGCATCTGTTTGAAATTTTTGAAGTTAATTGGGAAAGCTTCCAAGACAAGGTTCCAAGACACTCAGCTCTGAAAAACTGAGTCTAACATGCAGATACAAGGGCAATTCTTTTCCTAAATTGCTTACTTCCTGGATCTAATTCCAAGAGCATTGGGGTCTCTAGTGGGAGTTCACAGCAGACAAGAGAATGAACTGGGGTGCCAAGGTCAAATGCCCATTCCTGTGTTCTAGCCCAGAGATTCTGATTTAATGGATGTAGAGTAGGACCCAAGAAAGTGCACTTTAAGAAAACATTACAGGCAATTCTAATGTAAATAGTCCATAAACCATTTCTTTGACAATCATTGGTGTTAAAAATGTAAAGATAATGGGTTTGTGGCAGTTCCAAGGAAAGAAGAGACCTCCCCAGGGAAGATGTAATGGAAGAGCAGCAATTAGTGCTCCACTTTACAGTGTGGGTGGAATTTACTGCTCATATGCTCTGTAAATTTTAACTTGAATTCAATCTGCATAATTAGTGTCCCTTTCCTTTGAATTTCTGACTGCTCCAAATCCTTTGTTTAAAGAACAGAAGCTAATGATTGTCCTTCACCTTAAATTTCACCTGAGGACAGAGTCATTTTGTACAGAGGATACGTAAATTGAGGCTTTGCTTCCGTGCCTGGAAGGTGTTCAAGGCATGTGAAAGCACATCTTCATATCATTTTGAGAGCTAGTTCACAGAATGAAGCATTTCCCATCAAGTCCACGAGATGGCACCCTTTTACCACTTCTGACCTCCCATGCCAACCAAGCCGGCCTGTTAATGTGTCTGACAGCAGAGAATCTGGGGAAACCCTGTCAGCATTATGGAGCAGGCTTGCTTGAATTATTCTTAGGATGCTAGGAATGACAATAGACTGCTCTTTTCCCACTGTCCCAGTGGTGTCTAATGCTGAAGGTCACACTATGCTTTTCCAGAAACAAAGGTAGAATCAATTGGCTAAATAAAGAACACAAAAAACACAAAGACAAGGGGGAAAAAGACGAATGACAAAAATAACACCAAGAATGGAATGAATTCTGATGGTGGAAAAACATATATTCCTTAAAAAACCCCGATTTCTAATAAACTCACTGAATGGGAAATATTGGGAGGTGAGAGAAGAGGAGGGAAGTGTAGCAGATGGGGAATACAGGTTCAAAGAAATTGAAATAAAATCTTTCTTGACCTTATTCTGAGGTCATCTGTCAAGGTCACACTGGACAACCCTGGAGGTAATAAGGGCCTTGACATGCCAGCCCAAGTTCTAGGGCGTGGCTAAAGAATCACGGGCAGCCAAATAGTTGGTTATTATTCTGTTTGCTTCTCACAGTCAGATAAGTAACGTTTATGTGGGTGCCTATAAAATCCTATTGTGTTATAGGGACTTCTGGAACTCTAGGAGTCCATGGCGTGAATTTGAGGAGCCTGAGGCCTGGCATTCAGTACCAGTGCTTCTCAGTTATTATGTCTGAACCCTCTCATTGTCACCTGCCTACTTTGCTGCTCTCCTAACCCCCATAAGCGGCAGAGCTTTGTGCTTATGTCATGGACCAGCACTTGACTGTGAGTTTTCATCCAGACTTACTTTGTGTGAAGCAAATGCAAATGCCTTAAATATGAGAATGAATGGTCAAGCAAAATCCATGCCAAAATGCAGATTTTGTTGAGCTAAAAATGATCTTTAAACCATTGTTGTTTTATATGCTTGAGCATTCTTTAGATACATTTTGAACTCAGGTCCTAAACAAAATGCTATTTGAAATATTAAGCCAAAATAAAATTATTAGCTATATATCCTAAAGCAGAACACTAATTATGTCACATCCACTTTTCAATATCTTCAATAGCCTGAAAGATAAAGTCAGATACTAGACTAAGTATTCAGTGTTTACCATCAACCTTTCCAGCCCTATCTCTTACCACTGCCTTGTAATATTTCCAGTTATTTCTGTTTTTATAAATATCATACAGTGTCATCTACTTATATTTTCTGAAAATTTTTATGTAAGGGAAACAAATAATATTTCATTCTGACTATCACATTTGGTGTTGATTAAAATCTGGTTTTGGGGAGATACTGTAATAGGTTTGCACAGAACAGTGAAAAACCTCACTCAAGATTATCTCTGAGTAACTGTAATGATTACATGTGCTACAAAGAATGTGTATATCATTACAAATGTCTGAATTTCTCTGTAATAAGTCTTAGCTAAAATTCAGTCTTCCTCCCAAAATACTCATCCTTTGAGCTTCATGATAGACCCTATTAGTAATGGAAGGCATGTGGCTTCTGTCTTTCTATCTGATGATAATAATGGGTTCATTAGGTAGGGCGCGTCTCAATGACCTGTCACCCTTCAGCCATACTTTGTGTGACATTCAGTAGATCAAAATTAGACTTCTAAAATATATGTACAATTAGGATTAAGGCAAGTTAGCAGGTACGACAGTGTTTTATTACCTTTTTCAGGGAAAAGCAGGTTTTGTTGAGTTGATAGAATCTAAAGAATATAATTCTGGTACAACTATGGACCTCTGAACTATAAACATGTCTTGGAAATTCTCTGATGGTTGGAGAGAGATTTGGCATTTCTCACCTTGAAATCCAGGCCAATCTTTGTGGGTAATTGGAATCTGCCTGTTCCTACTCCACAAGGTCCTGGCTTTAGAATTGATGAGGACTCACTTTTAATCTCATCTCCTTGAGGAGAATTCCTCTTGATATCTCTTGCACGAGGAGGGGGAGAAAATAATACAGACCTGATCTAAGAGATATATCTAAGTGCTGTCATTTCCTGTTTTAAGAGGTCTTTTCACACTGGAAATGAACAATGTTCTCAGTTTATTGTCTCTCTTTTCATGCTTGAAGGAATATAATTGAGTATAGAGTGGGTCCCTGGCCCTGGGGGTGTAACAATAAGAAGACATGTGCAGCGTCCCTGAGAGTGGTTTCATAGGAGAAGTCAAGACACAGACAAGAAGAGACTGACCTAGGATCAGACAGTGACCCAGCGGCTGAATTGAAGTTAGGATCCCAATTTCCTGACTACCGAATTAATACTCTTGCTACCCACTGCATCTTTCCTCAGTTTCACTTATTCATATAGGCATTCATATACACCGTTATTTATTCAGCATGAACTCAAGAAAGATAAGGAAAGCTGTTATGGCTTCTATGAAACATGCTTATGTTTTAAGATCTAGGATACTATTGAATCTTCCAAAATTACTAATTGATGCAACTGAAGCCTGGAGAAGTGAAACAAGTTCCTTACTTTTGCACAAGTAGTTAAGGGTGATTCTGGCATTAGAATTCAAATTCCCAAGTATAATTCTATGTATTATGCCATATACAATTATACCCTTACCAATGCTCAGCGCAGTGTCAGGAACTGGAAAACTTATGATGTGCATTGGGTCTGGATCTTAGAGCATTTCCTAGACTGCCTTGGAAATGTAAGCTATAGTTTCTGCCATCAGTGAGCTCGCACTTAATTTGGAAAGATATTCTATATGTATTAAAATTTAGGTAAAACTGTAAGACAAATGTTATTGTCAAATTAGTATAATATTATATGAGCTGGAGAAATTTTATCAGCCTCCTGATGGATGCTCATAGGGTCTGGTGAGTTAGATTATGTGGCTGGTGAGTAAAGAGTCATTTGTTTTATTTTCAATTTGTTGAGTGATTAACATACATTATAAAAGTAAATAGAGTTGGATTTTCAAATGTGGCAGATGCTTGAAATCCTCTTGCCATCTGTCAGACAGAAGATTTAAAGAGATGCTGCCCTCTATCTTTTTGCCCTCGTTCTTCTTAATTTGTCAAGTTTCCAGAAGAGAAATTATAAGAGATTCTTGAAAACTAGGAAAAAGAAGAGGGTTAGTGAAGAAAAATTTTGAAGCTCAACACATTGAAATTCATACTTATGATCTTACTTCTCTGTGTCTGTTTGGCAGTATTGGTGTGTTCAGGGAATGGTGCTCAGGCTATCCAGTTGTTCCAGAAATGTAGAGATCACCTTTGATTCATTCTGTTGCTCCCACCCCATACTGACTAATCATGAATTGCTTGCTCCACAGCCACCTCTTTAATCCTATCTGTTCACCTAGGCCAGTGGTTGGCAAACCACGCCTTGCGAGCCACATGCGGCTCTTTGACCCCCTGAGTGTGCCTCTTCCACAAAATACCATGGCCTGAGTGAATCTATTTTGAAGAAGTGGCATTAGAAGAAGTTTAAGTTTAAAAAATTTGGCTCTCAAGAGAAATTTCAATTGTTGTATTATTGATATTTGGCTCTGTTGACTAATGAGTTTGCCGACCACTGACCTAGGCTATTGCAAAATACTCTTAACCAGTCCACTTGGGACTAAATGCCTCTTCATTGGATATTTTCCCAGACTGTAATCACAGTGACTCTTCAACATGCACAGATTTTCATTTCATCCCACCCAGCTCTTTAAAATCGTTCAATCAATTTCTTATTGTTCTTAAAACAAAGACATTTTTTCCCAGTGGTCTACAAGACAACCTTTTTTTTTTTTTAATATATTTTATTGATTTTTTACAGGGCAGAAGGGAGAGGGATAGAAAGTCAGAAACATCAATGAGAGAGAGACATCGATCAGCTGCCTCTTGCATGCCCCCTACTGGGGATGTGCCCGCAGCCAAGGTACATGCCCTTGCCGGAATCGAACCAGGGACCTTTCAGTCCGCAGTCTGACGCTCTATCCACTGAGCCAAACCGGTCTCGGCAAGACAACTTTTTTTTCTTAAAAGTTTTTGGTATTCTTTATACTCTTATACCACAGAGTCTTCCTATTATAGTGTCTCCCCCTACTTGAAAAAGTGTTCTCTTAGGTACCTCCAATCCTCAGCCCCTGGACTTCAGCTTGACATTTACATCTTCAGTAAATACACCCTTGGCTGGCCTCTCCTTGTACTAGACTCCTACACAGTAACATACCTTTCCTTCACAGACGCAGTTTCACATTTAACTTGTGAGATTATTTCATTTTCATCTGTCTCTCCCAGCACTAGATTCTGAGCTCAGTTGAGGAAAGAACCAGATCTGGTTTTTCCCGCCATTGTATCTGCCTGCATATCACAATGCCCAGCCCATAGAAGGAAGTCACTAAACATCTACTGAGTGGATAATCCAAGAAAAATGGGAATATTTTTATTTCAGAAAGGGAAGATAAACATGTGGCTTAAAAGCTATCTGTGGGGGAAGCTGCATTATCCTGAAAATAGTGGAAAAAGTTTATAGTTCTTTCAGTTCTACTGAGAATAGGTAAAAGAGCTCTACATTGTGCAAGGATGTAAAGCAATATTGGGATGAATTACCAAGGAGGCCCTAAAGTCTATATAAATAATATTGATGTATGTAAAGGGAACATAAAGGCTGACTTGGTGGACTCCTGAAGGGGCTATTGTAGAAAACAAAGTTACCTTTTCAATAAAAACCTTCTGGCAATTTTATATTCCTGCCTGAGCCTTAGGTCTGAATCTGATTGCTCTTTCCAACCATACACAAAGGCAGACAATCCTATGCTGGTTACACTATGTCTTGGATTATTTTTTAAGAGTTGCTGCAAAGAACAATTACTCTTGTGACTAGACCCCATATGTAGTGTTGCAGTGCAGGACAAAGTGGCCCACACTTTGTGACTCCCAGGTCAAAATCTTTTGTTATTTCACATTTAACCATGTGAGGTGATTCTCTTGGGCCAGCTTCCATCCCTCTGAAACCAGAGGGCTATATAAATCCAGAGAGGTCTTCAGGTCCGAGGCACTCTGAAATGTTGCAGCACATGAAGACTGGTCTCTTAGCAACACTGCGAATGCCACAGTGATGATATCCTGGCCAAGAATGAGTTCTTTTGCAGGAATGTTGATAAGTTGTCTGTCTTTGACATTATTGTTTCCCTCCTTATGGGGATACCTGATGATAGCAGCAAACCTGTCTCTCTTGTGGGTTCTCTGCTCTGGGTTTTATCCTTCTGAACCTGGGGCAGAAGGAGATTAGTTAACTAGTGATCTGACTGCACTAGCATCAGAAAACAAAGACTGGGAATCCCTGGTTCTGCTCTTGACTGAAGAGAGCCAACTCTATTGGGTTTTCCTGGAGATGGATTCTTCTAGATTGGCTCTAAACTTTAAGAAAGGGTTAAAAGGAGCAGTTTTTACCTTCTCACACATCATCTTAACAAAAGATAAGGGCAAACCTCTTCATTGATGATATCCAGATCAAGGGGGCATACTCCTTGTCCTCAGTGCTTTAGACATCTAACCTGAGCCATCATTATAATTCTAAGGGAGAAAGTACAGCCATTAAAATTGTATCCAGGTAGAATCAGAGATGCTTTCATAGTACATTTGAAAAATTTTTAATGGTAAGATCACATCAATGGTTGAAAATGAATAAAATATTATCCTTCAGTTTGAGGTGCCTTAGGGATAACTTGTAACATATGTCTAGAAGACTTAGAAATGAAGATTCAAACTGAGGATAGTTGTAGGTATTTGAGATAAAGATTGGATTCATCACTACAGAAAATATTCTTTTAGTCAATTGAGGTGATATGAGTTCCAAAGAAGAATAGAATTCAGAGAGTACATTTATTAAAGGAAAAAAGAAAGAAAAAAGACAGACAATAAAGCTGAACATGAGAGTGGAGTAGTAAGAGGCAGTGTCTGAAGCTCAAGGAAGGTGAAGATTTTATACAGAGGGGTTCTTCGCTAATGTTTCCAGATTATGGGAGGCTGAAGAAATAAGTAAATTTGGAATGGGGGTTACTGACATACAGTCTCTCAGTGTTCTCAGAAATCCCACTGGCTTTTCCTAAATATTTCTGGCTAATGGGTGGTACTGTTACCCAGCTTTTTCTTTTTACAAGTAGCATGTTTTTCTCTCATCACCTGGTATTTCTTGGTTGCCTTTAAATGACTACGGTGGTATTTTTATTTTCCCAATGACCTTGAGACTGGCATTGTCAGTCTTTCTCTGTAATCTTTGCAGCTCTATCAGCTTCTTCCTCTAGTCACTAGTCTCTTTAATAATTTCTATTTCTTCCCTCCTTTCCCAGAGATTTCTTCCTCCTCACCTCTGCTTACTTATCTACGACCCTTTCTCCTAGCATATCTTGCTCCAAGGACCTTCTAATGAATCTAAGGTGCACACTACAAAGATTCAATTCAGATTACAGTGGAATCTTGTTTCCCAAAGGCCTCCCATCTCTAACAATTTGCTTCATATTCTGACAACTCTTTCATGCTGATACCTATTTAATCAGTCACATATCTCTCAGGTCACAAAGGAGAGAATGTGAAATTATGAGTCTGTTTGCCACTGCTAACATCGCAGGATATTGTGCTGTGAATGTGTGTGTGTGTGTGTGTGTGTGTGTGTGTGTGTGTGTGTGTGTTTGCTTGCTTTTGCTGCTTATAAGTATTGTTAAATTTTCATTATTGTACATTTTCTTTCTTTTTGGTTAAATTTTTATTCACATTTCATGTCCTTTTTGTTTTTAGAGTGTTTATTTATAAATTAAGGCAGTATAATAGACATGTGTATATAATAAAGGTTAAAATAAGGACTCATTTAGGGGTCTGGAACAAATTAATTCAATTTGCATTATTTCTAACAGGAAAACATAGTTTGGTTTTTGAAAAGCCTTCCAAAACAAATTAAGTCTGAGAAATGAGGTTCTATTGTATATCATTCTCATCCTTAAAACCTTCCAAGTTTCCTGTTTTTATAGGGAAAAAGCCTGAGCTCCTTGGTATAGCATAGAGTGAGCCCTCAAGGAATGATCCTATAAAATAAAAGGCTAATATGCAAATTGACCCTAGCAGTGGAATGACCAGAACGACCACACAACCAGTCACTATGAGGTGCACTGACCACCTCTTGGTCTCTTTCCCAGGCCAGCAGGCTCTGATTGCCCAATGGTAAATGGGAAACTGGAGGTGGGTGGCGGCAGGTATGGGGCTGGCTGCAGGCAGCTGGGGAAGATGGCCCTGATCTCAGGCCAGGCCTAGGGACCATACCTGTACATGAATTTCATGCACCAGGCCTCTAGTTTTTGAATAAATAAGTTGACCTTTGTGTCTTTCAGTACCTACCCAGTTTGTGGTGGGTCCCCATCTTTGAGTTCTACAGCATCCAATACACCACACTTTGTATGTAGTCAGTGATAAAGAATTATGGGCTGCATTTTAGTCTTTCCTGGGAAATGCTATCCTAAGCATAGCTTTATCTAGAAGTTTAACTTACATGAAAGAAATCCTTAATTAGGCAAGCTACTCAGAAACAGGTGTAAACTTAGAGGTATTTTGTAAGTGCAATGATTGGGGAAAATAACATTATCTTATCTAGTCTGGTGGCTCGGAGAGCTCATTAGTACACCTGGGGAGCTTTTGAATCCTGCCAGTGTCAGTGCCTTTTCACAGGCTAATTAGCTCAATTCATGATCATTCTTTTCAACAGTTTCTCCAAGTGTGGGCCTCACATCAGCCACATTAGCATCACCTCAGAACCTGTTAAAACTACAAACTCTTGGTCCTACTCACACCTTCTGCATGAGAAATCCAGAAGTGAGACCTATCAATCTGTTTTAACAAGGCTTCCAAGTGATGTGTATGAACATTTGAGAACCACTGATTTTCAGCACTAAACTGTCAAAGGGGTGAAAGCTAGACACAAAGCAGTATTCACCTTTGGTACCTCACTAAAACAAAACAGAGCATTTGTGATCCAGAGGGTTTCTACTTCTTATCAGTTAATACTGGATCACCATCTAGAAGGAGAACTTTAAGACAAGGATATGACTATTTCAACCTGGCCTCATTCCTTCAGAACCCCTGCCCACCACTTAACACATGAAGCAGGAGATCAGTAAGGGCGAGAAGAAAACTTTGAGTATTAATTGGGCTGAAAGAAGTAGATGCATTAATTGTGATATGTCATTTTTCTTAATTTATTTGTATTGTTTTAAAAATATTCTTTAAAAATTATTCTCTTTAGAAATGCCAGGGAATTATGAATTCAGTTAAGCAACTGGTATTTATCATTTGGGCCTCTAAAATGCGATTAGGAGTCTCAGCATGGTAACACATAGAAAATTGCTCGACACAGACAGCAGATCGGATAAGCAAAGACCAAACAGAACAAGGAGAAGGAATGCTTATGTTGATTGATGTTTGATACACTTCAGCAGTAATACTTGTCTATTTCACTTTTTAGAGTAACTTGCCTTTTGAAAAAATAAAGAAGTGCTCTAACTTGTTTGGCTCAGTGGGTAGAGCATTGGCCTGCGGACTGAAGGGTCCCAGGTTTGATTCCGGTCAAGGGCATGTATCTTGGTTGTGGGCACATCCCCATTGCAGGGTGTGCAGGAGGCAGCTGATTGATGTTTCTCTCTCATCGATGTTTCTAGCTCTTTATCCCTCTCCTTTCCTCTCTGTGAAAAAATAAAAAAAATATATATATTTAAAAAAATAAAGAAGTAACTAGGTAGGCTCCTTTCCTTTACAGATGAGGGAAGCAAGGCTCAGAGATACAGCCACAAGTCCCTGGCTAAGCAGTGCTGTTCAGAACCAGAACTTGATTGTTAGGACTTGACAATCACTGGTGCTCTGACTCCCTGAAATTTGCCAATAGAGGAGACCCCTGAGCCTGGAGAGGATCACAGTGAGCAGCTTTAGAAGAAGGGGGGTGTAGAGCAGGGGCTCTTTCAAGTACTTTTGCTAATATTTCCTGTCTTTTGTAAATGACTTCCAATTTCAAAATAGAAATACTATTTTCCCCCTTTATATTCCTCATATATTCCTCATTTACTATTTAAAGAAATCAAGTTTTTTTTTTTAATTTAAAAAACTAGTATTGCTGTAAAGGAGAAAGAGAGGTAGGACAGACCCAATCTATTCCCCCAACTCATTTTGCCTTGAATGTTTTTTCTTCTGATGCTTTCAACTGGTGGTTTAAAGGTAAAAACATAGAACTTTGGAGCAGCTATGTAACCCCTTTTTCACTGAAGAAATAGACCCAGAGTGGGATGGCATCATCCAGTGTTATAGGTGGAGTAATTGTGAGAATGAGACGTACAGCCATTTCTCTTAATTCTTTTCTCAGTGTTCTTTGAACCCTTCAGTGGGTCTGCTGGTCTGAAGACTGAATGAGTGATGACAAAGGAGATGGCTAAAAGGAAAAAGCTAGTACCCTTAGCCAGTTGTGGTCAAAATATCTTACTTTTGCAAGTTGACAGACCATATGAACATGTGAACACATTACTGTGGTCCCTCTCAGGACCTTGGAAGTATCTGGGCAAATGAGAAACCCATGAAGCTGAAGATTGATTAGTCTCTGGGTGGTGGAGGTACAAAACATCAGCTTCACCTACAAAACTGTGAGAAATCCACTTTTTTGAAGAATGGGGAAAATAAGGCGAGGAAAGATAAAATAACTTCCCAAAGTCTCATGGCTAGTAAAGGGTGGAGGTAGAATTGAACTCGAGCAGCTTGAACCCATAATCTTTACCATCTGCTACGTGTACTGCCATAGGAGCAAGCTTGTGACTATGCTTGTGTGTGTGCACCTGAGTATGTGTGTGTTTGGCAGATAGGAAAGAAAGTAAGTGTTCTGTGACTCAGTCTTAACATGGAGTTGACATTTTTTGAGGAGTTATTTGTTCTACTTGATCACAGTAGTAGCCTACAGAACTAGACAATGGGTTGTGGAGTTGATTTTAGGGACCATAAACACCTTCACTGTTACCCAAAATGACTGTGACTCAGCAGTAACTGAAAAAACATCCCATCTCTAAGCATTCGCCCCCAGACACAGTAAATTAGTTAAAACCCCCATGATCACAAGTATCCTGGATAAACTAACTCACGATAGCTTCTCTCTCCATTTAGAGGGGCAGTGGGATGCTTTCACCTCACTGCTTTTCAGTTCTAGGAGCACATCTCCCAGTGGTGACATCTTACCCACTAAGTACTGGGCCTAAACCAGCAGTCAGACATCCCCCAAGGGGTCCCAGATTGGAGAGGGTACATGCTGGGCTGAGGGAACCAGCCCCAACCTGCCTCCCATCTCCATGCATAAATTTTGGGCACCAGGCCTCTAGTCCTATATAACGACGTAACCTAAACTAGGGAGTGACTATCCCATCAGGGTCACAGCCCCACTCATGATCAAGGGGACAGGAGGAGCCTGTGGTAGAATTCCATCTACCACAGGAAGACAAAGGCATATTTTTTGAGTACCAACCAGGTACTGCTTTATTTATGTTCTTCTAATTATTACAATAATTCTGTGAGACAGGTATGATTATCTCATTTTTAATGATCAGGCTACGAAGACTTTGAGGAATCAAGTAATTTGCCCAGACTCAAGAAATCAGAATCTGGATTTGAATCCAGGGCTATCTGACTTGAAAGCTCGAGGTCTTTGCAATATGCCCATGTCCTCAGGAATTGATTGCTTGTCTGCACAGAAAGACCTGTTATGGCCTCTCTGGGCATATCAGTTCATGCAGATTATATGGTTATCTTGTGATATGTCCTGCCTCTCTTAGGGGCCAGGGTTTCATAAATATAAGGTGTGTGTATCAATCAATGTGGTATATAGGTACAATTTAAATGCCAAGTACTCCAGTACCACCTCCCCAAAGTTTTCAGTTGTTCAACTTTTGATTTTACTTTAGCAAATATTCCTTGATCTTTCCATGTGAAAAGCAGTAGGGGAAGTAAACATTTATGAGGAACATGTTGTAGATGGCTTTTTAAATAAAAATCTTCATGGCAGAATTACAGAGCACTGACTGCAGTCTGGAGACATGGGCTCAGGCCTTCATTCACCAATCACTGCAACTTCCTAACCTTCAGTCTCTCTCATCTGTAAAATCTGTCTTGGAAGGACACTTGTGAGGATCAAATAAAATTTGACAAATGAGACAACATATTTTAAATTGTAAATTATTATAACTCAAGTTTCATAAGCTATTCCAAAGGCTATTCAAGGTGCTATAAAAGCACAAGGGAAATGATGATTCTCCTTAACTGGGAAATTTGGGAAGTTTATTGAATGAGGTTGATTTGAAGTTGGGCCTTGTTTTCAGATCTGATGACCCTGTATAGAAAGTAGGGCTTATGTAGAATGAAGGAGATACTCGCCGTTTAGCTTTTTGTAAAAATATATCTAGATATTGAGTCATTTCCATTGAACTACAAACTTGTGTTTCATATGCAGCCCTAATTTATTTAATGCCATAAAATTCACTGAGTGCTTTGCTGTAATTACAGTGATAATTACATAAGTCACTTTCACTATGGGACCTCCCCCCTCCCCCCAACATTTCTAAGCACAGGTTTTTAAATGTCCAAAATCAAATTATTTTTCAAGGAAGTAGAGTTGAAAATAAAGTACTTCTCTATATCTTGACTAGTAAAATGAAGAAACAAAACTTCTGCTGGAGCTGACCAGCAGACCCTGAGCAATGGATGGATGATTACTCTGATGCATGTTTGCTGTGAAAGAGAGGGCTAAGGGACTGCATGGCTAAAGGAACCAGAGAACCTTGATTGCCTGCCTCTTCAGGCTTTTATTGTAACAGCAGGTTGAGATAAATTTATCTTTTAGATACAATCAGTAGGGTAAGTAATCTTGGGAGGACACATGTGTCTGCAATGTCCTTTAAGCAAGGACACTTAAAGATTAGCATAACGATTCCAATAAACAAAGGTCAAGGAATACCAGTAAATAGGAGTGCCACCTTTGGCCAACTTCCCTTTTCAAAATTCTCTCCTTACAGACTTTCCAACCAAGTCTCCTGTGCTCCCCGACAAACTTCCTTCTCTTTGAACAACACATGATGATAGAACTGATATTTTTGCAAGTAAGAGAATGTATTAACATAGGAACAAAATAAATAAAATAAAAAAACAAGCACCCAAACAAAACTCAAAATTGGCTTTGTTTTAGTTGAGCAGGGAGAGTTATAGCACACCATTAGAGATTTATATATATACATATATATATTACATTCTTTATTGTATTTGACTTGGTAATATGATTTTTAAAATATTGCTTCACATTTCATTGTGTAAATACAAACTTTGTAACTCATACATGGTTGAACTCATCTTATCTCTTACCTACTGTGCATGCCTCACATTTAGCCAACTCTGGCATTGCCTTTTGAAAATATGGACTGAGAAGAGCTCATTTTACATTGTGTTGTTTAGAATGTATGTTATTCTTGAAGGCCTGGATTTACTGTTATCCTTTCCGCCAATGAGTCAAGATTCTCACAGCAATTTGAACAAGATCATGTGTGTTTATTCTTCCCTTTAGTACAATTACTGTATTTATTAAATTCTGTTTTCTTCATTAGACTTACAAGTACTTGAAGGGGAAAATTATCATTCATTTTTAAAATATCTGTTAGCACTAAGGGCATGGCCTGGGGCATAACTGGTGTCAGTAAACATTGAAAGTTGGCTGTTGAAGTAAGTCCCTTGAATAATAGGAACTAAGAGTGAGAAACCACACACAGGCAGGCAGACCTCATGTAAATGGTGCTGTGGAGGTGAGTGCTAATGGAAATCTGGATGAAGGGGGAGCAGGAGGAATAGAAAGGAGATAACAAAGAGACATTGTGGAGATAAAACAATGAGCAAGTTATGTCTGTGTGCACATGTGTGTTGTGCTTGGGGTATGTGAAGGAGAGGCTACTAGGTATAGTGAAATAGAATGCCTACCTTCCTTTTCAATGACCAGGTGAAGGTTAAAGCTGTTACCTGAGAGCTGATGGAACAACCTAGGCTTGCTTGACGTAAGAAGTTTAATGTCTCACCAACATTTCTAGATAATAAAAAGATTAATCTGAGTTATATTTTATACTAATCATGTGTTAATATTCACATATATAAGCAATTTGTAGCCCTTATGACGTTGAAAATTTTCAGTTATTTTTTTAGCCAGTTGAAATTAACTAGGACTCAGGACTAACCTATTTAGAGGTGACAGAGATGTTCAAATTAAGAATGGTAATTAAAACCAGAGTAACTTCAGGTGGGAGAGGAATTGCTGAAGGAACTAAGCATGTTTCATTCACAGAGACAGAGAGAAATAGAAAGGGCAACATTGCTGTCTGCAAAAATCTGAAAGGTTGCCCTGTGAAAGGTGTGCTGGAAGAATTATGAGTGCACCCACATGGTGGATGTGGGGCTGGGGGACCCATTTTCTCTTACACTCAGAAGGTTGTGACAGTCCACCAGTGGAGATTTTTCAAGAAATGCTTGCATTGCTGAGGAATTGGACAACCTGCCCTTTTAATCCTAGGATTCTGTGAATCTATAAGAACTGATTTTCTGACGAAGCCGGTTTGGCTCAGTGGATAGAGCGTTGGCCTGCGGACTGAAAGGTCCCAGGTTCGATTCCCGTCAAGGGCATGTACCGTGGCTGCGGGCACATCCCCAGTAGGGGGTGTGCAAGAGGCAGCTAATCGATGTTTCTGACTTTCTATCCCTCTCTCTTCCTCTCTGTGAAAAATCAATAAAATATATTTTTTTTAAAAAAAGAACTGATTTTCTGTTCAGCAGGTTTTGTAGTTTGGACTGATTTGTTATTTTTCCCTGTCATTTTAAATTAAAAGGAGTAGAATGGTGTAAATACAGCAATATTTTGTTTGTCCTTTGTTTCTAAACATAAAGATAATAGAAATATAGGATTAAAGTTGTTTTATTTCTAAAATTCTCCTTCACACTTTTTCTTTTTAATGCAACTTTACCATCAGGGAATCAAGCTATTTTGCTTCTCCCCTTTAAGATCTAATCAGTCCCCATCTATTTGAACTGCCAAGAAAATCAACCTTATACAAAACTTAAATTGAAAGGTTTCACCTACTACAGGTTTCTCTCTTCAGACCCCAGCTCCTGTGTAAGTAGAGAGCTTATCTCTGAGGTTCATTGTGGGTGGTAAAGACAGTGTTTGCCTTTGTTAGAGTGATCCAAGTAATTTCTCCATTCAGATGACAGTTATGTTGGAGTTTTAAAGATAATTCATGTCATCATCTGTTCCTTCATTCCTGGGGCTTTTAAGATTTCTTCAAAATAATATTTGATGCTTGAGGAAAGGGCTTGGCCCCATTGTAGCTTTGGGCTGACAGGCAACCTCAGGTATCTCTTGAATTAAAAAATGCCCTCATATCTTAACCGGTTTGGCTTCGTGGATAGAGCATCAGCCTGTGGACTGAAGGCTCCCAGGTTCGATTCCAGTCAAGGGCTAATGTTTCTCTCTCATCGATGTTTCTACCTCTGTCTCCTCCCTTCCTCTCTGTAAAAATCAATAAAATATATATATTTTAAAAATGCCCTCAGTGGAAGTAAGACATTGTTGATATTGTGCATAAATTCAACTTTTTGAAAAGGTCACATATTCAGAAATTGAGATGTTCAGATAACAAATATGCCCCAATATACTAGTTAATAGTATAGAGTCAGGTTTTTTTTCTTCTGCATCAATAGGACTCTTACCTTTCCTTATGTATACTCTTTAAGATTCATCTAGCACTGCCCTCCTTAGAATGTTTTCTATTAAAAAATATTAGTTAGCTCTGGCCAGTGTAATTCAGTTGGTGGGAGCAGTGTCCCTTGCAATGAAGGGTCATGGGTTTGATTCCTGGTTAGGACACATACCCAGGTTTCAGATTCAATCCCTGCTTGGTATGTACAGGAGGCAACTAATTGATGTTTCTCTGTCACATTGATATTTCTCTCTCTCTGTCTCTCCTCTCTCTTTTTCTCACTGACTCTCCCTACAATCAACATGATTATATACTCAGATGAGGATTAAGAAAATAGTACCTAGTGAACTGCTTTTCTTTGTTTTCCTTTTCATACAGAGCCAAATAAATTTAATTTATGTATAACAGGGCTAAATACACAAATAGAATACCTTCTAGCCAACATGTATATCACTTTGAGAAATATTTGTGCATCTTAAAGTAACTCTGTAGAGAGTGGCAATCACAATCTAAATGGTGGGGGTGGATTGTCATTGTTTAAGGCAATATTTTGTTTCCAGGAACATCCAATTGAAAAATTTTAATTGTGCTAAAAAGCACAACAAAATATATACCACTTTACAAATTTCAAGTGTTCAGTTCAGTAGCCTCATAATTCCAGAACCTTTCAACTTGCAAAACTGAAACTCAGTACCTACCAAACAACTCACCATTCTCTTGACTCAGCCTCCTGAAAACCACCATTGTACTTTTGTACTTTCTGTTTCTATGGGATTTGACAATTCTAGATGCCTCATAAGAGAGTAATCATATAGGTGTGTGTGTGTGTGTGTGTGTGTAAGAGAGAGAGAGAGAGGGAGGGAGAGAGGGGGGGGGAGAGAGAGAGAGAGAGAGAGGAGAGAGAGAGAGAGAGAGAGGGAGAGAGAGAGAGAGAGAGGGAAACTGGCTCATTTCATTTGGCATATATCCTTAAGATTCACATATGTTATTGCATGTGACAGAATTTTCTTCCTTTTTAGACTGAATTGTATGTATATCACATTATCTATATCCACTCATTCACAGGTGGACACTTGTGTTGCTTTCACCTTTTGGCTATTAATAATGCTGTTATGAATGAATATGGGTATGAAAAGGAATCTAAAGTATTGACAATTTCTCCAAAAATTGCTAGTACTACTTAATAAAAAATGGCATAGTGACATTTGAGATAATTTTATTACCATTGCTAGTCCACTTTGTGTGGCTCTAAAGGAGGCATCTGAAATGGCTATACCTTGGTATATTAGTTTATTTATTTATTTATTTATTTATTTTAAAAATTTTTAATTGATTTTTTTGCAGTATAATAGTAGTACATGTTTTCCTTTCCCCCTCCCCCTTATCCTCCCCCCAGACTCCCCTACCCCCCAGCACATATCCCCAGCTTCCCCCCCTCCCCGCCCCAGTGTCTTTCATTCATTGGTTATGTAGTATATTAGTTTATTTAATTGTTGCAAAGAATATCTCAAATGCCTTTGACCTCATTTTATTTTCTTTATAATATTTTCTGACACAACACATCAGCAATAATCTTTTCAAAACTGCATTAACAGATACCTTCTCAAATCCATAAATATTCTTATCTATCTTAACTCATTTGTTAAGATCAATAAACAGCAAAGTCTAGGTCAACGTCCTCAGAAAGCACTGTAGGTTGTATTTTAAACCAGCAAGCTTCATCACTGACCAGATTTCTTTTTACTTGTTTTCATGGTATTTCTCAGTGAGGTAACTTGGTCTTTGGGGGAAAGGGCAGGCACTGAGTTCTAGAGAAGGGTATTAGATGTGAAAAGTTGGGAGACTTCATAACTTCTTAAGATACAGTTATTGATATTCCATCTTTACCAAAGGAGAAGGAGCACTTGAAGTAAGTCAAAGAGGAAGGAGAGAAGAAAAGAGAGGGTTAAGAGAAGAAAGCATTGTTTCTTTCAATCCAGTTCTGTACTATATACTGTACTATAGAAAACCAGATCCTTCCCCCTCCCATCATAATATAATCGGTTCTTTGAGTTACCCTTCACAAGGCTGTTTTTAAGAAGTGTTTTATGATTGAAATGATTAGACAGTGAAGACTATTAGTTGAAAGTTGGGTGTCTTCAGCTTCATGAAGAGGTGCTCCTGATGCAAGCCTCCCCCACCTCCCCAATGAGCTTGCATATTTCTATTTAATATTAATTTAGGAAGTCTTTCTTTTTTCTGGGTGTTTGAAGGTAGATAAGGTAAACATAGTTCTTGCATAAAAGGAGTTCATGGACTAGTTGGGAAAACCAACATATATAAATAATAAATTGAAGTGTATAGAAGTGACCCAGTGGGCTTGAAGGAAGATTAATAACATGACTAAGAGAAGCAGGGAAAGTGTCAAAGAGGAGGTGACATCTGAGTTGGGACAAACACTGGAGAGCTAAGTCCTGGCAGGAGGATTACCATGTGCAGAGTTGCAGAGGTTTCAAGGTCAATGAATTACTTAAGGCAGTGGTCGGCAAACCCATTAGTCAACAGAGCCAAATATCAACAGTACAACGATTGAAATTTCTTTTGAGAGCCAATTTTTTAAAATTTAAACTTCTAATGCCACTTCTTCAAAATAGATTCACCTAGGCCATGGTATTTTGTGGAAAAGCCACACTCAAGGTGCCAAAGAGCTGCATATGGCTCGCGAGCCGCAGTTGGCCTACCACTAACTTAAGGGAACAGCCTCAGATTCTTCATCTAAAGTTAAGGTACTGTGCCCTGGCTGGTGTGGCGCCATTGGTTGGGAGTTGTCCCTTGCACTGAAAGGTTGGCAGGTTCAATTCCTGGTCAGGGCACATGCCCATGTGCAGGTTTGATCTCCAATAGGAGTTGTGCAGGAGACAGCCAATGGATGTTTTGCTCTCACATCAATATTTCTCTTGCTTCCTCTCCCATCCTCTTTTTCTAAAATAATCAATAAAAATGTTTTTAAATAAATAAATAGTGAATGAATAAAGTTAAGGTGTTGGAGTAATTGCTTCCTGAAATCCCTTCTTATTCTCCTATAATTCTAAAATATACAGCTATTGGTTAACAGCTTTCTCTCTCTCACATTTTTACTGTTTCAAACACTGATATTTTCACCAGGTTGGGGAAGTGTGAGTTATGCTCAGGTTTGGTGTTCCTTCTATCCCTGGAGTGCTCCTCAATCATGAGAACAAAAGGGAGGACTCACTGGCAGGTTTTAGGTTCTTTCTATATTGATATTATCCCAAGTAGTGTTTTTTTTCTTTTATTCCTAATATACTGAATATTTCTTATTTTAAACGGGAATTCTCTCTCTGACCTATTTGGTGACTCAGACTGTAAAAATCATCATTATCAGAGTGGTTGTTTTATGTCATAGTAATTTGTTCCTATTATCTTCATACCTGTGAACTTTTCTTCCACTTCCTTCCTGACACCCTGCTTTCTACCTTCCAACACACAGTTAATTAAAACACCTGCTTCTAAATGAGGAATTTCAACCCACTGCTTCTAGGAAGTCAGTCTCGTGGAGAAAATAGATATGACTAAGACACATGTCAATATAATGCAAGACAGGAAGCTGTCTTTGCTATGAGAAAGCCAGAAAATACCCGCAATAGTCAGTGTGTGTGTGTGTGTGTGTGTGTGTGTGTATGTGTGTGTGTGTGTGTGTGTGTGTGTGTGTGTGTGTGTGGTGGGGACTCCTGTGAGGAGGTCATAAGAGAGGTTGCAATTGGGGAGACCTCGAGAGGCTTGAATAAGAAATGCATTTTCCACCTGACCCAACTTTCTACACTATTAACTTCCTTCTGCTTTTGGTTGGAGAAACACAGTTGAGGTGCTCAGATGTTCTCTGTGACTAGTTACCTGAGTGCTTTGGGTTGGCACTCCAGTATACACAAATATGACGCCATCAGGCATACAAAGAGGCTGTGTTCCCCAAACCTGCTCCTCTGCAGGTAGCTGCAGTAAATGGGCTTTCCCTCAGCTTCTGGGAGATTGCCTGGGAGGGAGGGCTCTGCTCCCTGCTGCTGTGTCTCCTTTGCACTGATGCTCTGTCAGGACTGTATCAGCGGGTGCAACTTAAGAGTTTCTCAGTATCTTCTCTTGGAGGAACTTTTCCCCCTCAATGTGGTACTTATACTTCCTTTCAAAAACACATACTATTAAATGAAATGATGTGAGAACCACTGAACCATTATTCATATTATCTTCCTAAATGAAGAAAATGCCCACCATGTTGATTATAACTAACTTTGGGTTGTGTTTTTTTTTTTCTATCCAGACAACAAAAGTTACCAATTGAATTTCCCCTGCTGATTTAAAATACTATTTGTGATTTTTATGTTTATTGAGTATAGATTATGTTAAGTACCACCATGTTATAAAAAAAATTCTATCCCTGCTATGCCAGGCTATGGTTGAGCATCAACCTATGAACCAAGAGGTCATGGTTCGATTTCTGGTCAGGGCACTTAGCCTGGGTTGCAGGTTTGATCGCCGGTAGGAAGCCTGCAGGAGGCAGATGATCAATGATTCTCATCATTGATGTTTCTAGCTCTCCCTTCCTCTCTGAAATCAATAAAAATATATTTTAAAAAATGCTACATTTACCTACTCTTATGTTATTAGAAAGTCCCAGATGATCACATTGTAATAAATAGTTTCCATTCAGCGCATATTATGTGGCATGAACTATTCTAAGTAATTAATTAATTTTTTTCACTTATTCCTCAAAATAATCACTAGTTTTAAATTTTATCTTTATGGTTGAAAGTATTACAGATGTTCCCCTTCCCTTTCTTCTCCTCCCCCCTTCACTGACCTCTCTCCACTACTCCCTCCCCATCCTAGGTCTTTATTGCACTATTGTCTGTGCCATGAACTATGTATATATGCATATAAATTCTTTGATTAATCTCTTCCCACCTACCTGCCCTTCCCTCTGAGATTAGTCATTCTGTTCCATTTCATTCTCATTTTTAAGGTGCCTGCCACGTGAAAAGACAATAAGTTAGTAATTAACCAAAGGTTCTGTAGTTACTTAGTTAATAAATTAAGATTTAAACTCAGAATTGTAATTACAAGTCAAACACTTTTCTACGCTTAAGACATTTGGTTCTTTTGAATCCTGGTGCTTCTTATGTAAGTGTCTGTCTTGGAAACATAGCTAAAGATAAAAGAAAGTGCCTGTACTGTCTCTTCAGCTCTTAATATAGTTACTAGGGTGTTACCATCTTTCTTTTCCATCACACCTTTCATCACCTACAATTCTGAAATAATTCAGTAAATATAAGAAGGAATATTACTATCCATACTGGATTGCCATCCTCTGAAAAGGGTTATCTCTGGGAGAAAATTAAACATCTAATTTGAATAGCCACACAAATTTCTAAAATTGAAGTCTAATATATGTTCAATTGTTGTAGTCCATTCAGGTTGCTATAACAACAATGCCATAACATAACTGGGGATCTTATGAACTACAGAAATGTACTTCTCATAGTTCTAGAAGCTGAGAAGTCCAAGTTCAAGATGCCAGCATTTTGCCAGTTACTGTAGGTGGTGCCTTGTAGAAGGCATGACAAAAGCAATGGTCTAGGAAGCTCTCTGGGGTGCCTTTTATAATCACCTCCCCAAGGTTCCACTTCTAAATACCATCACATTGGATATTAGATTTCATTATATGAATTTGAAGTGGGAGGGCACAAACATTGAGACCACAGCATCTATTGGTTTCCTGCCACATCTTTTACTTTATGCCTTTCTTTGTTAAGTTTTAGATGAACAAAAAAGAGCATGTTTTTATTTTCCCCTCAGAACATACTCTGGGGTTCTTTACCCAACAAAGTATGCATGCCTCCTGCTGTGCTAACTGTGGAAACTGACAGAGTGATGTCTCAGGTCCCCATCCCAACTACCTCACTGGAATCATAAACCATCAGAGCTCATGCAGACTAAGGAGGGTCCAAATCTACCTCCTTGTTTTTAAGGGGACTGGGTCCCAGAAAAAGGAAGAAGTACTCAGGGGTTTAGGGCAAGTTAATGGTAGAAGCAAGACTAAATCCAGGTCTTATACTATCTGTCCTGTACTATTTTCCATTTATGCCATTGGAAAAGCTTTGGATATCTATACCTGTTTCCCTACTTATGAAAACAGACAAATGTCATCACATGGGACTTTGCAATAACATTCATAAAGTAAGTGTAACACCATAGAATTTGGTCTCTTAGAGCTTCGTTTCATGTGCTATGTATGGTATTTATATCCATTAAGAAAGTTTAGTAAGACACTTCCCCCCCTTTAACTTCAATATATTTTAGTTTAATATAATTTAATTTTAATGTAATAAATTGACTTTGGTTACTACTAACTCTTTTGGGCCATATTTATTCTGATTGTTTTTATTAAAAAATGCAATAGTATAGAACTTTATTGATTAAATTGTATTTTTAAAAATGTTCAGCATCTCTCTGCTGCCTGCAAGAGGAGGCACAAATTCCATAGCAGTATATCCTATTCCCTAGGAAGTGCCCCCAAACATCCTTTGGAAAGTGATTTCTGCAATATGTTTTCACACATCATATTTTCTGAACCCAGTGAACTATCAAACTCTTCAAATACTGCTTATTCATTCATTGTTTTGTTCAATCAAATTTGTTTTGTTAATCACGAGCTTGGCCCATAGGATATAATAACGCACAAGATACAGAGTCCCTGCCCTGGAGCATTTCATAGCCTGCTGGATGTCGGATACCTCTGTGCATTTCCTCTCTTAGCTCCTTTCTTAGTTCCTTTTCTGGGATGTCACTGCCTGCTTATCCATCCTTGAGTAGGCAGTTCAAATGTCACTCACTCCCTGAAAGATCTTGCAAGGTCTCTTCCCTTGGAAAAGAGATATTCTCTGATGCACATCCAGGCCAGAGCCCACCATGCATGAGAATGTTTCATTCTGGCTGTTATCACATAAAATATCTGGCTTACCTACCAGATAGTAAGTTCTTTTCTGGATAAACAGTTTTATTTTTTTATTCCCTACCATGTACTAAGCAGTTTGGCATGTAGTACGTATCAGGTAAATGAGGGATGGAAGGACAGATAAAATATCTGGATAGATAAAAATAAAGGCTTAGGTAAATGTAGAAAGACAGGAAATAAGTATTTTGATATAAAATTTGCCAATAGATCACATTTCATCCCTTCAGTGCCCTTACCCTAGCAATAAAGAAAAAGATATATATCTGTATCTATCTATCTATCATCTATCTATCTATCTATCTATCTATCTATCTATCTATAAAACATATTCACAGAATTTTACACACACACACACACACACACACACACACACACACACACAAACACACACACACACACACACACACACACACACACACACACACACACACACACACACACTGGAGATGAGTTGTTACAGAGAGCAAACAGGCCATTTAGGTATGGACTCTCCTCCACTGGCTTGTGATTCAAATTATATATGTTCAAGATAAAGGCAAATTCCTTTCTTCACTGAATTTTCCCTAAGCTGTAGTTGTTTTTAAAGATGAGTTACAAGCTAATAAACACTCCAGCAATGAGTAGCAAGTTTTCCATTTAATTTAATCTTCGAAGTCAAAGAAGCACGTTGGGGTGAACTAATTAAAGAAATTATTTATGTGACTATAAAATGCTGCAGCATTTAATCCATATATTAAAGCAGTGCCTGCCCTGGAATTACCTGATGGAGAAGATGCTGCGGTGAGATTAGTGTCCTGCCTTTCAGCTCACATGCATTTCAGGCATGCTGCATCAGATGTTTTGCATGCAGCACTACCTGGTGAAGAAAATTCTCATTAGCATCACAAAGAATTCTGTATCTTGATGACACCATCCAGGGTTACAAAAAAAATTATGAGTCCTTTATCCTATACAATAAACCAGTAAGAGCAATCCCCATGGTTTTCAAGAATCCTGCTTTATTTTAAAGTAATGTTGAATAAAGAGAATGAGGGGAAGTAGGCCTGGGCCTTGAGGCAAAACAGAAGAAATGCCTACATTTATGCTCCTGGAGGGGATTTGGGAGAAACCATTAATGTTGCTTAATGGAGATTTTATAAATGATTTGATTTCACCTAAACAAGTATGTTTATGGGAGGAGAGTGAGGAAAGGTTCAAAGAAGGAAATAAAAATTTTTAAATTAAGGATATTGGAGATAGAGATGAGAGAGAGAGGAGAGAAAGAGAGAAAGAGAGAGAGAGAGAGAGAGAGAGAGAGAGAGAGAGAGAGAGAGAGAGAAAGCGAAAGCAAATGCCATCATTTGCTGACCTTGACCCACTCAGCAGTCTGGGCTTTTGTTTATGCATATGTAAATCAGGCATATAATAATGTTAATAGTAATACATGAATAACTACTGGGTATTTGTCAGAACTGAATGGGAAGTTTGCTATACATATTGGATTTAATTTCTTAGTCTTTCTTTAAAACAAAGCCTAAAATATAGTCTTTAATTGAAAAATTAAATCTTATACAGAGAGACCACTGACAGAATAAGAAAGCCCAAGCTGTGTTTTGGCTGAAGCCACCAATAACTATGTGAACTAAGGTTTGCCACACCTTCCTTAGTCTTCAGTTTCATAACCCATAAAATGAGGGCATTGGTCTGTGTGATTTCTTAGGATTCCTTCCAGTGCAGTTCTTATGTTCAGTGATTCCATATCTAAGTCTTTGTAATAAAAGACTACTATCATTTTCCAAATGATAGTATGGAACAAAAGAGCTGTTACCCTAGGCTTTGTCAATAAGCAAGTAACAGTTATGCATTAAAATGCAAAACCCCAGCACTTAGTGACTTAATGCTGCATTAAGTTGCTCTTCTAGATACAAACTAATTTAGTGGCTCCCTACGACTGAATACCCTGAAAAGAAAATCAGAGGTTGGCATTTTATGGATACTTCTAGTATAATTCTTTTTAAGTCTTTCACACATTTTATTGGCTCTAGGAGAATTGGTTAGTAAAGCCATACACATTTTAATTACATAGATTATGCAACAGGGGGCTCTCTAACAAAGAAGAAAATTAGTGAGATACACATTTAGGCTTGATTCTGCTTCAGAAGCAGAATGAGTCTTGCTTGCAGTTTTCAAGGAAGTAGAAGTGAGATGCTGTGTTATCTCAGGGCTTAGTTAGGATTATAAACTCTTGAGAATGTTGGTATTGAGGATTACTTTTTGATGATTTCAGGATGACAACACGATATTGGGTGGTTAGTGTTCTTTCTGGCAAAGGCAGCCATACCATAAATTCTGGTCAATCATTCTGAGCAAGCACAGAGCTGTCAGCGTCCCATCCTTGGTGACTATTTGGGTTGAACAATAAGGGAAAATAGAGAGAGGATTTATTCAATGCATCAGAGGAAGCTGTGTCAGGCCTGGAGACAGCAGAACTAATGTGGTGGAGTAAAGAGAAAGTCACCAAATTTAAGTCTCGACTCCTCTTTCAATGTTTAGTTCCATAATTTCTGTCATACTTATCTCACAGGATTATTATGAGGATTAAGTGGTTGAAAACAAAAACACTCTATTCAGAAGGTATGATATAACTTTTTCTCAATCTAACCTCCTAGTTCCTGCATATCCTCAGCTATCCAGAAGGAGAAAGCCTGGGCCTGCTCCCAACCTCTCTTAGTTGAGAGCATTTTTCATATCAGGCCCAACAACAACTTTCCTTTTCTTGTAGGACAAGAAAGGAGGGCTACACCAATGATGACACCACCCTTCCTTCTCCCACACTCCTACCAGCATCACGTGACTGATGTATTAGTGACCCTGAATCCAGATTTCCTGTGTGCAAATCCTGTTCATTCCCTTTGCTACTTATCACCTTAGCCAAATTGCTTAACATTTTTGTTCTTCTGTTTCCTCACTGTTAATAATTATACCTTCTTCCTGGATTGTTATGAGAGTTAAGTAAGTCAATACATACAAAGTGCTTAGACCAGTTACTGGTAAATCATTAGCATTCAAAAAATATTTGCTTTTATTATTATTACCTTTATTCAGAGTTACGGAGTAGTGCTTGGTGGTTAAAGGCAACCAGTCCATATTTAGTTCTTCCAGGGGACTGAGGGAATCTAGCCCTGGGCCAGGAGATGAAGGAGAACCAATCACTTTTTTTCTTCACTTGAGGATATGTGTTTTGTTTTAATTGAGAGAGTGGAGAGAAGTGGGGGAAGAGAGAAAAAGAGAAAGAAAGGGGGGGAGGAAAGCAGAAACATTAATTGGTTGCCTCCTGTCTGTGCCCCCATGAACCCACAGCCTTTCACTGGGCAATGCTCCACTCAACTGAGCCACACTGGCCAGAGCACCAATCCCTCTTTTTACTCAACTATCCTGAAATTAGAAGGAAAATGAAAGGGAATACCTGAGTTTGTTTTATATAAGTCACAAGCATTATAGTTAGAATCAGAGCATATCAGAGAGTTAAGGGACCTTAGCATTCATCTCAATTTAAGAGTGAGAAAATGGAGACAGGGTTCCATATCGAGTAAATAGCATGAGAATGAGATTTGAGCTCAGGTTAAGAATAGATCTATTTGGAACATATTGCTTCTGTTGACTCCCTTTAATGTAGAATGATATCTTTGATACAAATGATTACAAAACTGCTTATGAACAGTCATCTAAGATATTGCACACCTCTGAAATCTTCATATAATGGCAACAGCTTTTTTTTGTTTTATGCCACCTCTACAACTGAGAGACCACTTCATCATTTCCTATTTCCCCCGCATGACCACTCAGTCAGAGACAGAGGGATCCCGTTTGAACCAAAATTGGGATAACTTAGCAGCTTCAGAGAGTATTGCTGGGATTTGAGTCATTTGTTCTCATGACAGTCTTTTCTTCAGCTACAAATGCTTTTTCTTTCTCAAGTAAGTGGTCACCTTGGAAAGCATGAGTGTACTTAGAGCATATACTTTTTCCCTTGTTGCTTAGAGAACCTAAAACTAAATGTCAGTCTTGGTTCTAGGACCTTTCTGAAAGTAACCTTCCATTAGAGGACTTAAAACATATAGATCATTAGTTATGCCTTTAAAGTTTTCTCATTTTATAGATGTGTAAACTGATGCACAAAGGTTAACTAACCTCTCTCTGGACATG
Organism: Antrozous pallidus; assembly: GCA_027563665.1. NCBI lineage: Eukaryota > Metazoa > Chordata > Mammalia > Chiroptera > Vespertilionidae > Antrozous > Antrozous pallidus. Next base: position 51,810,036 of record CM050514.1, on the reverse strand, counting down.
CATTCTTCTTTTCACAAGTGCCTCATAGTGGCACACATGCTTACTCTTCAGTTTTAAAGATAATACTGTGTATACAGCAAATTAAAAATTGTCAAGCAGGAAACAGGACGGCTGCCTTTTAAAATTCCTAACCTCACAAGTGCGACAACTGTCAATCCACCATCTAATACCTCTCCATCTTCTTCGCTGTGCTTTGAAACATTTAGTTGAGAAATCAACTAATAATTTTTCTTAGTTTATAGTAAGTTTTCTCAAATTTGTTTTGAGCTTTCCAAATTTGTGATTATTAATTATTAATAATTTTTATTCTAAAAAACAAAATTATGTTTAAAACTGTGAATGTGTACATAGGTGAAAAATATTTCCTTTCTATGATAAATTTAGTCTCCAGATTTCTCTATGATTACTAATAGTAGACATGGTACATGTAACAACCGTGACTGTAGGCCAGTGTATTTACTTTTCACACTCCATTATGAACCCAAATTTTACCAACAGAAGGCCTTCTATTCATGGAACCACTATAGAGCTCCTAAAATGATTTTTTGCCCTCCTAACCATTTTCCATTGGTCCTGTGTTCACCTTTAAGCTAATTAGCTTTTTTTTACTTCAAAGTCTCCTACCTCAGTATGGGATCTTTCCTTCACAGGAATCTTGAAGGTCAAAGACCATCCTCCACATAATACACCATGGTTTTGTTTAAACCCTAGGGGCTTTTTACACTGGCCTTTCCTGGGGAGCTTTCCTCGCTTATGTTTTAATAGGTTCTTATGTTTTCTTTCCCTCACTCTAGATTGCCACAATTCAGAGGAATATTATCACTTAGCCTTTCAACTGTTCATTCGGAAGCAAACCCTTTAATCAGCAATGTCAGCCTTTGCAACACACATTCACACCATACAAAAGAACTGTTAACCCTGCACTTTCTCACAGGGTGCTCTCAATATGCTTCCTTGACATTCTCCTTGAATCTTGACTCTTGCTCTGTTTTGCTGTTATTTTTTTCAACTAGCAATCGGTTTCATTATTTATTTATCCTTATCTTTTTATTTTCTTTTTAAAAAAGTTTTGCCAAGTATTGCTTTGCATGCATTGTATAGTGGTTTTGATTTTTTCTCCACCCTACCAATGATGACCATAACCATTTTATAGAATATCCTGCTCAGTTCTTGAGTCCCTCCTCCTGAAGTATTGCTCCTGATCTTGACTTGAATATCTCAATGATGGGAAACTCACTTCTCTGTGGTGTATACCAGTCTATTTCATGGTTGGTCTGCACTTCCATAAATATCAATGCTGAAGTGAATCCAAAACTTCCTCTGGGCACACAGGATACCTCGTTCTTTTTCAACAAGAGCATCTCAGACAATTGAAGATAGATATCACTTTCCTTAATTCTACTTTTCCTGGCTCTTGTTATTAAACTTGGACTTCAAATGAGGCTGTGATCCCTGGAGAACAGTAGCACAATGCCTCTGACTTAGATTTTGATAACTCATGGCTTATCTTAATCTTTTTAACACTTCAACAATGTAAATGATTTCCTTACAAGTTCATGTAGTGAATCATCTAGAAACAGTTACCAAGAGAGTTTTAGATTTGGAGTCACTTAAATTAGACTTGAGATCTTGACCAGACCCATATTTCAGACAATTAGTTAACTTTCCTGACATTTGGTTTATTCATTCTATGTGTGAAAAACATGTGGCCTTATGGGATTATTGTATATGGAGCCTAGTACTGTGCTGGTGCATAATAAGTCTTAGATTTCCATTTCTCTTATCCTTCCTCTCATCCTCTTCTCCATTGCTGTTGTCTTAGCATATTCAACCAACCAGAGATACTTTTCTTACTTATTTTTTAAAAGGTCTCTTTTCTTAAGGTCTCTAGATGATTACAATAAATGTACATTATGTAGAATAAGCTGATCACCTCTTGAAATCTCTTCTAGCTAACACTACAACTTTAAATATTAATATCTTGTCCAAAACATAAAAACATTACTGTTCTTTATTGTGTATATTCTTTAAAGAAATATCCTTATACAATAATCTTATCCCTTTCTGGATTTCTGAGCCGTGAAATGCCTATTTACATCTACTTATCTGTATCTACCTACTTAACTACCTACCTATGTAACCATTCTGGTTTAAATTTTATAGACACACTGCCATCTATATCAGTGTCCCCTTGATTTCCTGTTGCATATACTGGTTTACTTTGACAAAATTAGATAAGGGGGTTAATGTTTTATGTGAAAATGATTGTTAAGTTGGTGACAGAATTCTATTAAATGCTTTTTTTTTCTATGCTGTCATTCTTGAATATTTTCTTGTTTGCCTCCCCAGTATTGTGAAAAAAAGCTTGCTAAATATTTTCTTTTAATTTTCATTTTATGCTACTTTGCTTAGCATAACAAAGAGAATTTGGAGATTTTTTTTAGATGAAAGATGCCTTATTTCATCCATTCATTCATCCATTTACTCATCTACCATCCATTTATTCGTTAACTTTATTCATACTTTTTCTTGTTTCAAAAGCCAGTGCTATATTTTCAATATATTATTATAGCTAATCTAGGTCCTACGTAGCAGTCAGTTTATAGGCAAATAAACTTAACCTCAGAAAGACTCAGTGGTGTTATGCATGGGCAAATTATTTACTCTAACTTGCATATACTTTCTACTTTACATAGCATATTTAGAGAATTCTAAAAATTCAAGAGTTGCCCTAACAGTTTTGGCTTACTGGATAGAGCATCAGCCTGTGGACTCAAGGATCCCAGGTTCGATTCCAGTCAAGGGTGTGTACCTTGGTTGCAGGCACACACCCATTAGGGAGTTTGCAGAAAGCAGCTTATCGATGTTTCTCTCTCATCAATGTTTCTAACGCTCTATCCCTCTCTCTTCCTCTCTGTAAAAATCAATAAAATATATTTTAAAAATAATACAAGTTTAGGAGTAGAAATGATCTTACTAGTCCCCTTGTTCAAACTTCCATTTGCTCCCCTGACAGTTTTCACTAACCAGTTGGTATATTTCAGTTACTTCCAGTAAAATCTTATTCAATACCAAATATCTATGATCACAGGATCAGCAGAGACTTTTGCTAATTTTATTTTCACAGAACCCAGATCTATGTGCATACAGGGGACCAAAATATAAATTTATTACCATTTTCATAATATAGCCTGAGTGCCAGTCATGTGCTGGGTGCTGTAAGAGACTGCAATTTCAACAAGATCCATTCTTGAAAATTTGGAGTCTAAAATTAGAAATGAGAGCAACTATGAATGGTCCATGAAGAAAGCAGCTCAAAAAAATGGGTGACAGCATGAATGTTAAAATTATGAAAACATTTAAGGTTATTTTGTTTATATTCTGAGACTTTAAAATTGACTACTCATTCTGATGTCTGTTCCTTATTGTGATATTCTTCTTTTGTGAATGTGAGTGTGTGTGAATGTGTGCGTGTGAATGTGTGTGTGTGTGTGTGTGTGTGTGTGTGTGTGTGTGTGTGTGAGAGAGAGAGAGAGAGAGAGAGAGAGAGAGAGAGAGAAACATCAGTGACCGGGGGTCAAACCTGATACCTGGGCATGAGCCCTCAACCCTTTGATGCACAGAATGATGTTCAATCAATGGAGCCACACCAACTATGGCATCTGAGTTTGCTTCTGGATATTAGATGTTTTCATTTTTAATTTAAAGGGATGGATGGATGAATTAATTAATTCAAGTACTTACTGAGCACCTGCTACATACAAAATGCTATTTTAGGCACTGGGGATGAAAAAGAAAACAAAATATAACATCTTGCCCAGCCATTGTGGCTCAGTAGTTGAACTTTGATTTATGAACCAGAGGGTCATGGTTCGATTCCCAGTCAGGGCATATGCCCGGGGTTGCAGGCTTCGACCCCAGTATGGGGCTTGCAGGAGGCAGCTGATCAATGATTTTCTCTCATCATTGATGTTTCTATCTCTTCTTTTCCCTTCCTCTCTGAAGTCCAACTTAAAAAATACATTTCTCTGCTCATCTGGGTTTTACAATCTAATGGGAATCTTCTAACCACATGTCTCTTCTACAGTGAAGGGGTATTACTGAATTAGTGACATTGGAAATCAGTGATGGGGAGTCACTTGAAGCAGATTCTGTAACATCCTCAAGCTATCCGGGAGTGAGCATAACCAAGTACCTACCATGTGGTTCAAGCTGAACTGGTGTACATTTTTTAGGAAAGTGAATGGAAGAAATGTAATTTTATCCTATTTAAAATTCCTTTAATTTATGTTTTGATTTAATTTCCCTATAATTTTCTTATAAAAACTCAATTTGAATTACTGAACTAAGGAGGGGAAAGTGTTTGAAGGCCACATCCTCAAAGCCAAAGGATACTCTCTTATAGCCAAGAGTGGATAACCACTAGCTTAGTTAGTTCCCTGGATGAGAGAGGCAAAAACAACAGAGCGAGAAGTTTTGGGACACTTGGATTCCCCTCCTTTCCAACATTAAGTAACCTATTCAAGGTCATTTATAAGATGTGAAACCCTGCTAAGGGAGCATTAGAAGGATGGGAGTGAAAGGGTAACAGTTCAATTTTTTCTCTTTGTGACCTAATTAGGATATGAGAGACATTGAGCTCAGAAGAGCTAGAATACACTCATAGATCTTCACTCATCTGTTTTGTGACCTTGGGAGATTATGTCACTTATTGGAGTCTCAGTTTTTCTATAAAATTAGGTATTATTATCAACTTAACTTTCTCACAAACGTTGTCAAGAATCTCAAAGAGATAATACATAGGGAGATGATTATTAAACAGTAAATACTCTATAAATGCAAATGCTAATTCCATTATTACTTTATTACATGTTTATAATTGTTCATGGTACCATTTTTTATTGACACACCGGGTGACGGGTTGGTAAAAATACTTTTCCTCCCACCTTCTATGTTCCAGCTAACAGAGATTAACAAGAGAAAATTAAATTTTAAATGTTATTATTGATTTTAGAGAGAGAGGAAGGGAGAGGGAGAGAGATATAGAAATATTGATAGGCTGCCTGCTGAGGATGGAGCTCAAAACCTGGGCATATGCCCTGACTGGGAATTTAACCGACGACCTTTTGGCCTATGGGATGGCACTCAACCAACTGAACCACACTGGTTGTGAGAAAGTAAAACTTTAGTGTATGTGCAGAGAATATACATAAGCACGAGAATTCCAAAACAGTGAGGCAAATTGGGTTTATATGTCATATTGGACAAATGAAAAAAATAGGGGGACAAGTTTTTTATTTCAAAAGTAAAAATGGGCAATTTAGGGTAGCTAAGAGAGTGGCAAGCAAATTCCTGCTAGGCAATTCAGATACCATGGGTCACATGGAGGGTGACCCAGTTAACAGGGCCCTGCTTGGAGCCTTCCTATCTACCATACTTAACTCAACTTAGGCTAAGTTGAATAGGCTAAGATTTTTTTTTTTTTTGAGCAGGTCTTTACATCTGAATCTCTTGTACAGGAAAAGGGGAAAATGTTCTTTCTGAGTCTTTTGTTTCTTAATAACCAACTTAAAATCAGTATCCAGAAAGGCAGTTTTAGGGTGGCAAAACTTTGTTCTCTTTCAAGTATAATATGGCAGATAAAAGAAAGTAAATTACATGGGTTACATTTGAACTCTACTGATTCTTAACTGAGTGACCTTGATAAAGGAACTTAACCTCTCTGTGCCCCAGTTTATTCAGATATAAAATGAGGATAATGGCAGAACCTACCTCAGAAGTGTTGTTATAAGGATTCAGTGTGTCTATAATTGCAGTGCACTTATTACTGTGCAGGAAGCTTAGCATCGGCTCAATTGTACAGAAAAACTGAGACTCCAATTAGTCATATATTTCTTGTCAAAAAGAAACATTATCTATGACATTGATAATGTCTCTACTTGAGCAAAAAAGATACCACCGTTAATATGTGTTATAAAGAATTAAGACTATTGTCTTTCGTATATTGAGACATGGCCAAAGCCAGAGAAACATAACTGTTGAAGGAAATAACATAAAATTTTGTTGTATGAAGGAATTCACAAAATATTAGAAGTTAATTATGCTTTTGTGACCTATTTTAACAGACAATTTGGCAGAGAAAAGAAAATGGAAATACAGTTACTCTATGGGATGAAAATCATGGAGAAATGGTCTTCTGCCTATGGAGCTTGCTGTGTGAGAGTCTAGGGATCTCATATTCACAAAGCTTTGAGACAGGGGCTGTTCTTAGAGAGGGATGATGTATGAACAGAGCTAGGTTCCTTCATGTTCCCAACAGATAAGGACATTGACAATATTCCACTAATGAAAATTTTGTTTGCCATTACAATGTCAAGTTGATTTCTAGCCTTTGTTAAATGCATATGTCCAGGAATGAATGATGATGTCTATGAATTACAGATTATGTTTTATATCATTATCACTCTTCTTTGAACCATGTAACAGCCTACTTAGATAGGTACTACTAGTTTTATTTTCATTGGTCTATTTTGCAGATATATTTTAGAGAGATTGAATTACTCTCCAGTGGCATACAGCTAGTGGGTGACTAAGACCAGAGACAAGTAAGATCATGATGGTATGCACTCTAAGCTTGCTGAGGGCAGGGAGAATGTAGAGGTATATAGAGTTACCCTTGGGAACAACAACAAAAAAAGAACCTTGGATGCAATCTGTGCTCAGTTCAGAATTTCAAGTGAATGACTACAATAGTCCTGGTTTGGTTTGGGAGTTGGAAGACATAGGCAATGAATAAGAAAAAGACTATTAAATACTCTGTGTTTTGTCATTTTAAAATATGGAGATGAGCCAGCAGGCATGGCTTAGTGGACTGAGTGTTGTCCCATGCACCAAGATGTTGCTGGTTCAATTCCTGGTCAGGGAATATGCATTGGTTGTGGGCACAAACCCTGGTAGGGGGCATGCAGGAGGCAGGTGACCCATGTTTCTCTATCATTGATGTTTCTATCTTCTTCCCCTCCTTCTCTCTAAAAAAATCAATAAAACATATTATTTAAAATATGCAGAAGATGAAGACTGTCCATGTTTTATTTGTTTGATTGCAGGCCAGAAATATAAATGTAACTACCTAACTACCTTTCAGTGTATACTGGAAATCTTCAAAGTAATTAAAAGTGTTTTTACCCATGATATCTCCAGAATTGTAAAGGGAAATTCTCAAGTTGTGCAAAAGAAGACAGTCTAAAAATCAAGGTATTATTGTCCCTCAGATATTCTCCTTTAAAATAACCTGATTGTTTTACCTAAATCATCAGGAAGCTTATTTAATCTCATTCATGACCACAAAATACAAAGATATCAGAAGTGTCCTAGTAACCAAGGAGGTAGACTTGTGAGATTTCGTGGCCCAAGGAAGTTATGAATTTCTGGATATAAAACAATTAAGTATTATTTCTGATCTCAGTGGCCCTATTCATAGGTTCTACATAACTTCTTAAAATTCCCTTCGCTTACCTGTTTTGTTTTGTTTTTCATTGAGAAAATGGAATAAGGTTGTTGATGAAGACTTAAAGGGCTACACAGCTGAAAAGCACTGTGACAGTAACTGCAAGAGTGCGGTGGAGAAAATGAAGTCTTTGTGGTCTAATCACCCTGTTCTTTTAATAGAGATTTAAAGACAGGAATGATGTCGCTCTCAAAAAACTGACACTTATTGTTTTCGTTTTCTTCCTTAAATGCCTAATTTTATGCTGTCATGTCAAGACAGAGAGAACTTCAAACAGCTGCTGTTACCTGCTTTTCCATCTTTCCCCCCTCACTCTCTTCTATCTTATGAGTGCTACAGTTGTTACCTTCTGCATTAAAACGTTAAACTCACAGAAAAAAATAAATCAATAGATAACACACATCCTCTTTCCAGGTCCCCTTCCCTTTTATGAATGGAGAGAAGTAGAGGGCACTATAATCTTGGAGAAAATTGTTAGATTTTGAAAGCCTGCGTTTATTTCTTCCTTCTAATATCATCTTCACCTAATGTATCTGTTAAACTCTCAAACTCTGACATCTGAAGAACTTGTAAAAACTCAAATTCCTGGCCTGGCTGGTGTGACTCAATGATTGAGCATTGACCTATGAACCAGGAGGTCAATGTTTCAATTCTCAGTCAAGGCACATGCCAGGGTTGTGAGCTCAATGCAGCGTAGGGGGTGTGTAGGAGACAGCCAATCAATGATTCTCTCTCATCATTGATGTTTCTATCTCTCTGACTCTCCCTTCTCTGAAATCAATATAAAAATATTGATTTCATGGTTCTACTAATGGAGATTTCTCCATATTTTGAGAAATCGTCAGGAACCTGCATTTTTAAAAGCATCTCAGAAAAACAGTATGCATTTCTTAAAAAAAACAACAAAAAAAAAACTACACTGTCATCATCTCTTTCACTCATTTGGCATTTTCCAGTTTTCCAAATGCTTGTGCATACGTATTTAGTTCTATGAGGTGGATGTTCAAGATGATTCTCACCATTTTGAGAGAGATTCAGAGTTTAGCAATGATCTTTTCAAGGCCTCACTATACACCCACCTCTTGCTAAGATTTCTCACCTTAGCTGACCTTTTTCTTCTTGGGTGTACAACTGAAAAAGGCAAGGAATCCCAAAGCCAGCTAGTACTAATCTATGCCTGCCTTCCTCAAGAATGATATAGGTCTTCTGGTAGCCAAGGAAGGAAGATAATTTTATCTGTGAAATGTGAATATTTGCCTAATTGGTACAATGCTTCTTTGATTTTATTAATTTATCTATATTGTTGAAAGTATTAATTTAAAATGAGGAGTTTCCTTACCCCACCCAGATATACTATTAAAAATATATGCATATGTTTTGTTCTGTATTGTTAAAATGCCAAGTTCTCTGTCCTAATTCATCCACATTGAACTACGGCAGGGGATCTGTGCTGTCCACTGAGAGTTGGGACTCCCCGCTCCTGGACATCTTGCTATTGAATCTTCTTTCCAGCTGTCTGCCCCATAACCCCTTGTCTGCCTATGTTTTGCCCAGAGGTAGCATGAAAAGTCCAAACCCTCCAGACACAGTAGGGTAGTTTGACATAGTAGTGCCTGGTCTAAACACCTCACAAACCTTAATCCTTCTCATTGCCTATGTGGCTGTCTGCTAGGTCCACAGGTTAGTGACCACAGGCAGAGTTCCTGGAGCCTTTCTTGGTCCCACATTCCTTTTCAGTAGTTTCCAGGGCCTACATTTTCCTTACCTTCTTCTAGGGTGGTCCCAACATACATCTGTCTCTGCTTGGAAACCACCCATTTAATCTCTGGGTGCTTAGCAAGGTGCCTAAGGAGCATTAAGGATATTGGAAGATAAGTTGAAGAGGGAGTGTAAATTTAACTGATAGCCACTTTGAGACCTTGGCATGAATGGAAGGTGATTATTCCTTTGCATTTCTAAAATATTTCATGCTGCATTTTACCTTGGGTGGCATGATTTCCTCTGCTGAGTTTTCTGTAACATCCAGCAGTCCCCACAAGCACTCCTAGAGACCTGATTGCACTCTAAAGCTGCTTGTTGACTGCCTTTGTCCACAGTCACCCTCTCACCTTACCCTCATTCTACCTTGTGCAGGGTGCTCACTTGGTTCCCATTCTAGGGAGTGAGCTTGTTTTGCAACTTTCCAGACAGAACCAAGAAATCTGGTTCAAAGGAAAGGGAAACACTTTTCCTATTCCAGGATGAGCTAAAAGTGGGGCTCAACCTGGGGGCCCAAGATAAACGGAATTCTACCTGCTCCAGATTATGGGAGAGGGTGCACTGCCTTCTTTCAGCCCCCCCCCCCCCCCTTAACCCCTTCCCTGCACACTCAGTCCTCCAAAAGGCGTGGGGTGGTGTTTTCTCTTGGGGGAGGGACCGGACAGAGCCGACCCAAGCTGCAGTTTCCTTGCTCTGCCTGAGAATTTCTCATCCAAACCTCAATCACGTAGGATTGCGTAGAGAGGAGAAAAGGGGAGAGACAGAAGACAGAGAAGGTAGACAGGGGTGACAGGAAGGAGAAGAAGGGAGTCTGGGAGCAGAGGGCGCAAGGCAGAGGAGGAGGACCTGAGCACCAGGCTGGCTCTTCCTGCGCTCCTGGAGCCTGACCCCCACCTGGTCCCACCTGGGCGCTCTGGAGCTTTCTGGAGGGTGGACTAGCAGCGCCGGAGGTACTCCCACCACTACCGCTCTTGGTCCCACAACCATCTCAGCAGCAGTCGTCCCTGCGTGGAGTTTCCGATGGAGCTAATGCTCTAGCCCAGCAAGCAGAGCTCACTGGGAGGCGGTGACAGCGCGCCGGAGCTGGTTCAGCTCCAGGCACCCAGAGCCCCAGCCCATGAATGAGAATCCACCCTGAGAGCCCCCTCCGGGGCCTGGGTCCGCAACGAAGGAAGCCCCGCTAACCCAAGGCTCTGGGGTGGCCACCCACACAAGTTGGGCGAGCTGGCAGCAGCTCTCACCTGCCTCCTGGCCGGTGGGGCCCCAGAGTCTGCGTCCGTCCGGCCTCAGGACCCTGTTGGACGCTCCGCCGCCTCCCGCAGTGGCCCCAGACGGCCCAAGGGCCCCGCCTGCGCCCCTGGCGCTAGACCATGGTGGGCATCTTGGGCCGGAGCCGCAGCCACCTAGCGCTCAGGTCGCCTGCAACCAGCCCCCGCCCCACCGGAGCGGCCACGCGGGTGTTCACAGCGCACTGGTTACTTCCTTCCTCAGCCGGGATGGGCCCCGCCGGACTGAGCGATCGGCCTCCGGTCCGCTGGTAATCCCCATCTGATTTGCCTGGGGAGCCATCCACTGCCAGGGGGTGCGAACCTGGGACCAGCCTGCGCGGAGATGACCTGATCCAGCACGCCCCGGCACCTCCTCCTCCTTCCTCTGCTCCCTCCGAGTCGGTGCCGAGACAGGCTCTGTGCTGCGGGAGGACCATGGCGGGGAGCTCCAGTTAAAGGCGTGTGGGCGCCGCGCTGGAGAGGACACCTTCAGCATCGCTGCCTTTTGAGGGGGCTTCTTTAAACGACTGAGTCATTCCAGATTTAGGACTCCCTAAATAATCACCGACTGTGCCCGTTTCCTGCCAGAAAGCAAGCGGAAGAGAAAGAGCACCCGCTCCTGGGACCCCGGTATCCCTGCTCCCGCGGGTTGCTCCCCGAGGAGTGCCTAGCCCTCGAGGATCTCCCTCCCTCCCTCCACCCCTCCCTCCTCCTCAGCCCCTCATTCCCTCCCTCCTCCCTAGCCTCCTGCCCTCTTGGCCGAGCTGCCGGCTGGCGGGGAGTCCGCTTACCGCAGAGGTTCCTCGCTGCCCCCTCCCGGAGCTCCCACCCTGGACTCCGGCTCCCCGCTCCCACTTCGCGCCTCTCGCCTCTCGGAAGGTGAGAAAGGCGGCTGGTGCGATGCAGTTCTCAGACCTCGCCCAGCCGGGGAGGACCTCCTAATCTCCAGAACTGCGGACCGCAGGGAGTTAAATTGCTGCCTTGCTCTCCTTGTCTATGCGGTTGGCGGCTTGTTCTCTAAAGGAACGTTTTATTCACTTTTTAAGTGTTTTTTTTTTTTTTCCACGGGAGGCAAGCCTCCGTACCTGGTCCAGGCTCCGCCTTATAAACGGGTTTTGTATGATGTCGGTGTAGATATACTTTGGACACCTTACAACGCTTGCGCCTCTGCAACAGGGCACGGCTTGTTGTTTTTGCACATTTTTCTTCCCCTTCCACTTGGTACTCTGAGACCAAACTCCCCAGTGCCCCTGGGAAGCTGATCGCTTGGGGTGCACGAGTCTAGTTAGCAGGAAGGCCTGGGAGCGCCCCGCCCCCGCCCCCTCCGCCAGCTGTTGGGGGAAGTTTACATCTGGATTTTCAAACGTTTTGTCGCTGCCGCCCAGACTCTGATAAACCGTGTGGGCGCGGGGTTTTCGGAACTGTAGCCTTTCCGATCATTAGCACTGCCTCCCAGCCTCCAGGCCCCGAGGTCTGCCCTAGCCCCAGCGGAGAGCAATCCTGAGGGCGCAGTGGAGCCCGGGGCCTGTGTCCCTCACTGAGCAGCTATGGCTGCGGCTATAGCCAGCTCCTTGATCCGGCAGAAGCGACAAGCGAGGGAGTCCAACAGCGACCGGGTGTCGGCCTCCAAGCGCCGCTCCAGCCCCAGCAAAGACGGGCGCTCTTTGTGCGAAAGGCACGTCCTCGGGGTATTCAGCAAAGTGCGCTTCTGCAGCGGCCGCAAGAGGCCAGTGAGGCGGAGACCAGGTCAGTAGAAACCCCCGACAATGGGCTCCCCAGAGGCCCTCCTCTTCCGCAAAACACCTGGGAACAGGCATGGAAGGGATCCAATATTCCCTTCCATTCTGGCCCCCCTTCTTTCCTAATTTTCAGACATCTCTCTGTCACCCTCTTTCAGTTAATAGCTTCTTGTCCCATATTTGGGGGCACACTTCATACCTTGCTGTAACTATGGTTTGAGAATTATGCACATAGATACTTCTAGTCCCATGTAGCCTGTAGAATCCTTCAGGGCACTTCCTCATTCATTTTTTTCTCTCTCCATCCATCCATCCATCCATCCCTCTCTCCCTCCCTTATATTAACTAATGAGAATCTAAATACAAAGAAGCCCTTTATTCCTATATCTTATACTACTTAGCATATTTCTTGACTCACAGTAGACCCTTAGTAGACATCAGACACATTTAAATTTATTCTATTTCTGACTCTTCTTCCAGAAACACACTATACTGCATCATCCAGATCTTCCTGTCAATTTCTCACCTCCTCATGTTTCCACTTGCCTTTTCTCATGGACCTCCTTTTCCTAGGCTCAACCACCAGCTACTCTCATGGTTGCCAAGGACTCTGCTCATTAACTTTTCTGCCCTGTTCCTCCCATTGTTTGTACACTTACACTTTTGCCACAGTGAGGGGAAAACATAGCATCTGTAGTTTGGTCGCAGGGAGTGTAAAGAAAACTTTAGATTTAAGAGATTTTCTTGGCAGGTCTTTCTGAAGCTGATTCCCTTATGTGGCTGGCCCTTAATTCAAACGGCTGGTCTATAATGTGTGTCTGTTTACCAAGGGAAATTGGGTCCCTGGAGTTTCAGAATGATTCCTCCCACCTCAAGCCAGGGCAGTGTCCCAGCTTGAGAGAATAAAATCAGAATTGCCCAGGTCTGTGCCTCCAACAGACTTTATCGATCCTCTGGGTGTGCCCTGCTGGGTCATTTATAATCTGCAGATATTCTGTCCATACTGTGGATGACTGACTGAAAGGAAATACTGCCCAGAAAGAAAGCTTCCATTCTGTAATTAGTAGACTCATTTAGATTGGGTCTTTGCAACTCTGTGATGTTCTCCTGGGTTCCAGGAATGAGGCATATGGGCCAGGTTCAACTGGGGTGAAGAAAATGCTTGGAAAGTTTAGACAGTTGGGATCAACAATTACTTTAAAAATTTGGGATTAAATCTTGTGAAGAAGCCATCTCATCTTATTTTTCCATTAGGTTTTCATGACATTATTTTCTTTGTCGCAGGCTCCTTTTTCTTATTATGTGATGTTGATAAAATAGTAAATTTCAGGAGTAAACCAAAATCATTATGATCCCAAGGCAGGAACTGCTAAAGTCTCTGTTATTTTGCATCTAATTAGTTTCATAAGTTGAAGCTTTATACAAAAACCGGAGTTGCCTCTGCACAGTGAATGATTTGCATTAGGGGAAAATAAACTTCCTGGTCTTATACAGCAATCCTTTGGGGGCCACCTTCTCTCAGGGCTTATGTAGTTTACAGGGAACTTCAAGCCACTGAATTTAACGTGATTCTTATGTCTGTCTCTGAAGTATGTTTTTGCACTGTAGTTAGGATGATTACATGATATTTGTGAATAGATCTTAGCCTCCTCAGTGCAAAACTAGCTAATAAAAATGACAGGTAGATTGTATGTTGGGAATGGATAAGGTAAGCTCATCTCATCTTTGTTGAAGTTGATTTGCAAATGAGCTGTTTGCATGGCTTACTTTTGCATAGGGAAATTGCTTCCTGTGGCCCTTTTCTTAGTATCTCATTAAAAAATAGAGAATTTGAAGGAATTCCTGAGTTTAATGTTTTTTTCTTTTTAGTGTTCATTTAATCTGCTCCTCTTTTTCATCTACTTAGTGTACATCTTGGCAGAGAGGATCCTGACTGGTGACTTCCTTTAGCAAAATGTGTCACAGTAACAATCTGGCAGAAAGATGACAATACCTGTTAAGACAGGCCCAATGCAAGGGTGACATGCATGTATCTGTACACCAGGGACTTCAGTTTGTTGCAGCTTAGCTTAGAAGAATGTGAGTGTGGGGTATCAAAAAGCTTTCTGGGAAGACAATAGTGTGCTATCCATCTTTACTAACAAAGCCAAATAATTAATCTTCTGATTTTCTGTCAGCAACCATGATTCACATAACAGGGCATGAGTCTATTTATAGGAAGATAGCACTTTCCACATCTAACTTTCAGAGAGAATTCTTTAACTGGATTGGGAGGAAGTTGCTAACCTCCAGAACGAGAAACTATTTGAGAGCACCTGTTTTATAAGGACTTTAATATTATGTTCACTTAATATTTAAGTTATTCTTCAACTCACTAACACATATCCTTGTGAACTCCAAACTGAATCACCAGTGGTACAGTGGTCACATTTTGTTGCCCAGACTTTCCAGGGATTGAGGCTGAGACAGTGAAACTAAGCCAAGTATTGAATGGGAAAGGCCACGGTTGTATATCTGATATCAGGTCTGACACATTTAGTGTCTCTCAATCTCTTGTCTTAGCTCACTGAGTTTTGATATGTCCAATATTGAAACTTGATAAATGCAGTGGGGGTATTGAAATTGCATGGTGAAGGTCTCAGCTTTCAGAATCATGATATTGCAGAATGAAAATGTGAGAACTGGCAGGGTGGACCTCACATCATACATTTACAGGGCTATGGTTCACATCAGACACTTGTGAATGTCATCCCTGGAGCACAATGTGATGGCTTACCCTGGGATTGTGTAGAAAAACTCTTGCTTATATGAGAGATCCTGAAGTCAGAGTCTGTGGTTTATACGAGCTTACACAGCTATACTGTGGCAAAATTGGGACCAGAACTAGATCAAATTGATTTTCTTTGCCTGCACTCTTTGCAACACAACACAGAAAAAAAGTAGAAAGAAGAACTAGATGTCCTCTCTCAAAGGATGGGAATAATTTTGTGTATTTTCTTACCATTAGGTATTGTTGTTCTGTTAACACTGCTTTTTTATTTTTTTTAATTTTTAATAGGAGAGAGAGAGAGAGAGAGAGAGAGAGAGAGAGAGAGAGAGAGAGAGAGAAACATTGCTTGCTATAAGAGTAAAACATCAATTGTCTGCCCCTTGCAAGCCCCATTTCAGGGATCTAGTCCTGACTAGAAATCAAACTGGTAATCTTCCTGTGCAAGGAATGTCCAACTAACTGAGCCACACTGATCAGGGTATTATCTTTATTATTTTGTAATTAGAATAGGAATAGGGTGGAATAGAGGAGGTTACTGGTAGAGGGAGACATAGGTTAAGTCAGGCAATTGGCTTCTAAAATGATCATCCTATAGCTAGCATGCATTATAGAAGTAAATCCAATAGTGAAGACATACAGCCAGCATAGGAATACTTAGCTCCCCAGGGATTGTGTGGGCTGTAGCTCTTTCTAAATGAAATGTTGAAGATCTTAAGATGGCAAGTTGGCTGAGGTCATTGAACCATAAAAAAGCCTTTAGAACATTTCTCTTTGTTCACTTTCTAATACAGGAAGAAACATTCTTATGATCATTGTTTGAGTCATTATGTATGTGTGAAATACCTGTATGAGCCAGGCCAGCTAGAATGTTTTCTTAAATGTTAATATCAGTTAGTTTACTATATCTAGCCTATTAGTGCATCCATGTGAATTACATAGCTTATTCATTTCCTACATTTATTTTACTTTTGAATAGAAACACAAATGATTGACTTTAGAGTATTTATAGTTTTACTGAGAAGTTAATATAGGTAATGGCTAGCATTCCCAATGAAAAGAAGGGTGTTGTTGGGATCTCTGAATGTTGGAGCGGCCATGAACCTTGGATGGAGGTCCTCTATTATTACTCTTTAATTTTTCAAGTGAATGCCTTTCTGGAAAGTACAGAGTAACTAGACAAACCTACATCTGTGTATTTGAAATGTGTTTTTATTGTTTTCCTATAAAATTTAATTTCTCCCCTCAAATTAGAGCATTAAAAAAACTCAGTAATCAGAAAATTCATTGGCTAAGTAAATTGCATATTTTTCATAAATGAAGATTTTGGCTTTATATGCCCCTTCCCTTTTAAAAGTGATGTAGTATATTGCCCTGGCTGGTGTGTCTAAGTGGGTTGGAATGTTATCCCAAACACCAAAAGATTGCAGTTTGCTTCTTTGTCAGGGCACTTACCTAGATTGTAGGTTTGTTCCTGATTGAGACATGAATGAAGTCAACCTGTCCATGCTTTTCTCTCATATCAGAATTTCTTTCTTTGTCTTTCCTGCCCCTGCTTCCCCTCTCAAAAAATCAATGAACATATCCTTATGTGAAGATTTTTAAAAATACTTATACATATAGATGATATAGTATATTTATACTGAGTGGATACAATAAATCCAAGAAGGGATTATAATTTTTATTGCTTTTCATTGTCTATTTTTCTGAGTTTTTGTCTCTACTCTAATCAATGGATATTCAAAATATTTTAGTGTTATTCCAACTTGTATTGATGTATAATATTTAATAGCACACTTATTTAATTTTTTACTATCAAATATATCCTTTTAGATATAAGATCAAAACTTTAAGAAGAAAACTGATGAAATGGGGAAATGATGCTTACTCATGTTATCTATGGAATATAAATTAGATTTTTTAAATTAAAATAATTTTGGTTCATATATACATCAAGAATAGATTCATATGACAAGTGATATTTTACATGAGTAGCAAGCACTTTTATTGCATTTTCTCTTTTAAAAGTGTGACTCATGTCTGAACTACAAAATCAGCATAATTAAATATTTGTCTTGCTGTTTGTTTAAAAACAAAAACAAAAAACAAGCTTTTTTCTTCAGAAACCCACTCTGGAGTTTAAAAAGATGTTTTGTATGTGTTTTTAAATCTTTTTTTTTCAGTAGTGCATTTTTGTTAACAAATTATGCTTCCATTGTAAGAACACTATAAAATAGCAAGTCCTGCAGTCTCTCCATCTTTCTTTCTTTTTCTTTTTCCTCATTCCCACAGAGATCTCATCAAGCCATAACTCAGGACTAAGTCTTTAAAGTTGATATTCTTGAACAGAAAAAGAAAAAAAACAATTTGCAGGAAACAAGGTAGTCTTTGTATTTGAGGAAGCAAGAGGAATATTTTTGGAAGACTTTTAGAAATGACAGCTTTGTGTCATAAAATTGTATTTTAAAAAAATACTGGGTTTACTGGGATCATATCACCTTGCTGTTGTTCTAGGTGAGAACATATTTATGCACAGATATTATATACAATGTTGATGTGTTTAGGAAATTTGTTAATAGTGACTACTTTTTTTTTGGTCTTTTTTTGAGTGCTTCATCAAAATGTGTATTTGCTATATATATTTTCCTTCTGGAATTATAATATACGGGGTGTCCCCCAAAATATATACACACTTCGAATGATTGCAAAGTCAGTATTTATTAGCATACAGTTCATTTTCAAAATTTACAAGAATCTACAGAATTGAATAAATTTTTTGTCAATGCCTGTTTTGAAACTGATGGCCATTCTGAGCCAGGCACTGCTGATAATGGGAAGCCATGCAATAACAAACATCAAGAATCATTTTGTTCGGTATTTGTGCACCCTCAATTCCTTAGCTGTTGCCAGTTTTGTACCTTAAACTTTATCTTTTATGTATCCCTATAAAGGAAAAGTTCAGTGGCACTTTAGAATAAATTTTCCTTGTTCAAAGCTTAGTCTAGTTTCACCCATTATTTCAAATCAGTTATACCTGAGAAGGCGTGAAAATTGGGTGAGTTATCAGCTGTTAAAATGTGTATACATTTTTTGACACCCTATATTTGATGAAAAGTCTGAAAGACAGCCTCATTAAACATAGGGGCCCCTGTAATAAACTTCATTTTTAGGTTCTATTAATAGCTTACCAATCACACTGCAGAGCTTTACTTGTTGCCCAAAGGAAGATGCGCCTCATCTAAAGAGCTCTGATTCTGAGGCCACCTCCTAGGTGTTTGTGAGGAGGAGCCTTAGGTGCAAAATAGCCATGTATAATGATAGCTCCTAAATATAACAACTGGCTACTAAATGACATCAGGATGTACAGTTTCTTCACAATTTTTTGTGCCTTTTATATTTTATGTTTTTGTTTGTTTTAAATTTTTATTTATATTTTACTCATTTCTTTTCTTTCTAAAATTAAATTTATTGGGATGAAATTGGTAAATAGGATTATATAAGTTTCGAGTGTACAGTTCTATAATACATCATCTGTATAGTGATCCACTGACATAGTTTGTCCCATCTTTGAAATAAGAAAACTAAGCTAAGTGGCAGAAAGACTTGTTTCAGGTTCAAGGAGTCAGGAACTGGCTAAGCTCTTCCATGACAACCAGCCCCCACATTGCGGGTCATCTGTCTTTATCTTCTACCACCGTTAGCTAAGAAAGCTGAATCTGAAAGTATCTCGCTTGGTTCACAACAGAAATTGTTGGGGGGAATCGAATGAAGAGTTCAAGGAATTGTGGAGTGTGATGACACATTTGCTTTGCTGTGTGTCTGATCTAGAGCCTCCAGAGAGTGTCTCAAGTGAGGAGGAGGGGGGAAGTGGAGACTGATCAAAGTCTTCAGGCCAGAACTGAAGAAACAGTATTGAGATTATGTTGTTATGTGCTGATGCCAAGCACCTGGCTGACAAGTCTCTCTCTTCATGCCAGGGACCTTAGAGCCATCAAGAGGTGCCACTTGGGGCACCTAAGCACTTGCTGTGAGACTTGGGTCCCAAGGGAGAGACTTTCTTGACTGTGAACATAAACAATTGCTTCAATGTTTGTTAATGTAAAGAGGTTAATACCAGGGTCAGGAGAGCCCTGTAGCATTTAATCTCTTTTTTAAGTTACTATTTAAGTGACAGTGTACTAGAGCAATTAAATACATGGAGTTTGGTGTGGAATCTGAATTCAAATCTTGGAAATAATATTTGTAATAACATTAGTCAAGTTTCTTAATATCTCTGAGCCTCAGTTTGCTGGTTTCTAAAATGAAGAAATCTCTAGCATTTAGTGTGGAAATGTTCCTCTGAATAAAAGCTTATCTAATACCCAGTTCCAATGGAGGAGGGGTGGGGCAGTTCCCACACCAACAGAACTTCTCAGACACCAGGTGGGAGTCGCACAATGAAGATAGTGGCAGATTCCATAGGTTCAAGGCTCAGTCTAACAAGACAACTCCTCCTGCCCGAATCAGACACCTTTCCATGCTGCCACCTGTGTTCTAACCAACTATGAATTGGACCCTCTCCTTAGACTACAGGATCTAGTTGCTAGTTCAGGTTGTTGCCTCTACTTCTGACCTACTGATTATAAATTAGAGGTGCCCATGATTCCCTCCTCAGGTTCAAATAATTTGCTAGATTGACTCACAGAACTCAGAGAAGCATTTCACTTGCTAGATCATTCCTTTACTAGAAAAGAATATAACTCAGGAAGAACCAGGTAGAAAAGATGCATTGGGCAAGATATAGGGACAAGGTGTGGAGCTTCCATGCCCTCTTGGAGCCCCACTCTCCACAAATCTCTTAGTACTGATCAACTAGGAAGCTATTTGAACTTGTCCTTTTTGGGTTTCTATGGTAGCTGGTTCAACTTCCAGCCCCTCTTTCTCATTTGAGCCATGGGGTGGACTGAAGTTCCAACCTTTATATCACTTGGTTGATTCTCTTGGCAACTAGCCCCACTCATTAGTTTTGTTTAAAAAAAATCACCTAATTAACATAATAAAGACATCCTACCACTGCATCACTTAGGAAAATCTAAGGGTTTTAGGAGCTCAGTGCCAGAAACAGAGATGAAGACCAAATTTATATATACTTCTTATCAATCATATGAGGACATTATTTAAACTGAGTTCTGAAGAATGATGCAGACAAAGAGGATAGAAGAATGTTCGAGGCAGAAGAGGACAACTTGCATGAAGATCGAAGTGAGGAAATTGAAGGGCAGCTTGAATAATGAGAGCAAGGGGCACAGGAGATGTTGGAAAGATTGTCAAGGGCATAGCTGTGTAGGGGCTTAAAATCCTTTGGTGGGATTTCAAATTTTAATCTAGGATCCAAAGAAGAGTTAGAAGTAGGGGGATAATATAACGTGGCTTGGATTTTTAAATAAATTCTATGGTTTTGGAGAGGAGAATGAATTGCAAGGGAGCCCTACTAAAAGCAAAGGAATCAAAAAGCTTGGGGGCATCAGACTGGGCAAGCAGATCTCAAAGTGTGGTACGGAAGTTCTGGGGGCAACTTGCAAATCTTTCAGTGTGTCCACAAGGTCAAAACCATTTTTATAATAACTTTAATAATAATTATTTATTATTTGCCTTTTTTACTCATTCTAAGTGTTTATTAGAATTCCCAGAAACCCTATGATATCCACAGTATAAAAAGGCTGTTCTAATTTCCCTCCTTTTTCAACCATATATAAGGTTACATTTTCATACTTAAACCAAAACAAAGTATAACAGGAGATTAGATACAGAAGCAGCCCTAATCAGTTAGAGCATCGTCCTGTGGACTGAAGGGTCTCAGGTTCAATTCTGGTCAAGGGCATATACCTTGGTTGCAGGCACATCCCCAGTTGGGGGTGTGCAGGAGGCAGCTGATAGATGTTTCTCTCTCATTGATATTTCTAACTCTCTATCACTCTTCCCTCCTCTCTGTAAAAAATCAATAAAATATCTCCAATAATAAAAGCATAATATGCTAATCAGACCAAATGATCTTCCAGACGAAGCCGGAGCTGCAGTAGCCAAGGCAAGCTGCTGCAGCTGTGAGGGCCAAGCCCCTTGTATGAATTTCATGCATCAGGCCTCTAGTATTTAAATAAATAAATACAGAAGCAGACTTGAGAATCTAATTGATTTCTATTGTCAGACATTAAAGAGATTTACAAACATAAATTACTTTTCACTCTATTTTTCTTATTTTGGAAAATAAGGCATTTTGTTTTCATTAAAACATGGTATTTACGTAGTTAATATTTAAATGGCTTATAATTTTAATTAATATATAATTAATATGAACAGCATTTCATATCTTATGGCTCATATACCAAAAATAATGATTTTGCCCAGCCATTGTGGCTCAGTGGTTGAACCAGGAGGTCACTGTTCAATTCCAGATCAGGACACATGCTCAGATTGCTGGCTTGATCCCCAGTAGGTATTAGACAGAAGGCAGCCTCTCAATGATTCTCTCTCATCATTAATGTTTCTGTCTCTCTCTCCCTCTCTCTTCCTCTCTGAAGTCAATAAAAAATATGTATTATAAAAATAATGATTCCATTTGTAAATGCCTTTAATGAATGAAATAATTATTTATGATGCAAGGAACACATTCATGAGGCCCAGAAATTGTGTACACCCGTTTTCATTATAATGATAATTCCTTCCTTTTGCTTATTGTTAAATCTTTCAAGTGTTTAATCGTGTCCAAATCCTGAGCCTCTTTAGGTGACATGCCTGTGTGCCTCATCTTCCTAACTATCATGCTGGTTCCTAAGGACAGGACCTGTGCCATGTTCCTCACTAGATTCTCTGTGCTTAGCATCCTGCTTGTGTCACTGTAGGTCCCTCATCGCTGGTAAATAAATGAGTAAATGACAAGCCGACTCAGTGAATCATACTTTTACAGCAAGAGGAAAAGGAAGAGGATTCTTACTAGTAACTTAGTATCTTCAATTTTCACATGAGGATGCTGACGTCTAGCAAGCCTGGTACTTCCCAAGAGCTTCTCAAGTTCACCAGACTAGTTCAAAGTAGATTCTGGGTTTGAACTCATCTGCTTGTTTTGTATACTTTGCTAGCACTGGAAATGGACCTCAGTTTCTTTCTATGAAAAGTAGGAAAAGTATATTAAAGGATATTGAAGGGCCTTCTTAGCATGAAAAGCCATTAAAATAGTCCCCTCTCCTAGGAAACACACTTACAATGAGAGACATGAAATACTCATCTGCTTCCTGCTTCCTACTTACAAAGGAAGTATACAATTTTTTCCAAGTCTGCTGTTTAGGATATTCCCAATTGTATTCCATGGTTTAATGACTGCAATGTACTATTAAACATGAATTTGTCTAATATATCAGTCTTTATTTCTTTTGACCTCAATTTAGGTCTGTTCTCTTCCTTCAAAGATTAGTAATTAAATCCACCATGCTTTAGTGTTTTAGACATTTTTAAGTCTAAAATCAAAAGAGATTGAAACAAAATGTGGAAGAGATTAGAGAGAGAAACCTATGAGATTGTTCAAGTTATTATACAAGGAAAATGACTAATAATGTTTAGAATATATATTGTCATTGCCACTAGTGATATAAATATTATATTTTAATTTGATAAATCAAAAGATGACCCTGATCTCCTTTACAATGCCCGACAATGAGCTAATACCCCTCAAATAATTAAAAACCTGGGATAAAATTTAAATAAGTACTAAAAGCAGGGAACTATATTCAAATTTCCTGGTTAGAATAAGTGTCATATTCTGTTTTGAGATAAATAGCTCTAGCTGAGTTGTCTACAGAATATTCATTCCATTTGTGATGTTATGTTGGGGAGAAGACTTTAAGAAAGGATAGCCACCCAAAATCACCTAAAAAGACTAGACTAGAAAAAAAAATTGGTTAGTATATGAGAAATTAATAAAAAATGATGGCAAATAAGAAAAATCTCTAATTCCAAGGAAATGTAAGTCACTATGGAGAGAGTTAAAGCTGTAGTGTTGTCATGTTTTATTACTTTAAAGGAAGACTGCCAGGGATTTTTTTTGCAACCAGAGCATAGTCATGAGGAGGTGGGCAAGTGGTGTCAGAGGTCATGGTCCAGAAGCTCAGAATTTTAGGAAAGGAAATTACATTGAAGAAACACATGTTTCCTCTACAGTCCTCTTTCTGTGGGATTTTCCATTGGAGCTTGGAGAAGATTTACTTTCTCTCCCAGAACAGTAGAGATGGTTCCTGTTTGCCTCCTTGCTGAACATGTCCTTCCCCAACAGATCCCAGGGCTGGACCATTATCATCTACAGCTTTTGCTCATTGAAGCAATTGGCAGCGTCTTGGCTGGGCTGCCTCCACATTCTGCAGCTATGGTATCCTGAGAGGTCTGCATACTCCTCTCTTTTTACCTACAGATCACGAGGAAAGCAGCGCCAAGAAAGAATCACTTTAAAATAATGCTTTTCCTAATGTTTACAAAAAAATTCCTTCTTTGAGGTGTTCATGAGCTGCATTTCTGGGTTACTATTTGGCTTCTACAATTAGAGTTCCATTCATATGCTTCTGTTAATGGGACCACTGTCTTGGTTGGGAACCTAAAGATGGAGATTCCAATTGGCCAGTGTGGCTCAACTTATGAACCAGGAGGCCACAGCTTTATTCCAGTCAGGGCACAGGCCCGGGTTGCGGGCTCAGTCCCCAGTGTGGAGTGTGCCAGAGGCAGCAGATCAATGATTCTCTGTCATCATCGATGTTTCTATCTCTCTCCCCCTCTCCCTTCCTCTTTGAAATCAATAATATGTATATTAAAAAAAAACATGGAGGTTCCTTGGCTCTCTTGTTACTTGCACCTAAACCAGACTTCTGCCCACTCTCTTTATCAAGCTCAGCAACCACTTTCTGAAGCTTGTTTCCATGGAGCTGGTGGGGGAGGCTGGTGAGGCTGGAAAGCAGCAAGCTTCATGCTCCTTGATTCATTATTTGAGTGCAGACAATCCTACAGTTTTTATTAAAAAGTCCTGTTAGAATTGGCACTTTAAGACTTTGCCTCATGCCATTGCATATGTGCACTTGAGAATGAGTATCTATGGCCTCAGCCTTGAAAGGTCTACCTAGTGGGGCATACGATTTAACATGTGGTGGGTTTGAATTGAAAAACTCAGGGCTCATTATACTTACCTTATGGAGGGGGAACAGAGACTTCGAAGGTGTAAGTTAGGTTATTCCACTGGAAAGGGGGAGCAAGCCCTGGAATTCAGCATAAGCCAATGCCTTATGGCTATGCCATAGCTGACTCTCATGGGACGTTGTGAGATGCTGGTAGCAAAATCTATTCATCCATTTTTTATTGTGAGCAATTAAAATATGGGTAGTCCCTTTAAATATCTGTAGTTAAGTTATATTGCCAGACATCTATCAAATATTTGTTTATCGTGTGGTTGGGAACAAGATACAGTAATAATGAGGAAGTTCCTGTTTTTTCCTGTGGGGCAGTATATAATTAAGATTTTTAAAATCTGGCTGGGTTTGTCTTACTATGTTCCAAGTTGTAGTTTTGCTCTGTTTTTTTTGGACAGTTTCTCTTTTAATGTCTATATTTCAAGAAAAGCAATAATTCCGTCATTAAAAAAAAATTAGCCACAGTCTGTCTTTTAAAAATACATGTGTGGCCTGGCTGGGAGCAGGCTGTTTTAAGATACATTATCAACATGAAGAGGCTGCACAATGAAGATTTTTTTTTTCTTTCCACCCCTTCTCTCCACCCACGCCATGGCCAACCCCAGCCTTGTTGACATTCATAGGACATTTACTGCATCTCTCCATTTCACTTCCTTTAGTTTGCAGTTATTTCCACGGGGATGCCCTTAACCTCCACACCTAGTTTTACTTATCCAGACACAGCCCCTCATTTAATTACCCTGCTGCAGTCCTGCCTGCGCATTGTTCCAAGCCCAGCTCAACTCCAGTCTCTTCTGCAAGACCTTCTCAGATCCTCCCAAGTCTAATGAATCACTGCCCCAGGCTCCATGTGGCTTTATAACTGTATCCTCTGCAGTTCAGTCTGTTTTGTGTTGTAATTAGTGTATAAGTGCATGTCTCTGCCTTTGGAGTGTGAGTTCCCGGAGGAAAAGGATCCTATCATTTCTGTGCTTTCTACATAGTAGGTGGTCACAAATAGCTCTGCAAAATGAAATGAATTCTGCCCACGGCGTCAGTACTAGTCAAGCTCCCAGGGAATTTCTGCCCAAATGTGAACATGCTGAGCAAGAAAAGGAATTAGAGTATGAGGCTAATATTCATTTACTTTCATTTGATATTAAAGTACCAAAATATTATAAATCCATTTTTATTTTATATATAGCCAGTAGATAAATAGAATCGCATGCCTGCCCTTCCTCCCCAACCTAACTTCCACTTGCAAGCCATTTCACTCAGCATACTTTTCTCTTTCTAGGCAGAGTGACTACTTATAAAAGGGATAGTTTCCATGGGAATGTTCAAAGAGGGATCATCTTTATATTAATTGATGTCTTTACTCAGAAACCCAGGGAAAGTTGGTGGTGTACCAATGTGGGAAAGGGCCCATTTCTAATTTGCCTGGCTTTGGTTTCTTAACATTGGGTTAATTATAAATAACCTTTGCCATTGATTTCAAATTCAACCATGCCTGGTCCTTACATTTACAGTTGAAACCAACAAGTCATTTTAGTATTACCCTTGAGGGAACATATTCACTCTGGTTTTACCTTCCTTGGTAAAGTTCCAAGTGATGGGGGAATACAGTATTGATTGGATCTAATGAAAAAGCTTTTTTTCCTGTCAACTCTTTATTACTTCATTGGTTTTTCTTCTTTCTTCTTCTCTTACTTGGAAAGCTATTGATAGCACCTTTAAGTAAGTCTTCGGTGTATGCTACAGTCTGCTGTGTTTATTCTATTGCTTGCTTTGAAACCTAGTCTTTTTCTTGAGAAAATATGAACAAACAAGGCCTTTGATTCAGCCTCAGGTAACAGTGTTATAGAAATAACATTGGACTTGAAGGCAGAGTCTTTTTGACTTTGGGGAAGTCCCTTCAGTGTAATTTTCTCATTTTCAGAATAAATATACGATGGTTTCTGATATTTCTTTAAGCTTTATCATTCTTGATGCATAGTTCTGGTACTAAAACTTATAGAGGAAAAGTGGTTGGATTTTAAGATATCTTTATGTCGAATATAATAAAATAGCATAATAATATGTTGGATATGAAATTCTAGAAGATTTAACAATTATATGAAATGGAATAGCAAAAAATTAACAAATATGTTTTTGTTTAACTTCTTTCTTCTGTATTCCTTGTTTGTTCTTAAATCCTTTAATGTAATTTAACACAAATGGACTGTATTTCTGAATTTTCCTTGTAGTATTTGGTTTTTAGCATTTCATTGTGCAGTCAGTGTAGGCTATTATGTAAGTTTGAACTTCAGCACTGAAGTGACTTAATAAGATGGTGGAGCCATATTCTGTTCTGTTTATTACTATTGCAGCCTTAAGATAACATAACAATACAGAATAGACAGCAAAAGGAATCATGTGATATTGAGTGAAAGTTGGATTATTTCTGAATAAGCTAATTGTTGTGTTTCACAACAATTTTAGATTAAACAGTAGAAATCTGGTATACTATAGAGTGCCATAAGACTTGGATTGGTATTATAGAAGAAAGTCATACTTTAATTATTAAGTTTTAGATTTCCCAGACCTTGGTAGGTAGACCTTGGTATACACCTTATTGATATATATTCCACCAAGACACTATCAATAAAGGAAGATACTGAATATCATCCTTGTCATACTCTTAGGAGTCATTACATTTATATTATGGAAACTTGCTGAAGTTTAATTGTGGCAATAATGCTAAAATGAACAAGATTTAGAAAGAAGCGATATAATAAAAAATTGCCTAAAATGTCATTTTAGGGTTTCTTTGATTTCATTTATGTATAGCATCTGTTCTTATGGGTATTATTGGTATTCAACCTTTCTCATATTTAGCTTTTTCCATTTTTTATTTGTGCAATGTGGTGACAATATACATAGGAGGAATTTCAGTTTTATCTTTTAAAGCACTGATCATGTTATTTCACCAAAAATAACATAGATGCTCTATGAACATCCATCTCTAGAGTCTTCTTATATACACTACCAGAGGCCCGGAAAATGCATTTGTGCACTGGTGGAGTCCCTCTGGGTGGCCTGCAGGGATCGTGCGGAAACCCTCAGTCTAACTCTGCCTACACCTACTACCTGCTGCTCCAGCCCATCCTGTCACCACTGTGCCTGCAATAGGCTCGTGCCCAATCTCCACACTGGGAGAGGCTTGTGCTGCCACAGCAGCGCTTGCTAGCCATGAGCCTTGCGTCTGGCGCCCTCCGAAGGGTAGTGGCCTGCGGGAGTGGGCTAAAACTGGCTCTTCGACACCCAAGGGGTCCCAGATTGCAAGAAGGCACAGGCAAGGCTGAGGGACCCCATTGGTATAAGATCTGGCGGGAAGGGACTGTGGGAGGGCTCCAGGACATGTCAGGTCCAACTCGCTCAGTTTCTATCCACTGGACCCCAGCAGCAAGCTAACCTACCAGTCAGGGCATCTGCTCCCTGGTGGTCAGTGCACATCATAGAGAGTGGTTGGGCAGCCTTAGTGTATCACTAGCATATTACACTTTGGTTGTTGGGTTGTTCTGCTGTTCCGTCTATTCTGTTATTATATAGGATTGATCCTTTGGGAAATCTGAGTTTGTCAGGTGAACTTTTTTTGACTCAGCTCTATCCCACAACTTGGGTAGACATAGGTAGGGCATATGCAGAATTAAAGAAAATATTATATACATTGATATTGTAATCATAAAATATCAGGATTATGAGGGACTTTAAAGATCATCTAACTTGATATTTGATACTTAGACTCTATCACCATTGTTCATTTATTTATATTTTCATACAAGTTTTGACACACATCCATTATCTGCTTGTAATCTATACTCATAATCTATGGGACATCAGAGAAAAAGCCAGGTCTTTTTCATAAGGAGGTTATGGGTTCATAGGAAATACTAACATGCCAGGAATTTCACATGTAGTCCATCTTTTCACTTGAACAGTTTTAGAGTTCTTTAGTTACCTAGATTATTTTCATTTCTTTTTCTGTGCTGGTTACAGTATACATAGGGAAATTAAGTTTTGTCTTTGAAATATTGACCACATTATTTCATTAAAAATAAACTTTGTCTATCCCCTAACTTTCAAGTCTAACACAAAATACCTTTTAGGATTTAAAGCAACTAAAAAGGATTCATAGCATCTAAAATTGCATGACATGCTGGTGATCCTGATTATGTGTCTCTGGATAAGCTCCAATTTATCAATATCAATGTAGAAGAGCTTATAATAATCCAGAGTAACATGGATTGGGCTACTAAACCCAGAGTATCATGCCCTCAGTCTAAGTTTAGAATTTTTGTGATGTCTTAAAGAGGTCCCTTAGCCCTCTGCACAGTCATATTTGGTGAACTTCTTGTGACTGCTGTTTAAACTGTGTTTTGAGAAAAGAACTTTACAATTTCTTAGTAGGAATTTTCTTATGCTAACCAAATTCTTAGGATTTTTTTCTGAGAGGTTTTTGCCTGCATTCTAAATTAAGTCTCCAATTGTCCAGACTCATCTAACTTGATTGAGGCACTTTCACAGGTAGATTTCAACAGAATGTAAACTATATGCTCAAAGGTCTTACTGTGTTTAATTTTAAGAGTTTTGAATACATCTTTGTTCGCAAGTTATAGTCTATGCAGTAAAATAATGGAGATAATAGTTCCTATTGTCTTTTTGGTGCTCATGCAAGTCCCATTCATCATATTCAGTCACGTACCTCATTGATTTGACCTCTGCAAAGTTTTATTTCTTCATTTACTTATCAGGCACTAACTGAGGACTTTCTGGGAACTATAAAGAATAGAAGATGAATCAGGTATAGTCACTGACATCACATAAACTGAAAATCTTAGTTTCATATTATCCTTTTTCCATCCCTACTGTCACTGTCAAAATTTAGGAGCTTCTTGTGACAACCTAGAATGTTGTAATCTCCCACCTAGTGTCTCAATCCCTTTTGTAGAATCCCTGATCATTCCTTACACAGAAATTTTCAAAAACATATTTAATATTGTGTTAGTTCCACAGAAAAACATTTATAGCTTCCTAATTGCATTCAAAAGCACCTTTAAATGGCTTAACAGTGGCTATGAGTTCCTGAGATCTTGTTCTATCAATCTCTTTATCCTCCTCTTTGAGTTAGTGCATCTATCCACAGCCCCCGCACTGAATGCTGCATTAGAGCCAGGCCAGGGACATGAGAAGGATTTCAACAGGATTAAATGTGGGCGGTAAGCACATGAACAAAGGAATAGAGATGGGAAACTGGATGGTTGCATGTCCCAGCACTTCTGTTTTTTGTTGTTGTTTTTTTCACTTTGTGAAGTCAATTAAACATTAAGCACTCAGAAAGCTGTTTCCTTTTTAAATTCTAGGATTAAGAAAGAGGAAGTTCTCATGCTGAAGGTATAGCATTAGAACACATCTAAGCAGTTCCTAACCTTCACCTTGAGAAACTGCTCAGTCTATATGGTCGCAGATCTCAGACAAGTGTGGAATAGATGTTAAATTAAGTTTTTCCCCTTTTATTAGTCATTCAATAATGTTTCATTATAAGATTATTTCTTCTTTTTTGTTGGTTGTCTTCTCCTCCTCCTCCTCCTCCTCCTCATCCTTCTTTTTTTAATCAAGTATCACAGACATCAGTATTAGGAAATATTTGACAAAAGTTTGACACTGCTTTATATTTCTTAAGATATGAGTAAAAGTTTTAACTCATTCTGTTTTTCTTTTTTTTTTCATGATTCATTTTAAGAAAACTGAATATTTTAAAATACATTTCCCAAACTTGAGTACTTCTTTATATAGTATTTCAGTCTGACAACATATAGCAAGTTGCTTTAAAAAATGTGAAATATCTGAAATATAAATACATTTATGATGTTTTTAATTAAAAACCAACCTTTATTCCAACCCTTATTCCTTATCACTGTATTGAAATTATGTGTTTGTATGTCATAGCTCTCCCTTTATAGATTGATTTGAATTAATGCATGATTTCCAATTATAGTCCTCATAATACTTGGTGTATCTGACATTCCATAATATTTCACTAAAAATTATCTAATATATGTCAATTTCTATAACTTCACATATTTGTTTTTTTATATTTAAATATGTTTTTATTGATTTTAAAGAGAGAGGCCAGGAGGGAGAGGGATAGAGAAACAAAAACATCAATGATCATCTGTCTCCTGCGTGTCCCCTATTAGGGATTCAGCCCACAATCTGGGAATCTAACTGGTGACCTCTTGGTTCATGAGATACACCAGCTGAGCAACCTCATGTATTTTATTTTATTATTATTATTTTTTTATTTTTAAAATGTATTTTATTGATTTTTTACAGAGAGGAAGGGAGAGGGATAGAAAGTCAGAAACATCCATCAGCTGCCTCTTGCACACCCCCTACTGGGGATGTCCCCTCAACCAAGGTACATGCCCTTGACTGGAATCGAACCTGAACCTTTCAGTCTGTGTGCTGATGCTCTATCCACTGAGCCAAAACAGTTTCGGCAAACTCACATATTTTTAATAAAATGTACTATATATTCTAATACCTTCTAAAATAATTCTTTTTTTTTTTGTAATTGAAATTCCATTACACTGATTTGGATTGTTTTTCTCTTTGTTTATTTTCATAAGCACTTATGTTTTAGGCACTTTCAATTACATAAAATGAGTCATGCAATTTCTGTTTTTGTTACTCTACTTACTGAAAATAACTCTCCTAATTTATTGAAAGAATGAGGTAAGTCATAAAATAAAATCTATTAAAAAATTATGAAAGATTATCTAAGTAGAACTTGGTTTTGTGAAATTTTTTATTAATAAGCCATTTTCCTTCTCCAAATTAATAAAAAAAGACATTCTTGCATGTCTAATCATCTAACAATATGGCTAGACATACTTTCTTCCAGTTCAATGAATCTTAAAATTCTAAGCTTCTGAGTGATTCCTAACAGTCTTACACTTGTCACATCTGTTCTGTGAAATTACAAAAGGCCAACTATGAGGTGTCATTGGAGATCCTCCTCTGATATATCATCATGAAATATTAACCAGCTTCTCTGTAGGGTTTTCCCATGGGCAGGCCTTCCAGGGAACATTCAGATTCACTAATGATAATGGCATCTGATCACAGTCCTTGGATTTAGTCATCCCACATCTGAGATAGGAACACTTTCTTTTTCAAACATAGAGCACATTCTTGCTAGCAATTGCTCTTTTTCATATTCATTTCATTGTTATTCATATTATTGTTACAGAATTCTGTGATGTCCTATAATTAGCTACTATGAGCATCTGCAGATACCAGAGCATATGTCAACCTTATGGAAGATAATCTACAGTAATAAAAGAGAAAGTTGCAAATTTACCATATCTTCACAATGCCCACCAGCCAATCAGGAGTGAGTATGCAAATTAACCAGACAAAGATGGAAGGTTTATTTGCATACACAGGCACCAAGTGGTTGGGGGCATATTTCAGCTGCTCCGGGCGTTTGGGTAGTGTGGGAATGCAGAAAGGCAGCTCCTGCTGAAGCAAAAAAGTGGCTCTGGCCAGAGCAAAGGCAGTGCCAGTAGCCATTCATTCTTGCATGAATATTTATGCATTGGGTCTCTAGTAAAGTTTATAAAGGCACTAGCCCTATACCTGAAACATAATTAAGTGCTCAGTTCTATTTAGGTTCTTTTTTGTCTCTCAGGTTTTGACTCTAATTTGAATGCTTTTCCATACACAAGGTTGTCTCTCCCAGTAGCCTCTTCATTAGGTAGATTAGAAATAGTTTTATTTCTGTACTTATCCAATTGGTTATTTTTAATTTGTGTTCTTTACATACTAGTACTTAATGGTTTCTGTTCATACATTGCCATGTATGTAGAAATAAGGAAAATTATGATTATATCAGAGCCTTTTTTAATTTTCACATTCACTTTTATTCTTCTGAATTTCAGTGGATAATAGGACATTATTATAAAAAATTCATCAATTTTTGTCTATAATTAAATTAAGAAAATGAGAAAAGTAATTCTTAAAAATATATTTTATTGATTTTAGAGAGAGGTAGGAAGTAGGATAGGGAGATAGAAAAATTGATGAGAGGGTGAGAGGGAGAGACATAGATGAGTTGTCTCCTGCATCTCCCTCTCCCCCCCACCCCCCGTCCTGCCACTGGGGATTGTGCCTGCAACTCAGGCATGTGTCCTGACCAGGAATTATATTGAGGACCTTTCGCT
The DNA here is from genome assembly GCA_027563665.1 of Antrozous pallidus. Taxonomy (NCBI): domain Eukaryota; kingdom Metazoa; phylum Chordata; class Mammalia; order Chiroptera; family Vespertilionidae; genus Antrozous; species Antrozous pallidus. The sequence continues at coordinate 51,777,551 of CM050514.1, read as the reverse complement.
TCATGGGTTGATGCGCAACCACTGAGTAACACTGGCCAGGGTAAGAAAAATAATTTTTAATAAGATTTGAATGTTGTTTTGGAGGGTGAGATGAATAAGTATCTCTGAGTCTTAAATTAGTCAGAATTTATGGCAGATGAAATTTGCATAGAGAAAAATGAAATAGGACATTAACAGTAATTTTTAACAATTGTATTTTAGATATGTTCCTAAAATACACTGCAGCTAGAATATTGTTTGAATCTGCAATGCACATACATACTTACACACTAACAAATGTGTGAGTAAATGAACTATTAACATATATATATATATGAAAAACACAGATAGCAATATGTATTTAAGTCAAATTGGAACTGTGGAATTAGCTCAGGAGAGAAGGTAACTAGGTTCATGTTCAGACAATGTCTGAACAAATAAAAGTCCTCTTCATTTATTCATCCCATATTGAAAGCTTATGATGTGCTAGTAAAAGGGTTAAGTAACAGTTATCTTAATGTTAAAATAATCAAATAAGTAGACTAATGAGTCTTCTAAATCTTAGACAGAGGCCTTTGTCCTGAACTCTGCTCTGGACTTCCTCCATGGAGCAAGGAGGTCAAGGGGCTAAAGGTTCATGTCCACCTGGAGCCCATGCTTCTTCATTCTACACTATCTGAAAACCCTGGAATTCTCACCCAACTGCACTGAGCTCTTGTCAGGATCTGTGTGGGTTTTTCCCCAGGGAAAATTGCACTGCAGGAAGTATACCCATAAACTTGAAGGGTCACCAAGGCTGCAGGAGGTGTGGATGGTACTTGGACATGGAGGCTCCTGTGTCCACAAGAATATATATCAGGCCCCTGTCAGTATGGGTTGACTGGAGCCTGGGGTGGGAAGATGGGTGTGAGTTATGATTTGAGGTACAAGGTACCTCAGTACCTTCTCAGTACTGCTCTTTTGGCAAAATGTTCTGAGAAATTTAAGTTTTACCTTGGGTTTCTGAGTCACTAGTAAGGTATAATCTTCAGAGAGCAAAACCAAATATGTTTTATTAAATAGTTTGTAACCTTTATAAACTTAAATATCAGATATATGGTAAATGGGTTTCTTGCTTTGAGCCCTGCAAATATTAGGAGTGGGTTTGAGTAATAGCTACCTTAAAGGTCTATTTCATGGAGCATATAGGATACATATATGTCCTTAGTATTCTAATCTATCTAAAACTTTTATTAGAAAACATCTGCATAAATTTAGGATATGTTATTACTATATCATAACATATAAATAAATAGTAACAGACGGTGCCCAGTGGTCATGATATATTTGATAATTTGCATATAATCTTAGTACATAGTTCTCAGGACCTTATAAGAACTCATTGCCACAGCCACAGTGAAATTTGTTAAACATGACAAGCCCATTCACATCTGTGTATTTGTACATGCTTTCTGAAAAAAAAAGAAATTTTTATATCTCCTTCTTGAATCAATAAATCTATCTTTTATCATCTATTGCTACTCTATACAGATGAATCTAAACTAATAACAGAGAAATATGCAAACTGAGTGTACCTCTGCAATACCTATCAGCCAATCAAGACTGAGTATGCAAATTAACCCAAGAAAGATGGCAGGTTAATTTGCATATGCCACTGGGGAGTGCAGGATGCCTGCTATGAGCGGGAGGGTGGGAAGTGGAAGGAACTACAGGAGCAGTGCTGTGCCAAGTGCAAGGACTTGCAGGCTTCCAGGTGGCGAGGAGTGAAGCCAGGGGAAGAAAGGTCTATTCTTGCACAAATCTTTGTGCAACCAGCCTCTAGTACATTATAAAGCAACAAATCTAAGTGACTTGCACAAAATGACAGTGTTAGTTCTCCTGACATTAAAACTCTTCTACCTGACATAGGGATACATAGCTAATTGATCTTCCAGTCTATCTGTGCAGATGGTGCTCTGAATGACACCCCTGGAACTTGGCAATGGGACATTTGTAGTGACTAAGTGAGGAAGTGATTACTCAGTCTGTGTGTTTGTGTGTGTGTGTGTGTGTGTGTGTGTGTGTGTGTGTGTGTTTCCCCAGAATTCTCAGGTATGTATTGGAAATCTTGATCACCCTGATAATTATAGTACCCATCTAGCACCATACATAATTATTGCAATACTAAAGGCCTGGTGCATGAAATTTGTGCACAGGTGTGGTCCCTAGGCCTGGCCAGCAATCGAAGTGTGAACATCTGTCATGGAAGGGCAGGTCCCAACTGACCTCTGGGTCCTGGGCAGCACCTGGGAACTTGGGGCCTCATGTAGCCCCCTCTGCCTCAGTCATTGGGTCCCTGCCTGGCTCCCTCAGCACCTGGGAGCCAGGTGGCAGTTCCTCCTCCCTATGCTGTTGCTGTTCACCCTCTGCAGGGCAATCAGCGGGGCTATTGGTGGGGCGATTGAGCTCTGCTCACAGCCACCTTGACTTGGTGCTGCCTGCTTACCTGCTGCACCATCCTGCCACACTCCCACTCTCATTGGGGTCCATCAGGGCCAGCAGCACCTCCACTGCTGTCAGCTGCCAGCACTGCATTCCTCACTGCCCCTTGATGGTCAGTGCACATCATAGAGAGTAGTCAAACTCCCAGTTGAATTTCTGATCGAGGGGACAATTTGCATATTAGGCTTTTAATATATATGATTATTGACTATTTTCCCTATGTTGTATTTTACATCCTGTGACTATTTTTATAACTCTCAAATTATACATGTTAATCCCTTCCCCTTTTTGACCCATCCTGCAGACAAGAAATCTATCAGATACAAAGTTAGAAACAGGCTCAAATCTTTCTCAAACAACCTTATCACCATTTACAGTCATTTGTCAGTGTTTTGCTCTGCTTTTTAAATATATTTTTATTGATTTCAGAGAGGAGGGGAGAGATAGAAACATCAATGATGAGAGAGAATCATTGATCAGCTGCTTCTTGCAAGTCCCACCCTGGGGATCCAGCCCACAATGCAGGCATTTGCCTTGACTGGGAACTGAACCATGACCTCCTGGTTCACAGGTCAATGCTCAACTGCTGAGATACACCAGATGGGAACTTTTTATTCATGTTCAAACTTAAAATCTTCTCTATTTACTGTCAACTATTCTATAGGTATCACTCAGACCTTATATCTTTCTAATCTGGCATTTATCCTCAGCCCTAGCAATACGGCTCTTGCCACAGTTAATAATGACCTTTACTACATCTGTGGATCTCTTGGTAGACTCAACCCTACTGGTCCATCCCACCTTTTGAAATATTGTTTGTGCTCATCTTTCTGGATTTTCCTTTCCTCCTTAATCAACTTATCCTCTTTCATTCCATCATTGGAGATCCTTAAGGCTCAGTCCTGAGATATAAAAACAATGTACTCTCATGGCTTTACTCCTCAAAAGTCAATTACTACCACTTGTATATCCTTCATAAAGGCTTCTATCTGAGCTTTAAATTTTTATATCCAACTCCCACTCTGTTTCTCAAATTGAAGATGCCCCAACCTGAATTTGAGCATTTACTCCCAAATCTATTCTTCTGTTAATATTCCACTTATCAAATAATGGCACCAACATCTATCTTGCTTAAACCAGAAACCTTGGACTCATCCTTGACTTATTAAGTAAGGTCTGACCACAGAGGTTTATCTGGGTCCAAAGATGGGTGAGAATGACCACTTTTGAGACTGCCTGTTTACCCTTTGTTTTACTTTCACACTGGCATTTGGCCAGTGAAAGAGTATAAGATACAGGCTGACATGTACTGTTCCCCACTGCCATTCTAATATACCACAGCGGCATTCTGAACTCAATGTAGCTCACAGAGAGAGAGGGATCTTCATTAGGTCAAGAAGTATAAACTCTTGGTTTTACCTTTCATGTCATGCTGGGAATTTTATGTTATTTGGAAGGGGATAGATATATGCATTAAGGTTTATTATATTCTTACTCTGCCCTCATGACATTGATAACAAAGTCAAGACAATTCTACATCTGAAACTACTTTCTGTTTCCAGAACACTGTATCCAAATTGACCATCTCTTGATTGATCTACTATTGTTACTTTCTAACTCATCTCCCTACCTGGTCTTCTATTCATTCTTGAACTTTTAAAATATGAGTCATGTCTGGGTGGTGTTGCTCAGTGGTTGAGAGTTGATGTAGGAACTAGGAGGTCACAGTTCAATTCCCGGTCAGAGCTCACCCCTAGATTGCAGGCTCAATCCCCAGTGTGGGGTGTACAGAAGACAGCTGATCAATGATTTTCTCTCATTATTAATGTTTCTTTCCATCTCCCTTCTTTTCTGAAATCAATAAAAATGTTTTTAAAAATAAATTAGATTGTATCATCTTCTTGCTTCAAGCTTTTCTATGTATTCTCATTACTCTGTACAAAAGCTAAAAGTTTAAAATGTAGGTATCTCTTCTATATAATAATTTTTATAATCCAGATTTTGTAATTACATATATTAGATTAATACACTTGGGAACTTTATATACATTATAAAATTATGAATTATAAATGTTACATAATTATAATTTATTTGGGTTGGTTATTTACTCTAGGTCCGTAATAGCAAAGGGAGAAGAAATAATTATATTGCTCAGGCAAACTAGCAGCTTTCTTTGAGAGACTTTATGCTTTTTTATGGTAATACATTTTTTATTGCTATAGGCAATAGAGAGGAAGATAACACTAGTAATTGGTAAGAAAAATTCTATTATTCTTGGACAAAACATACATAAAATCAAGGACTAGATTTGTACAGTGCTGTTCATGTTTTTACAGCTATGTATTTGAATTGTTGCTCCATTGACATGTATAGAAAAGGAGTGGCCATTCTAGGTATAGATGAACCACTGTATCAGTGATTAATTGATAGGAAAGTACAACAAAAAGTATACCCTAAGTTTCCTTTTCTATTGTCCTTTATACCTTCTGTTTTTGTTGTTGTTGTTGTTGTTGTTGTTTTTCAGGACAGAGTTCCCCAGATGACTCTGTGCTTTCTGACTACTTCTTTTAACATGGTCTCAACACTCCTGACTCACTTGGAGCCATGTTCCATAGTCTTAGTCTCTAAACTTCAGCCACACTTTCAGTTGTTTATTTTATTTTATTTTATTATTTTTTTAAATATATTTTATTGATTTTTTACAGAGCAGAAGGGAGAGGGATAGAAAGTCAGAAACATCGATGAGAGAGAGACATCGATCAGCTGCCTCTTGCACGCCCCCTACTGGGGATGTGCCCGCAGCCAAGGTACATGCCCTTGACCGGAATCGAACCCGGGACCCTTCAGTCCGCAGTCCAACGCTCTATCCACTGAGCCAAACCGGTCTCGGCACTTTCAGTTGTTTAAATTTACTAAAATTTTTTTCTGTCCTTGAACCTTTTCTTTTGTACTGCTGCCCTTGTGTGGACAGTGATTACTTCTACTTCCCTCATTTTCTCTCACCTTCCTGCTCCCTCAAGCTAATTCTTTTATTTATTTTTATTTTTAGGAATCATCTTCAGTGTTATGTCCCAATGGGACACATTGTTGACTCTTGTCTTAATCCATTCTGGCTGCTGTAATAGAAATACCACAAACTGACTAGCTTATAAAAAATAAACACTTATTTCAGGGTGTTCATAGATTCGATATCTGGTGAGGGCCGGAGTTCTCACTAATAGCCATTTCCAACTGTGAATTCACAGGGTTGAATGGGGAGAGGGATTTCTTGGATCTCTTTTATGATGACATTAATACAATTCATGATAACAGAGCCTAATCAGCTACCAAATGCCCCATCTGCTGAACTTTGGAGGTTAAGATTGCAACATGTGAATCTGGAGAGGATATAAACATTCAATCCACAGCAACTCCCTTGAGATTAAGTAAGATCGATCCTTTATCCTTCGTAGCAGTCATGACTCTTCAGAGCACTTCCATATTTGTAATTAATTAATTATAGAGTTATTAAATTAAAGCCTCTCTTTCCTATTACAGGGTCAACTTCACCAGGGCACTGACCCAAATTGTCTTGTTCACACGTGTATTTCTTGGCACCATAACAAGGCCAGAGTGTTCGTGGAAGGAATGGCCAGTGTAAGGATGCAGGGAAAGGAGACAGGCAGGCAGTAGGCTTCGGATGTAATTTTTATCTTGCATCTTCCATTAACATGTACTTTTGAGAACATATATGTCCTTTGGCCATCTCTACCTTTTTATTCTGAAAACTCACATTATGAGTCATTGATATCGTTATTGATGTGTGTAATAGGCATTTAGTTTCTGTTTGGAGAAATATATCTATCAAGGTGTGAACCCTTCCAGAGCGTTGCTGTCTGAAATGGTAATCACTAGCTAATGTGGCTTTTGAACACTTAAGATATGTTGTAATTGTAAAGTTCACAGTGGATTTTAAGGAATTAGCATAAAAATGTAAAATATATCTAATATATTTTATGTCAATTACACATTTGAGGTATATTAGGTTGCATAAAATATATTGACAAAATAATTTCAACCATTTATTTTCCTTTCTTAAATGTGGCTGCTGGAAAAGTTAAAATTACCTATGTGTATTGCATTATATTGTCTTTGAGTAGCGTTGGCCTAAGTATAGAACACAACATTCTTTCCCTTCTACCAGATCCTAAGGGAGAGGGAAGCCATCTTGGTGAAATAAGCTGAGTGCCTTCACCATGTTCTAAGAAGTTGAAGTTCTACTATATTCCTTAATATAATTAGACACTGATTTTCCAAGATTGTTTTTACGTTTGCCCCATGATGAATAGAATTACTGGAAATGAATACCATTTTTAAAGTAACATCATCATTATTACCTTCTCATAGTGTTTCATACTTCAGATTATTTAATTTCTCTTGTGAATTTCAACTCTGATAGCCTCCACCTCTGTTTCCTCTACCAGATTCTGGAATGTGGTTTGGTATGTTTTCACTTAAGTAAATGAAAGTTAATACAAAGTTTCATTCTTTGAAGTCGCTGGAGTTTTCCCAATGTGAAAGTGGATGTCGAAGTCAACTACAAATTATCTTGCAACCAATATTAAGTTCCAGAACTCTGAATTCCAAGAAGATGCCAGTCCATTAAGCAAACAGATGAAATATGCTTCCCCCAAAAGTTTAGCTGTACCACAGTCAATTGTAACTCTTAATAATGTGACAAGAAGGGAAAGCTTGGGCACCTGGAACTGATACTGCATATTGCTCACTTAATTACTAGGGGATATTAATTATTATTGCTTAAAGTTGGAACTGATTTAATGTTCTTACAGATTTCTGGCACCACCTTTAATTTAAATCTTGTTATTAAGTTCTGGCTTTTTCTCCCTAAGCACTAAGCTATAACTGGTTTATGTTATATACCACTGTAGTGTTTGAATATGTTCAAATATGTGTAGTTCATGGTACCCAATAACTAAAACATAATGCGATAATAAGTCAAAAGCTATATGATTACCACTATTATTGTCTTAATACAATGGGATAAAATATGTAAAAATGATCTTGACAATCCAACTCCTTTAATCTTTTACATGAGAAAGCAAGTAAATTGTCCAGTTGGCAGAGCAAGGACTAGAACTTAAACCTTCTCACTCCTAATCCAGTGTCCTTTATACTAACTTCTGAGAATATATTAGTGCCAATGTATAGTGAGCAGAAATTGACACCTTTTTAACTAGGAAAATAAGACAGTATCCTTGGGTATGTGAAATCTAAGAAAAATTCATAATTATTATTTGTGTATGCAAATATGTGTTCATGCATGTGTGTGTATGAATGAGTGTGAGTGTTATTTATGTGTGTGAAAATATTAGTATTAGATAAATGTGGAGGGTGAGCTCATGGATATTTGAGAGTCAGTAGAGAATTTGGTAGCTTGCATTGCAGGTTCTGGAGGCAGACTTCCTGGGCTCAAATCCTCAAAACCCTTTTACTTATGAAATGTGGGACTTTTGGCAGTTACTTCATTCTGTACCTCAATCTCATCATCTATTTTTTAAAAAAAGTAGTCTCATAGAACTGTTGTAGAGATTGAAGTGCATTGTGTTTTACACATACAATGTGTAAGCACTTATTGAGAGCTATTATTAGCTCTATCTTTTTCTCATGATTGAAATACTTGCTAACAAGAGAATTCAAATAAATGAGGAAGAATGAGTATGTAAAATTATAATAAATCTGCAAATTGTAGTAAAGATAATCTTCACTGTAACTTAAATTAAAATTATGTATCAAAATCATTTTCTGGTACTTCAAAAAGTTTTTAAAGTTTCATTATCAAAGTTAAAAGAGAAAATCTCATGAATATTCAAAATAATTTGGTTTACCACTTATGACAATCAAATGATCCATATGGTAAATGAGTCATTTTGTGCAAATACATACTTGCAAAAAGATTCATGTTTATTCTTTTATCTAGTCATTTTGAAATAAAAGACAGAGATTCTAAAATTAAACCAGATTCTTATAGAGTAAAGTACAAGCTTTTGAAACATCAAATAATAAATCTTTCCCTGTTTTTGGTTCTGTAACACAGAGATAAAATTTAATGTACATTTTAATGTTTAATTATTTTTCAAAAAAACATAAAAATTAAATATTTTATGTGACAAATCATGCCTTTTCTTATTAGTATGTATCGCATATAAATGGCAAACTACTGACAATTTTTTCAATAGGGGTTAAAGCCAAGTGGCTTTCTCTGAAAAGTTTTGGAGAATCATTAGTTATGGATAGATCAATCCCTGTTGTATTGCACCCTGAATATACTTTTGTAGAGTTGGCCATGAGATAAGCAGGCTTTCAGGTCTCTGGAATTGGAGGCCTCCCTTGAGAGTATTGCCTTGTTACTGTTGTTTGAAACCACTGGTTCATGTCTTTTCCATGGAATTCTTTATCTGTGCAGCTGTAATGGCCCCTCATCATCAGTCACAGTGCCAGTTCCTTGTACTTATGTTACACTTGCTTTTACATTGTCTCTGACAGCCTCCAAAAGTCAAATGGGGTATAGTGTACTTGTTATTTACACTACAAGTGTGTCATCGACTTCGATAAATATTACTATTTTTCTTTTGTGTGTTGTAATGCTAGATAATACATTCATTGCATTGTTATAGTTTGTGTAAATTATATTTTATAGTGAAGTTTAAATAACTTTTCTTAATATACAGTGATGAGAAATCTAATCTATTAAAATACTTTCCCCATTTTTAACTGTAACTTACTGAAAATAGCTTGTATCTGTTTCTACTGATGAGTCCCTTAAGTTTTTGGAATCCTAAACTTACAGCCACTGAACTGTTCCCATGCTGTCATTTTACTGATGAAGCTGAAGCTCAGAAAGATGAACCAGTTCATTGAACAAATACATGTTTATTTCTTGTGCTGTGGGCACTATGCTAAGTACTGAGTAGAGTGTGATGGATAAAGCTAACATGGCTTCACTCTCATGGATGCTAAAATCTAGAGGAGGAAATAGACATTAAACAAATCAAGAAAAACAAATACCTAATTACAAATTGGGGTAAGTATTATGAAGGGGAAAAACATAGTACATTGATAGAGAATATGAACATGAAGGCAGGTTCAGATTGAGGGGCTAACTAAGACCTCTTATAAAGTTATATTCAAGCCAAGACTTGAATCTATCTTAGGGGGAAATAAATCCAGGCAGGGGGAAATGCATGTATAAAGATCCTTAAGTCTGAAGAGAAAGAAGACATGTGTGCTTAGAGTTTCATGAGCCAGGGAGAGAGGACATTTAGATGATGGGGTTGACAGGAGCCAGATGGTGCAAAGCTCTCCAGGCCATGCTAAGGGTTTGTTGTTTTATTGTAAATGAAAATGAAAAGCTGTTAAACAGTTTAAGCAGGAGAGTGACATGATCCAATTTATTTTGTAAAATATCTTCCCTATAGTGTGGTTTGGAAGGGGAACAGAGTAAAAAAGAATGTTAGTGAGGAGGCTGGATGTTGGAGGACTTTAGCCAGAAGTTGGTGGCCTAGACAAAGGTGGTGGCAATGGGGATGGAGAGGGGCCGGCAGTTGGTATCAGACCCCAGGTGTCAGGATCCCCCTGGGCCATGCTCCCCACTGCAGCACACTGTCTGGACTGAGCTTGCCACTGAGTTCAGACTGATTGATGTGCTTTTGGAGGTATGAATTGTTCTTTTATGGAAACTATTATTACCTCTTCAACTCACTCTGGTTGATGCTGCAAATTTTTCTTGGTGAATGCTATTAAAACAAATGATAGACTAAGGCCACATTTTACAACAATAGCATTTTACCTGCAGGTAATTTATATGCATGGTGTATGAGGGAATTCCCCAGGCTTGTCAATCTGGATGAACAGATCTCCTCTGAGATAAAGACAGTTCTAGGACAGATCCAACATTGTGCAGCTCTTTCCTCTCAGGGGACTGCCATGCCTATGCTTTCCCAAATAACCCATCCTGGTCGTTTACTTCTGGTGCCAAAAGATATGTCTGTGAAAAAAGGCTTTAAGATCTTGAGAAGATTTTTTTCTATGCCAAGTGATATGCTTTTATTACAGAAGAGTTTTTGTATGCATAGCAGTGTCTACATTCCCCCTTGCCTTTTTTTGTTTCAGGAGGCCAAAAGCCATGTCTTCAACTCCAGTTTAATGTTTGCTAGTCCCTTTATTCCTAGTCTCTTGCTTCATAGGGCTTCTACCATTTGTGTGGGCCAATCACAGTTAAGGAAGAAGGGAGAAGTATCAGCATGTTAGTCTTTTTGAAGAGACAATGATTAACAATGAGAAGGTGTAAGGAGCAGAGGGGTCTGGTTCCACACCTAGTTCTGGCATTTATTAGCTCTGATTTCGAGCATGGCACTTAACCTCTGTAAGCTCCAGTTCCTACTTTATAAAAAAGGTCCAATGATAGGGCCTATTTAATTATTTCTGTGAGAGTTTAGAGAGATGATCCACATCAAGACTCTCTTATGTGGTAAATGCTTGGCAATTATTGCCTGTGAATAAAACTCAGGAGAATTTGCCCATTGCTACTACTCCTGACCATGGGTCTTCGTATCCGCATTAATACTGTCTGAAAGTTAAATCTACCCTACAAGCATGATCACTTCCTGGTCATATAATACACTATAATGTGCATTCTTTTTTAAATTTAATTTATTGGAATGACATTGGTTAATAAGGTTATATAGGTTTCATCTGTATATTGTATTATGTGCCCACCACCCAAAGTCAAATATTTTTCATTACCATGTATTCGATCATTCCCTTTACTCTTTACTACCCCCCACTGGGTAGTCTTAGAACATCAGAAGCAGGTCCTATTCATTCAAACAATTTCACTAAAAGCAAAGTATGCCTGTATACAAAAAAAAATGAAGTAGGTTTTTTGGATACTATACAGCTAGTTTGGCTGAGGGCCAGGATATTAAGGGGCACAGAACAGAGGGCCTCGGTGCATTAAAAAACCCTGAATCCAGGGATCAAAAGATGTGTGCCATGGGGTTCCCCCCTCCCTGCTATTCTGTGTCTTCATCTGTAAAATGTGCCTGGACTTAGATCATCCTAACTAGCTTTTGTGATTCTAAACTCTTAAGAATATAGGACTACCTTCATGTTTGAAATGTTGTGTGTTCTGAGTTCTGCAGAACACAGTTGTCAGTTGACTAGAAGGCAGTGTTCATTCCAGGTCTACTTCCTTGGGTGATAAAGACCAGAGAGTTGTGACTCAGTGAGGCTGACTGTAATCAATAGCCTCTTCAATAACAGAAATCATTAGAAAGGCAAATAAATAATTGGGTTTTCTGGGAATGCTCATGTTATGAAACCTTCACTCTCTCACTTCAATGGCATTCCACACTTAACTGGGGCTTCCTTAGAGGACTAATGATTGATGTGAACTTAAGGACCAAGAAGTCATACATTTTTTTTCTGGAATTGAAGGGTGTCTACACATTCTGATATCTATTAAGCACTTCCATGCACTGTCAGGCCTCAGGCTGACATCGTCTCTTCACTCAGGGCCACTGCCTGACCAAGGCCCTTATGATGTGTGATGGGTGGCTTCCATGACATGACCAAGTGCACCTACTCTAATTCACCATCTCTATTGTTCCATAATTTGGCTTGCTAACATTCTGCCCTCATCATCTATCCCCAGACTTAAAGACCTTCAGTGTTTCCCCATTGCCTAATTCTGTGGTACCCAGGTTTCTCCTATCTGAAGTGGGTGGGACAAGACAATTGTGTATACTTAAACTCTTTTAACTTTTGTTTATATTTACACTGGCATCATTTAAACATTTCAACATTGATTTTTAATATACACAATATATAGAGAAGTACATACTTGCAATTTATAAATAACTAAAGGCCTGGTGCACAAAATTCATGCATGGGGGTGTATGTCCCTCAGCCCATCCTGCACTCTCTCCAATCTGGGACCCCTCGAGGGATCAGGCCTAAACGGGCAGTCATACATCCCTCTCACAATTCAGGACTACTGGCTTCCAACCACTTGCCTGCTTGCCTACCTTATTGCTCCTCACTGCTTCTGCCTGTCAGCCTGACTACCCTCTAACCACTTCCCTGCCAGCCTGATTGACAACTAACTGCATCCCTGCTAGCCCGATTGGCCCTAACTGCCCTCCCCTGTTGGCCTGGTCACCCCTAACTGTCCTCCCCTGCAGGCCCAGCCACCCCTAATTGCCCTTCTTTGCCAGCTTGGTTACCTCTAACTATCCTTCCCTGTTAGCTTGGTCGCTCACAACTTCCCTCCCCTGAAGGCCTCGTGCCCCCCAACTGCCCTCATTGCAGGCCTGGTCCCTCCCAACTGCCCTCCTCTGCTGGCCTGATCACCTACAACTGCTGTCCTCTGCTGGCCATCTGGTGGCAGCCATCTTTGACCACATGGGGGTGGCCATCTTATGTGTTGGAGTGATGGTCAATTTGCATATTACCTCTTGATTATATAGGTAATATGCAGGTGAGAGTTGTAAATTTTTTACAGATAGGGATATACGATTAAAAGGGATATATGATTAAAGCTCATTGGTTTAAAGGATATGTAAAACTTATACTTGCTTAAGGCAACCTGAGTGTTCTGCACCCATATTGTTCTTATGCTGTCACCTCCAGCCAATGAGTACATCCCTTATTTCCCCACACCCTGGCCTCACCTATCTCCTTGCTCAGTCCCCCCTGGGCCACTAATCTGTCGATGTTTATTCAAGGTGAAGTCTAGCATGTTGTTTTATCATCAAAGCTTTTCTCAACTGCCTTTTGTTCCAGAACCCACCATCCTGGGTAAAATTAGCATACCTGCTCTGTGATGCCAAGGCATTTTGTTGATTCCTGTCTGACAGCACTGTTCATGTCCCTGCTGTAATGTTAGTTGTGTATGTGTCTCCCTGATGAGGCTGTGGGTACCTTTGAGACAGGAATTGCACTTTACTCATCTTTGTACCCAGCACCTAGTGCATGTCAAAAGTCTGTAAATGGTGTTTGAGTTAGTTTAAAATTTCATGAGCATCTTATAGAATAGAAACTGGGAGGGAGGAGGCTAATGGTATGAGGAATAAAATTGGCTCAGTACAAAAATCTCGGCCTTATCGGCATCGAACATCCCAGCTCAATTTCCCTGCCCTGCTTCCCCTGTCTTATGCTGCTCAGGCTGCCTCAGTGAAGAACATACTGGGGAAAAGCGCGTCCTTTCTTTCCATTTAGTTTTGAGGTAGCATGAAGGTTAAGGATTGCCCTTTTCAAGGTCACTTGATTCCCACTGAAGTTCCAGGCAACTTGGGGCTTTGGAAACTATGCAGTTTATGAAGGATGTTGCTGTGCTTGTCAGACTGTTCAGTGTGGAGCGACTGAAGCTGAAAAGGTGAAAAAAACACGCATTGAAGGCCAGAGGCATTATATTAAAAGGCTGTAACAGCTTTCTTACAAATGAGGAGCTCCTCTGAAAGTCACAGGTGACAAAGAAAAATACTAGATATGACTTATCTCCTTTCTTTCAACATGTGAACACTCCTCACCTACCCTACACCTGGCACTGTGTTACTGGTGGGAGGGAGTGATGAATAATTCAAGCTCCCGGCCCTTGAGCAGCTCCTAGTTCAGTAGCAGAGACCTCGGCATAAGCAGGCAGCTGGAACCCTATGGGGAGTCCTCTCCTAACCTGTGCCCAGGGAGCTCTGCAGAAGGAGTGATTAAATTTCTCTCAGGGTGTCAGGGAAGGCCCCATGGAAGAAAGCTGAGCTCAGAACCCTGAGGAGTTCTGGGCTGAGGAGGAAGGCAGAGGTTGTGTTTCAGGGGAAGGAAACTGCATCAGCCAGGGTCTGAAACAAGCATTGGCAAGCTTTCTCTGTGAGGGGCCATTAATAAATATTTCAGGCTTTGCAGGCTGTAGGGCCTCTGTTGCAACTACTCATCTCTGTTGTAGCATGAAAGTAGCCAATGGGTGAATGAATGGGTCTGGCTGTGTTCCAACAAAACTTTATTTACAAAATTGGCAAGAGCAGGGCTGCAGTTTGCCAACTTCTGGTCTGGAGGAAAGCTCTTCAGAGAGCCTCTAATCCTAAGCTTCCTAATCTTGTTAAGTATTAGGATTACTCTGCACTTGCTGTTTCCTGCACTTGGCATGCTCTTCTTTAGGACATGCCCTGTGGTTGGCTCCCTCTCCTCATCCAGGTCTCTGTGATGTCATCTTCTAGCTAATCTGCTCATGGTAGCTAAGCATCCCTGTATGCTCCATCTGTTTTAATTGCTTTTGTTTGCATCAAAGCATTTATATGAAAGCCATGTTATATATGGATTGTTTATCTCTTTCCTTTTCTACTAGAATGTAAGCCTCCTGGCTTGTTCTCTGTTGTACTCAGTGCTGTGCTGGAGCTAATTATACTCGCCTCTTCTCAGCACCACCTCTGCATTCAGGGGTGTCAAGTAGTAGTTTTATTTTTTTATTTTATTTTTTTCAAGTAGTAGTTTTAACTCCACAGTGGTGAGGTATTTACCCCATAGGAATGAGATTCATGGAAATCGAGTTTGGGGCATTTTTTTGAGAGCTGTTGTAATAGCACACCACTGGTTATCACCTGTACCTAGAGGAATACCCTCCACAAAGTCTACTGCTCCAAAAATACTTGTTTTGTGCTATTAATATCTATTGGTTGAAAAAATAAATATGCTCGGATGGATAGATGCAATTATTAGCAGTTTACAAAGATTCCCATGGCTCATTGTAGGTAGTTACTGCTCATGGTGTGTGTCACCTTTATTTGATGGATGAAGATACTGAGGACTCAGACAGGATGGGACTCTCTCTACTTCACAAAGCAGATTCTGCTAGAACTGTGGTCGGCAAACTGTGGGCGAGCCACATGCGGCTCTTTGGTCCCTTGAGGGTGGCTCTTCCACAAAATACCATGGCCTGGGTGAGTCTATTTTGAAGAAGTAGCATTAGAAAAAGGTTAAGTTTAAAAAATTTGGCTCTCAAAAGAAATTTAAATCATTGTACTGTTGCTATTTGGCCTTGTTGACTAATGAGTTTGCCGACCACTGTGCTAGACCATGAGGACCAGTCTCCTCCTCGTGTTTGTTCCTGCAGGTGCTCCTTTCGTGTGTGTACTGCAGTCTGCTGAGTGAATGAGGGGCCACAGCGCAGTGTGGTTGTAATTTTTGCAGTGTGTTCAAAAGCCCCCAAAATTTTCATCCTCTTTCAAATATCTTACCGTGTTTTCTTATTTGTCTGGGAATTTAACTTGTGCTATGTAAATGTGCTCTAGTCTCTATTGTTTAGCCAGAAATATATTTGTTTATGAACAACGCCTGATACTAATAGTCTAATTTTGAAATTTGCAGCAGTTGAGGCCCCAGAAGCACTTGACAAAAATCACATTTAACAGCCTGTGCAATCTCAGTTCCTTTAAGTGGCTAACATTCCACCTTCAGATTGAGAGCCCATTTGTGAACTCAGAGACTGATTTAAAAACCTCATCAAATCACTGCACAATTCATGTGTAATAGTTCCAAAAAACTTGCATTTTTAGGATGCCTAGTTAACATCTTTCCAATTCTCTGTCCTAAACAAAAACTAAAACATAGAAAAGTGAGCTTGTATTTAGCAGGTCATCTGGTTTATCCAAATGATTTTCAAGACCTTAAGTTGGAGAGGAATTTGCATGGTCATACAGATGCCTTAGCCACTGGAGATATCCATGTCTTTCACTGCTGTTCTGACCTGTAGTTTTTCTGCTTCCCCCTGTTTGCTCCTGTTTAGTGGTATAGACCCTACTCTTTCTTTAGACAGCCTGTTCTCTGCATACAATTACAGAAAGTCCTCTTTCACCTGCTTTTTTGTAACTTTCATCCTTTGGCCCTGGTTCTATCCCCAGGGAGCCACTTGGGACAAATTGTTTTCTTCTTACTTCGGCCTGCTCTCAAAAAATAGGGACAGAATCACGGACATAGAGAGGGAATGGACTGACAATTCTTGGGGAAAAAAAGGGTGTGGGAAGTGCAGCAAGAGACTGGACAAAAATCATGCAACTATGGGAGAGGACAGTGGAGGGGGATGAGGGCAGAGGGTGGGATGGGTACCAGGTGGAAGGGAGGTATAGGGAGAAAAAAGGGAACAATGTAATTAATAAACTGAACAATAAAGATTAAAAAAATACGTTAATGATCACACACACACAAAAAATAGGGACAGCTCTCAGGTCCCCCAAGTCTCCCCTGCTCTGAGCCACATACACACTGTTCATACAGACATTCTCCATATGACAGCTCACAGTCCCCTCTTTATTTGGCTCCCTTTCCTCTGCACATGTTCCAGTTTTGCTAATGCCCTTCTCAAAGTGACTGAACGGTGCTGCAGAATGACTAGGACCATAGACTTTTGAGCTAGATCTTTCTCTATAGTAACTAGTTCTGTAACCTTGTGCAAGTAGAGTAGCTTTTCTGAGTCTCATTAATCTCATCTGAACAGTAAAAAGAAGTACTTGCACATTCAGTTGTCGTGAGTACTAAATAAAAATGTAATAAAATCATCAGGGGAGTGTGCTAAGTAAATATAGAGTAGATGGGTCCAGAATATGGCCTTTGTTTTCATAATAAGTGCTATTAATTCTCTGAGTATGGTTTCCAGCACACACAGTTTAGATCACTATTTTTTATTTTAGATTGGAGTTTATATGGGGGTATTGTCTTTAAGTTTGGGTACACACACACACACACACACACAAATATACTTTTGCACAGGTTTTATATAATCCGTTTTCTTTATCATCCTACACTCTAATAACTGATGCACATCCAGGTTTCCCTCCCCTTCCTTCTCCCTTCTTCTCTACCTTATTTCCCCATAACCTCTCACTTGTACAATATATTGGTTATACCTTGACATTCACTTTGGACCTCAGATTTTCTGTTTTTTAAGTCTTTGATGTTGATGACGGGAGGTAGTTTGATGAAGGAAGATAATGAATTCCAAGGTACTTTTCAATTTCCAATTTTACTTTATTTTCTGCCATCTAGTATTCATCTCGAGATGTGTGATCAGGGCACCATAGTTACAACTCTGTTCTGAGTTTAATTATAACCAAGGGACTGCCCTTTGAAACCGGCAGAAATGTCTGGATAGTTGCTTCCAGTCTCAGCTTTTTTAAGTGACTTTGAATTCAAACATTTTGTTAAAATTGCTCTGTCATCCTGAGCAGAAGCAGTGATGAACATGAATTCTTAACCTTTTTAAAATTTTTAAATTACAAATTACTTTCAATATTATTTGATATTAGTTTCAGGTGTATATCAGAGTGTTAAGAAAATTATATAACCTATGTAGTGATCACCCAGATAATTGTAGTATCCAGTTGGCACCATGCATAGTCATTAAAAATTATTGACTGTATTTCCTATGCTGTACTTTACATCCTCATGACTGTTTTGTAACTACCAATTTATACTTCTTTTAAAAAAATACATTTTCTATTGATTTTAGAGAGAAAGGGAGAGGGAAAAAAGATGGAAACATCAGTGATGAGGGAGAATTATCAGCGATTGGTTAATAGGTTGATGCTCAACCACTGACACACACTGGCCAGACCCAATTTGTACTTCTTAATCACTTCACATTTTCATCCAGCTTCCCAATATCCCTACATATAACAACCATCATTTTGTTTTCTATTTTTATGAGTCTGTTTGTATTTTGTTTGTTTATTTTGTTTTTTAAATGCCACATATGAGTGAAGTCATATGTTATTTGTCTTTATCTTTCTTTATTAAATTTATTGGGATGACATTGGTCAATATGGATATATAGGTATCAGGTATGGGTTTCTATTTTACAAGAGCTATATATTGCACCATGTACACATCACCCGAAGTCAATTGTCTTTATCTTTTTTTACTTATTTCACTTTGCATAATACTCTCTAGATCCATTCATGCTGTTCCAAATGGTACGATTTCATTCCTATTCATGGCCAAGTAATATTTTATGTACCACTTCTTTATCCATTCATCGATTGATGGACACTTGAGCTACTTCCATATTGTGGCTATTTTAAACAATGTTGCAAATAACATAAAGGAGCATATATCTTCTCAAATTAGTGTTTTGAGACACTAATATACCCAGAAGTGGAATTGTGGGTCTTAAGATAATTGTATGAGGAACCTCCAATTTGTAATCCTACCAGCAGTGCAGGAGGCTTCCTTTTAGTTTTATTTTTTAATATTTTAGTGATTTTTTTTTACAGAGAAAAAGGGAGAGGGAGAGTTAGAAACATCAATGATAGAGAAACATCAATCATCTGTCTCCTGCACACCCCACTGGGGATGTGCCTGCAACCAAGGTACATGCCCTTGACCAGAATAGAAGCTGGGACCCTTGAGTCTATAGGCCAATGCTCTATCCACTGACCCAAACTGGTTAGGACAGGAGGATTCCTTTTCTTCCCATCCTCCAGCCAATACTTACTGCTTGTTGATTTATTGATGGTAGCCATTCTGATAGATATAAGGTGATATCCATTGTGGTTTTAATTTGCATTTCTCTGATGATTAGTGATGTTGAGCATCTTCCATGTTTTTCATATGGCCACATTTGTATGTCTTCTTTAGAGAAGTCTCTATTCAGGTCCTCTGCCCATTTTTTATGGGATTGTTTGATTTTTGATGTTGAGTTGTATGAGTTCTTTATGAATTTCAGATAAAATTAACCCCTTATGAGATATATCATTGGTGAATATTTTCCTTCATTCAGTAGGTTGTCTTTTTGATTTGTTGACGGTCTTCTTTAATGTGCAAACTTTTTTTGATGTAGTCCATACTTCATTCAGATTTCCTTAATTTTTACCTATTTGTTTTCTACTAGTATGAGGATCCCATCCCAAATATATTACCTTTAGTTAACATGTTTTCTTAATCTACTCTGGGCTGTGACAATTTCTCAGACTTTTCTTATTCTTGATAACCTTGACTGTTTGGAGGGGTACTGGTCAGCTATATTTTAGAAAGTCCTTCAGTTGGAATTTGTTTGATGTTAGACAAAGGTTATGAGATTTTGGAAGGGACATCATAGAGATAAAGTGCCCTTCTCATCACATCATATCAAGGGTACATACTCTCAACATGATTTATGACTGTTCATATTAACCTCAGTTATGTGACTGAGATAGTGTTTTTGTCAGATTTCTCCACTGTAAAGCTACTCTCCACCACTCCACCCCCTTTCCATATAGAAAGGAAATCACTGTGTACAATCAGTCAAAGTTTACTTCTTATTCACCTAACTATTTGATGTGGGTATTTATGATGGCTGTCTTTTCTCCACCAGTTTTTCAGGGGGCTCAGAATTATTCTCTTTTGCTACATCCCTTACAGCTTTGTCATCTAAATTCAGCAAGTGTTAAAAGAAAGAAAATTTGGAGGAGAATATTTGCTTTTAAAATCCATGGCCTGAAAAAGACACACATAACTTACATTCCATATGATAACACACACTTACATTCCTTATGATATTCATGCATCTGCCAAACCTATTTGCAAGGGAGGCTGGGACATATGGTCTAGCTGGGTGCCTAAAAAAAAGAGGAAATTAATTTGGGAGAAAAGCTTGTTAGTAGTATTTACTACATCATTTCAGAGTACAAAAGATAACAAATCACCCCCTTCTTATAATAATATAGTCACCAATTAATAAAAATAGAAAAAAGTAATGGAAAAACATAATCTTAGAATCAAGAGACTCATAAAATTGAAAAAGGTTTAATAAAAAATATAATCCATTGAGCCTATTTATCTTAACTCACTGTTGACCTGTGAACATTTGTTAAGAACAAATACTCCACCTGCATGTCAGCATTTGAGAACCTCTGCCATATATTATACCTATTCCAGTCTCTACATTTTTCCCAGAGTCTACCTGCTGCTTTTTGCCTCCCTCCATTTTTTTTTAATGTCTGAAATGTCATTTCTCTCTCTTTTTTTTCTTTTTTGGCCTGTGATAACTCTACTCACTTTTCTAGTGACAGATGAGATTCCTTCATCAAACCTCAAGACATGCTGCTTCTATCCATTACTTAACAGCTATCCCACACTAGTATTATATATCCACATGTTTTATGCATTGCACTAGGGGCTCTCTGAGGACAACCAGGTTTTATTGATCTTTTAGACCCCTATGAATAATCTGACAAATAAAAAGCATGTGTGGTGAGTGCATCCAGCATATTAGATGTGTCAAAAAGTGGTCTCACTTTTGATATTCTTTCTTTAAAATACAACCAAACATACTCCCCCCCCCCAAATTATAAAAGTGATCCTCAGTTATGATCACCATAACTTTATAGAAAAGGTGATCTTGAGCTGAACTTAGAATTGTTGGTAGGGCTTGATAGATGGTAATAGAGGTAATAAGGATACAGACCTGTCAGGTAGGTGATACTGTTTTCTATGACACATCCTAAGTTCAGGACATTTGTTCAATGGATGGTCAGCCCTCCTTTGAAACATCTATAGTGCAAGACATTCACTTTCATAGATCATTAATTACATCATTGAAACTCAAACTTGGGAGTTCTTTCTGGCGCTGCTCTTGAGCAGTGGGGGATGGTATAAAAGCCTAATGCTCATTATCTTGAACAGGAGTAAGCTACCTGAATTCTCAGGGCCCCAACAGTGGGGGTGGGGGGTGGATAGTTTCACTATAGCAAAAGTTGTGTTTAATTACAGCTACAGAAAAATATTATGAAAAAATATCATTTGAAGGCATTAATGACTCAGCTGCCATGCATTTTATAACCAACAAAAGCATGAGTTCTTAAACTGACTGTATCACGCTAAAGAGAAAGAAAATATGAATTATAAGAGTTGTCCTTTTCCTTCTATCTTTTTATAGCCTCTACTCTTAATGTTCTGTTTAATTTAATGACCTTACAAACTCAATTACTATTTTATTAAAATAGAAATCAGAAGACAGAGTCTGTTCACAGAATTCTCCTTTTACCTCACACGGTTTCTTTGATTTTGATGACTGAAAAATTAGATCTTCATTTGTATTTATACCCTGATGTTTTTTTTTCCAGTTCATACTATCACATATGTTCATTAATTTGAAATTCTCAATGGTTGTAGTTAGAATAGGAATTATTTTTCCTCTATACAGATGTGAGAACTGGGGCTTAGATGCTAAATTACTTGCTAAAGACCACTTGACAATTGTGGTTCAAAGCTGGGTCTTCTGACTGCCAAGTGTGCCACAGCAGGACCTGCCAGGCAACCAGTTAGCCTCATAACAAAAGCACATGTAAACTTTTACTTTCCCTGGTTATGAAAGTGATTCTCACTTATGACCTCCAAGTCTTGAAGTAAACCTGGAAAGATTGGTAAGATTTGATAGATGGCAGTTGGGGCATTTTTTTGTATTGAGATTAGCTAGCTCCATACTATTCCAATATGTCCCTAGTATGTCAGATTGGGTGGGACCTTTGGAAGCAACACATTGAAGATGCACACATTTCTTGATTTCTGCCACCACTCAGGGCAGAGGATTCTAATGTACACAGTCAATAGAGACTCAGAGGATGGACTTAAAGTTCATTTACTTTAACTTTTAGATATTATTGGTGAGGAAATTATGGTCCACAAATTAAATAAATTTAATTTACAAAGATAATTATAGTTATAAATCAGTATGGCAAATTTTCAGTTCAGTTCTTTTTTCTTTTTTGAACCCTCCTTCCTCATTTCCAAATTTTTAGGCATTTTTCCTGATTCTTAGAATTGCTTTCAACACGATATGTTTATACAGGCATTGCCTCATTTCCTCAAATATGTGTAATCAAGTCATATGTGCAGAAGTGTAATCATAGACAAATGCTATAAGGAATAGATCCATTCCCCAAAAGTTAAATTCATTGAATCCTTGACTAGAAATCTTATTTAGACCTGAATGTGAATAAATGTGTCCAGTTTAACACACAGTGTCTAGCATATTACATTACAAAAAAGTGATTCAGAGTGAATATTGGTTGAAAAAGTGGGTGAAGGAATGAAGTTGACTTTCAATTGAAATTTGGTAATTGTCCCTTTGAGGATAACATGTTGCCACTTCAGCAATAATATGTTTTCTATCTTTGCCTCAATCATATGTTTTCTATCTTTGCCTTGAGGAGCAAAACTTTTGGTTCTTATTTTTATGAAATAATTAGGGCTACAAATGCACTAGAATAGTAATTTTTGCTCGGCACTGAAGTAGAGATAAAGATGGTGGTGATGCTATAGAAAATGGATTGTTGCTGGCAGTCAGCACCGCAATGAGAAGCATTAAATATTTATTTTAGGGGATATACAAAAATCCAAATGTGGTTTACAAAGTTCAGTTTGATGGTGTGCATAGGTAGGGAGTTTTTAAAAGCCGAGGACCAACCACTTTAAGTTTGAAATAATTAGAGAAATATGAACAAATTGATTTATTTAGGGGCTGGAAAAATGACTGTAGTACAGGGTCTCCACTTTGGTCAGGTATTTACTGAAGGTGAAATCTATTCCACAGACTTTCCTGTGACACTTCATGACCATGGGTTTTGCTCTTTCCTATGGTTCTCATCCAAGCAATTTTTTTCTGGTTGAACTTGGCCAGAATTTCAAAACCTTGGAGTTTCTGATGGATAGTTGACATTCAGCAGAAACCGTGGTCTTCTAGGAGCTAATTATTACTGCTGAAAGTTTAAGAACTATAGGGCCAGCTTGGTCTAAACAGTAATCCTGGAATGAGAACATAAACTTGCAGTCAGATACTAGATGCATGGGAGAGACAATTAATTCACTTTTTAGTATGCCTCTGTATTTTGCTAATCATAATTAGCTTTTATTAATTTACATTTGGTTTATTGCTGCATAGTATTATGATCCTGCCATAGGAATGAGAAGTAAAGATATGTTCCTGAAATGTTCCCTTTATAAATACTTATTTTAATATTTAAGCCTTTAGCATTTATGCATTTACTTAGAAAATGTTTCTGGCAATTTTCCATTGAGCATTTTTATAAACAGAATACCAATTTGAATAATCATTTCTTTTTGTTTTGCAGAACCCCAGCTGAAAGGAATTGTAACAAGGTTATTCAGCCAGCAGGGATATTTCCTGCAGATGCACCCAGATGGTACCATTGACGGGACCAAGGACGAAAACAGTGACTATAGTAAGGAACATTAGATTGTTCAACCCAATCACAATGAAATGTATATTATATCTTAAAGCATTATATCTTAAAGCATGGCGGGGCTGCCTTTGAACTATTTACCTACAAGTAAATGGGTGTATTTTCCTTTATTTCTCTTGCTATGATTCCCTATAGACAATAAGGGAGAAATGTTGCATACTGAATGAGAAGTTAGGAGGCCCAAAGGAGTTCCATCCTAGTGTTTGTAGTCAAGATGATAAGTACTCATAGAAATACAAGGCAGACTTTACAGCACAAGACAGTGTTTTCAATCCTAGAACTAAATAATAAACATGTTAAAATAACTCTTAGTACATCATTTCAGGCCGACTAAAATTACTTCTTAATATAAATATAGGATACTTATGTATATTACATGTTAATTTATTTGGATTTAGAAAATATATATTAAATATATTAAAATAACATTATGATTTATAGCATATGTGATAATAACAAGATAATTAATATTGGTGGATCTGAAATTCTGTTTTTTATATGAAATACCAGATATTAAAATATTATCTAATAAAAACGTTATATGCTAATTAGACTAGACAGCCAAACGACCTTCTGGATGTCATTCCAGAGGAAGCTGTGGTAGTGGGGGCCAAGACAGAGGCAGTTAGGGGTGATCAGGACGGCAGGCAGAGTGATTAGGGATAATCAGGCAGGCACGGGAGCAGTTAGGGGTGGTTAGGCAGGCAGGCAAAGTGGTTAGGGGTGATCAGGCAAGCATGCAGAGGCAGTTACGGGCAATGAGGCAGGCAGGCAAAGTAGTTAGGGGCTATCAGGGATACAGGCAGGTGAGTTGTTAGGAGCCAGTGGTCCCGGATTGTGAAAGGAAACAGGCCTGGCTGAGGGGACTGCTTCCCCACCCCTCATGCACAAATTTCATGCATTGGACTTCTAGTTAATAATATCCTTGGAAATCATTTTTAATTAATTAAACCTTAGAGTTGATAGGTTTAGCAATTCAACAAAATCATCAAGTTTTAATAGAGTATATTTTAATTTTGGAAATATTTTGAATACAAACCGTAGCTTAAAGATGCTCACTGTCATCATACCTTTCATTTTCTTCATAATGATATGCATATACTGAGGAAAATTTGTGTTCTAAAATTATGTGGGGTGCCATAGTATTTTCTAAAATTTATCTGTATTCACTACTAGAATCTTACTTTTGAGTGTATAGTAAATGTTCATTAAATATATGTCCAATTGGATTTGTCTTCTCTTAGATATGATTTTGTGGTCAGACTAACAATCTACCAAAACATAGATTACATAAGGCAGTGGTTGGCAAACTATGGCTCGCAAGTCACATGTAGCTCTTTGGCCCCTTGAGGGTGGCTCTTCCACAAAATACCACGGCCTGGGCAAGGCTATTTTGAAGAAGTGGTGTTAGAAGAAGTTTAAGTTTAAAAAATTTGGCTCTCAAAAGAAATTTCAATCGTTGTATTGTTGATATTTGGCTCTGTTGACTAATGAGTTTGCCGACCACTGGCATACGGTAATCTAAGAAGCTTGATATTTTATGATGAAGTATATTTTCAATTAAAATGAAAGACTTGAGGAAAGATCTACAATTCCTAAAGTGTAGAAATGCTCTCGTCCACTCCTTACAAATTATTCTTTATTCACTTAATATTATATGTTACAAAATATGAGTTACAGTAAAGAAAAAAATCTTATTATAATGAATTCCATTCCAATTTTCTTCAAAGTAGTTGATTAGCTTATTATGATTTGCATTGTTGGTTTGTGTTTGTGGGTATGCATTCTTTAAATGATTCACATTTTCAACTATGGACAGAAAAATGAAGATAGTTCATTCTCCCATGTAGGATTTCCATCAATTGCATCTGCATAAGAATGTGGATTTAATAAAGCAAGCAACAAGTACAAATGGAAAGAATCAGGGAGATCACTAAGCTATGTCACCCATGTTATCTCTGAGGTATCCCTTGATCTCAGCTTGTTTTTCTATGAAATGAGGTGGCCAGATATGATAACATTAACATCCTCCCTCAGCACTTTCCATCCTGCCTTTAAGAAAAAAATATTGAAAAAGATGGAAATTGATAGATTCAATCCCCAAGTAAGTCAAGTAACCATAGTCAATTCCAAAGGATGCAGCTGTAACCCAGATAGTTGCCCTGTGGATGCATGCAGTTTATCATGGGGTAGAGGTAGAAGGCCAGATAAAAGTGTGGGCTTAGCTAAGACAAAGCCTTTCTTCACTCTTGCTAGAGAAATAATTGCAAGTGCTTTCTCTGCTGATGCTGGGTCAATGACTAGTGTAAATACATGCCTACACACATGTTATTCACAAATACTTATATGCAGGGTGGGGCTAAGTATATTTACAGTTGTTTGTATGGAAAATAATATAATTAATAAATAATAAAAAAGATTAAACTCTGTGTTTTCCATACTCACAACTGTAAACCTACTTTTGCTTCACCTTATACATAATAAAAATGTTTATGTACATAATGGCATTAACTATAATAATAAAGGCATAATATGCTAATTAGACAGGATGTCCTTCTGGATGACCTTCTGGACAAAACCAGGGCTTCGAGGAAAGCTCAGGTCCTGGATGCTAGAGGGAAGCTGGTCCCAGCATCTGGGGGAAGAAAGGCCTATTCTTGCACAAATTTCATGCATTGGGACTCTAGTCTATATATATAAAAGCCTAAGTGACCAAACAGCTGAACAACTGAACAACTGAACCACCAATCAATCAATTCATATGACACACATTGACCACCAGGGGGCAGACACTCAGTACAGTAGCTGGCCCTGGTTGTCAGTGCACTCCCACAGCGGGAGCACTGCTCACCTGATAAACAGGCGCCAGCAACTGGGCTCATGGCTGGCAAGTGCAACTGTGGTGGTGTGAGCCTCTCCCACCTCTGCAGCAGTGCTACAGAGCAATGGTTGCAGGCACATTGGGGCAAGGATGAGCAGGAGTGGTGCAACACCCAGCCCAGGCCCTGGCTCCTCCCCAGTCATCTGCCACTTCACTCACTACTACATCCCCGAAGGGTCCTAGATTGCAAGAGAGTGCAGGCCAGGCTGAGGGACCCGGATGGCACACAAATTTGTCCACTGGGCCTCTAGGGTATAATACACACACATTCACATTGAGGATGATACATTTTGTCAAATACTTTTAGAACCTTGTCTAAATTTACAAATTTAAAATTTCTTTTTTATTAAGATATTGCACACAATTTTTGACATTTTTGGCATTAAAATATTTTAGATATACAAAATAATAATACTAAGATAAAATTAACTGGATACCCAGCCCTTGGATTAAAATTTACTTAAAAATATCAAGATATTTGCAACCTCTCTGTGTTGTCTCTATCAAAGCCCTGTTTTTCTTCAGTACCAGATAGAACAACTGTCCTGCATTTGGCCTTTTTTTTCTTCCATGCTGTATTATAAATACAGTCTTTCATATATGTATATTAAATCAAGTATTGTTTTATATGTTTTATTAAAAAGTACAACCATTACTGTACATAAATATTTCATTTTTACTAATATTATGGTTATGAGATGCAAATATGGTTATATATTTGTTTGATATTGTTTGTTTTTGTAGAGTAACCCATTGCATGGATATTCCCAATATATTTATCTATTCTCTTTTATTGTGGATAATCATCTTTTATATTTTAGGGCATTTACAAACAGTGCTGCCAATATATTTCTTATAGATGTTAAAGTGACCTTCCCTTATAAAATGATACATCACCTTGGCCTTCTTTATTCTGATAGTCTCATTTTTTGTCTACTTATAGCTGTAATGACTGCCTGGCATATATATTGTTGCTGTATTTGTTTATTTTTTATCTTCCTCCCAAGAGAATGTTAGTTTCATGAATGAAGATATTTTTGGTTTCATCTTTGATATAGTTTTAGAACTTGGGATGATCTATCAAATATATAATAAGTACTCAACATAAATCGAACAAATGAATGAATGTTTCCTTGTGCAGACATGTAAAAGTTTATTTAGGTCATTGGCTAAATACTCTTCTTAGCCAAATATATTTTTTTAATTTTTTCCTTTTGAAATAAATTTAGACTTCAGAAAAATTACAAAGTAATATAGGAATTCCTGTGTACTCTTCACCCAGTTCCCCTAATAGTACTAATTTATATAACAATAGTATAATTATAAAAAATTAAAGAATTAATATTGGCACAATGCTATTAACTAAGCTTTAGGCTTTGTTCAGATTTCACTAGTTTTTTGACTAATATGCTTTTTTTCTGATACCCATCCCCAATATCTTCACTGGAAAAATTTTCAATGAAAACATAATTTTGATTTATATATTTTCTGAGTGGGAATTTAAAACATCAAAGAAAGATTTACATTTTACTCAACTTTTAATAGAAAATTATTATAAGTCTCTAAAATGTTAAAATGCCTTTCTCCACTTTGTGTAGGCAGGAGTAAAAACATTTAATTGTTTTTAAAAAATCTTGTTACTATGAACATCTGTCAGAATTATGCTGTTTGATTCACTAGACATCATTAGATTCAACCAACCTTACTATGGTTTCTCCCATAGAATAGATAAAAACACCTGTTCTTTTGTTCCTAAAGAAAAGACTAATTATATGCAATTGAGTGAAAAAACACATGGCTTTGTCAGCACTAACAGATAAGAATCTCTGCAAATGTAATGACAACAAAAGATGCAAAACTATGTTGGAACACTGATACAAAAAACACACACAAAAAAATCCCCACAAAAAACAACCCACAGAAATTGCAGTTTGGAGAATATTAATGGGAATATTTTACATAACATTAAAAAGGTAATTACTCTGCTCCCTGGGTACTAGAGGACAAGATGCATTTGAAAAGGTCAAACATGCTAGGGTAAAAACAATTAAGATATAACCAAATGTATTGTTCTCTTTCCCTTTGAACAATACTAAGCGCCATTTGATGTGGAATGAACTGCCTGGTCAATTAGCACATGAGTAACACTGGAGATATTCAAGCAGATGCTGTGTTGGCATATGGAGCTGGTATTTTAAAAATCAGTCCTATGTTATGTGAGTTACAAATATTTTTACTCTTCTTACTGCTTATCCATGCTTCATTTACATATTTTAATTAAAATACTAGTGACCCGGTGCACGAAACTTGTGCACTTGGGGCAGGGGGTTCCCCAAGCATGGTCTGTGCCGTATCACAGTGCAGAAGCCCTGTGATCCATTGCCCCAAAGAGGTTGACTCCACCCATCCATCCATGGCTCCTGGATGGATTGTCCCAAAGAGGTAGGCTGGAGCCGGGGGAAGCCTGTGGACCACCAGTGCAGATGCATGGCGGCCCTTGCTGTGGCCCCGCCCCCAGGACGGCTGCAGCAGAGGCCTGCAGACCTCTGCACACTTTCAGACCTCTGGTCAGAGCCACATGCTTGTGGACCCCTGGTTGGGCTCCCACCAGAGGCCTCTTTGCATGCCTGTGGTCCCCGGCACAGGCACACAGAGAGTTCTCTCTGCCATGGCTTCGCCCCTGTCCCCAACACTGCAAGTCTCCACCTACCCGCACCTGCTGTGCAAGCAGCTTGCTGATTGGTCATTACTGTGATGGTGTCCTGACCAATTTGTATATTACCCTATTATTAGTATAGATGCTCTTATGCCTTCAGCAATTTTTCCTATTTAGAAAAGTCTTTACTCATTCCAAGATTATTTAATTTTTTTTCATGTTATGCTTTAGTAAAGTAAAATGATTTTACAAGAAAATTATTTTGGTGTGGGAAAGGGAAGAAGATGGTGATGGTTGGGATAGTCTCAGAATTCAGTGGTTTTAAGGTCTTCAGTTCTGAGATTCTTTTTTTGTTAATCCTAACCAGAGGACATGCAGATTGATTTGAGAGAGAGAAACATCGATTGCCTGAAGTTACATCTACTTCCTTAAGACAGACAATGGGAGTAAGTCTACATTTATTGGAGCCTCCCTAAAAATCACATAATAAGTCCTATAAGTCCTTTTTTGACAACTTCTTACTAAGCCATCCAGTTCTAGTATGTTGTTTATTTTTCCTCTTTGCTTTGAGTCATTAATCTTTAACTTTGTTCAATTACGGCTGTGTTTTTTATAGCTGGAAGGCACTGACTCGGTCAAAAGCAAATTTCTGTCCCTCTCTTCTCTTTTACCAGGTCACATTTCTTTATCTTCTTCCATATATAGTCTATGTATTTATCAATATATCTTTACTAATAAAATGGTAATATGATAATTAGACTGGGTTGACCAGACGTCTTCCTGATGTCCGACTTCCTTCTGGACAATTAGGGGGTGACTAGGCCAGTAACGGGGGCAATTAAGGGGGCAACGAGGCCAATAAGGGGGCTGTTAGGGAGTGACCAGGCCAGCAGGGGACCAGTTAAGGGGTAATCAGGCTGGCAAGCAGAGGCAGTTAGGGGTGATCAGGAAGGCAGGGAAAGAGTTAGGTGATGACCAGGTTGGCAGGGTAGCAGTTAGGGCCAACCAGGCTGGCAGGGGACCAGTTAGGGGACAATCAGAGGCAGTTAGGGGATTGGTTAGGAGCCAGTGGTCCCAGATTGTGAGAGGGATTTCTGATTCCTGGTGTAGAACCTATCCCTGTGGAACCTAAATCTGCAGTCAGACATCCCCTGAGGGGTTCTGGATTGAAGAAGATGCAGGCTGGGCTGAGGGACACCCTGCCTTTCATGAATGAATTTTGTGCACTGGGCCCCTAGTAGAGTACTATTTATCTATACCTCCATAGTATATATCTTATTCCATATCCCTTTTAACTCAATATGCTATATCAATAAAATTTTTCCATATTAGCACATACTTGAATGGAGCAATTTTCTAGTCAGATTTCCTATTGAAGAACATTTCAGTTCTTTCTAATGTTTTGCTAATGCAAACAATACTATAAATAATATATTTATGCATAAGTTATTTTGCATTGTGCAAGTGTATCTATTGGTTGGATTTTTAGAAGCGAAAATCCTGAGTTATGATTTATGTGCTTTCACAATTTTGAAATATATTTGCTCTTTGTCATACAAGTGTACACTGAGAGCATTCGTTTTTTTATCTTCTAGTCAATAAAATGTGTTACCAAAATTTTGATTCTTTGTTGCCTAAAAGCATAAACTTTATTTTTTCTTATCTTGTGTTAGGTTGAGTACCTGTACATCTATTTTAAGAATCCTCTACATTTCTTTTTGTTTTTTTTAAAATGTATTTTTATTGACTTCAGAGAGGAAGGGAAAGGGAGAGAAAACTAGAAACATCAATGATGAAAGAGAATTATTAATTGGCTGCCTTCTGCACACCCCCTATAGGCAATTGAGCCCACAACCTGGGCATGTGCCCTTGACGGGAATCAAACCCTGGACCCTTCAGTCTGCAGGCTGACACTCTAGCCACTGAGCCAAACCAGCTAGGGTTACATTTCTTTTCTATAAAATCTCTATTTGTTTTTATAATATGTCTGTATTTTCATTTGTAGGAAGTCTACTTATATTTTAAAAATCAGCTCTATGTTATGTGAGTTGTAATACTTTTGCTTTTTTAATTCTTATCTGTAAATTTTTTGTCATGCTTTATTTATTTTATTTTT
This sequence comes from Antrozous pallidus, assembly GCA_027563665.1. Lineage (NCBI taxonomy): Eukaryota > Metazoa > Chordata > Mammalia > Chiroptera > Vespertilionidae > Antrozous > Antrozous pallidus. The sequence goes on along the minus strand of CM050514.1, from coordinate 51,746,157 downwards.
TATTTAAAGTATGCTTTTATGCCCTCAGCTTTTTCTTCTATTTAGAAAGTCTTTACTCATTCCTAAATTATTTAAAATTGTTTTTAATAGTTTGTTTTTGTAAAGTATTATATATCTTTATACTTAATAACTACTTTGGAATATATTTGTTGAGACTTTTTTATTCTAGACCTCTGATATTTTGAGTTCCTAACTACCAATTATAAATACAAATGCAGTTTCTTCAGATTATACGAATATACTAAATTCACAATGAGTTCAGCATAAAGAAAAACATTTTAAAATGGTCTGTATCTGAGTTTAGGAATCCCATTGGAAGTTTGGAAAATTTAGTCATCTAAACTATCAATACCAAACATATGATATTTTGATATCACTAATCACAAGTACATAGATTTAGCCAAAGCCAACAGAAGGTCTGTATTGCTAAACTATGAACAGAAATATGCTCCAAATAGTTAGTTGGAAAAAATTATCAAGGACATAAGGGATGTTGCAAATAATTATAAAGATGTGTTCTCCCCCTAACATGGGGCATTTTTGTACCAGGGGTTCATCTCTAACACTTACTTAAGAATACACACACATATTTGTACTCATTGGAGATTAAGGACTATGCCATACCCAATTATAGGGACATTATTTTCTTCTAGTGTCATCTGTACTTTAAGATTATGACATCAACTTGTAAGTATGAAGTCAAGTTGGAATAAAAGAAAAAGAAATGCATATGTTATCCTGCTGATTTTCTTTAAGCAAGATTATTACATAATCCTGAGCAACACGCTGGTAGATGAAATGTTGTTATTTGTATAATGGCATATCTTTTCAAGTGCAAAATTAACATTCAGTCTTAGCTTATGAATGCAATTACTTCATTTGATTTTTTTTCAAAAAGAAAAATATTGCTTTTTTATTTTCATAGCTAGAAGTGAAGGACATTTGTTCGAAATGTGCCTTTGTTGATTGTGTTTTAAGTTTAAAGACTGTTCCTCCAAATAATATTTGTGGAGACATTGAACAAGAACCAATTATTTCTTTGAATAGTTTACCTGTTCACATAAAATTAAAAGGAAGTTACTGCTCATGCTTATTTTTTTACCTTGGCCCCTTAATTTCTTATTGATCTTATCTTTCTTTTTGATCATAAAATTCTGCCCTCATGTGTCTCTCTGGTCAGTAAAGCAAAACATGAGAAATTTCAAATTATCCTTCCTCCTACTTGCTCTATGTCTATTTATGGGCAAATATGTATAGGCAATATATATAGTAGATGAAAATTTTATGGGAGTTACTTAACTAAGTGTGTTCCTAGAAAGAGCTGAGTGACTGAGGTTGTCTTTAGTTTGCTCATGGCTCTGTGAGGTGACCAGTATTTGGCCTTGGGAAAATCACATACACTTTCTCAGATTTATATAATCTCTGAGTTTACAAAATGAGAGGAACATGGGATCGCTAAGATTTTGATAGCCTTTTCCTTATTCTTATAAGGAAATGAATATATACTCAGAAAAACTGATTCATGGACTTCATTTCCATAAATACCAAAAGTATGTTACTGGCAGGAAATCTTTTTTTACAAATCCTGATGTGAAATTTTCATAGAATAAAATGTAAAAATCTGAAAGTCACACACATAATGATAGAACCAGAATTAAATTTAGGCTTATCTGATTTGAGATTATGTGCCTTTAAGGTAGAAAGGGGATCATCATACTTACATAAAAGGGTCATTGGGTAGAATAAATTAGTTGATTTATAAAAAGGGCTTAAAATAATGCCTAAAACACAGTTCTGTGTTGATGGTTGTTTTTGGTTGTTAATCTCATCAGTAGGGGTGAGGGTCCATATATACAAGGAGCTAGTAGACAGTGGCCATTGTCACAGAAACAAAAATTCTTATTGCTGGCAGCTATTGTTACATGAAGGACTTTAAAGGTCCTGAAGCTGAGGGGTATTGAAGAATACTCTAAATCAGTGGTTCATAAAGAGTCTAGTCCCCATCCCACTGGTATCAGCATCACTTTTTAGACACACTTCTTTGAGCCTCGCCCCAGATCTAATGAAACAGAATTTCTGGGCTGGACTCAGCAGTCTGTTTTGACAAGTCCTCCAGATGATTCTCATCACTGCAGGTATGACTGGTAATTCTCCTCTGTACCTTGGGTTTGGAACGTTCATATTTGCTAATGAATGCAATCTCTGTCTTGGGACTCTCATACTTAGTTCTGTGTGTACCTGATTCTTAACAGAATAGAGAAAGCAGGGATATTGAAAGAAATATTGAATTTCAGACTTTCTAGCATCTCAAGTATGTGTGGAGTTTGTTCCTTTTTTTTTTTTTAAGAATCTTGACTTATTTTCAGGAGAGAGTGAGAGTTCCATTCTAGACAGGTGTGTAATCAAACGTAGGTTTGGGGGATTAAAAAGACATATATAATGATGTAAGTGAGTCTGTACCACATCGTTTTATATCTTGCAGCTTTTGCACATATTAATTCATTTTGCTTGAAATGAGTTCACCAGTACCCTTCTCAACTCTAATTCTTTTGTCTGCCTGAGGGCTTTCCCAGCTACCCCCTTCAACTTCCACTTCCACACAAAAATTCCACATTAATCACTCATTTTACTATATTGTGCTTGAACCATGTGTGTACTGCAATTCCTTATCTGCATTTATGTTTACTCTGAGTGTAATATCCTTGTTTGGCTTTCTGGCCAGTACAGTGATGGGCATTGTCCAAGATCCCCAAGTAGAGGACTACACAGATATATTTCATTTAGCTGGCGCACTTTAGGGGGGGGGAATTAGTGCATTTACGCAATGAATGCCCTTGCATTTTACTCTTATCTACAGAGGCCCTGAAGGCTTGAGTTTGGAATATTTGTAGCTCTCATCCAATGTTTGTGAAATCAAAATAACTCAATAAAACTTCAAAGGATGGGTACAGACTGCTAAAAACTTGACCAAATGTAAGGGAAAGTAGCTTGGACTGTGAGCCAGATGACCTTGTTTCCAGTGCAGGTCATATCCTTTATTAGTTACTAGAGACATAGTGCATGAAATTCATGCACAGGGGGAAAAGAGTGTCCCTCAGCCCAGCCTGCACCCTCTACAAAATTGGGACCCCTCAAGGGATGTCCCATTGCCTAAACGAGCAGTCAAATATCCGTTTCACAATCCAGGACTGTTGGCTCTCAACTGCTCACCTGCCTGCCTCCCTAATTGCCCCTAACCGCTTCTGCCTGCCAGCCTGATCATCCCCTAACCATTTCCCTGCCAGCCTGATTGATGCCTAACTGCTCCCCTGCCAGCCTGTTTGCCCCTAACTGCCCTCCCTACAGGCCTGGTCACTCCTAACTGCCTTCCCCTGCAGGCCTAGTGCCCCCCAACTGCTCTTTGCAGGCCTAGGTCCCCCCGCAACTGTCCTACCCTGCAGGCCCAGTTGCCCCCAATTTCTCTCCTCTGCTGGCCTGGTCACCCCTAACTGCCCTCCACTGCAGGCTTGATCACCCCCAACTGCCCTCCCTGGCAGGCTTGGTCTCTCCCAACTGCCCCCCCCCCCCGCCTTGCAGGGCCTGGTCCCTCCCAACTGCCCTTCCCTGCTGGCCATCTTGTGGTGGCCACCATTTGTCCACATGGGGGAAAAATCTTTGACCACATGGGGGCAGCCATCTTGTGTGTTGGAGTGATGGTCAATCTGCATATTACTCTTTTATTAGATAGGATAGAGGCCTGGTGCATGGGTGGGGGCCAACTGGTTTGCCCTGAAGGGTGTCCCAGATCAGGGTGGGGGTTCCCCTGGGGTGTGGGCAACCTGGGCAAGGGGCCTGTGGTGGTTTGCAGGCTGGCCATGCCCCCGCAGTGACCCAAGTGGAGGCCCTGGTATCTGGGTTTTAGTTATGTTCTACAATTGAAACTTTGTAGCTGGAGCAGAACCAAGCCTCCTTCTTGCTCCGTGGCCATGGCCATTTCTGTTGGGATTTATTTATATTCTATAATTGAAACTTTGTATCATTGAGTGGAGGCCTGGGTCTGTCAGGGAGTGAAGAAAGTTTGGCTTCCTCTATTGCCCAGAAAACTCAAGCCTCCCTTCTGCTCTCTCTTTGGCATAGCCATCTTGGTTGGGGTTAATTTGCATACTTGCTCCTGATTGTCATATGGGTATAGCAAAGGTATGGTCAATATGCATATTACTCTTTTGCTAGATAGGATTTGATGTTGTTTAACTCATGTATGCTTTCTCTTCCTTGGTTTTCTACTGTTTAAAATGATGTGTTTGGAAAAGATTATCTCAAATATTCCTGACAGATCTGAAACTTGGACAACTGGAAAAAAACACTTGAAACTTTCTTTATTAAATGCATTGCAAAAAAGGGAAAAATTGTGAGAAGATGGTACAATAATTTTTGCATTGACTAGAAGACATGAGTAAATTAAATCTGCATTAAAAATATATACACAATTGGATCACATTTCAGTACCCTATTGCCACTACCTAGTCCAAGCTGCTTTCAGTCTATTGTTCACACAGCAGCCAGAGTGACCTGGTTAAAACACAGGTCAGATAAAGTCCTCCCTCTATGCTCATTCTCTTTCATCACATGTTAAGGATAAAAGCCAAATTTAATCATTTGACCAATCCTATCTAATAAAAGAGTAATATGCAAATTAATTGTACCTTCACTACACCCAATAAGCCATGCTTACAAGCCACACCCACAAGCCAATCAGGAGTGATATGCAAATTAACACTTATCCAAGATGGCTGCTGCCCATGGCAGGCCAGGGCTGGGGCAGAGCCAGCCAGCAATGGGCCCGATATGCAGGGTGATTGCTGCCTGGGATCCTCTGGCTGAGGTCCCCTACCTAAGGATGGAAAGCCTCGATCAGGGGCTTTTGGCCTTGGGCAGGCTGGGGGTGGGGCGTCAGTAGGACATCCCCTGAGGGTTCCCAGTATGTGAGAGGGGGAAGGTTGGGCTGGGGGACCACCCAACCCACCAGTGCCCCAGGCTCCTGATATTTTTTATAAAACCCACCCATCACCTAGCTGACTGTTCTCTCCCCTCTTTTGACTAGCCTTCTTCCTGTTCTTCCAACACACCATGCTGTTGGTACCAGCTATCTTCTGGACCTACAATGTTCTTCCTCCAAATATCAAAATAGACCACTCCCTCATCTTCTTTATACTCTTACTCAAAAATGATGCTTTTTTTTTTTTTTCATGTAGGCCTTTTCTGGCTCATCTGTATTAGTTTCATCCCCTGTCTTCAACACTTCACTCCCCCTTGGCAATTGGAATTTTCCCCTCCAGAGCACTGACCACTAATACACTTATTTATTTTATTAGAGGCCCATTTACAGGAAGATTCCTGAAAGAATAGGGCTTCCTGCTGCCAGAGCAAAATAGAGAAGGACGGCTTCAAGTGGTAGGCTGATTACTGCGGGCTTTGCTCCCATCTCTGCTGCCTCCCTCCCTCCCTTCTCCACTGCCTCTCTCCCTTCTCTGCCACTATGCTCCCTCCCACAGTCCTTGGCTTCCTTCTATGTTGTCTTCAGTCTTCCCTCCATGCTTATTTATGTAAATTAACCACCATCTTTGTTGGGTTAATTTGCATACTCACTCCCAACTGGCTGGTGGGCATATTAGAGGGATGGTCAATTTGCATGTTTCTTTTTTATTAGTGTAGAAGATTATGTCTTTTCTCTTCTAAAATGCTCTCCAAATATACCCCCACAGTTTCCTTTACTTGTTTATGTTATTTTTTCCACTGATTATATCATCATCTAAAAACAAAATGAGCTGCCTTTTGTTTTTGAAAAGTTTTTCTGATTTCTTTAACTGGAAGTCCTGTTTTTACCTTTGCACAATGGTTCATCTTTTAGGATATTTATGCAGTTTTACTTGTATGTATTTATTATGTATGTGAACTATTTATATCCTTTGGGTTACACGATTCTTAAGGATATTGACTATGTCTGATTTATCTCTGAGCTGGCATGTAATAAGGTCTTACCATTTAATGTGGGCAGGTTCATTCATAGTAGTAATACTGTAATCAGCCTACCACTTAAATTGAAAGGCTAAAATAAAATTTAAACTCCAAAGGATCAGGAATCTTTGTCTGCAACTTACACCTATGTTAGTGCCTGGCACATAGTAGGTATTCAATATGTGTTGAATAAATGAATGGGACTGAATTTGCAGAACAATCCCAATAAAAAATAAATGTGGCCTTAGCCAGTTTTCCTTGTGGATAGAGCATCAGGCTGTGGATTAAAGAGTCCCAGGTTCAATTCCAGTCAAGAGCACATGTCTGTTTAACAGGCTCAATCCCCAGTAGGAGGTGTGCAGGAAGCAGCCAATCAATGATTCTCTCTCATCATTGATGCTTCTATCTCTCTCCCTCTCCCTTCCTCTCTGAAATCAAAACAAAAAAGTATTTTTAAAAAAAGAATGAATCTGTTGAACAATACCCAGTTTGAATAATTAATTAAAATTAGATCACATTTGTATTTTGTTTTGCGAACTACAAACAATCTTAGAGAATTCAAAGTTTAGATAAGGTAGTCATTTTCCATTATGAAAACAAGAAGGATGTTTAATATGCTTAGTTTGGAAAATTGAACATTATAGCAATAAAAGAAAAAGAACTCACTCTTGCACAGTATTAAATATACCTTCAAAGTGTTATGTGAATAGATATTCATGGTGATAATTACAGAAACATTTTCTAAAAGTACATAAACGGTACATTTACCCAGAGGAGAGAGAGATGTTGCTTCTTTTTTATTCAGGTAGGGCAAGTAGCCCAATTTAAGCTTATTTTGCAAGAAAAGATTATATATATATATATATATATATATATTCAGGTGCTTTAAGAATTATAAAAACAAAGTAGGGGAGTGAGGTTCTTGAAGTAATGGTAAATAATATTAGAGTTGTAATGAATTAGAGATAATTAAAAATCCCTCTGAAATTGAATTGCCTGATTCTGAGGCTCTGAGAGGTGAATTGATTTGTTTATGGTAAGAAAATTCATTTCTATTGTATTCATATCCTGTGTTCCCTCCTCAAGTTAGTGCTTGGAAGACTATAAAGATTTACCTACATTCTTCCACTAAATATAGATAGTAATTAATGGAAGTGGGATTTGTTATATGTGATTGGTTCAGTTAGGCATTCAGACTGTAGCTACCAACTAAATAAGGGCTAGATCATAACTTTATTCTCAGATGGACTGGTGTTTTCCAGGACATACTACTATAAAGTATAAAGGAAGAATTATATATTTTCAATGAGAGATTCCTTAACTATGAGTTTGGGGTAAATTAGATAATAATGACTAACATTTACTGAGTATTTTCTAATGGACTGGTAAAGGTCTGAAAACTTTATGAATTTTACTCATTTAATTATCACAATGATCCCATATATCAGCTCCAATAATCATTCCTCCTTTGTAGGTGAGTAAACTGAGGCACGGGAAGTTTAACTTATTAGCTCATAGTCACACAATTATTAAATTGTAGACCCAGGATTTGAATTCAGTGACTTTATTTGATCTAGAGCTAATGCCTAGAACTTTACCCACTCTTTATTGAACCCCTAGTCTCTTTTCTGGTTAATATTAGTGCATAATATTTATTATATCCCTGCCTTCTTCTCACAACACTTTTAAAAAGCATTTATTTATGAAATATGGTGGTTTACTTTAGAGAGGCTAAATATTAAACTCGAGGATTTTTTTTTCAATATGCGTGATGTATTTAAACTGTAAATTAATACATGTTTTGGATTAATTAGCCATTAAACAATCATTTTAAATATCTTAATTAATGTGGCTTCCTGTTTCATATATCTCACTTGGGAAGTTTGAGGCATGTATTATGTGTGTTTGTGTGTGTATATAAATATTCATGTATGATGCAGTAGGCTAGATAGAATGCTACTAAGCAGGCAAGCATCTAGCCAAGATTTAGTGAGGGTGCACTTTGAACATCTGCTTTCTCTGGCACTGAGACAGAAATGAGGAGGAAACCAATGTCAAAAAGTGTCTGCACAGCAATACTAAGCCCACTCCATAGTATTATAATTTAGTTTTTTTTAAGAAATATTCTAAATAAAGCTTCTATTTGCTCCTTCTTACTTAGGGATTGGCAAAAAACCTCTCATTTTTATTGTTCCTTTAGTGTATACCAGAAATCAATACTGATAAATGGCAAAGCAGCATGATGTGTGAATAGCACGTAGGGTTTTAGTGACAGATAGTTATATAAATTAATATTATTTTTCGATTTACTAGCTGTATTAACTTGGTCCATTTGCTTAGCACTTTGAAGCTCATCTGCAAATTGGGAAATATGTGTAAAGACTAAAATATATAACATCACATTTACCCTCCAGTAAGGGAACACTTTGGAAAGACTAAGGAGGAGAAATCTATGCCACTAAAATATAATTAAGAATAATTTCATGGGAAATATAGGACTTGAGCAGAGCTTTGAAGAATTGTATAATAAGCCTTTTTTGCAACTTATTTTCAGTTTTAGCACTCTCTTCTGCTCTAGGTCCAAGCTTCATATCTTTGGGGGAATTAGATGAAAGTTTAATTTAGATGCGATTAAGCCCCACTGCACTTGGAATTTCCCTCTAAGTGTGTTAGAATGAATACAGTTATACGTGGTCTGTCCTCAATCCTTTGATTCTGCCGATAACCTGAGTAGGGGAAGTCCTATCAAGATACAAAGGAAGACATTCTACCTACCCATGTCCAAGTTCTCTAGAAAAATGGTTCCAAGGTTTTTGCATGTTAGAATCACTTGGGTATATTTGAAAATCTGATGTCCAAGTCTTACTCCAGATCAATAAAAGCAGAATCTCTGAGGATGGAATCCAGACATTGGTATTCTTTTGAAAGAATACCAATGATTCCAAAATGCATTCAAGTGTAAGAACAGTGTTTTCTTTTAGAATGTTGCTTCCCATATTTTGTGTGCATCAGAATCACCTGGAAGGCTTGGCAAACTGATTTGGGAGACTTATCCTCAGAGTTTCTCTTTTAGTATGTCTGAGTAGGGGCTGTAGAGTTGGTATTTCTAATAAATTCACAAGACCGAACATTGAGGACCACCTGTCTAGAACCCTGCTTCTCAAGCCTTAAGCACATGGTAATCATCTAGGGATCTTGTTAAACTTCAGATTTTGATTCAGTAGGTCTTAGATGTGGCCTCAGATTCTGCCTTTCCAGTAAGCTGCAAGAGAAGCCTAGGCTACCTGCACTAGGCTTTGAACCACTGGCTGGTCAAGATTGGTAAGGACCAGCATTACCTCAAAGCTTGTTAGAACTACCCCAGAACTACTGAATATGAAACAGCTTTTTGACAATAGGGCCCTTTGGAATCATCTGAGGAGGTTTTGTTGTTGTTGCTGTTGTTTTTTAATTGGTGCTTCGATTCAGTCCTGATGACATTTATTTAGCCTAAATGGTGTGGCTCAATGGTTGAACATCAACCTATGAACCAGGAGGTCAGTGTTCAATTCCTGGTCAGTGCAAATGCCTGGATTGCAAGCTTGATCCCCAGTAGGGGGTGTGTAGAAGGTAGCTGATCAATGATTCTCTTTCATTATTGATATTTCTACCCCCCTCTCCCTCTCCATCTCTGAAATCAATAAAACTAGTTTTTAAAAAAACTATTCTTATTTAGTTGTCGTGGGTGTGATAAGGCATCAGAACTTAAAAAAAAAAAACAACAGCAAAAAACTTTGAGAAAGAGAGTTATGCAATAAGATATTTTTAAAGTAGAGAGCAAATTGGTGTTCCTTTATGGAATGCTTTGTGTTATTTTATTGTAAAGGATGCCCTCAAGCTGGAGATGACAAAGAAACAGCCAATGGCTCTCCTGTGTCTATGGCAGACATCATTAAATTTTAACATTCATTGTGGCCTAGCCTCAAATGTTTTTTTAAGACATGGTTTCAGGCAACTACAACAAAATGACTGGAGTTTCACACACGACACTATATGAATACTTTATTTTCATTTAGTAATGAAGGCCAACTCAGTTTTAGTTACTGGATTACAAAGACGATTGCCATACTACTCATGCCTTTTAGCTGCTCCCAGAGCAGTTAAACATTTATGTAAGATAAAACTTAATACGGAAAAATCACAAGATTTCAGAGAGGAGAGCAATCCGCAAAGCTGCGGTGCTCAGTGAGAGTGGATTTTAAATGGAATCTTAAAGAATAGGAACAAAGCATATGACCTAAGATTAGGAGCAGTGCATTTCAGATAAGGAGGTGGAAAAGCACCTAGCAGAGAAACCTCCTGCCTTGTTGAGGGAGAAAGAGTTGATTAGTTTAGATGAAGCAAAATTTATGTGGAAGCATTACAGGACCATATTTTAAAGCATGGGGAACCAATGAATGTTATTGAGCAATTGCAACCGAGTGATAGGTGAATGTGGTGCTTTGGAAAAAATAAATGTGTAACTAAGGATGTGTAACTAGAGATGACATGAAGGAGATGACTTTAAGTTATAAAATAATAATGACAAAAATAATCATCTTATTTTTTAAAATTCTATTCCCCCTCCATTTCTTTTAAAAACAAATCTTACCATATGTGTTTCAATGGAAATATTTTTGGATTGAGGATGATATATAGGTTGGGTCAAAGGTAGGTTTACAGTTGTTTGGAAGATAATACAATAATTAATAAATAATAATATAAGAATAAACTGTGTTTTGCATACATACAACTATAAGTTCACTTTTGCCTCCTCGTGTATATATTTAAATTGTGAGCAGCAAATATAACCTTTTAGTGTCAATGTCAACATAAGTTGAGTGGAATTATGAGTGTTTTCTTTGTGGTATTTCATTGACTTTTTGCTATTATAAATGTAATTGCTTATCAGTTTTATATGTATACATTTTTAAAACTGCCTTCTTGTTTTGCTATTAATGATAAAGAAGTACAAAACTTTGGTTGAGCATATCTAAACCATCTCAAGCAAGTTTGCTTGTGTATAATTTTAATAAAGAACTAAAGAAATTTTATTATTCTAAATGGGACATTTTTACTTGGTTGAAACAATCTTTTAAGGTGTCAATGTATTTATTATAGTTCTATTTTTCCCCTCACTTTCATTATAACTGCTTAGATTGTGGTTACTAGAATTTTAATTTTACTTTTCAAGAGCAACAGTTTTTTTCCCAGCTTTACAGATACCAGAATCTAGGTTCATATCCTCGCTTTTTCTTGGTGGACTTACTGACCTTGGGAAAATCACATCTTTGAGATTCAGTGCACTCCTCTGTAAGGTGGATTCAGAGTACACTTGTGGGACTATTCTTTTACAATTTAGACTTTTATTATGGTGATTGCTGGTACCATGTCTGCCTTTTATACCACTATATTACAAGTGTCTAGTACAACATCTGGAGTATATGTGAATAATTTAATAAATAAACCTATTAGGCCACAGTGTCCATTTGGGCAAAATAACTTGTGAGGGAAGATTTGTGGAAGATACAAATCTAAGAGCTTAAAAACATGCAGTGATTTCTTGGTGGATGTTTTTACCCATTGATCTTATGGACAGCACCTGTGCTATTCACTGAGTTCTTGAAATGGACAGAGAGACAAGTCTGTGTAAGATAAATTGGCTGCAGAGGATGAGTGATGAAGGGCATTTGCTTTCATTATCAGTAGTGATATGCTTCATTTTTCATGTTAAGGTAAAACGAAGAATCACATTGAATTGACTTGTTAATTATTCCAGTTTTTGAACCTCTCTGAAGTAACACAGGAAAGGTTATATGATGATGTCAGGAGTAGCCAATGGTAGGATTTCTACTACAGCTAGGGCAAACATTTCTACTAGCTTTTTTCAAAAAAGGATCGCCATGTTGCTCATTTTCACTATGTAGAAAATCCACAATGTTTGCTAGTAGCCAAGGCTTAAAAGAAAATTTTTAATTCTCTAAGCCCCAAATCATTAATCCATTTCATAAATCAGTGAATTCATTGCAGAAAATAAATCAGACAGTTGAATTATTTTGACCAATTGTTTATAAAATAGATCAGCGAGATTGAAAGCCACATAGCCAAATTATATTGATTTTTTTTTACACTCGTTTCATTGCTTTACTTTAAATTCAAAGTTGTTTTTGCTCTCTGGATCATAAATATATAAGCTGAAAGGCATTGCTGTCTTTTCTTCCATGGCATATTAAGGAATTCAAGTTAAAATATGACATAATGATGACCCAAGTTTCCCTGCCACATATGCCTTTTATGAATGCTCTAGAATTGGAAGTTTAACAACACCAACAACACCAACACCAAAAATGATACTTTGTATTTTACTTTTATGGTTTAACAAGTGTTTTTTAGAAATATTTTAATTGATCTTCATAATGTCAGTGAAGCATTCAGAGCAGACACTAAGGATCCGTGAGGTTACATTACTTCGTCACAACGTTGTTAAATGTTAGGAGAAGATATCATGATCAATAGCTGTGTCCTCTGGACTGATCTTCAGTCCTCATCCCAGTATTGTTTCTTTGACTCAATAGCTAAAGAAATATGTAAGAAATGCTGTTTTAGAGAATTAAATTTAGTGACCACACAGTTTAGGCTTCTACTATACAATGCAGTCTGGATGAAATAAATATTTCATATTCTTAAAGAAATCTAAGTTTGCAGGGAGACTTAGGCAAACACATTAAAATGAAAAAGCAATGTGATAAATGCTATGTATGGAACGATATGGAATTAAGGTGAGGGAATAATTAATTTGCCTGACTATATTATAAAATTGTTGTTATAAAATGTTTTTTAGGGATTATTCATACAAAAATTGGAGAAGATGTATTAAAGTGTATCCATCAAGTTGTTAATTAAATATTTTATTATTTCCCAGATTTCATAATTTTTATATCTTCCAGCTTTTTAAAATTTAATAATTTTGTGCCAAAATTTGTATAATCACTTTCGTATTGAATTTAATAGCTCAGATTATCTCCCATTTGTTGACTGTTCCTTAAGATAATTATCCTATTGAAAGCAGAGAGGGAGAAAAAATTGACCTTAGTAAATAATAAATAATTGCCAGAAATAAATATTATTTTCATGAGTAATGGGAAATCAAGTGAGTGGACTATGAATATTATTATAAACTAGAGGCCCGGTGCATGAAATTCGTGTACAGGTGGGGTGTGTGGGGGATGTCCCTCAGCCCAGCCTGCACCCTCTCCAATCTGGGACCCCTCGAGGGATGTCCAACTGCCCATTTAGGCCTGGGAGGACGGACAGTTGGACATCCTTCACATAATACAGGACTGCTGGTGCCAAACTACTTGCCTGCCTGCCTCCCTAATTGCCCCTATCCGCTTCTGCCTGCCAGCCTAATCACCTCCTAATTGATGTTTAACTGCTTCCCTGACAGCCTGTTTGCCCCCAACTTCCCTTCTTTGCTGGCCTGGTCATCTCTAACTGCCTTCCCCTGCAGGCTTGTTAGTTCCCAAGTGCCCTTCCTTACAAGCCTGCTCCCTTCCAACTGCCCTCCCCTGCTGGCCTGATCGCCCACAACTGCCCTCCCTTGCAGGCCTGGAACCTTCCACTGTCCTCCCCTACTGGCCATCTTGTGGTGGCCATCTTGTGTCCACATCAGGGCAGGATCTTTGACCACATGGGGGCAGCCATCTTGTGTGTTGGATGGTCAATCTGTGTATTACTCTTTTATTAGATAGGATAGAGGCCTGGTGCATGGGAGGGGGCCAGCTGGTTTGCCCTGAAGGGTGTCCCGGATCAGAGTGGGGGTTCCCTTGGGGTATGGGGCAGCCTGGGCGAGGGGCCTGTGATGGTTTGCAGGCCAGCCATGCCCCTCAGCGACCCAAGTGGAGGCCCTGGAATCTGGGATTAATTATGTTCTACAATCGAAATTTTGTAGCCTGGAGTGGAACCAAGGCTTCTCCTCACTCTGTGGCGACAGCCATTTTTGTTTAAGTTCTATAATTGAAAGTCTGTAGCCTAGAATGGAGGCCTATGCTCTAGGGCTACAGAAGCTTGGCTTCCTCCATAGCCTGGGCAACCGCAGCCCCTGCTCTCTCCTGATCCGTGGCTGCCACCATTTCTGTTGGAATATATCTTCTATAATTGAAACTTTGTAGCATTGAGTGGATGCCTAGCCTGGCAATGGCAGGAGGAAAGCTTGGCTTCCTTCGTTGCCAAGGAAACCCAAGCCTCCCTCCTGCTCTCAGTGGCCGCAGCCACCTTGGTTGGGGTTTATTTGCATAATTTGCTTCTGATTGGCTGATGGGCATGGCTGTGGGAGTGGCTTGATTGGAGGTACAATCAATTTGCATATTACTCTTTTATTAGAAAGAATATTGCAGTTATAAATGGTTTTGCAAGAGAGTATAGAATTAAAGGGGAAAACAATATGGTATCAACTTTAGGATATAATATCATTTACACTCTAATGAAATATCTTTATTGAAACCATTTTGAAGTATGGAAAATAATAATGAATTTTCAAGATGATCTTATATTGGGAGTGCATAGATTATAACCCTAAATAGTTCCATTCTTTCAGTATTTTCCACTATAAATTTACTTATGTTTTTAAGTGGGTCATAAAATGCATTTTTTTTCATTGCCTATTCAGCAAATTCAACCCAGAATTTTAAAATACAACTGCACTTTTATAGTGCTTCATTATTACAAACAATAAAGAGCCTGCCCTTAGAAGTTTCTGAGGAAGATGCTGGATTTACCTGTTGAAAAGAAGATTTTACCAGTTAGAATGAACTTTTTTCTCCCTTTCTTCCTTCTTTTCTCCTTCCCTTTTCCTTATTTTTCTTCTTTGTATATTTATTGGTTGTCACATTAGGTACTTTCTCATGTTCTTTGGATCGTCACCATATTGTCCCTGGAATAACTTTTGTGGATAATGGTAGACAGGTAGAAATTAAGTTGAATAATAACATAGCATTTTTACAAAATACATTTTTTTCTGGTTCAATATAATTTTACAAGATGTTTAATATCTTGGGAGTAATAAATTCCCCAAAATTTTTCCTTCCTCTTCATTCCCACAAACCTGAAACCACACACAGACACACACACACACACACACACACACACACACACACACACACACACACTGATCCCATGTATCCTATGTTTATATCCTCTCAAACTTTGTATCGTGTAGGGTCTGGCTTTCCCTTTGAATTCCACATTTGAATATATACTATGTGTGGTAAATGTTATCTTCAGTTTTTTTCTTTAATGCTTAATTTTGGAAATGTGACCTAGAAAAGCTTTAAATAAGAAAGCTTAAAGAGAAACCACTGCTGATTCATTATTTATTTGGCAAATATTGAGAAGTGTCTTCTATGACCAAGATGCTATACACGACAATGAGGATAATAATAGAAGTTTCTAGGGTCTTCACTTGCCCACAGGATAGTAGGAGTCTCAGGAAGATTTACAAATGAAAGTAATTCCTCGGAAACCACATCTGTTGGATACATCTATTTCCGTGGCCTACGTATGACATGTGGCATATAGTAAGTGCTCAATAAGTGATAAATGATAAATCAGGGGCATTATCAAAATATTTACAAAGTTCTATATGAAAGTTCAATTAAGGCCATGGACTTTTATACCAAAGTTTAGGATGACACATTTCATTCCCTTTATTTATCCACTTTGTACCCAAAATATAGGGTAATATTTTTATCCGTGAAATAAAGTGAAGTAGTCATATATCTAGTTTATTTTAAAAATGACATTTTGCATATCAAAATGCCTGGCACAATGCCTGAAAACAAAAGTAGACATTCAAGTAATATAATGTCTTTAGTTTTTCCTTTCCCATTTCTTACTTTCTTTCATCCTCTCCTTTCACTTAAATTTAATTCTGAAATGGACTTAAGTGTTATAAGTCCTAAAATTTATATACTTTTGGGGACCCCTTTTGGAAAATAAATATAGTATGGTGGAATGAAAGTTTGGTACAAAACTGAGTAGGGTAAGAAAATAAATCACAAAAGACTACATTTTAAAAGCTGAAAGCTATTACAAAGATAATAATATCTGGAGAAATACTAAAATATTTTAACTATTTGATTCATTTCATTTCTTTTGCCTTATTTTGCCTTTATATTCTATGAACACACCTCTTCATCTTATAACAATTGTAGATAAATTTCTTAAAGTACTTCAATAAGTTATGTCTTAAAGGATGAAAAGAGTTGACCAAATTTAGAAATGAAAAAATAGGTTTTTTCAAGAGAGCCTAAAATAAAAAAAGATCAGCCTAGTTAAAGGACAAGGGAGAACTTAGCAAATGGAAAAATATCTTCAGAGCTGGTTAGAGTGGATGAAATGAGTGACAGGTGATAAAATAGAATATGGGGTTAGAACCAGTTTGCAAAGGGCTTTGAACACCAAAGTAAATATTTTGATCCATCCCGTAGACATGGACGGATCCATCACTAGAGGTTATAAGAAGGGAAATGGTAGGAGTAGATGTAAGGTACTTGAATGGTGTATCTCAGTTACATGAGCTAGGGCCTGGCTTTGAGGATGAAGAGAAAGAATGGAGACTTAGGAAGAATTCCCACTGTCTAGTGAAGGGTTTCAGTGGGTTAGAGCCAGTGTGCTACAATGAAGAGACATAGTAGGTAAGGGTAAGTCATTTTCCATTTCTCAAAATTTTAGGAGGCAGATGCAGACCCTCCCAAAGAGAACAGTTTATAGCTTTTACTACTAAAATGTCTAGTTACAAGTTGGTTTTTGAACTGATTTTTTTAAATGAACTTATGAAATCTCCCAAAGCACAGTATCTAAAGTTACTGTCACCTTGTGGTTCATATAAAACTTTCACACAAGTGTTTGTCCCATCATAGCTTGAGTATTTTTTTCACTCCGTTAGATAAGTAAAGCTTCATAGTTGCTTTTCTATTTCTGTTTCAGCTAAAGGAACCAATGTTCCTACATTTTCCCTGAGAAATCTTTATCTTGGAAAGACATTACGTACAATTTTGGATTTCATTACTTTTCTCATAAGAATTATCATTGAATTTAGTATTTTCTAGTAGATGTGATTATTTACAATGCATAAGTATTTTACATTAGTTTGTATCTCTCCTGTTAACTCTGCCTTCATTACCAATCTCCATCTGTTAGGATTAGGATTAGCTCTGTGTTGCACAGACTTATTTTCCCACATAAATGGCAGTCCTAGGACATTGAATGCGTGGCTGGTGCCACTGCTCCACAAAGTCCTTGGAGACCCAATTCCAATCCAGCTCGCCTGCTACCACTCCCTTGTTCTCATGGTCTAGAATGACCCAGCCACCACACTGTTTAAGCAATAGCTAAGCAAAGGGTTGAGATCAGGGCAAGAGACACTTATGAGTTGTCCTTAGGGAAGGAGGCTTCATGTATACAGAAACCCTTCCGCCTAGATCTTATTGACTAGTACTGACTCTGTAGCCACAGCTAGCTGCAAATTATATAGGGAAATAACTAAATCATTCGTTATTTTGCAAGATGGTAAGAATAGTTATTAGGAGAAATTAAACTTGAAATGGAAGAAGGGGGGAAAATAGGATATTTTGGACAGGTAACCACATTTAAGAGCCAAAAAGGCTTTGTTTTTACCTGGGTTATCTCTTTGAACCTGTTTGCCCTTCGAGAAATTAGGATGATCATTCTGTTCTGAACTCTTCTTAGGGTTTGTGGCAGCAGGCCAAATGCAATAATGGATTTATAAGCACTTTGAAAATTGTGTTGCACAAATATGTTGCACAAATTGTGTTGCACAAATATTATTTTTAAAAGTACTAAATAACTTTCTGTATAAATTCAGTATTACTAGAGTGATATATGAGTCTTTACATCAGACCCTATGCTAACCTTATTTGACAATCAGAAAGTATATATTAATGACAAATAACTCATAAGAAAGACCACAATTCTGTTTATAAAACACTTTCAAGAATATGATGACGCATTTTATTATTCTTTCAGTTTTGTGCAGTGAGGATTAGTATGTCCATTTTACAGACAGAGAGGTTAAATAAATAGCTCAACATCATGCAGCTTCTATGTGGTGGGTTTAGAAACTATGTTGTCTGAAAGTCTCATACATTTTTGTAATCTTGCTGCTTGAATCCTTTTATGCCAACTTCTTGACCATTTGGAAAGTTCAGATCTCTAAGATTAGAATGCCAGAGTCTCAGTTATTTATCCCTACCTTATCTACATGGTGTTTTTTCCATTTCTTCCCAATATGAAATAAATCCTCCAATCTGCCAGTCCCTTCCTGTACATACCCATTACCCTGCAGAGCCACCTAATTTACTGCCCTACTAAATGTTCTTTTGTCCCTGGTTCACTGAACTGCTGTCCTTTCCTTAGGTGTCAACTCAGGTCCCATCTTCTGTGTAAGACATTTTCCGACTACTTCATTCCACACAGACCTTCCATTTTCCTGAACTCTGTAACACAGAGAATATATATAGAATGCATATATTACATTTAATTATAGACATAAATTATACACTGTATCAGATGATTCCATATGTCTTAGCTTTCTTTCCCCAACTAGACCTTAAGGTCTTGTACTTCTTAAGTTATTTCAATAGCACAAGGATAGTGGTGAGAACAAAGGAAGAAGTCTGGCATTTGTTACAAAGATCATATTTTATTAGCAATTTTTACTACAAACTTATTCCACTATTGAAAAAATTGTGGTTTAAATTATTTGTTAAAAAACAAACATTTTATATTACGTGATTTTAATGTTGTTCATTTTGCAGAGGAGAGATCTTGAATCCTCAGATTCAGGTGGGGCCCTTAGAAACCTTCTAATGTAAACCCTTCATTACAGATGAGTTTTTGTGGTTTACTTCGAACCACATAGTGGTGGGACAGAGACAAGAAGGGTGAGTTGGCCTCACCCTTAGACATTCATTTTCTCCCCCTCTCCCTCTTCTTCTCCCTCTCCCTCTCCATTTTGGTTCATAGATTTTAATTCCCAAAAGAGTTATCTTAATAAGTGAGATTTTTTATTCAAAAGGTCACTGATCCCTTTCCTCTCTTTTTTTTCCTTTCTAGCTCTCTTCAATCTAATTCCTGTGGGCCTGCGTGTGGTGGCCATCCAAGGGGTGAAGGCCAGCCTCTATGTGGCCATGAATGGTGAAGGCTATCTCTACAGCTCAGTAAGTCCCTTTGTGTGTGTGTGTGTGTGTGTGTGTGTGTGTGTGTGTGTGTGTGTGTGTGAGAGAGAGAGAGAGAGAGAGAGAGAGAGAGAGAGATAGAGAAAACTGGCATTGGAGTGACCATCATTCCATTATTTCGGGGGGGGGGAGTGGCAGTTGACATAATTTTATATTCTCTGAGCCAGTATGTCAGGATTATTATGAAGATTTTATAATTCAGAATGTTACAAAGGTCCTGTTGAGAAAGAGCTAGTTACTTTCTTGCAATGTAAATTCTCTTCATCTAGCTTCCACTTCTGGAAGATAATCTATTTTTTGAATTTTACCTTTTGTTTAATGTAAAAGGTAAGTGATTTTTCCTTTCTCCTGTTGCTTCTTCTTCAAGCACAGAGGATGGTTTGGGAAGCTAGATTCTCCAATTTGTCTGGAAGTCTTCTCTGTCTATGGAGGAAGAACTTTGAAAATAGATTATACTTCTGTTGTATTTAATAAAATCTGTGCAGTACCTAATGGGTCAAATTCCTAGGATAACTAGACACTTTGAAGGCAATGTGAATATGTGGGCTGAACTCTGGTTTAAGGGCTGGGATATTTAAGTTTAATTTGCATTCAGTTACTCTGAAATTACCTCTTTGGACAAGTTACCTCCTCTCTTTGACTGAATTTCTGGACCTTTAAAATGATGTTGTCTAACGTCATTTTTAAATCTGAAGCTGATAAAATTAGGTAACATCAGTGGCTACATTATCAGCACTGACATGTTATAAAGAAGTTAATGATATTCTGATGCCTACCTCAATCTCAAGATAATAATTTATGCATTGAGAGTGAATGTGGACCTTGTGCATATATAATTTCTGTTCTCTTATAAGGGGGTTGTCTATTTGTAGTTCAAGAAGAAATATCCTTGAAAATCATGGCTACAGATTTCCACTGTTACTTTCTGTGTTCTCAGTAAATAACACAAGGTTATTCAGGAAGTTCTCTTATGCCTACAACATACTAAATCAATTATTGAATAACTGCTATTTAACTTTTTAAATATTCAGTTAAATGAATCTCTGGTATATTTTGCTTGATATTCATAATGTATCTGTCATTCATATCAGAATTCTTTTTTAAAATATATTTTTATTGACTTCAGAGAGGAAGGGAGAAGGAGAGAGAAACATCAGTGATGAGAGAGAATCATTGATCTGCTGTCTCCTGCACACCCATACTGAGGATTGAGCCCACAACCTGGGCATGTGCCCTGATTGGAAATTGAACTGTGACTTTCTAGTTCATAGGTTGATGCTCAACCACTGAGCAACACTGGCTGGGCCATATTAGAATTCTTAAAGTTACTGTTTTACTGTTCAACATATTTATATCTAAATATGCTTTTATACACTAGATGTATACATATACATTTTGAAAAACAATACTACTCAAAACAATACTTAAAGGTAAATGTATTTTTGGTCAAAACAGTGGGCTCTCATTCTTGGTGTGCCATAATTTTAATAGTTCTTACTGTCCAGTTATTGTGAGTCTGTGCTTTAAATGTAAAAATGAAAATAAGAAAAAGAAAGATAGCAGGTTGTTATTTAAAATAATTTTATTTTCTTAAACTTTTAAAAAAAAAGAATGTATTACAAGCTAAAACATGGGAGATGATCCTAGTGATAATATGATTTGAGGATTTAATCAGTCATCAGGTCAACAGCTAAGGTAGGGTATATTATGCTCATATTTATATTTAGAATGTGATTATTTATTTAAGAGGTTGTGATTCAGGTTGTAGTTTCATAGAAGCTGCAGAGTTTATTTCTCTGGACCAGAGTGATTTCCAAAGGTCTGGGAGAAGGAAAAACACAGAGAGTCTGGCAGTGGTAGTATAGGCAGGAGGCAGTTGTGTAAGAGCCTGTGTGTGTGTGAATGTGTAGGGGGCGGAAGTGCGGAGGGGTCACCCTGTTGGATGCAATCCCAGAGTTCCTGGGAGGAGGCTGGATTTTCAGTATAAGATAACTAACCTTTATACTCTGCAGCATTTTCAGAGATGCATCGCTTGAGCTCATCAGAGGAAGTTTTAAGAAATTCTTGCCAAGAGAATGTTACTGTAGATGCTTTTTGTTTGTTTGTTTGTTTGTTTGTTTTTGTAAAGGAGCTAATAATGCCTTAGTAAAGCCAGTAGTCAGCTGTTGCTGAGTTACCTGTTTGAGGTACCTAGAGTTTCAGTTTTCTTCTTCACTTAAATAAAACCTGCCTCATACCAAGAAATGTAATGATTTTCCCTAGTTTTGGTCCTGCCAGACTACTGGAAGCAATTTTCCTTTATAAGCATGGCCTCACTGGCATCAACCATCAGGCCTTCTCCTTTCAAAATCACCCTCTTTCTGGATAGGGCCCATAGCAGTAAATGCTGATTTTAAATTTTAAACAGGGGTATAGGTCTAAGATGCTATAAAATAGGGCTAAAAGGGACCAGTATGGGGAAGGCAGACCCGAACGAGAATTGGGTGTCAAGGCTTTATCAACTTCATACTGCTGCTATCTGTGTGGTTTGCCTCAGCAGGAGAGCACTAATATAGCCAGGAGCCCTGTGGTGAGTTAAAAACAGGCTGTTAACATAGGCTGTCCTGGGTGTTTTCTGTATATATTAAGTTTTGAAGTGATTTGAAAAGCAGTTTCCTACTTTATGTGAAACAGTGTAGTTGGGCATACCAGTAAGGGCCATAACTGAGTATATGATGGGGAAGAGAGAGGGGTGTGTGACCCCAGATGTCCTAAAGAAACAAACAGAGCATTCAAAAGAAATTCACAAAGACTATCATTTATATAGTGCCATTTACCTAGTCATTTTTAGCCAGTAATTAATTCCCTTGTTACTTCTAACTTTCCTCTCACCAGGAGAGAGAAAGACAGAGTGATGTTAGGAGGTGTAGAACTAAACTTTAAGGATCCATTCTGGAAAATGTATGTTTTAATAGGTGAGTTTCATCCATATATATTAAATGAGATTGTTAATGCATCTGTATTTATTTGTATCATTGTAATTTATATATTTTTGCCTCATGTTTTTCTTTGTTTCCTTATATTATTGAAACATTTAAAAAAAATAATGCTACTTTGTAAAGGTAGGTTATAATTATATTTCTTTAATTATTTACCCTTATTTTTAACATACACACATACATAAGTATATAGTTTGCTAAATATTTTCAGTGTTTCTGTACTTCCAAGCAGCTGACAGATCTGACAGTGTTTTCTTGCTCAGTGAGCACCACCGCCTTTCTTAGCAATTTGATTAGTTACACTTTAGAATAAAATCATATGCATGATAGGTTATTATTCTACAGCTAATAGTTAAACTTACTGGTCTTTAAAAAATTTCTATGCACATTGTTTTTGTTTCTGTCTGTATCAAAATTTGGCTCTTCTGAGTTTTCTTCTAACTAAAAACTTTGCTTTTTATGTTAGGGTTCACTTCATTCTGGTTCCATGAAAATGCCTCCTTTCACCTTAGCTCTTGAATTATAGTTCAGATAGTTATATAATTGGAACTGAACCTATATATTTTTTTTATATGGCCTTGACTTCTGGCATGTTACTGACCATGACAAGTGTGCTGCCAGTTTAATATTTTTTACTTCCTTGGTAACCTACTAGTATATGGAAAACTTAAAATATGTTTTTCTTTTTATACATCATGTTCTGCAAGTTCTCTGTAACAATAGTTGAAATCTATTTTAACTTATTAGGAATTCAGCATTCCCTTCTAATTCAAAGAATCATAGTTCTTCAAGTTTGGAAAATTTAAACTCAACCTATATATGTTTTATTTCTCATGTTTTCAGTCTCTTGTGCTAACAATACTTAAATTACTTACCTGTAAAACTTGCCAATTATTCTACTCTAAATTTTATAGCATCTGTTTTGTAATTTCACTATAATTTTCATGTGTGGATGTTCAATGGTTTCTGTGTAATATTTACCTGTTCCTCATATATTGCCTCCTATTTTTATTATCTGACTCTTTTAAAAGACATTTGTGAACTCATTTATCTTTCTGAGCATTATTATAATACTTTGTCAAACTTTTCCATAAGGTTAATTTTTTTTTGGTAATGAATTCATGTTTCAATTGTGGATTTTGTTGGCTACCATTTTTAGAAGCAGATTCAGATTGTTAGAATTTAGAGTGAGTTCTCTATGTGTTTGGAATTTTGATCTGCAGGCAAATTTATCTCCCTCTTTTCCTGTCCAAAATCTACTTCTCCCTCTGAGGTCTGCTCCCACTTCCTATCGATGTTTTGATTGTCTCTATCCAGCCCTCATGAGTCCTAGTTTACAGTAAGATTTTAAGAATCATTTTAAGGTTCCGAGTGTAACATTAACATTGGGGTTAGGGAAGGAGGCCTGGGCTAGGGTATGACTTGGTCCAGGTACCCTCATTGTGAGGTGATGTCTATCATTGCTTCTTGCCTAAAGTAGTAACTGCATATTTTATTTCAGCCTTTTAAAAAGTCGGAGCAGGAAAACTATCCCAGGTCCTGGAATGGCACGGTAGCCTGCCTCTGGCCTCTAGTGTACACAGAGGGCTTTTGTGGATATTGACTTGAGCAGAGCACAATTCTGGGTCACAAGGCCTCCTTCAGGACCTGAAGCTCAGTAGACCTGCAGCTGGGACCTGCCCAATGCTTTGTGTTTCTATCCTATACAGGTGTTTAGCTTGCTTTGGTCGTGGCTATGTCATATAGGCCTTATATAGGGTGTCCCCCAGAAATGTACACACTTTGAATGATTATATAAAGGCAGTGTTTATTAAATCACACTCTAATAGCTGACAGTTCAGTTCTGAAAATGAAATGTATTTTAATAAATTACATATATGTAATAAGTTATATAAATTTGTTATATATATTAGACCTTTTATATTTTATATTTTATTCTATCTGTTTGGAGCAGAGAAGATGCATTATAGTTTGAACTCATGCCTCTTATTTGTTATTATGGTAAAAACACATATCGTAAAATGTACCATCTTCATCATTTTTACATGTATGTTATGGTAGGGTTAACTATATGCACATTGTTATGTGACAGATATCTAGAACCATTTCATGCTGTAAAACTGAAACTCTATACCCATTAAATAACAACTTCCTTTTCCATTTCCCTCAGCCTCTAGCAAACACTATCCTTCTTTCTGTTTCTGAATTTGACTACTTTAGATATCTCAAATTGATTGAATTTTTGTGATTATTTTAGTTTACCTAGCATATTTTACTTTGTTAATCCAATTGTTGCACATGATAGCATTTCCTTCTTTTAAAGGTGGAATATATCCTTTGTATATACCACATTTTCTTTGTTAATTCATTTACTGATGGACATTTAGATTATTTTCATATGTTGGCTATTGTGAATAGTGCTGAAAATAAGCATAGGTATGCAAATATCTGTTTGAGATCTTGTTTCTATTACTTTGGATATATAACAGGAAATAGAATTGCTAGATAATAAGATCTTCCTCTATTTAATTTTTTGAGGAAACTCCATACTATTTTCTATAGCAGCTGCATCATTTTACATTCCCATCAGTATGTAAAAGTGTTGCAATTTCTCCATATCAACACTTGTTATATATATTTTTCTTTTTTAAAATACTAGTCATCCTAGTAGGATTGAATAATATATCTCATTGTTGTTTTGATTTCCCTAGGATTTGTAACTAGGCTAAAATTATTGAATCTTTTTAATAAATAGTTTGATGCACTTAGCACACATATTACTGGTATTTCAGTGGCTAATGATTAAAATGTTTTGAAAAGGTTTATTTTTCTATGATTATTATTTATTTATTTTATAAACTAAAAACAATTATATTGACAATGTCTTAGCCTTGAATCAATTATCTCTATAATCTGAATTAGATTGCTTATCTTATATAATAAAAGCCTAATATTCAAATCAACCAAACTGCTGAACGAATGACTGGTAGAATGAGTGATCACTATGATGCACACTGACCACTAGGGGGCAGATGCTCAATGCAGGAGCTTCCTGAGCCCTGAGGCCCCAGGCTATTCAAGATGGTGCCAGCAGGGCTAGGGATGTGGGGGACAATAGCCCTGCAGGTCACCCTGCAGATTGGCCCTGATCACCAGCCAGGCCTAGGGACCCTACCCATGCATAAATTTCATGCACTGGGCCTCTAGTAAACTAATAAATATTTTATTTCAACTGAGGGATACACAAAGTTCAAATAACATGAACATGAATTTGTATTGTTTAACACTCTCCTAACCCATTCCAATTTTACTTGAAGCTAATCAGTGATAAAGTGCCTTTTTAAAGTCAATCTGTGTTCTGATGCATAAATAATATAAGTTGTCATAAGAGTAGCTACAAAGTGATAGCCATAATAGCAGTATTAATGATGGTGCTAGTACAAATAATATAGTATGCTTAGTTTTTATTGTTTCTTAGTACTTTTTAGATTCATATTTAATTGTTACAGAAACTCTGAGAAAGGACAGGTACTAACTACTAAGCATTGAAGAATACCTAATGTTGTTTACTTAAATAAGCCCATCCTAGTGAGTAATAGACCTAAAATTGATCTAAGTGTTAACTTAAAAAACTATGAGCTTTTGCCTGGCCATCATGCCTCAGTGATTGAGCATCAACCTATGAACCAGGCAGTCACATTTCAATTCCTGGTCAGGTTGCAGACATGATCCTTAGTAAGGGTGGAAGGAGGCAGACAATCAATGATTTTCTGTCATCATTTATATTTCTCTCTCTCTCTCTCTCTCTCCACCCCCCTTTCCTCTCTGAAATCAATTTTAAAAATATTAAACAAACTATAAGCTTTTAATAATACTGTGCTCTCCTTGGGCTTATTTATAAGAAAATATTTTCATTGTGGACTGTTTCTCAATTTTTTCCTGAACTTTCATATGGCTCATTTGGCTTTGCAATAACTCTGATATTATAATTATAACTGAGTGACAGAAGCTACACTTTGGAAAGAGAGAAATTAAGTGATTAAAATGAATTCATTCTGTATAGGTGAGATAAGTCAAGTAAAAGGAACTTAGAGTTCAGTGTTCATTTCTTTAATTAACATTGCTTATCCTATTTGCTGTTGCAATTAAGGGTATGTTACTCTCTATATTTTTACAATGCAATGTCAAAAGCATGATTATTTAATACAAGGGCAGCCTATCCCCAGGTTTATGATGGTTTTCATTAAAGCAGCAGTAACAATAAGAACGAGAGAATGCTTACTTGATTTATATCCTTTGAGCCATTTAGAATTCTATCGTCTGGCGCTTCAGCAAGAGTAGAAAATGTGAAGATTGCAACAGGATTCTGACTTTATATTGAAAAACTGTATGCAGAATTACTGAGAAACATGGAAGGGGTCTCTGAGGGAGAAGAAAAGGAAAGGTCAATATTGAGAGCCACAGGGAAAAGATATTTTATACCCACAACGTGGACAACTGGAGAAAGTACTTTTTATTTTATTCCTAATTTATTTTGCATTCCTGCTATCACAGATTTCCAAAACTTCCCATCACTGAGGACCTAATACAATTTTTCTGTTTCTGCAGCCAAAAATAACTTTCATATTTTGTACTTTTGTAAGATATTTATCTGTATATTTCTTTTGTACCTTTTGTTAGATTTATGCCCTGTTTATCCTCTCAGATGCAAGCTTCTTGATGTTAGGCATTATGTCTAATATAGATCAGTATCTCCCACAGCACTGAAAACTTACCAGATAAAGGTATCTGTTAAAATCTCGTTGATTCTGTTGATGGATGCATTTCATGCAGTTTACTTCTGGTAATATTCCATTGGCCATCTGGTCTTTATGATTTTTAAATAATTTTCCTGATTGTGATTCCACACACTTTCTAGCTCATTTAACTCATTCAAATTTGAATAGGATATAACTGTCTTGTTAAAATATGGGAAGTTAGGTAGAGGAATCACATTGTTCAGACTTCTCTGCATTGAGGCTGATACTGTGTTATAGTTTTATATTGTTGTCATGTTCTCCTTTTTTAACTAAGTAGGGCTTCTAAAAGAGAGGTGGGATAGAAGCAAAGATTGGCCAGGACATTTTCTTATGAAGCCACTGCTCATTAAAGTTCATCTCTCAGTGAAAGATTTCCACTCCATTTTGAAAATAAATAGCAGATTTTTTAAAGCATGTCTAGAATAAGGGTACAAAATACTTGCTTTGGAATTTGAGTTTTCTCGTCAACTGACTCCCTCATGGAATATTCTGAAATTTGAGGGATATGTAAACTATTTCTTGGAAAAAGTGGTATCTGTAAAAACTCCCTAATATTGAAGGACAGTAAGAGGTCACCTTAGCCATTAATGCCAAATTAATCATAGAATGTGGAAGTTAATGGCACCAGCATAGAGAGAAGGCAAAGGCCAAATCACAACTATGGTTCAGTAATTAGATTATTAATATTCAGTTTATGTCATTTGCATATTTTTGTTCTTCCATATACTCATGGTTTCCTTTAATTTTATAACATTTCTTTCTTAATTCAGGCTAATTTTTGGCTATTGCTTATTTTATCTATGTCTTTTTACCCTCATATACATTAATTAGCTGAAGTGGAGTATTCCTTTCAACTAAAAATAAAGAAAATATAGAATCCTGCCAGTCTAAGAACCTGCTATTTGCAAACATGTGACATTTATTATTTTATTAGAATTACTAGAGGCCCAGTGCATAAATTCAAGCACCTTGAAAGGAACTGTGGGCCACAAGGCTGCGGTGGGCACAGGGGTAGGTCTTGGCCTATCCTCCTTGCTCCCACCATGGCCTCTGGTCCCCTGTCTGTCTGCAGCCCTGCTCCTGCCAACACCACTCCCACATGCTGTCAGCACCAGCCTGTTCACACTCACTGATGATGCTAAGTGATTGGGGCTGGCACCAGTTGTGGGTGTGAGTGGGGCCAGTGCCAACAGTGGCTGCTGTGCCATTGGTGGCTGCTGCTCCAATCACCCTTCAGCTGCAAGGGGAGGTGGAGAAGTCCTCAGGGATGATCAGGGGTGGCAGCTGCCACTTACACCCATGGATGGCGCTGTGTGATCAGGGCTGGCACTAGGCATTGGCAGCAGGTGTGAGTGAGGCCGGTGTTGGCAACAGGTGCGAGCACTAGGCAGGATTGTGGTGCATGGGAGCAAAGAATCTTCAGTAACTATCAGAGGCTGGCCCTGATGACAGTGACCAGCGCCCAGCTTTGGTCTGGTGTTCCCACTCACCTACTCCAACATCCCACCGTGGCCAATGTCCACCATGTTCTATGCTCTGCTTCCTGTTGCCAATACCCACCATGTTCTGCGTGTGTCCCCTGGTGGTCAGCACATGTCATAGCAACCGGTTTTTCAGTTGTCTGGTTGTTCTGCAGCTCAGTCTATTTGCATATTAGCTTTTTATTATATAGGATGTTTCCTTTCTTTAGAAAGAATCATCAGGTCATTAGTTATACTTTCAGTAAGGATTGAATAATATAAGCATACACTTTTATCTTATTATAATGTTTCCAGCTGTAGATAGTGTTGGTTTTATTCCAAGAGTTTATAACTTCTGGAAAATGTTAATACTTTAACTCCAGGGCTAGCTTTACTTATAAAAATTAGCATATCTGTTTGTAATAACATTTTTTATTGAAACAAAAACAGGATTAAGTTTCTAAGAGCAGCACTAATGAAGACCTTTGGTTGAATCATTTGAAAATGTTACTACATTTTATATTTTTATTTTCTATATTATCCTTTGGAAAATTAGGCCAATGTATAATCATATATCCAAAATTTCTAGATTTATGTATGTGTAGTCATTAGAAAATTAGACAATATTAGACAGTATTTAAGAATGAAAGCTTTAGAAATAAATCCTAGCTCTGTAATGTACTTTTTTAGTGCCATTACAGACTCAATTTTCCTGTGTGTAAAATGGAGATAATAATGAAAATGATAGCTATCTAGAATTATAATAAGGGTTAAATGAAATGATGCATGTCAAGCTCTGACACTGCCCAATATCTAGTCCACTCTAAGTGTTAGCTATAAGTAGCAACAGCAGTAGTAATAATAGCTACATTGAAGAAGATGCTCAGTGTATCATCAATCGTTTTTTTACCATCAATCCATGAAGTTCATGTAGGATTAATTCTACTTTTAGTTTCAGTAGTGACTATTGGTTTGCCTAATCCAATATCTTTAGCCACTCTGCCCATTCAAGATTGGTTACAGAGTATTTGAGTATTTCTCATTTAATAAGAGCCAATTAGCTTCAGGCCCCAAACTTTATCTATTGAAAAAGAGTTGCCTTTAAAAACACATCCACACACAAAAAACTCTCAACAACTGAATTTAGAGCTGACAGGATAAAAGAATGACAGCCACTTTAAAAGCACAAGGAGAAATCCTGTTTTAGAGTGATTTTAACATTCAGAGGGCAGGAGGTCTGGGTGAAAAAATGGAGAAATCAGGTCTTGTTCACCTGAAGACATACCTGAAACCAGCCTTCGCTCTGAAGTTTTCAGTTTCATGAGCCAATAATTCTCCTTCTTGTATGAACTAGTTTGAGTTATATTTTGCTTTAACCTTATAAACTAATAGAGAGATGAACTAATTTTCAGAGTAGTCAGATTTTCCAAGAAAGCTAAAGTTTCATTTTCTCCATGTTGTTCCTGCTGAAAGATTAGCCACTGGCCTTCTTCAGAAGAGTTCTGATGTTACAAGCTTTCCTGGTCTAGCCTAATTCCCCAAGCAGAGTCCCTGTCCTTATTCTGCCTTTCCTTACCTGTTCTCCAAAACCAGTGTAAAAAAAATTAGTAATTATTATATTTAAATATAATTTTTTTGTTTGTGATAACAAAAAATAATAAAAGATATGGATAAATCTTTCTTCAATACTTCCTTCTCCCCCCTCCCCCAAGTATAAGCCAGTTTTTCAACTTTGGGGAACGGAATTCCCTTCTTCAAACTATTTATGGAATACACTACATAAATATGTTGGTAGGCCATGAGGTTCATAGGCTTCGGGGACAGTCAAAGAGGGAAATTATGAGTGCTGAATTCAAAGGAAAATTAAAAGGTTTTCAATTGAGACTTGAGTGGAATGTAGATGTGGTGATGCAGAGAAACACAGGCAGGTCAGTCTTATGACCAGGTCTGCAGGGAAATTGGCTCTTTGAACAGACAACCTTGTGAAAGAGAACATTGAAAAACAAAACACTGTTCTAAGCTGCCAAGTGAGAGCAATGGCAGGCAGAGACAGATCAGAGGGCTAAATTTTGAGGAGACTTTAAGCCTATGACCTACTGCATTTATAATGCACCTAAAGTTTATATAGCACACAATATTTACATCTAGTAGTTAAAGTGGGGAAATGGATTAGATGCATAGAAATAGATATGTCAAAAGTGACTTCTATTTCAGCCATCTCCAACTGGAAAGAACCTTTAATTTGAGACCACTGAGAATATCAGTCTTCTATTAGGTAACTGTATGTCATGGTTCCAGTTTATGCCTGATGTATTAAGGTGATTAATGAAAGTATCTATTTGATTCTTAGAAAAGCCCTGGATTAAGATATGGGCAATAAATATGTAGTCACTTTACACATGAACCTGTGTATATGGCTATGTAATAATAGAGGCCCGATGCATGAAATTTGTGTAAGAATAGGGCTTCCTTCCTCCAGCTGCCAGCACCAGCTTCCCTCTGGCATCTGAGACCCGTGCTTCCCTGGCAGCCCTGGCTTCGTCTGGAAGGTCATCCAGAAGGATGTCCAGTCTAATAAGCATATTACCCTTTTATCATTATGACTCAGTAGGTCATCTGAGGTGTCATGATATGCACAAAATCTCAGTAATTTGAAAATTTCCTCACATGATTTTACTTCCCAAGACCAACAGTTCATGTCAACATTCTTAAGTTCACTTTCCTGTATCAACCAGGAATTGAGTTTAGCTATGAATAAAAGAGATACGCTTAAAAGTGGTTTAAAGGAATCAGAGGCTCCTGTTTTCTCATATAACCAGAAGTCTGGAGATAGACAGTTATTGGTGTTGTCTCATTGATTGGCTCAACAGGCCTATGAGGGCCGAGGTCTCTACTTTACTTGGCTTTTTTCTTGTGGTACAAGATATCTCCTATATCATCAGCTAATATGAACGTTCTGGGCAGTAGTACAAAGGGGCACAGAGAAAGAGATGGTGTCTTTGTCCAGAAGACACATTTTCCCAGAAGTTCCAGTGATGTCCATTTATGGATAGAACTATGCCATGTGATCACTTCTAGGTGGAAAGAACAGAGAGAAATGTCTGTGTCTGGGTTTTTGGTTTTGTTTTTCACTTTAAGCTACTTATATTGCTATATCAAGGCAAAGGTTCTGTTAATAGGAAGGGGAAAGTGGATATTGGTTAGGTACCTGGAAACTGCCAGACCTCTCCAGACTGAAATTTAAGTGGACATAGTGTAAACCTTTGAGAGAGAGAGACAGAGAGACAGAGAGACATACAGAGACAGAGAGGAGAGGGAGCCTGGACCCATGCGGTTTAGTGGCTAAAGCATTGGCCCACATACCAAAGAGTTGGGAGTTCAAGAGCATGTACCTTGGTTCCTTGGTTGCCAGTTTGATCCCCAGCCCTGTCTTCTACCCTTCCACTCTCTCTAAAAAAAATCAATGAATATCATCAGATGAGGATTAACAATAACAACAACAAAAGATGAGAAAGAAAGAGGGAGCAGATTGAAGAATAAATATTCATGTGTAGTCTCCTCATTAGGTTCATACAATCTTTTGAGTCACTATAAATAGTTGAAAATTTATGAATTCAGAAGAGACTGGAGGTCATAAAGATTACCTGTTTGGTTTTTCAGATTCAAGTGGATTAGAACTCACCTGAGATTTGAGGCAGGAGCTTTCTGCTTGTTGCATGGCACATTGATAGATAGTTACTCTGAAAGTTCTTTCTATACCTGGGGTGAAGATGGATAAGCATTACTACTTCAACTTCCATTCTTCTATTTTACTGGATATGAAAAGGTCATTCTGTGGGGAACCATAAGAAGTAGTGAGGGAACTGAAAGCTACAAAGGAAAAGGACATCACATTGACTTTGTATGGGTGTTTTTGCCTGTGGTTTTTAGAGAGCTGCCTGAAAAATCTAGGAATCAGAAGCTTTTCATGTTTTCATTTATCCAATACTTTACTACCTATTTATTTAGAATTGTTAATGTGATATATATTGTCTTAGGTATCCTATGTAATAAAATGCTAATATGCAAATTGTCCCCTTGACTGGGAGTTCAGTCAGGAGTTCAACCAGGGGACAGACTGACTGGCCAACCACCCCTGGCCACTCTCCACTGCTGGCCCAGCCTTATCAGCCCTGATCAGGGTGGGTCGGCTGGATTCACCTTTGCAAGAATTTGTGCACTGGGCCTCTAGTTGAAAATAAAATGTAAAACACTTTCCCTGTAGTGGGAGAGCAAGACATTAAAACAAAAATTTGAAAAATTATAATTTAGCATTGGAACTATGAAAGAGATAAGTATATTTCTGTAATCTGTAATAATATAAGTGTAATATGCTAATTAGACTGGACATCTCCCAATCGTTATTCTGGGACATCCTTCCTGACAAAGCTGGAACCAGAGAGAAGCCAACCCAGGTCCCAGGTGTCTGTGGGCAGTGTGAGGAGGGAAGCGGCCTGGGCCCTGGGTACCGGCCGCTGGAGGAAAGCTGGTGCCAACAGCCTGGGTCATGGGTGCCAGAGGGCAGCAGCTGGGGGAAGGAAGGCCTACTCTTGCGTGAATTCTTTTGCATTGTGCCTCTAGTAGAGAATAGAGGAAACTAATTTAGAAAGCATTGCCATGAAAATTTGTTTAAGGAGATGAAATTCAGGCAAAAACCTAAAGAATGAAAAGAAAGAAAATCAGACATTAAACCAGGGGACAAGTGATACCAGCAGAGGGAAGAATAAAGGCAAAACTTTCATAGGAACATAATGTTTGTAAACCATACTGGTTTTCACCCCTTTTGTCATATTTGTTGCATCTGAAGCACCAGTTCTCATAGTCATTCATTTTTATTTGCTCATCTATTTGATTTAAACTATTTTCATTTATATTGTATGGAGTAGTATTATAGGTGCTCTAATCATCAAAGAGGAAAAGGACAATCACTCTGCTTTCATACCATAATAGAAGATTGACATTATTAAGAGTCTTAAAAGAAGGAAACAGGATTATAGAACCATGATACATGTTAGTCTTGGCATTATATATTTATATATACTTTAATTTTTAAAATTGCATTAACTCTCTTCACGAATTTATGTTATTTGTACTATTCAAGTATTTTGATTCTTTTTACATAGAATCCAGGAATAAGTTATCTTTTTAAAAAATGTGTATGCTATTTAATAAAATGCTTTCTTTAATACAAATATCCCTTAAGGATTTTCAAGAACTTCTCTAGTTATTTCAATAAAAAGCATTTGTTGGCATTGTCATAATACCTTGAAATCTCATTAATAGCATGTTGCCAATCGGCCATCTGTATGTCCTTTTTGGAGAAGCGTCTATTCATGTCCTTTGCCCATTTTTAAAGTGGATTGTTTGTTTTCATGGTGTTGAGTTTTATAAGTTCTTTATCAATTTTGGATATTAATTCCTTATTAGATGTATCATTGGCGAATGTGTTCTCACATTCAGTGGGGGTTGTCTTTTCATTTTGTTGATGATTTCCTTTGCTGTACAAAAATGTTTTTGTTTGATAAAATATCATTTGTTTAGTTTTTATTTTATTCCCTTTGCCTGGGGAGATATATTATAAAAAATATTGCTATAAGAAATGTCTAAGATTTTACTACCTATGTTTTATTCTAGTATTTGTATGGTTTTGAGTTTAGCATTTAAGTCTTTAAATCATCTTGTGCTTATTTTTGTGTATGGTGTAAGAAGGTGGTCGTTTCAATTTTTTACACACATCTGTCCAATTTTTTCAACACCTTTTATTTGAATAGGATATTTCTTTCCCACTGTATGTGCCTACCAATGTCACTGCAATAAATTCAATAAAAACAGCATGTTGTCACAAAATTATTTAAAAAGCCTACACTACATATAAAAAAGTAACTCATAATGGATCATGGGTCTTAGTATAAAAATTAAAACTATAAAACTCTTACAAGGAATCATAGGGGTAAATTTTCATGCCATCAGATTAAGCAATGATTTTATAGATATGACACCAAAAAGCACAAACAAAAAAGAAAAATAAATGTTTTCTTTGATCATAATTAAAACTTTTGTGCTTTAAGAGACATAATAAAGAAATGAACATATAACATAGAGTAGGAGAGAAAAGTTGGCAAGCCATCTACCTGATAAAGCACAAGTATTTAGAATACTTGAAGAGCTCTTACAGCTAAAAGTAAAAAGACAGATAACCCAACTAAAAGTATGTGAAGAATCTGAACAGATATATTCCAAAGAAGACATACAAATAGTCAATAGCCATATGAGAAGATGTTCAATACTGTTAGCCATCAAGGAAATGAAAACCAAAACCAAAAGAAGATACCACCTCATACCCACTATGATGACTGTATTAAAAAGATAGATAATACCTGGCTGGTGTTGCTCAGTGGTTGATCATTGACCCAAGAATCAAGAGGTCACCGGACTCCTGGTCAGGGCACATGCTGGGTTGTGGGCTTGATCCCCAGCAGGGAATCTGCAGGAGGCAGTCAATCAATATTTCTCTCTCCCATTGATGTTTCTATCTCTCTATTTCTCTCCCTTCATCTTTCTCTAAATCAATTAAACCATACAAAAAAAGAAAGATAATGACAAGGGTAGGTGAGGACATGGAGAAAAAGCAACCCTCATACACTGTGAGTGGGACTGTAAAGGATGTAGTCCTTCTAACCGCCTGGCAGTTTTTCAGAAGTTTAAACATAGCGTTACCATATGACCCAGCAATTTCACAACAAGGTATGCATCCAAGAGAAATGAAAACATGACCATACACAAAAAAATGCTGTATACTATTGGTAACGTTGTTCACAATCACCAAAAAGTGTAAAAAAATGCAAAGGTCCATCAAGTAATGAAAGGTTAAATAAAGTATGGCATATGCATACAATGGAATATTTGGCAATAAATAGGAGTGAGGTACTGGTACATGCTACAACATAGCTAAACCATGAAAATATTGTTAAATTAAAGAAGCTGGCCTAAAAGGCAATATATTGTCTAATTCCATTTTTATGAAATGTCCTGAATAAACAATTCCATAGAGATTGAAAGTTGATTAATGATTACATAATACTGAATGCGAATGGGTCACTGCTAAAGGGAGAGAGGTTGCTCTTTGAAGTAGTGAAATGTTCCAAAGATTATTATGATGGTTGGACAACTCTGTGAATATACTAAAAACCATTGAATTGTACACATTGAATGGGTTAACTGTGTGGTATGTGAATTTTGTCTCTATAGTGCTCTGATTAAAAATACTAATTCTATTTAAATATCAATTTAATTATAACTTAATAGAGGTTCAAAAGTAAATAAAATTATTTTCCCTAATGGATTAATGATGCATTAATTGATTACATGTTTTGTTTGTTTAAAGTAGCACAAAGGTGTGAATTTCCTCACAATTGGAGAGGTGTGACAAAATGTTAATACCCTGGTGTAGGAACAAAAGCGGAAAAGGAGTGAAAACAGTAGAATTTGTGTTTTCATTGTAAACTGTCTCCTATACATGTGAACACCATTAATATTGTCCACAATATGAGAGAAGAGTTTGAAAGGAAGATTAATATTTGCTAGAACTGGAGATATTTGAATTTACACACCCAGTTGGACTTTTAAGTTTTGTCAGGGCTTTAAAAATTTATACATATCTGTTAATGAAGTGTTACATTGGGATAGGTATCTTCTTCCATCATAAAATATATTTTTCTTCCTTTTTTGTTTCAATTTTAAAATGTCCTATGATATTTTCTTAAATATTTATAACTTAAAATTGCATTTTGGGGCTATTTAATGAAAAAAAAGTATAGAAATATAATTACCTATTTAGTAATGTACATCTTACTGCCTTGCAGTAGTACATATTACTTCTTTATATCATTTGGAAACTTATGGTGCAGTTTTAAATATGACTATTTTAAATAGGCTTTAATAGAATTTGAAACCCATGTAAAAATTTAAAGAAAGTAATATACAAATATGATTTTTATGATTAAATACTTATTTTTATTGTACCTATATTATAATCAAACTAGAGGCCTGGTGCATGAAATTCATGCATGGAGGGAGGGGGTGTCCCTCAGTCTAGCCTGCACCCTCTCCAATATGGGACCCCTCGAGGGATATCTGACTGCTCATTTAGGCCAGGCCTAATCAGGCAGTCGGACATCCCTCTCACAATCCAGGACTGCTGGCTCCCAACTGCTCCACTGCCTGCCTGCCTGATTGTCCCTAACCACTTCAGCCTGCCAGCCTGATCACCCCCTAATTACTCCCCTGCCAGCTCCTGATTGAGGCCTAACTGCCCTCTCCTGCTGGCCCAATTGCCCCCAAACTGCCCTCCCTTTTAGGCCTGGCCCCTCCCAACTCCCCCTCTCCCCCGCCAGTCATATTGTGGTGGCCATCCTGTGTTCACATGGGGAAGGCCATCTTTGATGACATGGGGGTGGCCATATTGTGTGTTGGAGTGATGGTCACTTTGCATATTACTCTTTTATTAGATAGAACTAGAGGTCTGGTGCATGAAATCTGTGCACTTGAGGGGTGGTGCTTCTCAGCCCAGCCTGCAACCTCTCACAGTCTGGGAGCTCTCCAGGAATGTCCAACTGCCAGCTTAGGCTTGCTCCCCACCAGTTGGACATCCTTAGCACTGCCACAGATGAGGGAGAAGCTCCTGCTACCACCGTTGTGCTCACCAGCTACGAGCCCAACTTCTGGCTGAGCAGCGCTCCCCCTGTGGCAGACACTGACAACCAAGGGACAGCTCCTGCATTGAGCGCCTACCCCCTGGTGGTCAGTGTGTGTCATAGCCACCAGTTGTTCCACTGTTTGGTTGATTTGCATATTAGCCTTTTATTGTATAGGATTACTTGAAGTTCATCTCAAACAAACTGAAATAGAATGCAGTTGACAGGCCACACATATCTTCTGGTCTCAGTTGAGCTTGTTTCATCTTTGAACATTATTAGACATAAGAAGCACAGCTCATGTCATAATAGAAGTCTATTTTGTGAAACATGGCTATTAATCCAGCTTTTTTCTCATGGCATTGTCACAATTACTTTAACATTCCTCTTTTGTATTTATTACAGCATTCATTATGTCTGTTTTCAAGGCCAGTGGCTGAGTCAATCAATATTACTTTTCACTCAATGAATTGGATGAGGTTATATTTTCTAAAAATTTACCATTTTAAATATTCTGTCTCTTCTGTTAGCCTTGTATAGTTTAATTCAGTCCATCTGAAAAAGGAGAAGATAAAAAAGTAGAAATTCTTTAAAACAAATGCCGGGATGCATGGAGTTTTCAGAGAGTTGAAAACTTTCAATATAATTTAGCCTAAAATAATATTTGGAGATCAATTTCTATGTAGCCATTCAGTCTCTGCTTGGACACTTCATGTTCCATGTGGGCACACCAACCCCACAGACTTTTCATGATGCGGTCTAGCTGTCTGGTGTAGTGCGAGGTGTCTGGAATCAGTTATACTAGGTTGTGTTGTCTATGCTGGTAGTTGAATTTAGGTGACTTAATGTCACTCAGTTACTGTTATCATTTTTTAAATTGATTGCATTACATCTGCTTTGTAAATTTGTTAGGGGAATATTAAAAGATAAAATAATTGCTAATATACTCAGTTCAATAATGAACATCCAATAAATGTATTTTATTTCTACTTCCCATAAGTGTCAAAACACTTGACAAGATACAATATACCTCAGAGTAGCATGGATATTTTGCATGTGAAAGTTTTATTATTTATGTTTTGATTAAGTGGAAATATAGTGTGATGCTTTTACTTATGGTTATCTAACCTCATAACTTTGTTTATTACCTCTGTTCTTTTTTTTTTTTTCCAAATCTTCCCCTTGCACACTCTGGAAGGGTATGCTATGTTTCCCATTCTATTTTGCATTTTTCACCACCTTAAAGGTAAATTATTCCCTTAAAACCTCCAAAACTTTCAATGAACTCTATAAAATCCAAAATCCTTTGGCTGGCTTACAAAGCCCTTTGACACTTTTACCCCTTCATAACTATTTGATTTCATGTTCTTTTTCATTTCCCTTTATGACATGTGTTCCTCTCATTCTTTTTGCCTTTTCTTTTTGAGCCATTTCAATATCCATGCACTCAGTTCTAAGGTCTTTTTCTGTCATTTCTGCTTATTGATATCCTGTTTTACTTTAAGATTCAGTATACCTCCACCATCAAATCTTCCTTATTGAGACTAAATAAATCAATGTTATCTTTATCCTTCCACAGCATTTTGCTTCTCTTTCTCAGCTGTTTTTTTCTGCCTTAGGTTCAGTTTGTACTTTTCTCTCCACATCTATCTCATCAGAATCTTCAAATAGCAAAGCCTGTTTCTGATTTATTCTCAAATTTGCACCTACTGGTCTCTTGCAAACTTTCCCATCACATTACCCCTCCCCGCCCAACAGTACCTCTACAGAAGGGATGGAGATGTCTATTAGACATCTATTGGAAGAGGTCTATGACCTGGCTGTAGCCACTCTCAAAAACACATCAGCTTGGATGTTTAGGCTTCTAATCTTAGTGAGAAGGACAAAAGCTGTGATTTCTGCCTTATATTTTCCCTTTGTGGTCTAAGTCATAAAGACAGGCTTTCTTTCCATTACCAGCTACATAGGCTTCTTTATTTTATTCTCTTCTTTTTCCCTTTGCATATTGTATTTTGTAATGTATTTTATATATTTATGGCTTAAACATTTGCATATTGTAAACTGTAATGTATTTGATATATTTATGGTTTAAACCTCTGCTTTCAAATGGTGTATTACCCAGAAATAATTGTTTCCTGCATAATAAATTGAGTGATACTCCAATTTAAAAAAAAACAAGCAATATTTTATAAATTAAATATAACATTTACATTGCATTTTATGAGTTACAAAGCATGTTTGCATTCATTGTTTTATTTGATCCTTTCTCCTGTGAAGTAGGCCACAGCAAGGAATATTGTGCTTAGTTTATGGATTAGCAAGTGGAAGCTGAGTGAGCTTAAGAGATTTACCTAATGTCACAAGCTGGTGCCAGACCTTGGGAAAATTTTCTCATGCATGTCCTAAGACACTTTTTATTGTATAATGCTGAGATACTTAAAATTCACTTAATTTGATTTCTTAAAATGAGTTACCTCCAGTTACTCTATAGTACTCCATCAAGTAAAATAGATTGCTGCTGCAGGTTTAGTATTTGAAAGGGTCTTATTTGGTTTGAATTTTTATTTGATATTTAAAATTGTTTGTTTTACTTTTAGACACTTAACTTCCAAGTTGTTTTAACACTGTGGCAGTTTTGAGTATCTGGGTAATATGTGAGGTAATATGTGAATGTTTTGCTCAGAGTTTACTTGTATGCCTTTCTAATGCCTGATTTTTCTGTTAATTAAACAATTCAATTATAGTTTAAATTCAATATAGTTTTGTAGTAGTATCAGGTGTGCACTCTAGTGGTTAGATAATCATATATATGTGTATAAAACCTTAAAATGCAAATAGACCAAATGGCCAAACAACTGATCAACCAGTTGCTATGACATGCACTGACCACCAAGGGGTACACATGGAACATGGCAGGTATCAGCTATGGCAGGATGGTGGAGCAGGTGAGTGGGGGTGCCAGAACAATGTGGGGTGCTGGTCCCTGTCATCAGGGTGAGTTTCTAGTGGTTACTGAAAATCCTTTGCCTCCACACACCGTAGTCCTGCCTGGCACTTGCATCTGCTGCCAGTGCTGGCTCCACTCGCACCTGCTGCTGGCACCTGGCACTGGCCCCAATCACTCAGCGCCATCAGCAGGTGTAAGTGGCAGCTGACACCCCCAATTGCCCCTCTGGCTCTGGCAGCCGCCTCTCACACCCATTGCTAGCGCCAGAGCTGCCATTTGCACCCACTGCTGGCGCCAGCCCCACTTGCACCTGCAGCCAGTGCTGGAGCCACCTCTTACACCCACTTCTGGTGCCCAGTGCCAATCCTGATTGCTTAGCATTGGCAGTGGGTAAGAGAAGTGGCTGCTGGCCCTAATCCCCCCTGAGGGTTTCTGCATGTCGCCCTGCTCCTGAGGGGCATTCTGGGCATCAGCTGCTATTTGCATCTGCTGCTGGTGCCAGCCCCAATCACTTTGCACCATCAGTGGATGTGAGTGGGGCTGCCAGCAGCACATGGGAGCAGTGGTGGCCAGAACAGGGCTGCTGGCAGAGAGGGGATCAGCGGTCACGGTGGGAGGGGCTTGGTAGGGATGCTGAGGATGGGCCAAGACCCATCCCTGTGCCCACCACAGCCTTGTGGCCCACAGTTCTTTCAAGATGCATGAATTTATGCACTGGGCCCCTAGTACTTTATAAAGTTCTTCCTTATACTTCCAGTACCCACTCAACACCATATATAATTAACAATATTGTTGAGTATATTTTCTATGCCGTACTTTGCATCCTCATGACTGTTTTGTAACTCCCAATCTGTACTTCTCAATCCCTTCACCAGCAGGGGAGGACAGTTGTGGGTGACAAGGCCTGGAGGGGGTCAGTTATGGGCAACAGGTCATTCGGGAGGGCTGTTAGGGGCAACCAGGCCAGCGGTGGGGGGGGGGGCATTGAGGGGCGACCAAGTCAGCAGTGGGATGTAGTTAGGGGTTACGAAACCAGCAGAGGAGGGCAGTGAAGGGCTACCAGTCCAGTGGGGGTGGCAGTTGTGGATGTCCAGGCCAGCGGGACGGGATCAGTTGGGGGTGATCAGGCTGGCAGAGGGGGTTTTGGGGGCAACCAGACTGGCGATGGGGAAAATTGGGGATGACCAGGCCACCAGGAGGGGGCAGTTGGGGACAACTAGGCCCGTACGGGTGCACTAAAGGGTGACCAGGCTGGTGGAGAGGGCAGTTGGGGGTGACCAGGCTGGCAGGCAGAGGTGGTTGGGGATGATCAGGCTGGCAGGGGGTGTAATTAGGGGTGATCAGGTAGGAAGGCAGGTGAGCAGTTAGGAGCTAGCACTCCTGGATTGTGAGAGGGATGTCCAATTGGCGGATCGAGCCGAAACCTGCAGTTGGACGTTCCCTGATGGGTTGTGGATTGGAAAGGGATCAGGCTGGGCTGAGAGAACCGCCCTCCCCCCCCGCCCCCGCACAAATTTTATTCACTGGGCCTTTAGTAATATGATATATAGGTATGGCATATAGACTAGTAGTTTATTATAAAAAGGATCCCTTTCTTAAGATTTGTTAATTGTATTTTTTGGTCCTCATTTTCAAATCTATATTTATAAACAGGCTAAGTTTTTGGTGCCTTTTGTTTACAAAATAAAGGCAAAGTCCCTACCACCTAAGATACATTATGTAAGAATGGAAAATGGAGTTTCACAGGCCTTAAGTCACAGATGAAAAATGCAGAGGGAAGTCATTGGCCACATTCCAAACTCTCGAGAGACTGATCCAGTCATCCAAAATGGAAAATGAAGTTTCAGAAATGCATTTCCCAAAGAGGCATGATTCATCTTGTGTGGCAGTAAATATAACTCTCTGAGCACTGTTATTTATTTCACTGCTTCACTGGAGTCCAAGTGTCCTTATCTCTGCAAATCAGCCTCTCAAAAGCTTTTAAAGCCTTGGCTTTTCATTGTTGTTGCTTTAGTTTTCCTTCAGTACTGAGAGATCATCCTAATCTACCAGTCCTATATCTTCTATCTAGAACTGTGCCCACTGTGGCTTTATATTTTATGGACTCTTAGTTAATAAAAAAATCATCACAGAGGTCAATTACACAAAATCAATTGTTCCTTCACTAAATTCACCAAAATTAGAATCCAATATTTGCTGAAACATTTCTAACACTGAAGACTTTATTATCTGAATTTTATACTGGGGATGATTATTGTGATATCTTCTCCTTACTCTGCCTTTTTTAAGGTCCTAGTTCTGCAATTTGTAGTCACAGGGAATATATGTTAATTGCTTAGCAGGGATTGGCACATAGTATTTTATCTAAAGCTAATGAGCATAGTAAGGATAAAACTAGTTTTTCTATTTCTCTGTTTACTGTATCTGTCTCAATCAATTTCCATGTCTCTATCTTTGTATCTATCATCTATCTATCTATCTATCTATCATCTATCTATCTATCATATATCTCTAATTTCCATTATATAGAATGATACCTGATACCTAAAAAGGCTAACGTGTACGCAAAAATTGTTTCTTTATTGTATGACATATTTTCATCTACTTTTTTGAAAATATTTAAATACTATAAGAAAATTATCATGGTTTCCATGAGATTTTTATCCAGTTCCAGTTTTTTCACAAGGCAGTTAATAACTATTAGTAAATAAATGAACAAATAAACTAAATAATTATTAATTTTTTAAATTGAAAAAAGCTTATAAATCAGTTGGTTCAATTCTTTTTTTTTTTTTTAGATTAGAAAATAGAAGTCTAGAGTTGGATTTTTTCATTCCTTCCTCATTTAGAGGTCTTTCTCTCTCCTTAAATGTGATATTGTAATTCATACAAGCAATGTTTTATTACTTTTTGCCCTAGGTTAGCTCTTACTGAATACTATTTGACTCTCTCTGGCTACCAGGAAATTATTTATGGTTAGTATGTATTGGTCAGCACATGCCAGAAATTCTCTGAAATTGCTTTAATTTAAATCATTGATTAATTTTATCTCTGAAGGTAGATTCTGGTGTATTCAACTAGCTTACTTGATTTTCTGATATACAGTAAACCTACAGAAATGTATTTTTTTCATTGTCTTTACCCTTACCTAATAATAGTCTTGGTATTTATTATGTTTCAATGGGTAGCTTGCACTAGATCCATAAGCTGAATGCATGCTAAGTACAGCCATAATTTAGGGAGACCAAGAGAGTGTTCCTGTCTGGGTTCTTGTTATATTGCTTTTATTTCCATTTAGTTGTGATTTCTGTTAATCTGTAGAAAATTCCCTACTGTTATAAAAGGTTTTCCCTCACTCATGCAGACTCTTTAGGCCCTCCTTAAATGTGCATTTTGCCTCTACTAATTCTTTCCCCTATTCCTGGCCCCAACCTTTTAAAAATATAGTTCTTCCTCTTTTTTTTTGCCTCCCATTACCTTACATTCCAAAAAAAATCCCTACTTTGCATTTTCTCTTACTCCAGTTATCATCAAGACCTTCAGATAGGCTCAATCTATATCTAATCCTTTTATCACATATACTCCAAAAGCTCTTTTCTAAAATGTCTCATTCTCTGCTTGCACAGAGGGTATTTCTTTTGCCTAATCTTCACTGGTTAACATGATGCCTCTCAGAAATGATGCTCTTTCTCAGCTGGGTGTTGACATACCTGATGGAGGTGGTGCCACTCATAGAAGATCGGGGCTCCTATGATAGATGAATTTGTACAGGATTTCCCAACTTATTTTTTTTCTCCTAACATGTGATAGAGATTATATAAACAAATACATGTATCCAGGAAATGTTTCTGACTGTACATTTTTTGGGTCCATTGTTTACATTCTAGAAACTTTAATATTTGTAATGTCATTAGATCCATGTAAAATTCCAGAGAGGTTGATCAAAGCAGTGTAATTATCACTTTATTAGAAATATGATAAGTTACTCAAAGGTGATAGAAGTCACTAATGTCAGTATCTGATCTAAGATTTACAACATTTATACCTAAGCATACTTTCCCATATATTATAAAAGGAATGTTTCAGTGCTTGCAGTAGTTAACGTTTCTATTTTAAAATTTTACTTTTTCTTTTTCATTTGAGAATAGGATACTAGCTGGGGTGTGTGTTTCGAAGGGTGAATAATGTGCTTTGAAGGCATAGGAGCTGGGTATCTAGAGTTTGGCTCAGGGAGTGGGTGGGAGTCAGAAAGAGCAACTCAACCAGTATTTTGGGGAAGAAAAGTGAAAAAAAAAAGAATCTGATCTCTGCTTAATTTTTTTATATTTAGCTTTTTAAGTTTATATGAGAATTAAGACTAAGTTTCCTTTTTTCTTTCTTTGGTAACCTGTAGCAATGCCTGTCATTCTAGCATAAAGAAGTGGCATGCAAGAGTGGTAATAAGAAACAGTGTTATATCCTATATTTCCTATGTGAAAGT
The DNA here is from genome assembly GCA_027563665.1 of Antrozous pallidus. Lineage (NCBI taxonomy): Eukaryota > Metazoa > Chordata > Mammalia > Chiroptera > Vespertilionidae > Antrozous > Antrozous pallidus. The sequence continues at coordinate 51,701,493 of CM050514.1, read as the reverse complement.
GATCTGTGATCTGAGGATTTTATTTAAAGTAATTAAGTTTTTTTGAGATCTCTGCCCATGTGTCTTTATTATTCATGTTTTTTCTCTCTTCCATTTCTTCTTCCTTCTTCCCCTCTCTTTATACTTTCATTCCTTTCTTCTTATCTTTGCTTATTTCTTTTGTTTTTCTTCCATCCCTCCAACCCTTCCTTTCTTCCTTTTTTTAGTATTTATTTATTTAATAGACATTTATTGAGCATGTGCTAAGTACAAAGTGAGCTCAGCTTGTGAACATGTAATATAAGTAAGGATATAAGGCTATGCTTTCAGCGGAGCTTCTAGTCCAGCAGGGTAGGAGGGCTCTACAACAATCAGGATATCCAGGGTGGAATCTGCCATAGTTCTAAGCGTGGATAAAGCAGTATCTCAGGTTTCAAATTGGAATACTGGGGTTATGAGATGGAGAAGATATTTTAAAAAGTAGGTCTGAAAATATAGTTTCTATCAATAAGTCCTATGAATTTGAGTCCAGAAAAATACAGGCCATTGTAACCTGTTCTCAACTGTATAAAAAAGTTATATTATTATACCATATAAATTGTGGTATATGTGATATTCCACATCTTTTAATATTAAAATGTATCGTGTATAAATGGAGTTAAGTGTGGCATTAGAAACTGACTACTGTAGGTCCCTTAGTCAAAATCCCCTGTCTTCTCCTTCTTACGCAGGAGAGCAAATCAATAGCAAGATAAAAAGCCAGTGCTTTGTTTAGAAAGACTTATGAGGAGCTATGTGATTGGCAGGACTTCTTAATCAAACATTACAAGGACTAACTCCATATTTGTATTTATGTGTGGAAAGGGAGGGGAGTAATTTCAGGGAATAATGGAGAGGTTACATGGAGAGGAGACAAGTGAAAGCAAAGTGAATAATTAACATCTAATAGGGAATGTAGAAAGCTTGAGGATAAACATCACGCATGCATATTTTTGTCAGAAAACTGTAGAGGATTAAGAGATTACTGTGCAAGACACATTGGAAGTCTGTGTTTTGAGTTTTGCAGCTCATTGCTTTGGGGACATTTAGTAGGAATAACAGCTCTAACCCATTTAGCAACTCTTCAAGTTCTCACAGTAAATGAAGGAAGAAAATGGTCATAATGATTATTTTTTGAATGGTTGCTACATTTGAATGTTTGAACGATACAAATTTATTCATTTATTCTTTATAGCAACTTGTGAAATTATGTCCTAGCATTGTCTTCCTTGGACAACTGAGGACATAAATATGAAATGACTTAACCAAGGTTACCCAATGGGAATTTAAGCTATTAACTATATTACATACTAATTCTCTATTAGATAATGTCATTGGATATTTATTCATGTAGTGCTTGATAGTTTCAAAGGCTTTGATATCCACCATTATGTATGAATTAAATAGCAGCTCTGTGAGATATGTTAAATCAAACTATTTATCCCATTTTAGAGATAAAATAATGAAGGTCAGGAAAACTATTATGTGTAAGAATACCTGGATACTAAGTGACAAAACTGATATGCACTTCAAGTCTATTTACTCTGAAACATAAGTATAGTCCGCTGCACTCTGATGTCGGTGCATAATTTAAACCAAATAGACAGGTCTCATTTTAAACAAGTTTCCAATGAAATTGGCTAAAGTTTCTGGTGTTTGTGAATGTCAACTTCAGTCTCTCAGTGATTATCTTATACATTATGCAATCCTTGCCTGGAGTTGTCTGACAAATGAGATATCACTGAACTTAAGGGCAAGAATCCATGCTGCTGGCTCTCCATTGGCTTCATCTGTTGCTAGGAGGCATCGCTGTCTCTCAGCAGATGCCAGCAAGGCAGGCCCTTCTGAGTGCAGCTAAGCCCAGGTTGATAGCTAGCAAAGGACCATGTCCTAACCTGGCAAGGACATCCTTCAAGTCAATGTTTTTGTCAACTAGGTTGACAGAATCTCTGTTTTTGATGCATTTCATTGCTTTTCATGAAGTCTATTTTTATTCTTTTCCCTTCTTTTTGTTTAAATGTGTTTAGTTGCTGACAGACCATATTCACATGCCTTACAAAATAATAAGTAAATTCTAATTAACATCTAAAATGCAGAAGAATTTGGTTCTAGCTCTAGTGGGAGAGCAATATATTGTTTGATTAAAAGAAAGAAGAGCTATTTCTTCTAAATAAGGGCATACATTTTTTTTTCTGGCAATTACAAAAGGGAGTTTAAAATGTTCCCCTTAGGATTTGGATGAAAGAATAAGAATTGTTCAATTTGGATGACTTCCCATGTTTAAAATCCTGTTTATCTGCAACATGACTGAAATAGATGCTGGGGATGGAAAAGAATTATGTTCATTCTTTTACTTTTTGACTATACATACCATAATCTTTCTAGAGTGTTCTTCACCTGCTTACTTAACTATTATATGCTTCTTAAGACCAGGCTCAAATGCAAGGCTTGTGGCAAAACTTTCCTCTTGCCCCTACTTCTGTTACTGCCAATTATTCACCCAATTTTTATGCCTTTAAATGCTTCCTTTATATTTGTATTTTGAAAATTCCATTAGTAAACTTTCTCCATAGTTACCATGTCCTGCATGGCCATTTCCATTACTAAGTTGTTGAACATTTGAAGGTTCAAATACCATATTTATGCATGCTTAAATTCTTAGCACCTAGTACTGTCCCTGAACCTAGCTGACCGACTCCTTAAACCCTCAACACCAGCACCAAGTATTTAGTGAACATTATGATAACTCATTCTCCTCAATTTTTATACAGCTCAATTCAAATTCAAGGGTCTCAAAAGCCAGACTTAAAAGGAAAACAAAGTCAAGCTGATACCTTTAATCTCTGAAATGTATTAACTGCTTCTAATCATACCAACAGTCTGAGGTGGGAGTTGTCTGACCATTCTCTAATGGGAAATGGAGCACAGTCGTTTGAACCTGGGAGAGATGTTGGAGAGTCAGTTGGCCCACAGGCTCTTTGACATGTGGAAAAGGAGGCCCTGAGGAGATGCAGCCTGCCCAAGGCCACTGTCTAGAGTAGGGTTGATGGCTGAGTTATGCTTTGATCCCTAATGAGCTTTCTCTTTGATTGTTTTTCTCTCACACACTTGTTTTGTTCTGTAAAACAAGTGTACTTTACTTACTTTTGTATTCTTTGCAGCGCTTTCCAAGTTGTTCATGTTGGGTTCTCAGTCAATATTGAAATGAAATAGGGTTTCTTTTATTCTCTTCATCACACCCTCCCATTCTCTTTATTACAAAGAGTATGAAAGAGACAAATTAGCTTGCCTTTGGAGATTAAAGGATAGAAGAGTTTGCTCAGTCTCCAGTACAAGAATTGGGAAGCACAATTTTGCTTCTTCATCCTTGTTTCTTTCCCTGCTTCCTTTCTTAGCTGCTTTCTACTCCTTTACTCTTTCTTTCTTCTTAAGATGAAATACTTTCACAAATTTTCCATTAGGTAGAAAAGTATAATTTAAAATAGTTAGAGGCACTAGCCTATTTCTCTTCCAACCTGCTCTTTGCCTTACCTGGAACACTCCTCCCTCCACTCTTCCAGCCCATTCCTGTTCATCTTACAGCTTAAATTTCACTCACTACCAGGTTATATAATGCCCTCTTACCTCAGTACTCTCTCAATAGTAAGTATTATAATTTTTTAATGTTTAATTTTTGCGTGCTTATTCATTTAATGTCTGTTCCTCCAACTTATCCTATATAATAAAAAAGAAACATGCAAATTTTACCATACCTTGGCTCCTGATTGGCTATGCTACCAGCCAATCAGGAGCAGGGGCGGAGCCAAGTGGCAGGACCACCAGGCCAGGGGTGGAGATGAAACAGCAGTAGCGGTGAGCGTTCAGCCCCCAGGCGCTGTGAGGGGATGGTGGCAGCAGCAGCAGCGGTGGTGGCAGGGAGCGCAGGCCCCCGGGTACTGTCAGTGGAAGTGGCGTTGAGTGCCCAGCCCCTGGGGCCGGGTGGTCACAGGCAGCCAGGGCTGAGCTGAGCAGGGCAATGGCTGAGTGCCCAAGACCTAAAGCCTTTGGCAGGCTGGGGGTGAGCCATCAGTTGGACATCCCCTGAGGGCTCCCACTATGTGAGAGGGGGCAGGTTGGGTTGAGGGACCACTCACCCCCAGTGCATGAATTTTGTGCACTGGGCCCTAGTATATATATAAAAGCCCAGTGACTGAACAGCAGTACAACCATAACAACCGGTTGATCAGTTATTATAACATGCACTGACCACCAGGGGGCAAACACTCAACGCAGGAGCTGCCCCCTGGTGGTCAGTGTGTTCCCACAGTGGGAGCTCCACTTGGCTGACAGGGATGAGTGGCTGCTCCTGCAGCAGAAGCAGCCTCTAGCAGGCCCAGGGTGAGGCCAAGTCTCTGCATCTATCAAATACCTGAGACAATACAGACTCTGGCCTGACCTCACCAGCTGATGCAGGCCCTCTAAGGTGTGTTCTAGGAAGAGCATGGGGAGCTGGCATAGGCAAATGACAAGAGGCCATGTCACCGTGAACCTCCCGGGAGGCTGTATTGATGATTGAGGATCTTGGAGCCCAGCTGCCCTGAACATCCCTGATGGTGTAACTGACCTGGCATCACACATCAAGGACATTCACCAAGTGGCTGTGCTGTGCAAAGCTCTCTTCCAGTAGTTCTCAACCTTTCTAATACCATGACCCTTTAATACAGTACCTCATGTTGTGGTGACCCCCAACTATAAAATTATTTTTGTTGCTACTTCATAACTGTAATTTTGCTACTGTAAATAAATCCTAATGGAAATAACTGTGTTTTCTGATGGTCTTAGGCTCTACAGCAGCGGTTCTCAACCTGTGGGTGAGTACCCACAGGTTGAGAATCGTTAGCAGTGTCACCCAAGACCATAGGAAAACACAGATATTTACATTACGATTTGCCTAATTCATTTGGCACGCTCTCATCTTAACTAAGTTCTAGATAATTTTTAAGCATTCTTCACTTTTTTTTTATGCTTTGGGCCATCTTTGCTGTCTTGTGAAGCCTATGGATTCCCTTTTCATATTAAAAGAAAAATTATTGAATAAAATAGAAAAAAAGATTTAAAAGGAATTTGATTATACTGAAATGTAATTTTATTGAGCATATATTGTGTATCTTCAACTCTCACTTCTCATGAATGCCCCTAGAGAAGACCTGGTTTGACCAAAATTGCCTTCTATCCACTCCCAGGCTCTAACTTCAAGCACATGTGGAAGGTGGGTATATGGTTGGCCAGGATTATAATGATGTTCTAACCATTTTGGTCCTCTATGTTTAAGCTAAAAATTGAGGTAACCTGTTAGGAAACTTTCCAACAACTATTTTGTTAAACTTTAAATACACTGGAATAGTTAGTATCAACGAGTTTCTGTTAGTTTCACCAGATATCCAATTTGGGTCTAAAGTTGGTTACCCTGCATTTATTGACCCCACAGAAATACAAAGGATTGTTAAAAAAATATTATGAACAACTCTATTCCAACAAACTAGACAACAAGGAGGAAATAGACATTCCTAGAAAAATACAACCTTGCAAAACCCAATCAGGAAGAATCTAAAAATCTACAGAGTCAGTAACTATGGAAGAAATTGAAGCAGTCATCAAAAAGCTTCCAGCAAATAAAAGCCTGGGGCGAGATGGCTTCACAAGGATGTTTTACCAAACATTCAAGAAGAATTAAACCTATCCTTTTCAAGCTATTCTAAAAATTTCAAGAGGAAGGAACACTTTCAAGCTCATTCTATGAAGCCAGAATCACCCTAATACCAAAATGCAAGATAATCATAGGCCAATATCCCTCATGAACATAGATGCCAAAATCCTCAACAAAATTCTACAAATAGGATCCAGCAGTACATCAGAAAGATTATACACCATGACCAAGTAGGATTGATCCTACTTGTACTGGGAGGATCGTACAATATCAATAAATGTGATACATCTCTTAAACAAATTGAGAGATAAAAATCACAGTCATATCAATTGATGCAGAAAAAGCATTTGACAAAATTCAACATCCTTTTTTGATAAAAACTCTCAGCAAGGTGGGAATAGAAAAATCATACCTCAACATAATAAAAGCCATATATGATAAATCCACAGCCAACATCATACTGAATGGGCAAAAACTAAAACCATTTACACTAAGAACAGAAACAAGACAGGGATGCCCACTCTCACCACTCCTGTTTGACATAGTACTGGAAATAGTAGTCACTGCAATTAGACAAGAGGAAGAAATAAAAGGCATCCAACTTGAAAAAGAAGTACAACTGTCCTTATTTGCAGATGATATGATACTGTACATATAAACCCTAAAGACTTCATCAAAAAATATTAGACTTAATGAATGAATTTGGCACTATAGCAGGATACAAAATTAACCAAGAGATCTATGGCATTTCTATACAACCATAGTCAACTTACAGAAAGAGACTAAAATGCAATCCCATTCAACAATCCCACCAAAAAAAAAGATACCTAGGAATAAACTTAACTAAGGAGGTAAAAGACCTATAAATGGAAAACAACAGGACACTAAAAAAAGAGATAGAGGAAGACATAAAAAAATGGAAGAACATAATGTGTCCATGGATTTGGTAGAATCAACATCATTAAAATGTCCATAATACCCAAAGCAGCCTATAGATTCCATGCACTCCCTATTAAAATACCAATGACATATTTCACAGACCTAGAATAAATTGACCAAAAATTCATCTGAAATTAAAAAAGAACCCAAATAGCTGCAGCAATCCTAAGAAAGGAGAGCAAAGTAGGTGGGATCTAAATAACAGATTTCAAGCTGTATTACAAAGCCACTGTTCTTAAAACAGCATGCTATCAGCAAAAGAACTGACATATAGATCAATGGAATATAATAGAAAACCCAGAAATTGACCCAAACCACTATGCTCAATTAATGTTTGATAAACGAGGCATGAACATACAATGGAGTCAAGACAGTATCTTCAATAAATAGTGCTGGGAAGATTGGACAGATACATGCAAAAAAAATGAAACTAGACCACCAACTTACACCATACACAAATGGATAAAGAACTTAAACATAAGATAGGAAACCATAAAAATACTAGAGGAATCCACAGGCAGGAAAATCTCAGATATATGCTGAAGCAATTTCTTCACCGATATTGCTCCCAGGGCAATGGAAATTAAAGAGAACATAAACAAATGAGACTACATCAAAATAAAAAACTTCTTCACAGCAAAAGAAACCATCAACAAAACAACAAGAAAGCCCACTGCATGGGAGAACATATTTATTGATGTTGTCACCAATAAGGGTTTAATTTCCAACATTTATAGGGAACTCAAACAACTTAACAAAAAGAAGATAAACAACCCAATCAAAAAATGGGCAACAGACATAAATAGATATTTTTCAAAAGGACATAAGGAAGGCCAAGTGACATAAGAAAACATGCTCAAAGTCACTAATCATCTGAGAGATGCAAATCAAAATCACAATAAGGTACCATCTCACACTTGTCATAATGACTATGATCAACAAATCAACAAATGACAAGTGCTGTTGAGGGTGTGGAGAAAAAGGAACCGTTATGCACTGCTAGTGGAAATGCAGACTGGTGCAGCCACTGTGGAGAACAGTATGGAGTTTCCTCAAAAAACTAAAACTGGAACTCCCATTTGACCCAGTGATCCCACCTCTGGGAATATATCCCAAGAAACTAGAAACACCAATCAGAAAAGATATATGCACCCTTATGTTCATACAAGCACAGTTCACTATAGCTAAGATTTGGAAACAACCTAAGTGCCCATGAACAGATGAGTGGATTAAAAAACAGCGGGACATCTACACAATGGAATACTACACTGCAGTAAAAAAGAAGGAGTTCTTACCATTTGCAACAGCATGGATGGAACTGGAGAGCATTGTGTTAAGTGAAATAAGCCAGTTAGAGTAAGATAAATATCACATGATCTCACTCATGTGTGGAATATAATGAACAAAATAAACTGATGAACAAAAACACATTCATGGACAGAGAAGCATTGATCAGACTGTCAAACCTCAGAGGGAAGGTAGGGAAGGGGTAAGGGGGAGAGATCAACCAAAGGACTTGTATGCACGCATATAAACCTAACCAATGGACAAGGACACCACGGGCATGAGGATATGAGTGGGGAGTGAGGGAGAAATTGGGGGATATGGACACCTATGTAATACCTTAATAAATAAATTAAAATAAATTAATAAATAAAGTGGGTCATTATATTACACTAGGGCCCCAGTGCATGAATTCGTGCATCTTAAAAGGAACTGTGGGCTGCATGGCTGCAATGGTCACAGGGGAAAGTATGAGCCCATCCTCGGCATCCCTGCCTGGCCCCTCCTGCTGCAGCCCCAGGGCCCCTGTCTGCTGGCAGACAAGCTCCTGATGCTGCCTATACTGTGAGCACCAGGTGAGACAGTGGCATGCAGGAGCAAAGAATTTTCAGTCACCACCAGAGGCTCATCCCAATGACAGTTACCAATGCCCTGCCTTAGTCTGGAACCCCTGCTCACCTGCTCCACCATCCCGCCATGGCCAATGCTGCCATATTCATCACATGCTCCCTGATGGTCAGTACATGTCATGGCAACCGGTTGTTCTGATTGTTCCACTATTCGGTCTATTTGTATATTAGCCTTTTATTATCCTACTAGAGGTCTGGTGCATGAAATTCATGCACAGGGTTAGAGGGGTGGTCCCTCAGCCCAGCATGAACCCTCTCCAATCTGGAATCCCTCTCACAATCCAGGACTGCTGGCTCCCAACTGTTCACCTGCCTGCTTTCTTGATTGCCCCTAATCGCTTCTGCCTACCAACCTGATCACCCACTAACCACTCCCCTGCCAGCCTGATTGATGCCTAACTGCTCCCCTGCCAGCCTGTTTGCCTCTAACTGCCTTCCCCTGAAGGCCTGGTCTCCCCCACCTGCTCTCCCCTGCAGGCCTGGGTCCCCCACATCTGCCCTTCCCTGCAGGCCTGGTCACCCCCAACTTTCCTCCTCTGCCAGCCTGGTCAACCCCTAGCTGCTCTCCCCTGCAGGCTTTGTACTCCCCAACTGCCCTTCCTTGAAGCCTGGTCACCCTCAACACCCTCAACATCCCTCCTCTGCCAGCTGGGTCATCCCTAACTGCCCTCCCCTATAGACCTGGTCTCTCCCAATGGCCCACCCTTGCTGGCCATCTTGTGTCTAACATGGGGTCAGTCATCTTTGACAACATATGGGCAGCCATCTTGTGTGTTGGAGTGATGGTCAATTTGCATATTATTTTTTATTAGATAGGAGGATTAGATAGATAGAGGTCTAGTGCGTGGGTGGGGGCTGGATGGTTTGCCCTGAAGGGTGTCCCAGATCTGGGTGGGTGTTTCCTTGGGGAATGAGGCTGTCTAGGCGAGGGGACTGTGGTGGTTTGCAAGCTGGCCACACACCCCCAGTGACCCAAGCAGTGGCCCTGGTATCTGGGATTTATTTTTCTTCTATAATTGAAACTTTGTAGCCTTCAGCAGAGGCCAAGGCAGGTCAGAGCAGGCAGAAAGCTTGGCTTCCTCCATTGCCGGGAAACCCAAGCCTCCTGCTCTCTCTGTGGCTGCAGCCATCTCTGTTTGGTTAATTTTCAGACTCACTCCAGCTGGCTGGTGGGTGTGGCGTGTGGGTGTAGTAGAAGTACGGTCAATTTGAATATTACTCTTTTATTGGATAAGATATAATAAAGGGGTAATATGAAAATTAACCCTCACACCCTCACAAGATGGCTGCCTATGACAAGGCCAGCTGGGGGCTTAGTGAGGTACAACCAAATGACTGAACAAACAGGCTGCATAGGGCAACGAAGCTGGCAGCAGGGTTAGTGAGTGACAACCAAATGACTGAATAGCTGGCAGGAAGGTGAGCAGTTAGGAGCCAGTGGTCCCAGATTGTGACAGGAATGTTTCCCAAGGGTTCAAGCTGGGCTGAGGGAAACCTCCCTATGCATGAATTTCATGCACCGGGCCTCTAGTATAGGATAAGTACCACTGGTTGCGAGTGCTGGGAAGAGAGCTGCCATGCAATAGAGAACTTAAGATTTTCCAACCTAGAACACTCGATCTGTAGGTGCTAATGGTAGTGGTTCTGGTGCCTTCCTGAGCTAATCCTGGGGTGGCAGAGAAGATTTCTTGGGCTCCCCTAGACTTTGCTGATCTTTCCATTTGCTTTTGTGAGATGAACATCAACTGTAGAAAATATAGGCCCCAGTGGAACAATGAGTGAGTGCATGGAAAAAAATAAAGAACATCTTTGTAATTCCAATACTGAAATTAAGACACCCCCCATAAGGAAATATTCAATAGGATTAATATATCTGGGGCATCTTGGAAAGAACCTTAGTCTTGAAACTGAATCAAGTTCAAATATTAACTTAGTTATTTGTGCCTTGCACATTGTGCAAAGGGCACTATTTAACTGCATTGGGCACTCCAGTCATTTTCATTGTCTCGTCACCCCAACTCTTTTCAGATTGTAAACTCATCAGGGAATGCTTAATTTTATAAGCATTTGTTGAGCACTGACAATGTGTCAGCACTGTTAGGATTTTGTTTCAGGAATTATTTTATGTCCTGCATAATTCCTAGAGCAAAATTTATCATACACTGTGTATTTGAAGAATTCCTGCAGACCTTTTGTCATGTCTCCATATAAGTAATTACGGTGTCCTTCACTTATCCTTTTATGCAATATACTACTACATTAGAGGGGAAATCACCTTAGGAATATTTAAAACGTATGATAGAATATGCTGTATCCTCAAGCACTATTGAAGCACATATTTACATAGAACCAATTTGTATGATAATCACAAGCCATTCTCATCCAGAATTTCTCAGCAACATGAATACAGTTTAAATTTACAGAATGTAAATTTAAAAAAAATGATATTGTTTGAGCTACAACTTTCCTCAGATTGGTGGTAACAGGAAAGTTGTTCTTATAATTGACCTTGCTTAGTCTTCAATAAACGTCCTCAATTTATTCTGCCTATCAGAACCTTTCTCATCCAAAATCCTTATGTGAAGCATTGTTCTGAATGTCACCAAATACAAATATTTGTTCTTTCTATTATAGCTCCTACCCCTCAATTGTTTAATCAGCTTCATTTTTCATTTTACCTATCTCTGGTTGATTATACCTCCATGAGATCAAGTCACAGATTCTTTCTTTCTTTCTTTCTTTCTTTCTTTCTTTCTTTCTTTCTTTCTTTCTTTCTTTCTCTCTCTCTCTCTCTCTCTCTCTCTCTCTCTCTCTCTCTCTCTCTCTCTCTCCTTTCTTTCTTTCTTTCTTTCTTTCTTTCTTTCTTTCTTTCTTTCTCTCTTTCTTTCTTTCTTTCTTCCTTTCTTTCTTTCTTCTTTCTTCCTTTTTTTCTTCCCTCCCTCCCTCTCTCCCTTCCTTTCCTTTCTTTTTCTTTTCTTTTTTTTCCCTAAATTATTTAGTGCAGTACCTTGCAAATAGCAGTGCTCAATAATGGTTGAGTAATGAATCAATGAACAAACAACTGAGTGAAGCTGAAAGTATATTAGTTCTTTTGTCAATAAAAATTTTGGAATGACTCCTAGGCAACCATGTGCTGTACAGTTTTCTGTCTTGGGGATATATATATATATACCATGGTGAGTATGTATCTGTTGCCATAGTAATGATGGTCTAAGTCAGTGATTTTCAACTGGTGTGCCACAAAAAATTTTAAAACATGCAACACCTAACTACTTAGTTGGGGACACTGACTTCTATTTTATTAGATTGTAAAATAAAATTCAAAAATGACAACAGCCAACACCACAATAGCCATCCAGTGAATAAAAATTATACTTATTTTAGGTTGGCAAAAATACATTTTTTTATGTGCTACAGAATTTTAGTAATTAGTGTATGTGTTCCATGAGATGAAAAAGTTTGAAAATTGCTGGTCTAAGTTATAATAACACTTATAAATGTCCTCTCGGTGTGAAAGACTAGGTAGCCAGTAATGTAGGGATGCTTTCACTTTTGAGACTATATGAAAAATCTGTAGCTTTTAAAAAGGTAACACTCAAAGTAAAGAAAAGAACTTTTGAGAAATCTAGTGGGCATAAAGAAAATAGTGTGATACTGCTATCAGTGCCTAAAAAATATTAGACATGAATCATATCCAATGAGCACTGCTGATGTGGGGCATGCCTGAGATTCTATTTCAGCCTCAGAAGAATGACACCTCTATGGCTTCATCCAAACAGCCTCTGTTTTATAATCTACTTCTCCCCCCCCCCCCAAGAAATTAGTATTTTGAGGATTAATTACTGTAAAGCACTTTGCAAATGAAAGACCTATTTAATTTTGAAATGGTGTTGTTATATCGTGGGTGACATGCCAGTGAAATATTGACAAAAGCTCCCTTTTGCTAAAGCCTGTATTGATGTATTAAACTCCCTCTGTAGAACACTACCTCTGAGGTGTCTCATGCATTCTTTTATTTAGATATGTGAGTTGGCAATTAAAAATAATTATATTGCAGTGCACCGTGCGTTACCAGTCAAGAAATCAGCAGTGAAGAATATGGTAAGCGGTCTTTTGAGTTTCAGTTACCAAAGAGCACACTTTTCTCTTTCTTCTTCATAGAGTATTGCATCTGAACCAGTGAAGCTATCCAAAATTTTGCTTTTTTTTCTTTAATTTTTTTTTTTTTTGCTTTATCAGATATTTTCAGGAAAGTGAATGCAACATTTTGATTAGTGGACTATCTCTCAAATTGCAGGAAAATTCTAACCAATTAGGTTTCTTTTCCTTTATTTTTAAGCAGCCATACCTGAATGTACATTGAGTTTAATACTTTAACTTCATAGCATGTGCTGGTAGAAGGGATAGTAAAAGATTAATAATATTCTTGCTGTGCCCAACATATGGCTAGATAATTAAATTTGTACAAAGCAGTTTGAAAGAAGTTGAACTATTTCATTTGGGGCCATTCTGATGATTCCTGAATTTTATGCTATCTGTAAATCTGTATGTAAGCCTGTGTTCCCTGGTTTGGGCTAAACACTGTTCAAGGATAATGATATCAGTGAAAATGAGATAAGAGGATTAGACCATACCACATCCAATCTCCATAAGGTTTCTTTAAAGAAATGCAAGATTTGAACTTTAATAATTTTTTTATTTTCAAACTAGTGGCTCGGTGCACGAAATTCATGCACTTTAAAAGGGAATTGATTAGAGGAAATATTTTAATATTGCTATTTGCTCTTTCTCTATAATAGAAGTGTCAGAGATGAAAGAAAGTTAGTAAAATGTATACGAAAATCTCCCTATCTTTCTTCTGTCACAGTCTGGGGTATGCCATGGGACCCAGAGTCAAGTTCCTGACACCTGTGCGCACCTCAAAATCATGAAGACCCAGACCTGGCTGGCCCCACCCCCATCAAGCCTTGCAGGGTAAGGGGCATAGCCTCAGGTCTCCTAGCCCGGCATCAGGTCTCTTGGCCATGGCCTTAGATCCCCCATTAACCCCACCATGTGGGGGCACAGCCTCAGGTCCCCCAGCCTGGTGCTAGGATGGGGTCATGGCCTTAAGTCCCCTGGCCTGGCCTCAGATGCTTCAGCATGAGAGTGCAAAGGTGTAATGACCATTTGCATATTAGCTCTTTATTATATAGGATTTGAGTGCATCCATTTGCATCAGGTTTTGTGAGTGATTATGGAAGCTTTATACAAAATTATAGAATATTTGTGTGTGCTATATTTGAAGATACACTAATGCTTTTTAAATAAAGAACTAAAGAACCTATTAAACTAAAAATAAATAAATATTGATCTCATGTTTTGAGATTTTGTTTTCTTATTAAATCTTGTTAATTATTGGAGATAACATATCTGTATTGCAGTGTTTTCATACAACAAACCTGTATTGGAATGGCTGTCAAATATAGGGACATTTGTGATAAAAAATAGTCAGTGTACATAGTCTTGATTTTGGCAAATACTTTAAGGGAAGAAATGATTTGATTTGATATCAAATTGGCTATTATTAAAGACCAAGTCTAAATTCACATTTAAAACTATTCCATCAAACAACCATTTTTGATTGGTATATTTTGCTATAGTTTTTTAACACACTTCATTAGTGTATAATCAATAGTATCCCTGATATGATTACATTCATTGCTCTTGATTGGAGAGAAAACTAGGGAAGAAATGTAGATCTT